>BTHU01000003.1:58635938-59835938 GCA_036184795.1 Tokudaia tokunoshimensis | reverse complement strand
CATGTTGAATCTCATTACCCCTTGTAAAGGTTCTTCGTGACCCTGGAGCTGTATGTGTAAGGGGTGGGGCAGCTTTAAAGCCACTCTCTGAAAACCCTATGAGGTGCTTTCTCCTGCTCCCACCATGGCCTTCCTCCCCCATCACCCAAGCTTAGGTCCCAGGATGGGAAACAAGTGTCTCTGTTGTTCCAAGGTCAGGCATGTGGGTTTTCTAATAATACATTGCAACCAGCCTGACTGGTTTTGCTGGAGGATCAGTCAGAGGTGGGTGTTCAAAATGTGGGTCCCCCACCCTCTAAGGCTTAGTGACCCATTGGGATCAACAGAGGCTCCTCTTATTGACCCTGGTTGCCTTGTTCACCATTTAAATATTGCAGTTGGAAGACCAAGGACAAGCCACAAGGGTGACAGATGGGGAAGAGGGACCCTGATCATCTCAATGGACAGTGGGATCAGAAAGCTTTCCTCTAGATACAAAAAGAACCCATTTGGGGAACCCAGTGTCCTCTCTCAGTGCTAACTAATCTCCTTTCTTTGCCATAATCCCCTTTATTCATAATAGCTCCTCTCAAGAGTTCCAAGACATAGCTCATGGGAGGGCCTGCCATCTTCTGAAGACCCAGCAGATTGCTTCCTTGCTAGAGTTTGATTCTTTCAACCTCTCTCTCAGAATATGTATGCTTTGGGAAAAGGGTGCCCTGGCACATGGGGAGCTGTGTGATCCATATTCTCCTGCCATTGTGGCTGTCTATGGCACCAGCAGTCACTAATGGACCATTTGTCAAGTGCTGCTTGGAGTTCAAGGGTGGAGGTCAGGATCATTTATCTACTTATCTGAGGGCGTTATGTTCTGGTGAACAGTATAACTAGGTGTCTGTTCTCTGTTGGGTGTTGCATTAAGCGCTGGGATGAAGATGGCCAAGATGCTGACAATAGAGAAAGAGTCTCAATGATCTCATTCCTTTGTTATGGGATGATAGTCTCAGGATGCCTTGGGAGCCCTTTCTTGCCAGATGCATCGGGGAAGTTTTCCTGAGCCAAATATCTGGGCTGCTTCTTTAAAAATGAATTAGTTTGGGGGACCAAATTTTAAAAGTGAGAAAGACACTCTATGTAGAAGAAACAGGAGAACAAAAACTCATGAGCCAGAACAGAAAGCTGCTTGCTACTTTGTCATACTATCTCAACATGAATTTTGAGATGTAGACAGAGAGATGACACCAGGTCACAAGAGGTCTTATTTATCAGACTGAGCTCGGAATTGGGTGTTGGTGATGATTGACCCTCAGAAATTCTTGAGCAGAGGAACCTGAATTTTCACCTTGGAGAGGCACAAGTCTGGAGGCAATGAGAGCAGTTGGGAGGCAGTTGCTGTCCAAATAATGAAGTCAAAGAACAGAAAAAGATAGTAGAGACTTGGAGAAGGGAAGTGGATTCGAGAAACATGAGGGAGAGAATGGTACGGAGTAGTAGAAGGTGGGATGAGGGGCAGGTTCTGGAATGAGTTCCCTGGTCCTGGATGGGCAGAGTCAGTTGAAGGAGAGGGATGTGATAGGGGAGCTCCTTACATTAGGTGCATAGTGAGTCTAAGGCTCCCATGGGACCATCAGATGATGATAAGAAAAGCCCAGAAAACACAGGGAAGAAACTAGGATGGGTCGGGCGAGGAATGGTTGGCTACATGGGGGGGAGGGGGCTCCTAAGGAGAGTCTGTAAGAGGTCAAAGGGGCTAATGACAGGGAGTGAAGAACACATTTTTATGGATAGGAAGTAAAGGGAGATGGAGAAAGTCTGACTATCCAGAGGGGTAGAGAGATCAGAATGGAGAAATCACAAATATCAGCAGAACAGATTTCTCCACAGGCCTTCAAAGCCTGGGGAGCCATGAAACCTCTCTAGCCTATCTGAAGTTATAGAAGACCATAGGACTGATGAAGATATCGAAAGAAGGAGACTACTGCACAGAGAAAGAATGGGTGTCTGTCTGTCACATGAAGGTGGCTAAAATCAATGGTGGAGGTGACAAGGAGACCCCTGGAACTTTACCCTAGAGTCCTTGTCTCCCATTTCAAGCCAAGCAGGCAGACTGTTAAGCAGTACCATGCAAGCTTGCCTGGCAGAGCTCAGCCTTGACCAGAGTAACACTTCAAATCCCACAGAGGCAATAGAAGATGAGTCCAACCTTTATCTCCTGGAGTTTATTAAACGGAAGGCTCCAGGGTCTTAGGGACCCCATGAATACTCCCGTACCACCTGAGTACACGTTCTTCCTCACCTCTGCCCGCTGCAGTGACCCTCACTTCTTTCAACAGCCAGCTCTGGTGCCACTTAAGCTTTGAGGTCCCTTTTGGATTTTTCCAGGTACCTTAATTGCCCCTTGTACATCCCCAGCCGGACTTGCTGACGAATGTCCTTCCTGATGCGCATTTGCTTTCCTCACTGAGGAGCAGAACTTCATCAAAATCATTTTTGTCAGGAAGAAGGAAAATGTTATCGTTGTAGATACCGATCTGAGCTCTGGCTTCAGACTGCATGGATCGATACGCTGGTCAATCATCAATGCTTACCCTGTATCAGTGTCAGCTTCCGTGACTGTAATGGGGATGATGACAGGACATAATTGCTGGGGTCGTGTGAATGACATGTGATAATTATGTGTCTGATACATTCTAATGGAATACAGATGCCAACCGCTACTATATATATTATATGCAAGTTCTCTATGATGTTCATTACATGACCATAAAAACCTATCTTCAATGCTATGACCATTGGCTTTTCTATCCTTGAAACAGATGTTGTAGTGAAGGCTTTGAGGATCTTTAAAGAGCAACGTGTGCTTGTATGTGTGTGTTTGTGTGTGCATGTATATGTATGCATGCATATGAGCTTGCAGAGACTGAAGGACAGTGGGTGTTTTCCTCTATTACTTTTGATCTTAGTTTTTACATTTGATCTTAGCCAAAAGGCTGAGATCTAGTCACTGGTTACCAATGACTAGAGGTGGGGTATTTGTTTGTTTGTCAACTTGACACAAGCTAGAGTCATCCAGCAAGAAGGAATCTCAGTTGCCTTTATCAAATTGCCTCTAGGCAAGTCTATGGGACATTTTCTCGATTAATAATTATGTGGGAAACTCCAGTCTATTATGGGTGGTGCCACTCCTGGGCAAATGATCCTAGGTTCTGTGAGAAAGCAAAGTGAACACGCCACGAGGAGCAAGCCAATAAACAGTGTTCGTCAGTTCTTGCCTCCAGGGTACTGCCTCGAGTTCATGCCTTGACTTCCCTTTAAGGTAGACTGTTAAGCTGTAGGATGTAATCCCCCTGCCCCTGCCAAGTTGCTTTTGGTCATGTGTTTATCACAGCAATAGAAAACAAACTAGGACAACTAGGACAGTCTCTTACTGAGCCCAAGGCTTAGTTTTTTTCTGCTTGGCTGACTGGCCAGCGAGCTCCTGGGGGATCTGCCCACCCCTGTCCCCCAATTCTTGGATCCCAGGCACACTTGGCAATGCCTTACTTTTACATGGGTGCTAGAGGTTTGAACTCGGGTCCTCTTGTTTTCATAGCAAGCACTCTCATATCCACTGAGTCATCTCCCTACTCCCCAAGAGAGTCTATTTAACAACATTCTATTTGGGAGGACAGGAGTCAAATCTGTCATACATTTCATATCTATTTATGAATCTGAGACACAGACTTTTCTAAACCTGAGGATTTGGGAGTGAGATTATTCCATGTCTGACCACAGGGTTGAAAATCTGGACGTTGTAGCAAGGGGCTTCTTGGTAAGTTTGGGAAGCCCTTCTGTGTGCCCAGCTGAGCAGCTCTGCCTTCTGATGATTTAGTGTTGAGAACAAATGTCGACCTGCCCTGCAGCCAGAGAGACTAAGTTTCCAAAGGTCAAAGGATATTCCAAAGATGTGACATATTGGGATAATCAGGGGACTTGAGGTGTTTGAGCTCGAGGGAAGTGCAAACAAAATGATTTTTATTTTTATTATTACAGTAAGAAAACCTTGAGGTGACGATTAGAGTCAGATTAAGCAAAGACAAATATATTGAGGGAATATATCCGGTTTTATATGTCTTATTATCTATCTTTGGTCATGTGAAAAAGAGCCAAGAATATTTTTCCCAGGCCTTTGTTATTTCTACAGAGGTAATGTACACATGTTAGAGCATTTTTAAAAGGTCCTTGTTTTTAAGTGCATTTACTTATCATAGTTTATGTAACCTTTTTTTTTAAGAAGACTGCTTGTGGGAAGAACATTTTGTACTCTGTCCATCCATAGCTTACAGTAAGTTCACAGCTGTCTTACCCAGGCTCCCACAACAAAAGCAACACCTGCCAGAATGCAGTTAGAGCTATGGGCTAATGATCAAGCACGCAATAATGGTTCCATAACCAAACTGCCTCTCACTCCTAATTATCTCCATTTCATAGCTGCAGATACTGAGGCACAGTTATTGTCTCTCCACCAGCCAATGCCAGGAACACACATGTTCCTAGCTCATGCCCTATACTGAGTTATAAAAATAATTCTCCTTCCAACCAACTTGCTTCATCTCCTGCCACTAAAGCATAACCTGACTCAGTACTGGCAAAAACTCACTTCCTGGGTTGGAGAGATGGCTCAGTGGTTAAGAGCACTGACTGCTCTTCCAGAGGTCCTGAGTTCAATTCCTAACAATCACATGGTGGCTCACAACCATCTGTAATGGGTTCTGATGCCCTCTTCTGGTGTCTGAAGACAGATACAGTGTACTCACATGTACAAAATAAATAAATCTTAAAAAAAACCCAAAAACAAAAAAACCTCACTTCCTGAGTGACTGCCACTGCAGGGTAGTGAGGATGCTCAGCTGAAGTCAGAGCCCCAGTCTCTGTTGTTTTTGTAATTGCTCTAGATCAGAATTTCTCAGCCTGTGGGCTACAACCCTTTAGGGGGGTCAAATAACCCTTTCATAGGGTCACTTAAGACCATCAGAAAACCCAGATATTTACATTGTGATTCATAACTATCAAAATTACAGTTATGGAGTAACAATGAAAATATGGTTGGGGGTCGCCACTACATGAGGAATCTACTAAAGGGCTGCAGCACTGAGAAGGTTGAGAACCACTGCTCTAGATAGTAAACATAGCACAGAGCTTGAACTTTTCATCTGTATTCTCCTCAGACAACCAAAATAAAGTGGTCAGCTTCTTAGATGTCATACTGTTAAAGACTCAGAAAGGGATGTTTTTAAGGCCCCATAATGCTAGTGACTTTAGAAAAAAAGCTGTGATGCCCTAAGAAGGCTTTACCCCAGCATCAGGGATCTTTAGATCCAAGCATCCAAAGTCTCATCTATGTTTGCTCTTGGCGTATGGAAAATACTGGAGTTAGCCTGACTGGTCCATCTTTCCATTTCCCTGCTGTGGGACTTAAGTAAGCTCTTCAACTCCAATCTCTACTCCTCAGCAGTAAACTGGATGTTAATACTTTCTTAGCCTTTAGGGTTGAAGTGAAAGCTAAATGAATTGATAAACGACAGTCCTTGTGATCTTGCAGTGTCGGTATTAGATGGGTCCTGCCTGCTCTTGCTGAATGCTTCCCTCCCTTACTATGAAACCATAGTAACAAAAAAACAATGACTTGGAGGGAGGTAGAGTCAGGATCATTCCAAGAGCCATTGTGTCTAGAATATTCTAGGTTTCACTGGATCTAAGTAAGATGTCTTGTTTTTAGTCCCTGCTCTGAGACATAGGAGTATTCTCTGCCTCTGGAGACAATGAACAGAATGGACTTGAAACAGCAGCGGCGGCGGCTGGCGGCGGCAGGCGGCGGCAGCTCCCTGGGAACTGTTGGAAGAGCACATTCTCAGCCCCCTCCAGGTCTGCTGAACTGGAGTGGGCCCAGCGATCCGCACTCACTAGTCCCTCTGGGTGCCTCATACCCACTCAGGCTCACAGAGCCCTGTAAAGTGGTTCCACTCAAGCCTTCAATGTGGCAGAGGTTTAGTCCAGGTGGACATAAACTCCACCTGAGACAGTTATCATGCCTCATTTATTTTAAAGATATATTTAAAAGAGCAGTGGATCAGTGTTGACAGAGATGAAGGGAAACGCACAAGTTTCCGTGGGTAGGAAATCCCAAGTCTCCACAGGTAGTAAACCCTGAGTTTCCTCAGGTAGGAAACCCTGGTTCTGGTTATCTTCATCTTCACTTTTTGAAATTCCAAACCTAGGGTACATCAAAATTTACAATGACACCGTTTTCAGCACATTTCTGCCAGTCCCAGCATGGCACTAACAGGAGAAAAGTTTCCTCTCTTTCCTTTTCTATAGATTTAAAATGATAAATGTCATGGAATAAAGGCCAAGAGGAGGACTTGAGAGGCAGCATCAGTAGTATCTGGGCTCATCAAATGGCACCTTTTATCTACCTATCCTGATGCCTTGCTGTAGTTTCTTTCCCCTCCTGCTCCCAGAACGGTCGTTCCACACATCCTATCTCTCGTCTCTTCAGTCCTCTTACAAACCCATCCCTTCTCCCCACCTTGGTCTCAGATAATTGTCTGGCTTCATCCCTCACCGAGGAAATGGAAGCTAGCAGACAGGTACTCCTTCATCTCTTCATTTCCCAGCTGCCGCATTCATGGATGCCCTTTCCTCTGGCCTCAGGCTAGACATTTGGGTGCAGATTTACTCAGCACTATCAAAGGTCAGTTCCACAGGCTCCCCGTCTCATCTCCCAGCTCATGCACTCAGGCTGTCACCATCCATCTTCCCTGTACCTCCGTTGCCCCAATCAGCACACAGCCCAGCTGTCAGGGTTTTCCATCATAGAAAGAAAAACTCTCTCAGCCTCATAACAACCCTGTCTGTCCACCCCATCTTGTTCTTTCCCTCCTCCACAGACTTATTGCAAGACTGGTCTACAGGGACGGAACTGATTGGTATCCTGGTGGTTCTGAACACAGTAGAGCTAACCTGCCTGTCCATTCCTGGCTAAATTACTTTCTAGCTGTTTGGCCTTGGATAAGCTACTTATCTTTTTTTATGCCAAGATGTTAGACCTGTCAGTGCCTCATGTCACCTCACATTGCCACATCCAGGACTTGCTGCTCTCTTCTGCTTGCTTGCCTTTATAACAGCTCTCAATACAGATGTCCTGTGAGCTCCTGGAAACACTCCTTCTTCATTTTCCACGACAACACAGTCTCCTTTTTTCTTGTCCCTTCCTTCTTCACCATGGCATGAGCCTCCATCTCTTAGAGCCAGCCTCTGCTTCTCTACACCCATGGTAGCAGTTAACATTCTGTAGCCAGGGAACTTGCCTCTGGCACAAGGACCCAGCACATTATTCCTGTGCTGTGTTTGATGATGGATTCTTTCCTTTACTGAAAGGCTCTAGGCTCTCGGAGCAGGATGTAACAGCACAGGGACCGCCGTTCTTTACAGTGGCTGGCATCAAGTGCTATAAGACATGGGACGGTAAGTCAAGTAAATAGCAAGCACAGCTAGGCATAGGGGCTCATGACCGTGATTGCAGTACTCGAGAGGCCAAGGCAGGGTGTCTACCATGAGTTTGAGGACGGCATGAAACCTATCTCAAAAAACAAGAAAGAAATTTAAAAAAGAATTTAAGCAAGCACTATGCGGTATAGGAAGGAGCATCTTATAGACCCCAGAACAGCCTCAGTCAAATATCCTTAAAGTCTGTGATATTTCTAGGCAGGTCCTGAAGGAAAGCCCTATGAAGGGAGAGTTAGGTGAGGAATCACACCAAGTAAGAAGCTGTTCTTTGATTTTTCACTTCTACCTGTCCAAAGGACACATTTCCCATCTGTTCCTTCTTCTTTTCTTTGAAGACAGGACATGCCCTGGTGGCTGTCTCTGCAGTTAAGGAGAAACCAGTGAATGGGAAAGTTGAGCTGGCCTCCTGTTGGCTTTAGGCCAGGTGACCCTCATCTAATACCTTTAATATAAGCTCGTGGGAATTTAGCAAAAGCCCGCCAAGCTCTGTCTTGCTGCTGCGGACACCTTCACCTTGGGGCCAGCTCTGAGGGGCTCCCTGCTGAGTTCTACCTGGTGTTTACTAAGTCAGCTTCCTCACAAGGACACTGCATAGGAATATGGGGGATGGGCTTGCCAATCACTGCTGACCCAGAGTTTCTGAACTAGGCTGTGTTTGGGAGTAACACAGAGTGGAGAGAGGGAGAGAAGACCTCCAGAGCATCCTTTATGCAGAGAAATTCTCCCACTGAGGTCTGAGGAGAAAAGGGTCCTCTTCGGTTATCTGGGCCTCTCTGAACAACTCTGTGGTGCTACTGTATTGAGAGTGTCCCACAGGCCAGGCTTTACCTGAAAGCATGGGCAGAGGAACTCCGGTACATATTAATACATTCATTCTCCACCAACATTCTAAAACTGTGGTAGCAGTGTCCTGGCTGGAGAGATGGCTCAGCAGTTAAGAGCACTGATTGCTCTTCCAGAGGTCCTGAGTTCATTCCCAGCAACCACATGGTGGCTCACAACCATCTGGAATGGAATCTGATGCCCTCTTCTGGTGTGTGTCTAAAGACAGCTATAGTATACATGTATAAATAAAAATAAATAATATTAAGAATAAGAAGACACTTTCCATGGCAACAGCTTTATGAATGGCAGTGAGGTGCCCAAATGAACCCACAAAACTATCCTGAATACTAGCTATAATAGTGCATTTGTGCTGTGACTGCTTTCTGTTTTCATTTGGCCTTACACATGTACAGTATTTTGAAACATTGAGATTCAATATTTGGAGTCTTGCTAAGATAGCTAATCATCATATGTAAAGAGTGTGTCTATTTCAAAGAAAAACAGGCTTTAAGAAAGGAGCTCTTCGGGGCTGAGAAGATAACTCCGTCACTGGAGCACTCTCTGTGCCAGCACAATAACCTGAGCTCAGATTCCCAACACCCACATCAAAAGCCAAGCAAGGCTGTGCATGTCTGCAATCCTCACACTGAGTAAGTGGACAAGGGAGGATCGCTATAGATACTCTTGCCCAATCTAGGAACTCCAGATTCTGTGAGCCTAACTCTGCCTAAAAACACAAGGGGAGGGACAATACAGGACACTGACTTGAGCCTTGCATACTAACACAAATGTGTGTGTACGCTCCTACACAAATATGTACATACACATGACCATGTACATGCATACCTTAAATGTACACACAGTAGCATTGTGTGCTGGGAATGCCTGTAGGTTTTGGAATCTATGTGGGTAGGCTTCTTCTGGGTAAGGAGAAAGGTGGACTGCTCAAAGGGTCATACTTTAGATCTTTAGAAGATCACCTACTGATGATCCTTCTCATCTTTGTGACCTGATATTTGATAAGAAGCAATTTAAGAGGAAGGATTTATTCTAGCTCCTGGTTCAAAGGAATAGAGTGCACTGTAGTGAGAGCTGTGCTTATTCGTGGGTATAAGGATAGGTGTTTAGAATACAGTTAGGAATCACATTTAATGATTTAGGAAAATGGAAGGTTCTTCTCTAGAATTAATGACGTCTTCAGCTATTGGTTGGTTAGGTTAGACAACATGGTCAGGAAGGCAAGATGGCAGGAAATTCCAAGACTGCAGGAGCCCTGGGGCTTGCTCACTTCTCAAAGTACCAGTGAGCAGAGAGAGAATAATATGAATACTCAACTGGCTTCAGTCTAAGACTCCAGTCCAAGAGATGATGCCAACCACATTCGAAAGCTGGTCTTAGCCCCCTTTAGTCAATCCTCTCCAGAAAGACCCTTATAGATACTTCCAAGGTGTTTATTCGTGCCTTTGTTGTTCTTAATCCAATCAAGTTGGCAAATTAACCACCATTGACCTTCAACTCTGCCAAGATCAGTAAGGAGACCAGAACGTCTTAACGTGGTCTTAGAGCCTGGTGGTCTTTGAAATTACTCTCCCATCTGTAAGCATTGGGATTTTCTCAGAGGATAGTCTGGTATAGACTGAATGAATGATATGCCCCCTGCATTTTCACTAGTTGTGGCTCTCTGTAGTAGTCTCCATCTGTTGCAAAGGATGTTTCCCTGATGAGGAGTGAGAGTTACATATATGTGTGGGTATAAGGATAAGTATTTAGTATAGTTAGGCATTATATTGACTGGTTTAGGGAAATGGAAGTAATAAGTTCTTCTCTAGGATCTATGACCTATGGGTGGTTGGTTAGATTTATGGTGTCACGCATGAGTAGACCTTAAGTCCATTTAGACAGCTGTTGGCTTCCCCCAAGATAAAATGTCACAATTGCACCATTGGAGATAGCTTGCTGGTTTGGTCATGGTTAGAGTTCACAGCTTTAGAACTGTCAAGGACTATTGATTGCTTTTCTCTCTTGGTAGCTTGCATAGCACCTCAGGGAGGAGGTGTCCAATTTAGTTTCAGGTTGATTCCTCCAAGCCCTGTCTCCAAAGTGTGTGATAACCTTCATCTACAGGCTCTCACATTCTTCTCTGGAAGGCATCAAGAGCAATGGAAACTGCCTATACTTTCTGGTCCCTTGGATGCCCATGACCAAGCATCAAAGGGAGGTTTCCCATGCCTGGATTTTTGTTATTATGAATGTTGAAATATTATCATCCTACGTGTTATAATGTGTGTGTGTGTGTGTGTGTGTGTTTAAGTAAGCTTATAAAATACTATGTTTCTCTATGGTTTTAAAAATACTCTTAGTGTTATTTATCTCTCTTCCCTCCCTCTCCCTTTGTACAATTCTCCCTCCCCCTCCTCCCCATTTAAAGTGTCCCCCATCTTTCCCATTTCCCCCTTCATAGCACCTGCATTTTACTATCCCATGTAATGTGTGATTTTGTTTCACCATGAAATCCAATTGTAACATTTAAGGAAATGTTACAATTTTTCAAAGTCATTCATGGATTAATCATTGGGACTATTTTCTTTTCTGTTTCTTCCCTTTTAAAGTCAAACTACAAATAATTTTAAATAGTTGTTGATACTGGGGAACCCCTTTATAGTCTGCTTTTCCTATTGAACATTTATGTTAGTAAAAGTAAACTTGAAAGCAGTTGTACAATTAAAGAATCTTTGCTTACTGCCACAGCAGTCATGATCCTAGATAGTAATCTGATTTTGCAATCCTACCCAGTTAGAAAATGACATGGTAGGCTACTCGTACTAGTTACTTTTGACACCAATACACAACTCTTGATGGAAGCAGTTTATGTCGGCTCATGTTTCCATCTTGATTTGGTCTGTGGCAGTGGGAATTTAAGAGTGTAGCTTGTTCACAACTTGAAGGAAAATAAAAGAGAACTTTCAAAGGCCTTCCCCCATTGGTCCACCAACCAGTCTCACAGCCCTCCTGAACAGTAACACCAACTGTGGGTTACATGTTCAAACACATGATCCCATGGAGGACATTTTTAGATCCAAACCATAATGATACCACTCTTCCTGGAAACTTGGTCTCAAGACCTGATTTCCCACTTCTGTCTTTTTTTTGTACTCAACCCAGTGTCCAGTTGGATGTGAGCGTCAATTGGGTCCAAGTCCCATCATGTGTGACTTGGGAACTCTGTAGTGTTTGTATCTAGTACCTAATACAGTGCTTCCCAAAGTGGCACCAATCAAAGTTTTCCCCAGAAGAGTTCTGTAGTCAAGCAAATTTGGAGGCAGTGAATGACATCATGTTTGGACATGTGAAACCGCTGAGGGCTAGGAGTGTTAGTTTGAGTTTCTGTTGTTGTTTTGTTTGCTAGTCAGTCAGAGCTTTGAGACTCCCTGGACCATTCGTGCCTGACTCCCTCCCTCTCCTAGATGACTCCTTATCTAGTTTGCTGCTGCCCTGTCAGCAATACACCAGGGAAGGCCCCTGGAAATGAGAATTAGGAAAAACATCAAAGCCATGTGAATGAAGATGACTGTAAAGAAATAACTAGGTGGCATAATTAGAAATAACCAGGGCCTTGCAATGTAGCCCAGCCTATCCTTGAACTTGCAATGCTTCCTTCACCAGCCTCCCAGATGTTGGCTTTGTAGGTATGGGCCACCACATCTAGCTGCTCGATTGTTTTTGACCAATATAGCCATAATTTCAGATGGTTTAATCTAGCATAAATGCCTCTGCAACATTCATCATGAATATCAGTGCTAAAGGCTTGAAGAGTTCTATGGAGTGAAACCATTATGATGAGCCTGGTCTTATCAAAATGCAGTCTTCAAATTTTATAATTATTAGTATCCATTGGGATGCCTTAGAGTTTCTAGGGCATAGGAAAGAATAGCAACCATTGTTACATATACAGGGCTTTCGAGTGTAGAAGGGAAGCTGAGATACATCTACCCTACATATGAGTTTTATTGGTAGTTACAGCATCCCGGCATGCAGTGGAAGAGCAGTTCTTCAGGTCCCAGGAAGAGCTTCGTTAGCCAAGATGGCCATTATGGGTAGCATGATAGGATCCTGAAGAGGAAGCACTTTCAGTGCCCCTCAGTTTCCCCTCATTTCTCAAGGACTGGAAAAACGAGAGCTTTGAGCCATCCCTGGAAGGGAGAGTCGGACCCTTCATTTCAGGGAATCAAGAGGGTGCTTGCTCTTCTTGCTTTCAAGGATGGGCTCATACCATGTGACCCAGTCTACATGTGAGAAGTCAAGAAGGGACTGCTAAAAGTCTAGCTACTGCTGGGCATGTGATACAAGCCTTAAATCTCAGCACTTGGGAGGGTAAAGCAAGAAGGGCTCCGTGAGTGCCAGGCTATCCCGATTTATACAGTGAGCCCCAGAACAACCAGGACTACATAGAAAGAATCTGTCTCAAAAATAACAACAAAAATCTAGTTCTAACTCCAGATCATCTTGGGTCTGAGAAGTATGGAGGTAGGGAAGCTTTGCTTGTAGCAGCAAAGGGGGAGAAGGGAAGGACCCAGTTCTTTGAGAGCTGCAGGATCACAGCACCCATTGCATACCAGTTCTCTGGAGACAGCTGTAGGGGGATGTGGCTTGATTTCTGGGAAAGAGAAAAGAGCAGCCAGACAGTCTGCAACATAAAATAAGTAGAATGCATATACATAATGCATATGTGTATATATATATATATATATACTAATGTATATATATACACATTAACAAAAATATTTCTATATATATTAGAAAATATAATATTTATATATATATTAGTAAAATACATATAGAAAACATATAAGTAAAATAATAGAAAGCATATTATTGAGTAAATCCCAGGGCAGCATCGAAAGCCTGACCTGACATTCAAACAACATGGCTGAGCAAGTGCCCAAGAGACCATGGAGATTGGAGTTTCCTTCCCAGGAATCCCACACATTTTTTACCCAAAATCATCACTCTTTTCTGACGTCCAGGGGAAGTTAGCCCTGTTTTGTTAGTCTTGCATTTGCATATGCCTAACCTGCGGCTTTCTTTCCTTATTAAACCAGAAAGTGAATCCTTAGGTGGCATCAATGGCTCACCTCAAATGATTTACTAGACAAACATGGGAATTGTTTTGACTGCTCTCTCATTATTATAATTGCTAATTACTTCCCCTTTTCAGGAAGTGGTTATCACCCCAGCATATGGGTGTTCATCTGATCTGCCTGAAACCACAAGTTGAATGAGTCTAGATTCAGGAATCACTAGATACACCAGCACTGGCTACTGATGGACACTAACACTCACACAGTCAGAACTTGAGTTTGGCTTTTTGACAGCCACTGTAGCAAAATGTCCAAGATATGGAGTGGAAGTGTTGGGCACAGGCTAGCATCAGAGTGCAGTTACAACAGCTGGCCAGTTCTAAATCAGTATTGTTAGAGATGGTCCCTTCCTTACCCCTCCCTTGGCCCTCCTTCATTTTGCTACTCCACCGTCCAGAATTCTTTCCCCGAGAGCCTTTAATGTCGATGTCTGGTTCTTATACTTCCCAATGGTCATCAATTTGAGCCATGCTCTACAGTAACTAAGCATTTTGACAGTGTTTGTCAGACACATTTAGGAATAATAGTGGTACTCCGGGGAAGTAGAAGATGAAAGGCGTTTCTCCTATGAGAACACATAATTAATTTAATGATAGTAATTGACTATAGCTTGGTGAGGTTAAATGATGTGAAATAGGGCCCTGGCAATTTTGTGTCCTCATAGCAGAAGGCACTACCCAGAGAGGGTGTGCTTATGATTTAAAAAAATTCACAAAGGAACAAGCCCTTTTGAATTCTCATGCGGTGGAAATAGAGCTTCTGACTTAGGCTCCCTTCAAAAGCAAGCAGTGGTGGATCTTGACCCTGCCATGTCCTATTTCAGGCCCTCAGGTCTCGTTTGTCCTGTAAATATGGAAGTCAAATCATCTTAAGCATACACATGCAGCACTCTGAGTGCAAGTTGGGGAGGCCGTGAAAACCATGGGAGAGGGAGTCACGGACACTGCTCATTCTTTTCGCACATCTCTTTCCACGTGTAAACTGCAGTCCCATGCTAGTCTGTGTCTCCAGGGTTCATATTTTTATCTGTCAAAAAGACAGTAGGTATCCCTCACTGGGCGCCCCTGTGAGAACTCTCCAGAGTGAAGACCACTGACCTGGGCATCCGTTCTGACAGCTTATGGGAGCATGAGAAGGAGAGCTGATGGGCTTGTGTGCTATCTAAGAGAGTTGTCAAACTTCAAGTAACAGGTGGAGGCATGTAGGACGATGAGCACCGGATGTGGGCAGTACAAAAGATGACAGTGGTAATGATGCTGGTGGCCACACATAGCACTCCTGCATGACCAGGCATATCTATCTACATGTCGTTCTTTGGAAAAAAGAGAACATAGGAAAGGCACCAAGACCCCCTCTACCTTGAACTTTAAAAAGCAGAAGTTTGGACAGCAGAAGTGTCCCACATGCCCACTGTTTGTCTCCCATAGATTTAGTTTCCAGAGTCATCTCAGAGACACAGCCTGACATTTTGAATCTTGCAGAATCATGTCACCTCTGGAGGTGGCCTTTTGATGGGGTTGATTCACAGCTTCTAATGTTGAGCTCCTCTTGTGTGCTAGCCGGCCTCTGTCTCGGAGTACCACATGCATCAGTGATTTAACAAATGTTTGTTGAACAGCTTCTAGGAGTTTTACATATTCATTTATTTATTCAATTTCTTCCTTTAAATTGAACATATATTATTGTACCTTGCACCACACTTCCTAGGGAGGGGATCGTGAATGAACTATGAAGCCTCAGTAATTAGGGACAGACAAATACACAGTGACTGTATACTGTGCCAGTTGCCACCACAGTATACACATTTTCTCCTAGCAATCAGCAACTTCATATTAGTCATGATCACCGCTGCTTAGTATAGCACTCACAGGGGAATACAGCAGAACCTAGGTCAGTCTGTCTCCAAAGCCGTGTTCTCTTCTTATTTAGAAAAAGCAATGTGATTTTATTGTCAAGCAAGATTGTTCAGGATGCCGGGGAAGTCAAATGCTCTTCCTCTCAGGAGGCAATCACCTCAGTCAAGTTCATGGGGTAGCTGAGAAGTGACTTCCCAGCAGCCCCGTGGAGTTCAAACCCCAGATGCTTTGTCCTGCTGCCTTTCTGTAAAGTGCTTGAGGAAGGAAGCTCACCAGCGTTGGCAGAGAGTAGGCAGTATGAGAAAGGATGCTTGGGTAGTCAAGGTTGGCAAGACCGGGCAGCTTCCTCCAGGAGAGTTCTCCTAAAATGCAGGACAAGATTTAACACTTTGACCAAAAGCAAAACAAATAAATGAACAAAACTGGCCATGCTTCTTTGTATTTATGAGTGAAGAGATCAATGAGACATCCCACTTCCACAACTGTAGCAAACACATTATCACCTGATATCAATAAATGCCACTTACTCTGCTTCCTTATGCCCACATCTAGCTAAGCAAGCCAAGTGTCCCTCCCCTGAGCCACAACCCCAGGCACCACTTACCTTAATAAACCCTTTATCTGATAGCAAACATTCATTGTCCAAGGCAGAAATCATGAGGCCTACATTTAATACACGTGACCATCCACTAGCTTCACAGTTTTCTACCCTGAAGGAAAATAGACTTGTGAAGAACAGAATTGCAAGACGGTGGCTTTCACGGCTCCCCAAAGGTGTCACACTGGGAAGTGCTCAGCTTATCCAGAATCCCAGGTACCTGGTGCTGCACACCTGGGGCTCAGGACAAGGGTTGATGTCTAACCACTGCCTGGGGCAGCTGGTAACAGCACACTGAGTTAGGGAGAACAGATGTGCTCACTTAAGTGAGGAAAATTACTGTACATGTAATTTATAGCACACATTGGCTTGGGTATAGGCTCTTGTGAAATTTCTATTGAGTGCAAACTGTTGGCCCAGCAACCTGTTCCAACAGTTCCAGGGAAGCTTGAGTTTGAGAGGGGACACCTGTATCTAGTCTGAGGTGTCAAACCCCAAGTAACTTAAGGGGGAGGCATGTAGGAGAGGGAGGCCAACATTTTGAAAAATGAAACACATTTGACGTCCGATGTTCCCACATTTTACAGTATTAGAGATTTTCCTGCTTGCTTCTTAGCCTTCTCTTTTCTCCCAACCACGGTGTAGCTCTGTTGAAGTGTAACAGATATGTAGAGAGCCTGTATTTACCACATATGTGATCATTTGGACTACACTGTGGAATGACATCATGTAGAGCTAATGAGCACGCCTCTCACTCCAGTTAGCATTTGTGTGTGTGTGTGTATATATCTGTGTAGAATGTAAGTGTGTGTATGTATATATGCGTGTGTTTGTGTGTGCTGTGTGTGTGATACAAACACATTTACTCTCTCATCGGGTTTTGAGGGTCTGATATCATTAACCATAACTGTGCATTAGGTCCCTAGACCTTATTTGCCTTGTATGTAGAAGCTGGTACCCTATGACTAATATCTTCTCATTTGCCCATCGCCAGCCCCAGGTGGCCCCCACCACCTCCCTACTTCTAAGATTTCACATGCAATCTCATATTATTTGTCTTGAGTCTATATTATTTCACCTAGGATAAAGTCCTCTGGATTAATTCGTGTTGTCACAAAGGGCAGGGTTTTCTTCTTCTTCAGATTGAATAATACCCCATGGTATATTTGTCTCATATGGTCTTTGTGCATTTAATTGCTCATGAGCACTTGAGGTGTTTCTGTGCGGGATCTTTGAAACGGCATCTCAATGAGCGTGGGTTACAGGCACCTCCTTGAGATACTGTCCTTTCCTTTGGATTCATGCTCAGATGTGTGGTTGCTGGATTAGAGGGTAGCTGCCTTTGAAAATTTGGGGGACTTTCCATGTAGTTTCTCACAATGGTGGAATGAACTCGCATCCCCATCAACAACTGATAGAGGTCCCTCCCCCACCCCCATGTCCCTGTTAGTGCTTCTTGCCACTTTCCTATCTGATAAAGGCTTTCCTAAGAAGTGGAAGAACTGTCTCACTGAGGCTTAGAGTTGTATTTCAGCCAGGCATGGTGCCTTATACCTATAATTCCAGTATTCAGCAGGCTGAGGCAGGAGGATTTTGAGATCAAGGTCAGCATATGCTACAAGATAGTTAGAACTTCTGTCTTAGTTAGGGTTTCCATGGCTATGAAGAGACACCGTGACCAAGGCAACTCTTATAAAGGATAATATTTAATTGGGGCTGACTTACAGTTCCAAAGGTTCAGTTTATTATTGTCATGGTGGGAAGCATGGCCGTGTGCAGGCCGACATGGTGCTGGAGAAGGAGCTGAGAGTTCTGCACCTTGAACTGATTGCAGCTAGGAGAGACTGTCTCCCAGGCAGAGGAGGCTCTCAAAGCCCCACCCCCACAGTGACACACTTCCTCCAACAAAGCCAAACCTCCTAATAGTGCCACTCCCTGAACCAACCATATTCAAACCACCACATTTTGTCTCAAAAGATGGGGGATGGGATGGGATAGAGTATTTCCTTAAGGATTAATGACATTAGACTCTCTTTCCTATACCTTTTAGTCGGTCATTTGGCCTCATTGTCTATCAAAAGTAGGTTATTTCGGGGTTACTATTGGCTTGTGTGTGTTCCTTATGTGTTTTGGACATTAGCCCTTATCAGATAGATAATTAGCAAATACTTATTCCTTTCTGGGTGTTTTCCCTTTATTTTATTGATTACTTCCTTGGTGATATAGAAACTATTTTAGCTAGGTAGTCTCATTTGCATTTTTGCTCTTAGCATCATATGTTTAACAATCATCCACTAAAACATCCGGGTTTTTTTCTTTTATATTATCATTCAGTTGTTTCAGGCTTTCAGGTCTTACATTAAGGTGTAAACCCCTCAAGTTCATTTTGTATGTATGAAGAAGGTGTTTCTGGATTCCATCATGACAAGCTCTAGTCCTGATAGTTACAGTCTTGTGTTTTCCTACATAGTCCAAAACTCCTGTAGAGGCACTATTATCCACAATGGCTCCAAAATTAGTGTTGCTGTTGGAGAATTATGAGGGACTGTCCCATTCCACCATTTTACTGATGTCAAGTCTTCTGCCTCCTCTCTCTAATTCGCCACTCCACTCTTAGCAAGGTTTCCCTCATTCACCTGTGTATCAGTGGCTAATGAGAGAAAATGTCCTGGTAAATACTTCAACTGGGAATGAAACCAAGGACAGCTATTTCTTCTCCTTTCTTTATTGTCATCCAAAGAATAAAAGCTACTGTAAGGTGACAAATGACTTTCAGGACCCTGGGTTCATCAGCTTCCCTAACACCTGATGCTGCCCTTAGCTGGTCTGAGGAGACAATAGAAAACAGATACCCACAGCCATTTCTTTCTGTGGTCTCCCCATGCTCCAGCTGCAGCAGTGAGTCTGAAGGAGAAAGCCACACAGAGAAGTCAGAACGGACCGTGAGGGACAAGATAGAAAATAAACAGCAGGGGATGCAAAGAGGGAAAGAGACCAGAAAGAGTCCTCAGAGAGGTGGGTGGGGTGCTTCGTGGAGGAAAAATCTTAGGGAGACAGTGGTTGAGGAAGTGGAATTTTTTAAAAAGGATTGCTGTTGTCTTAGGGTTTTCATTGCTGTAAAGAGACACCATGACCAAGGCAACTCTTATAAAGGACAGCATTTAAATGGGACTGGCTTACAGGTTCAGAGGTTCAGCTTGTTATCATCATGACAGGAAGTATGGCAGCATCTAGGCAGATGTGGTGCTGGAGGAGCTGAGAGTTCTGTATCTTCATCCAAAGAAAGCCAGGAGCCAACTGTTTTCAAGGTGGTTAGGAGAAGGATCTCAAAGTCCATCCCAACTGTGACTTACTTCCTCCAACAACGCAACACCTAATAGTGCCACTCCCTGGGCAAGCAAATTCACACCACCACAGCTGAGCATTGCCTATATAAGGCCTCTTAGTAGTCTCCTAGTTGTTCACTGACTTCACATAAACTTGTCTACTGTGTTGGTGTTTATTCTTTTTGCTTTGTTTTTGAGATGGAATCTTTTTAAGTAAGCACCTGGCCTGGAACTCTTTAGATCTCCCAGACTGGCCTTGAACTTGCAACACTGCCTTAGCTTTCAAAGTCCTGGGGTCACAAGCAGAGGCTGCCACACTCACTTGATTGACTCAGTGTCAGCAACTGGATCCCAAGACCTCTGGAGTCTATGTGGCTACAATAAGATAAGTTCCTAGGAACTTGAATATAATAGCTATGAGCTTATGAGGAGCAGTGCTAGAGAGCAAACTCATGGCTGGGCAAGTGTCTGCCATTGAGCTATATTCCCAGCACAAAATCTGACCTTAAATGTGGTTGTATATTTAGTTAACTGTTCAAATCAATCCTATCCAAGCTTCTTTTATTCTTTCTTCTTTTTAAATGTTTAAAAATTTTAAATTTTTTTTTGAGGAGGCATTACCTGAAATAGATGATGTGTGTCATTGACCTAAGCTAATGTCAGCTCAGTTCAGTATTTTCAGATGTCTGGGTGAGTCAGACCACTTATGAACATTTATCTTCTTCAGTTCCCTGCCCCTGAGTCCCTGTACATTCCCTTCAGCTTGACTCACTGCCTCAGCCCCTTTTCCCAGGTGCCCTATTGGTGAACCGGCTGCACCCTGCTGGGATGTCCGGCCTGCTGGGAAAACCCAGAAGACAGCATTGACTTTCCAGGCAGAGATCTCTATTCCGGACACCAGCTCCCCACACCCCCATGTCTCTCTGTTTCTCTGTCTGTCTCTGTCTCGCTGTGTCTGTCTCTGTCTCTGTCTCCCACTCTTCCCTCTCTCATTTGTTCTAGACCACACTAACTTTATTAAGTATGATTTAAGTTCTAATTCATGTTTTCCCCCAGCTTAACAAGCTCTTTAAAGCGCCTATCTGTCTGTTGGGGAGAGAAAGAAGGATGTTCTCACAGCACAGGAAAAAAAAAAGATTCTCCAAAGAAATATGTTCACTAATCTTCTCTTCCTACCATGAGCCCTTTTTATATCCTTTGTCTGAGTGATGTGGCTAAGAATTATGGTAGCGAGTCAAAGATTCCCTTTTAAGCTCTGGGTAATGAGGCAGTGCATCTTGGGCATGCAGCATCTATTGTATATTGGAACTCCAATTCAAAAATTTAAATTTAACACTTTACTGCACAAAAGTAAAAAGATATAGTTCTTGCTCCTAAAATACTCCTGAGATCAGAGGAGACTCAGATGTAGAAACAAATCGCTTTCCTGCAGTGTGATAATGTCCAACTGGAAAACTGTACTGGGCACAATGAGGACCCAGAGATGCTACCATTATCTTCCCTCAGAAATTATCTAGAGGGAGGAAACATGCAAAGGAGAAGAGGGGCTGAAGTTTAGCTGTGGAGTGCTTCTGGGAGCAAAGGGTTACTGAATACCTGAAAGAAAAAAACAGTCAAATTACAGAGGCATCTACACCATCTAACTGGTGAAAATGGCTAGGGAAAAGCTCATTTAAAAGAACAGAATTATCTTAGTTTACTTATATGTGTGTGCCTGTATGTGGTATGTGCACTTGTGACTGCTGGTACATGTGGAGTCCAGAACAGCATCAGCACACACACACACACACACGCACACACACACAGACACACAGACACACAAGCACACATCTCTCATGTGCTGAAATTACAGGAGGCTGTGCGCTGCCCAACATAGAATGATGGGAACCAAACTTGGGTCCTGTAAAGAGCAGCACACACTTAACCACTGAGCCATCTTTCACTCCCGAAGCTCCTTTTTAAGAGTTTGAGAAGTTGCCTAGAATTCCTAGCAGCCAAATGTAAAAACAGTAAACACCCCTGAGCCTGCCCTAAGGAACTCTAAAACAGGGCCCATCTGGGGTCTGGATAGCTCAGATATACCCCACCGTGCTGCTCTAGACTTGATGAACGTCTATGAGGACATCTGAGATGAGGGGAGATGCCCTGAGCATGACATCTCTCTCCTCGTTTCCCACAGTTTTCTACCCAATCTCCACTCCCTACGCATGATTGAGAATAAATAGTCCATTTCATATTCCTAACCTCCAATCCCAACATAAAATGTAGTCTTATAAAATAGCGAAGGAGACCCTGAAAAAGCTTGAGAAGAAGCTTGCTTCTGAATAAGAATGAGCTGCAAGAGAAGGAAGCAGAGACCTGAAGGAAAGGCGTCAGCTGACATTGCTGTGGAGCCCCCAGGTCCCGGAGCTGTTCCACTGCCTGTCCACCCTACACCCTGAGGGCTCGGGCTGGGCAGCTATGCACTTCACATTTAACAAGCTGATTCTCACGTTGGCTGCGTCAGCCTCTTGTCCCTTCAGGCCAACAACACAGCCCAGAAATCCAACCAGGAATGAGTCCAGACTACACCTTCTCTTGATGGCTTATGCCTCAAAGCCCTACTCTTTTCAATATTTTTGGGGAAATTGGTGCCTTGAACTGGGGACCACTGTCCAGAGCAGTGAATTCCACACAAGGATCGCCACCTTTGACCCTGGTGAGAATGTTCCTAACCCCACTAGATTTCAATTTTGATAGAAGTCTGAGAAAGTCTGCTGGAAGGCTGTGACTGACTTGCATGAGCTACTTGGAGGGTCGCCTGGATAGAAAAAGGATCAGCAGCCCCAGCCATGCCAGCCTCTCTTCTGAATCCCTGCTCTGTCTACTACAGACACTGAGCATTCCTGAGTGTCTCAGGCCCAGTGCCTGCCAGAACTGATGTATTTTATTAACAGATGAGATGCCTAAAAAGTGGACAAGACTAAGAAACATCGTAAATGGAAAACTATGGAGCTAATTCACTGCTATTCTATCTCTGGGTTGGTGAGAGACAAAGCTAATAGGTTCCTAGACTAAGGGAAGTTGTAGAAGTCATGTTTTCAGGCCTAGCCAGTTGTCAGGCCCCAGTGGAGTCTGCTTCTAAGTATCTCTGGACAACTCTTCCCTCCCCTAGCCCTTCCCACTCTACCCCTTAAGTCTTGAAGTGTGTGCTCTTCACATCTACAGTCCTGGTTCTTGTCTCTTGTCAGAGTACAGTGTCTTAGTCAGGGTTACTATGGCTGAGAGGAAATACCATGACCCAAGCAACCTGGGGAGGGAAGGGTTTATTCAGCTTACACTTCCACATCACCAAAGTCAGGACAGGAACTCAAACAGGGCAGGAGCCTGAAATTAGGAGCTGATGTAGAGGCCATGGAGGGGCACTGCTTGCTGGCTTGCTCCCCATGGCTTGCTCTGCCTGTTTTCCTATAGAACCCTGCCCCAGGAGTGGCACCTGCCCAGGAGTGGCACCATCTACAATAGGCTGGGCCCTCCCCCATCAACCACTAATTAAGAAAATGTCATACACCTGGGTCTTTTGGGGCATTTTCTCAATTGAGCTTCCTCCCCTTTCAGATGTCTCAAGTTAACACAAAACTAACTATTACATCATAGGTAGTAACTAACATTTTTACTGTGTCTGTGACATGCACAATGCTGTAATATATCAGGGAAAAGATGCCAAGCCAAGACAGTTCCTTGTTGGACCTCAAATCCCCTTTGCTGTCTTAAACTCAGAAACAATGCTTAAGCCTTTAAAAGATGGCAATGATAAAAATAAACCATTATTTTTTTAAAAAAAATGGTAATGGTGACCACCAGGGCCAATTATTTGGCAATCCAAAGTCTAAAGAAGATCAAAATATGGGTGGGTGGGTGAGGATGGTGGGTGGATGGAGGGGGAGTAGGTAGGGAACACCCTCTCAGAGACAAAGGGAAAGGGGGATTGGTTGAAGAACTCTTGGAGGGGAAATCAGGAAGGGGGCAACATTTGGAATATAAATAAATAAAACAATTAAAAAAGATCAATTAGATATATATAATTTCATATAATAGATGAATATACTATACATGCATATATTATATGTCAATATGTATATATTATATGTACTTGTATAATATATTCATCTATTATATATGTAGTTAGTTTCTTTTAACTTCTAGTTTTCATGATCTCAATTTTCTAAATAACTTCATTAAATTTTCGCTTTTGACTTCAGCCCCTTGTTATGTGTTGCTTGGGGACATTGCCCTGATTTTTTGAGGCTAGGGGAGCATGTTTAGCTGGCTTCTGATCTTGGAGATGCTTCCTTCAGTGTATTCCTCCAAGTGTCGCTAGCTTGGGTCCCCAGATAGCAGTACTTCATTTGCAGCCTGTTCCTCACACCCATTCATTATGTCTGAAGAAGACTTTGGGTGGCCATTGAGGCTGTTTCTACCTTGGATAGAGGTTTAAATGGTACTTCTAACCTCTTATGGCTGCCTGTAGGAGTCTCTTTGACAGACACAAAGCCTTGCTGGTGGGTATTACATTCTTTCTATATCATAATAGTGTCCAGAATACTCGCTGGATGTCCCAGGCACACTTCATATCATACACACCCCTTTCTCTCAGCACTTTAAGGGCATTCCATCATCTTCCTGGTTTCCTTTGTTACTTTGGAAAGTAAGTTCTAGGTCCAGTCAGTACACATCCGTTTCTAGTTGACCTGTCAGTTCTCTCACTGGGCATAATCTTTTGGATCTTCCTCTTTTTTCAGCTTTCACTGTGAAAGTCTCTTGCTACAGTTTTCTTTTTCCCACTGGAGAAGAGTTATTGAGCTTTTTGCACCAGAAGTCTTGTGATCTCCCATAAGCACGGAAAGAGATCAATCTTGCCTTATCTCTCCTCTGGCCTTCTGCCCTGCAGCAGACATAGACTTTCCCATTTTGGTCTTTATGTATCTCAGCAGCTCTTCCTAACTTTGTTCTCTTGGGTTCTCTATCTTATTGTGTGAGGTGTCTTCAGCTCTGATCCCTGCTTAGCTAATTCTCTTTTCTAGTTGTGTCTATCCTGCTTCATAGCCTGACCTCTGAGTCTAAGTTTTGATTACTTGTTTGTTTGTTTGTTTTGTGATTTTTCTGGCTTTGTTTTGGTTCTGTTTTTTGTTTGTTTGTTTTTGTGACAAGGTTTCTCTGTGTAGTTGTATAGCCCTGGCTGTTCTGGAACTCGCTCTGTAGACCCAGCTGGCCTCGAACTCAGAGATCCTCCTGCCTCTGCCTCCTGAGTGCTGGGATTAAAGGTGTGTGCCACCACCACGGAGCTTATTACTTGTTTAGTTGTTGTTATTGCTGTTGTTTGCTTTAGATTGTTTTGGGGTTTGGCTTTTTTTTTTTTTTTTTTTTTTAGATATCTGTTAAGAATTTTTCCCCCTAATCTATCTGGCCAGTTGGTGTTTGTTTCTTTACTTATTTTAGCATGCTACACAGGCTTATTTTATATTTTCCATCTAATGATTTCTGGATCCAAACTCTTTATTTAAAATCCAGTCCTTGTTTCTATTAATTCCTACACATAGTAGTGTTTTCTTTATCTATTTTCTGACTTACATTATTATGAACTTCTACTTGTGAGAATTTTATCAGCTGAAATTCTTCGAAGGACTGGGCTAAAAAGCATGTTTCTTCAGAGAACATTTGCCTCTGCCTCTGTTATGTGTTGGAGTGTTGGCAACCAGGCCCTTTAGAGCTAACTGCTGGTTTAGGATTGTTTGCGACTGGCGTCTCCATAGATACATGTCTCAAATGAGGTGGTTGCATCTGGTGACGGGTTCTCACTTATGTGAGTTTCCAGACAAGTTCTGGACTTCTTTGACCCTCAGGTTTGTCTCTGATGTGTCTAACATGTGGGGACACAGGGACACCACCCTCTTGTTGGTCTGAATTCATGATCTTGCTTCATTCTTAGCCCCTTCTTTTTCTCTTTCCAGCAAAATCAAGCACTCACATTTATGCATGTGTAGTTTAGTTCAGTTTTTCATTTATTTATTTTCTGTGCACTGGTGTTTTTGCCTACATGCCTGTGTGAGGGTATCAAGGGCTCTTGGAACTGGAGTTGCAGACAGTTGTGAGCTGTCATGTGGGTTCTGGAACTGGACCCAGGTCCTCTAGAAGGGCAGACAGTGCTGTTAACCACTGAGCCACCTCTCCAGCCCCTGGTTTGTTTTTTTTTTCAGTTCAACATTTTGAGTACGTTTTAGTTAGATGGTTGATATTTTTTTTTTTTTGTTAAAGGATATTTAGTTTTCCTTACTGTTGTAAACTTAACTTACATATCCTCCAAAGTTCTTTTTCTCTTAGAGGGAGAACTTTAGTGCCTTATTTCTGGAAGAAAGGGTTCAAGAAGACTCAGTTTTAACCTGCCACTATCTCCAGCTCCTTCTCCGGGCTCTATTCTTGATCAAAGCCCGGCGTGTCTCTTATTCCAATGTTCCAGAACATTTTGTTATGAATCACAGCATCGGCAAGATTTCACTTCACAGTCTTAAAAACTACTGTGTTCCTTTACAGGGAAAGACAAGTAATAATTTCTACCATAAATGACTCCAAAAGTTCAGAATGGTTTCGTTTCCCATAGTAGCACAGTATGAATATTTATTAATCCAATGTGCTTAGGAAACCATGTGTTAGACACTCTGAAGGAAACTGTCTGCAAGGCAGAACCTTTATTTAACAAGCATTATAAAATCACACTTAAATTATTAAATGTTGTGCTCCACGAACCTGAATATCAGCATGAACATGGGCAGAACGGCAAGAAATAGCTGTGTATATTGAAGGGCCCAAGATAAATTCATAAGGGTTGGAGCATAGAGATGGGGAGCCCAAACCCATGTAAACTCTCAAATTTATATGTATGTGAACCTTTTAAACATTCAGGACTGGTATACATTTGCTACTTTCTATGGTTTAATCAATATTTTTATATTTAAATCAAATCCTTTTTCAAGCTAAAATCAAGATATTGAATGTGCAGACATTTTAAACAAATAAAAAGAAAATTTTTAATTTCATGATAGCCCCTATAACCCTATGCCTGGGTCTATGCCAGAATGTTGGCTGCAGTAAACCAAGGTGGCCCCAAAAATAAGAAGTGGAATTTGGGGCTATAGGTGAGGTAGACATAGGGCCTGCTGGCATACAGTGTCAGGCTTGGAGTTCCTACCAGGAGGGATTTGTAGGAGAAAGTTAAATCCCAGAAGTTAGCCTGGACAAAACAAAGTGGCAAAATGAGAAAATCTAACAACATGAGGTGAGCTCTGGGTTAACCTGGCCCCAGGGAAGAGAGAGAGGCATGATTCTATGCGGGAAGCTCAGGGAAATTACAGATGGCCAGCCCCCCCTCCCCCCAAAGGGGTCAACTTAAGGTTGACTGTTGATCCTTGGGTCTTAGAACAGTTCTTGGTGTGATCAAGCAAGGGTCATCAGGGAAGCCCCAGAGTACAGAGGGGGCAATCCAAGGACACAGGGTACTCCCAGGGGGGCTGTCTGCCTGTGGTAACTGTGACTCCAGCAGGTCAGGCCTTCCTGGGATGGGTCTAGTAGCCTGAGTTTACACCTGGATTCTCACAAGCTTTCTAAGGCCATATCTGCAGGACTGTGCCCAACCCTCAAATATGGGAATGTAGGTCCCAGCAACTAAGGGTGAGCACTGAGAAGACTTTCCTTTTGGAAGACTGAATAATATATTCCCTGTTCCGGCTGAACAGTGGTTAAGAGCATTGGCTACTCTTCCCGAGGACCTGGGTTGGAGTCCCAGCACCCACATGGCAGCTTACAACCATCTGTAACTCCAGTTCCAGAGGATCTGGAACCCTCACATCACTGCATATAAAAATAAATAGATCTTAAATTTTGACTTCCTGATGGCTCCCAGCACATAAGTGTCTGTTCTGATGGAAGACATTCTGGTATGCCTGACGTAATGAACAACAGAACATGAACAAAACCTGACACTATTATTGTGCCCTGTTTCACAGCACAGAGGAACCAGACAGCTAAGACAGAGGGTGAGAGTTTAGGGGGATGTGTAGCCTGGCAGAGAAAAGCCCAGGGAAGACAGACGAGCTTTGTTCCCAGCTTTATTCATGAGCAAACCACGAGCTGACTCCTGGGGCGAGGTTCTCTGAGAGGCCACCTGCCCAAATGTTTCTGTGTCTCTGGGTTCCCAGGAGGCAAGAAGAGGAATGAGAAGTCAAAAAGAGCCACTGTGGCTTTAGGGTGTTGCAAAGGTAACCTCAATTATAGATCACTGGCCATATGTCTGCCTGAGATCCAGACCCCAGGGACTTACGCCTCGATGTGGTGGGCAAAATGGAACTATGCTCTCTTTAGAAGAGCAGCCCTCTCCTTCCTCTCTCTCCTGTCTCCACCTCTGGGCACGAGAGGGTGTCCTAGAGCCTTCCCTGTCTGTCTGCTCTCCCACAGGTCTAGGCTTCTGAGGTCCACCCCCTACCCCAACCTGAATTCAAGAGTGCAGCTCTGGGCTGGCTACCTGGGCAGGCGCCTGAGGCTGAGAAAGACTTTGGATGGCTTTTAAAAATCCACAGGGAGGTTGATGGCTATTCTAAGCAGAGAAAGAGAAAAAGAAGCTGATGAACAAACCAGTCTGGTGAGATGGCGGGTTCCAGGAGAGAAAGGTAAAGAAAATAGCTCGGGGCATTTTAAGATGGACTTAAACTCTAGCCTCAGTTTGACCTTGGAAATAGTAGAAGGGATAAAAAATAAACATTAATTTTACAGTCTAGCGAAAACAGCTAATATTTAAACATTAGTAAGCTTAAGTTGTTTATTTGGCGCTTCTCCACAACCCTGTGGAGGAAGTGTTGAATGTAGCGTGGTTATAGGATGATGGTGTGGCTCAACTCTACGTCTCGGGCTCTTGGGAACCTCAGTTAGGAAGAAAGCTAGCTCTCTTAAGAGTTGACAGAGGAGAGGCAGAGTGGCACCCTCTCCCTGTTTCTTCAGTTCCAGCCATGATAACCCAGCTAAGCCATGCTGCTGCCTACCTTCAAGGCTGAGCCAAATGAATAAATAAGATGAAGAGGGCAAGGTGACCTATGGAGGGACTGTGAGCAAACAGAAGACCTTCCAAGATGGCTGCTCAGTCAGGAGAAGGGTCACTGGTTGGAAGTGTGGTATGAACACCTCTCTCCTAACCCTGATTGGAGAACTTACAGTTAGGAGGCTGTTTGGTTCTGATGGCATACATCGCTTATGGGCTAGCTGGCCTTCCCAACAATACAGGTCCTTCTTCAAGGGAGGGTCATAAAATATTTGAATTGTTTGTTTTTAAGCACAAGGGAGTCAGTTATCCTGCTGAAGGAATCCACTGGAATTCCTCCCCCCCCCCCCCCACTCCCTGCACTGAGAACAGGAAATACAGGAAGGACTAGAGCTTGTGTTGCCTTTTGTCTGTCTCTGGTTGTGTGGTAGAAACTACCAGGACAATGACATGTGTGCTTCACGGCCATCAGGGGACAGTTGCAAATAGAACTGGTCTACCGATGAAAAGGACAGGTTCACTGCCAACTTAAATATTGTCTAGGGACAGGTATCTGCTTATTACTATTCTGGAATTTTCCATCTGCTACTCCCTTTTCAGCATTCCTTTCACAGTCCCAGACAAGAGACACCTGCCAAGCAAGATGAATGTTGTTCTCAATCTGTATATACCTGTGCGTCCCTCCAAGGGTTATAACTGTACAGAGCATGGCTGGCAAGTGTTTACACAACACTAGACTTACACACAGTAGCTGAGGCTAAAGGTGATGGTGTCTTTGACCAATGTCTAATCTTGCTCTGATTTCCCAAGGAAGAGTCCTCAGGGACTTACTCCACATTAGGCCTCCGCTCACTCCCTGCCTCACACAGCTGTGGGGGCTGAATGAGGTATCAGTTGTCACTGTTATAATAGGAATAGGAGTTGAGGTATATACAGAATACAGGACTGTGGCAAAGAAAAGGTCACAACAAGTTCCAGGGGCTATCAAATCACAGAATCACATAACGATATAAATGGACATTCAAAATTTTCTGTCTTTTATCTGATGTTACAAAACCACCTTTGCAAGTGCATCTAGAGAGGAGCTGCAATCTCAGGCCAGTGCCAGGGATCTCTGTATGGGTCTTAATCTGTCCCCCAGAACTGTCACCCTGGGACTTTGTTTCTTCCAGGGTCACGGAGAACAAGCCCACATAGCATCCTTTCAGAGACTAAAATGATCACAGCTTGTATTTACTCTCCTTTAAATTAATTCAGTTCTCTTCCTTCTTCAAAAAACATGTCTTCTAGTGGGACCGTGTATGTGAAAGATGTCTGATTGCCAGGAGGATAAAGGTTAAAAACTAAAAGAGAGAAGCCAGGGAAGCTGGCTATGAATATTCCACAACACCCAGGATTGTAGCCCGCCCCCCCCCCAGCAACAAAAACCTACCCAGCCCAAGTACTCCACAGTGCCAAGGATGGGAAAGGCCACTCTAACTGCACGTGCCAATCAGAGTTCTTAAGTATGTGCCAAAAATGTGCACAGAGTGTCCGCAAGCATTGCTACATTTATTTTAAACTAGCCGAAGATCCTGGCAGTTTTCAGTTGCAGCTAGGTAGAGCACTGTATATCTTGTTGCTGACCCACACCTGACACCCATAGGGCCTGCATGCTCACATTTTATCACGCTGGCACCCTCCCCAGGAGCCCTGAGGCTACCTCGAAATCTTTTCCAGCACGATATTCCGGGCCAGCACTACCCATCATTCAGATAGTTGTTGGCATGCAAAACGAAGTCTGTTTTCTGGCCATGTCTCCCTCCCTAGATTTGTGATGTTGGGAGCCAAGTCACGATGTAATCCTGGGGTCCGTGCATCAGAGCACCCTACCATACTGTGCTGTGATTCTTGAGGAAAGCTAGAGGGAACAGAAAGCCCATAAATGAACAGCAGTCAAGTCTCAGGCTTGCTATTTCCTAAAATTGCCTTGCTAAACACAAAGCCTGGCCAGCCACCACCATTAAAGCAACGTGGACAGACTACATGGGATGTCTTTCATTTTCCATGCAGACTCCCCAAGTCCCATGTTACAGAGCCTCCTCTTCCAAGTTCATGACCTTTCACTCCTTGTTCTCAATCCTAGTTTGTTTTCTGAATCAAAGCTTGATCTTGTCTTCACCATTAGGAAGCCTTACAATGGGGAACAGTAGAGATCAGCAAACACTGTACACCCTGGAGTCCTCAGCGCTGGGGAGGAAACTTAGGTAGACCACCATTGGGGCCCAGAAGCTTCAAACTGGTATGCATTGATACCAAGAATATGGTTGGGTTTTTCCCCCTTGAAGCTCAATGCTTTGTTCTGCATGGTGTTTAAAAAAACATTATCTTTTGGAATTCTGGAAGGATTGGTTCTAGAATAGCAGCTCCCTGTGCAGATACAGAAAGCTGGATCTGTCAGGTTCCTCACAGAAAATGGCACCGGGTTTGTGTATTGCATACCCATCCTTTCAGACATTTGAGACAAATTTCTAGACTATGTGTGCCGCTTAATACAATGTGACTGCCTGCCTTGTAAGTAGATGCTATATTCTGCTTTTCAGAACAGACACACGTTCCTGAGTGTGTTGATACTCAAGTAGTTCCGTGCAGGGCTTCAGGAGTCACGGTTATGGAAGGACAGTTGCTATTCCTTCCTCATGCTAATGAGAAAATCACAGCAGTATCTTCAATTTGATTTACTCAGTCTCCTTCATATATTGTTTTAAAGTGGAGTTGTTCAGATTGAATACATTTGCCAACCGAACCTAGCTTTCAGAGTTCTAAACACTTTCAGTCATGCAAGTGGAGTTAAGCTGATGACCCGTGAGGAATGTAGTGTCTGTAGGCTTGGGGAGGAAATGGGAGCCATTCATACTGGAATAAAACAAAGAACATGTCAAGGTCTCTACACGAGATGCAGCAGCTTCAAAAAGCCCTTCTTTCCGAAAAAGAAGCTAATGAGGATGTGCAGGGGTGGCAACAAGGGAGCCTTCCAAGCTGTGGCCACCTTCCATATGGGTCATTTTTTTTCAAATAGCCAAAGGCACAGGTTTGTAAGCCAGAGTTCCCAGGCCTGAAACCTAACATAGTCACAGCTGTGAATATGCAATCTGTTACTTAACTCGAGACTCAGTTCCCCCACATGAAAAGAGAGGGTGATGGGGGTGTTGCTTGCCATATAAGGTTACTATTAGGACTGAACAACAACCTGTGCATATAGATAGCATTGAGCACAGAGCTCAACAAAGAGCTAAGGCCTTTGACAACAAAGGCAGGGATGAGGACAAAGAGGATCCCTTCTTCACTGCTGCTGGCGACATAAACTAATGCATTCACAGCATGGAGGTTCCTCCAAAAAACTGGAAACAGAACTGCATATGGCCCAGCTGTACCACTGCTGGGGACACACCCAAATGACTTTCAGATCTACTGCAGAGATGCATGCACGTCCCTGTGTGTTAAAACTGTTCACTAAAGCTAAGACCTGGAACCAGCTTTGATGTCTATCAACAAGAGTTTGAGGGAAATATGGTTTATATACACAATGAGTTTTGTTCAGCCATAAAGGAAAGTGATGGGAATGACGACCTTAAGCACGGCACCCCAGCATCAGAGAGACAATCATGACATGTTTCTCTAGATGTTAAGCTTTATGTGTATGTGTATATATGTATGGGAATGGATGGAGGTATAGGTCATAAAACTAGAAAGAGGCCCATTGTGAGGAGGGAAGTATAAAGGTTTGGTGGGGATGATAATAGAATATACATGGCAGGAAAGCAGCAGGGCATGCCGGAGGGGAGAACACTAGCCAAGGGGGGCAGGGGCTAGCGAAGGGCTAAAGCAACTTGAAAGAGAACTGGCTTGTTTTGGCTTATGGTTCAAGGTTGCACATCACACGGGGAAGGAAAAGTGACTGAGTCTGAATGAGCTCCGTGTATCACTTTCAGCATCAGGAAGCAGAGGGTGACGAATGCTGTTACTCAGTCACTTTCTCCTTTTTAATTCAGTCTAGGATCCCAGCCCAGGGGATGGAACCACCCACTGTGGGCAGACCTTCCCACTCCAGTTATCCTAATCATGATAATCCTTCACTAGCTTGCCCAGAGGCCACCTCGCAGGCAATTCTCTAGATCTCATCCAGTTGGCAACGGAGATTAACTTGAATAGTGTAGCAATGACATAATGAAGCCTATTTATTTGTGTGCTAATTTAGAAACTAATTTTAAGAGAGCTCTGATGTAATGAAATTTTTATCCTTCAGAGATAGGGGTCTTTCTCCTAGTTTATATCTTAATATTTGCAGCATTATGGCCTGCTGTAAAATGTGTTTCTAGAACATGAGTAAGCTCTTTTGTAATTAGAAAGCAGGGGGTTGGTGACAGTATTATGTGGAAGCAGTATTGCTTCACGCAGATTTATTTCCAATGCAAGAAAAGCTGAAATAGAAAAATAACAACCTCAGTGGGAAAGGCCCTGCATGGCTTTCCACTTCATTTTCTCTTTAATTTTGAATGAATGCCTGCGATTGAAACGGCCTCCCTGGAGACGAGCACCCCTGAAATGGCCTCCCTGGAGACGAGCTCCCCGTTGACGATCCCAGCCTCACATGTTGACGGCTCACTTCTGTGTACTTAGCTCCTCAAGGCTTTCCCTGGCTCACTGTGCCGAAAGCCAGGGTACCTGCTCTAGTGTTCTGTGCATATTTAATACTGTTGGAAGCACTGTCTGGTCCTAATGGGCTGCCTATTTTGGCTTCCAGCTCACTGACTCCAATTTGGGTTACTGTTTCTGAGGACGGACCAATTACAAAGTTGCCTGGGTTTTGAGTGGTGCGTCCTTTGCCCTACTTTTCCTCCGTAAGCCTCATTACCTTTATTGCAGAATGTGAAAAATTTCAGGAATTCGTGCAAGGTATTTGAACAAATGCCCAATTTCTTTTAAGTCCTGCGGAAGGCAGCCACCATAGGATCAAAGACACCTAAAGCAACTAAACACGGGTCCTGGGGCAGGGCAGATGCTGCAAAGCCCCTCCCCTGGAAGGCGGCAGTTCTTCACTTCTGAAAGCACCTCCCAGTCAGGCACTGAAGTGAGGAACCAAGGTCCTAAAGTGCACTGTGTGCTCAAATGGCACCTTTTCTGTGTGTTTTCACCTCAGACAGACTCTGTAGTAACGTGGGTTATTTAAATATATTTCTGAGTGAAAATTTTCTCTACAGTTTCTGGAAATGTGCTTATAAATTCTTTTTGATTTTCTGTGTTTCCTCTGGCTTAAATAGTTTCTACCTCCATGGAATTCCTATGGAAATTTGATTCTGCTTTTTCTTTCTTTCTTTCTTTTTTTTTTTAACTAAAGTCTTCATCACATTCTGCATCTTATTAAATTATGTGTGTGCGTGTGCACTCATGCACATTAGCGTGTGTTTGTGTGAGAGACTGTGTGTGTGTGTGTGTCTGTCTGTCTGTCTGTCTGTGTCTGTGTATGTGTGTGTTAGAATTCAATGTCAAGCGAAAGGCATAAGAAAGAGGTAGAATAATTTACCCAGCATATGAAAAGACAGAGGGAGAATATATTGAAATACACTGAGCAGAGGCAACAGGCAAGCTCCCAGGAAGAGGGGGTTGCCAGGCAGAAAGGGCGTGAAGCTACTTGGTCTTAATCTTATGTGACATTCCTGCTGGGTAGCTAGACAGTCTGGCTTCTATTTTGTTAAGTGGCAAGTTTTATAGTGTGCATTGTTTCATGAGACTGGCCACCCAAGGCTCAAGGGTCATTAGGAGTTAGGCTCCAGATGTCTGTATAAGACACCAGAAACCATTAAGGTCAGGCTGGAATAGCCTGGCCTAGTTGTTAAAGTGAGACTTTAGTTTTTTTTTCCTTTTGGCCTCTGTCTTCACATTTACTTTAACCATGAGCATTCCATGAAGACAGGGACTCTGTTTACCTCAGTTCTGTCTTTTATCCATTTTTCCTAATGCTACAACTTTCACATAGTGAATATATGTAATAAATATTTAATAAATTGAGTTGGGTGGTGGCAGCACACACCTTTAATCCCAGCAATGAGGAAGGAGAGGCAGGCAGATCTCTGTGAGTTCAAGGCTAGCCCAGTTTACAGAGCAAGTTCTAAGAATAGCCAGTGCTGTCTCGAGAAACCACAAGGAAAAAAATTTAATAAATTAGCAAATCTCCCCAAAATATTGATTCTCATTTGGGCCCCTTTTTAAAGAGTCTCTAACAAAAATGTACTGTTAATTCTAGCACACAGGTTAGAAGACAGTTTTGTAGGCTTTGGGTTTTTTCTTTTTAATTTTTTATTTTATGTGTATGATTGTTTTGCCTGTGTGTATGGAAGAGGGCATTGGATCCTTGGGAACTGGAATTATGGGTGGTTGCGAGCAACCATGTGCGTGCTGGAAACAGAATGAGGGTCTTCTGGGTGCTCTTAACCACTGAGCCATCTGTGCAGCCTCTAGAACAGAGAGTTTTACATTAACACTTTTCCAGTGTTGTTTCTGGAAAGTATTCTGGCAAAGTAAAAACCAGAAAACAAGGTAAGAACATCTTGCATAAAACATTTTTGTCCATGCCTCCCCCTCCCCCCGCCCCCACAGTGTTAAACCACAGCAGCTTTAGGCCCACTTGCTTCTTATTCCACATACTAAGAACTCTGCCTCAGGAAAGGGTCCCCAAGACAGTTAAGGCAAGGCCACGAATACAATCCTACTGAACTAGAGAAACAGGGAAGACTAGAGGCTAGCATGGGTTTTGATATGCGCCCAAGGTTAGCGTGAGTTTTGATGTGTGCCACAGGTTTACACAAATAGAGGACCGGATGCCCCATTCACTCGAGGCAAGGGGAGATAAGGGGAGTGGCTCCCCCTGGCAAATAGAAACCCATTTCCCAGATTTCCCAGAAATGCTGCATGCAAGCCTCTATCTCTCTGCCAGCAATCCTCCTGTGTCCAGCCTGAGCTGAGCCCAGACTGCCATTTGGGGACATCAGTGGGGGCTGGGGGTTCCCTTTTGCCCCAACACCTTTCTCCACCAGTAGCACACTTAGCAGTCTTCTGCTCTCACCACTGACTTAATTAGCCAGAGTGTGTGCAGCTCTTTTAAAAAGCTTATGTGCATCATCAATATGTATTGTAGGATCCACAGAATCACCTGGAGAATGACTGAGAGATTAAAGGATAATAAGACAGTAGGCTTCATTCATTACAAAATGGGTGGCTGTCTTAGGGTTTCTAATGCTGCGATGAAACGCCAGGACCAAGAAGCAAGTTGGGAAGGAAAGGGTTTATTCTGCTTATGTTTCCATATGGCTGTTTGTCACCCAAGGAAGTCAGGACAGGAACACAAGCAGAACAGGAACATGGAGGCAGGAGCTGATGCAGAGGCTGTGGAGGGTGCTGCTTACTGGCTTGCTTCCCATGGTTTGATCAGCCTGCTTTCTTATAGAACCCGTAATGGGCTGGGCCCTCCCCCATTGATCACTGATTGAGAAAATGCCTTCCTTACTGCTGAATCTCATGGAGGCATTTCCTCAGCTGAGGCTTTTTTCTTTCTGATGACTCTATCTTGTATCAAGTTGACACACAAAACAAGTCAGTACAGTGGACTAAGGAGAAATGTATTTTTTTAATTAACAAGCAACAGATTTAGCTTGGCTGTGCTGACAGTTTCTGCTTCTCTTTCCAAGACTCTGGAGGCTGACCGATTTCCTGAGGGACTAAGAATTTAGAAAAAGAAAACAAAACCAAAACTGCAGGTGACTCCTTAGACAGAGCACTTGCTGACAGACAGACAGACAGACAGACAGACAGACAGACAGACAGACGGATGGCAAGGCCCTGTGGTGACGTTCAGGGACACATGTAGGCCTGGGGCGACAGTGATGGGCTTGGCTCCTTTAACTGAAATACACAACCTCCGTCACCACCCCCCACGCCTCAGTGAGTATTCCAGTTTCATACTGTTGCTGTGATAAAGCACACTGATCAACAACAACTTCAGAGAGAAAAGGGTTTGTTTCGCCTTCCTAGTTATAGCCCATCATTGAGGAATGGCGGGGTTGAAACTCAAGCAAGAACTTGAAGTAGAAACCATGGGAAAATGCTGCTGGCTATATGGTTCACACAGGTTCATGTTTAGCTGGCTTCTTTATATAGCCTAGGGAATGGTACTGCCCACAGAGGGCTAGGCCCTCCTACGTCAATCAATCAATGCCATCCCTCACAAACATGTCTACAGGCCAGTCTGATCTGAATTCCTCAGTCGGGGTGCTTTTCTCAGATGACTGTGTGATGCGCTATGTGTGAAGCTAACAGTGAAAGCTAACCAGGACGGTGAGTGTGCAGGACGCACCTCACTGGCTGCTGTCCAGCTGCTTCTGCACTTTTCAGAATGGATAAAATAAAATCTTAAACGCGACGTGATAGGACTGGAGAGAGAGCTCAGGAGGTAAGTGTGTGCGCTGCTCTTGCAGAGGACCCAAGTTTAGTTCCCAGCACCCGCAGCTGATAGCTCCAGTTTCAGTTGGATCTAAAACACTCACCAACTCCAGCCCTGGCTGTGCTTACAAATACATACACATAACTTAATACTAATAAATAACAAAATAATAACAAAATTTAAAAGAATGGACTTAAAGCAAATAGCTACACGTAAAAAATTATTTATAGCAAGAAGTAATAATGTGTGGATAGTCCTTTGGGTATTATGAACTATCAACTGTTTGGTCCCAAAACAATGCTTTTGTTAGTTTGTTAGGGAAGACGTAGGGAAGTGACACAAAATGGGTGGTTTATACAACCGTAAGTGTGGTGCCTCACAGTCCACACTGCCAGGTTAGTTAGCTCTGAGAATGAAGAGAGAGAATGGATTCCTTCTGTCTGGACCCTGGAGACCGCCAGCCCGGTTTCCTCAATTCATACATCCCTGCCTTCATCTTCACCTGGCATTCTCCCTGTGTGTATATGTTTTTGCATTTTTTTTTATTTTTAACATAATTTACTTTTTGAAACTGTCTCATTATGTTGCCTACCCTGGTTTTGAGTCCCTGAGCAAAAAGGGGTCCTTCTTGCTTCAGTCTCTGGACTAGTTGGGATAATAGGTATACACAATGCTGCCAGCTTACTTTCTCCTTTTTGTAAGGACACCCACTCCAGTTTTATCTCATTTGAATTCATTACATCTGCAATGGCCCCATTTGTAAGAGAGTCACATTCTGTGGTACTAGCCTAAGGACTTGGGGATGGGTAAATATACGCAAAGTATGACATGTTTCTAGTAAGTAAAGTGAATGGGAGATTGCTCGTGCCCCATTTTATAACGAAATGAGTCTCAGAAGGTTATCAGACAGTCAAAGGAAGTGAAAAGTCTTCACAAATGCAAGTGGTTGCAGTCAGGGTGAGCCACAAGGTCCTTCTTGCTTTTAGTTTGATGAGCTATTCTCAAGCCTGGCGGGTACAGGACGGAGAGGGGAAGTGGTCACCGAGGTCTTACGGTTAGCAGATGCTCTGTTTTTAAGAGTCCCTCTTGCTGCCCCAAGGCTGAACCTCAGCAGGACTTGCACTCCAAGGCAACTGTTGACTCGAGCTTTTCCTTGCAAGTCTGTGATGGGCCCATCCTGAGTCGAAGGGAGGAGGGTACAGTGAGCTCCTTTAGGACAGAAGGGAGTGTGCTGCGTGCATCCTTTGTCAGTCTGTAACATTCTTCGCTTCCTCGCTCTCTCTTGCCCTGCCTGTTGAGTAACCGCAGTGTAGGTGTGAGGAGTGAGTCACCAGCAGCTGCGTGCCCACTCCTGATGCTATCCACGGCAGGACGGGCAGCAGAGGGCGAGCTTCTCAGAACCGGCTTTGCCATTGCACCCCTTGACTTGCCTTCTGTTCTGCCCGGGTCAAACCCGATGCTCTCCTGAAGCATGGGTTACCCTAAGCCGGCAGTTCTCAACCTTCCCAATACTGAGACCCTTTAATACACTTCCTCATGTTGTGGTGACCCCCAACCATAAAATTATTTATGTTGCTACTTCATAACTGTAATTTTGAGACTATTATGAATTATAATGGTAAATATCTGCGTTTTCTAATGGTCTAATGGACCCTTGTGAAAGGGTCAATGGATCCCACCCCAAAGGGGTCTCAATTCCACAGGTTGACAACCACTGCTTAAGTATAAAAGAAAGACGTTTTCCCCCCATATCCCACCTCCAGCCTCCACTCTGAGGAGCACTAGACAAAGCAGCTGAGTGCAGATCTGAGAGACAGGGTCTAACCTTGGCTCTGCCACTGCTAGATGACTTTCGGGAAGATGCATAATCTCCATGTCACTCATAAACTGGAGGTGATACACATGAAGTTATTGGATGGGGCGATGACATAAGCTGTAAGTGGTGTGTGGGACAACATGTCTATCACACAATTCAAGCAGACAGTGAGTGTAAACAACACCCTCTTATCTAGCATTTTCTTTCTCAAGTGTCATTTTTTAATCTGTTAATTAACAGCTGTCAGGATGCATGTCAAAAATCGCACAGTGTTTGTGTCTGGATGATGGAATTATGGATACTGCTATTGTTCTATTTTTAGTTGATTAAGATTCTAAACTTTGTTTAGTAAATACACACACACACACATGTTTTTTTTAAATTGTAGTGTAGGGTGTGGATCCTAAGGCCTTGAGCATACTAAACGTGTTTTTTTTTCAACTGAAAAACATTTTTTTTTCATAAATATATTTTGAGCATGTTTTCTCCTCCTCCAATTCCTCCTAGATCTTCCCTACCCACCCAACTTTATGTTTCTTTTCTCCCTCCCTTAGAAATCAAAAACAAAAAAACAAGCAAAACCCCACAAAACCAAAAATCAGAACAATCAAGAGACTAATAACAAAAACTGCCAAAACAAAGCAAAATGGAACAAAAAGTCCACAGAAATACTGAGTTCCTCTTAGGCTGGGCATGGGACCTGCCCTTCTGTGTGGTTTGTTCACCCAGTGAGACTCCATTGGAGAAAACTGATCTTTCCTTTCCAGTCAGATATCAATTGCAGATAGCTTCTTAGTTGGGAGGTGGGCTGGGAGGGAGGGCTGGTGGGGGGCAAGGCTGGGAGGGAGGGCTGGTGGGGGGGCAAGGCTGAGAGGGAGGGCTGGTGGGGGGGCAAGGCTGGGAGGGAGGGCTGGTGGGGGGAAGGCTGGGAGGGAGGGCTGGTGGGGGGGCAAGGCTGGGAGGGAGGGCTGGTGGGGGGCCAAGGCTGGGAAGGAGGGCTGGTGGGGGGGCAAGGCTGGGAGGGAGGGCTGGTGGGGGGAAGGCTGGGAGGGAGGGCTGGTAGGGGGGCAAGGCTGGGAGGGAGGGCTGGTGGGGGGGCAAGGCTGGGAGGGAGGGCTGGTGGGGGCAAGGCTGGGAGGGAGGGCTGGTGGGGGGGCAAGGCTGGGAGGGAGGGCTGGGCATGTCCACTTTCTCTACTTAGTGCTGGGACTCCATCTGACTTAAATCTGTTTAGGTCTTGTGTGTTTGTGTTCCCCTTTTATCTCTAATTTTCATTCATTTGGATTTCCTCTCTGTGTCCTTTGGTTGATTTGGCTAAGGGTTTCCAGTCTTCTTGGTTTCTCAAAGAACTAGTGCTTCCGTGTGTCCTATAGGTTTGGGAAGGTTGTGTTTTGATTCAGTCCTGAAAAGCTTTTAACTTCCTTCATTTCTGCATGGACCCTTTTTATATTCATTAGTGAGTTGTTCAATTGTCATGAGTTAATATATATTTTCTACTGTTTCTATTGTTGATATCCAACTTTAATACATGGTGGTCAGAGAGGATGTAGGGAATCATTTCAACTTTTCTTATATCTCTTGAGACTCTCTTTGTATCCTAGCGTGTGGTCAGTTTTGGAGAACAACCCATGAGCTGCTGAAAAAGAAGTAAATCCACTAGTGTTTGTGCAAAGTTTTCTGCAGATGTCTGCTAGGTTCATTTAATAACATAGTGACACACTTGAAGGCTCTAGAACAGCAGGAATAAATAACATCCCAAAAGACTAGAGGGCAAGAAGTAATCAAACCAAACAGAAACCACACAAAAAAAAAATCAAAGAAATAAGAGTTAGTTCTTTGAGAAAACCAAGAAGATTGAGAAACCCTTAGCCAAATCAACCAAAGGTCACAAAGAGAAGATCCAAGTGAATAAAAATTAAAGATGAAAGGGGACAATCCAACAAACACAGAGACTGTGGCATCACACACAGCAGTGGGTACTGACGTCACACACTCTCACTGTGTGAGGTCACTGCGTGAGGTCACTGAATGAGGTCAGTGTGAGAGGTCAGTGTGAGGGGTCACTGTGTGAGGTCCCTGAGTGAGGTCAGTGTGAGAGGTCAGTGTGAGAGGTCACTGTGTGAGGTCCCTGAGTGAGGTCACTGAGTGAGGTCAGTGTGAGAGGTCACTGAGTGAGGTCAGTGTGAGAGGTCACTGTGTGAGGTCAGTGTGAGAGGTCACTGTGTGAGGTCCCTGAGTGAGGTCAGTGTGAGAGGTCAGTGTGAGAAGTCACTGTGTGAGGTCAGTGCGAGAGGTCAGTATGAGAGGTTGGCTGTAATGGGGTTTCTTCACAAACTTCCCTGCTTAAGCTTTTCTTCAATTCCTTTTCACAGATTGGAAACTTATCTGGGAGGAGTCTCGCCCTGAGGTCACCACTCCCTTTATTCCATTTAATATCTAGCTTTTCATCTCCTTGAGCACTAGGCTTAGCTCCATTACACTTCCTACTAAGTTTTTTCCTCAACCAGTACATTTTGTATTTTTCTTTGCTCAATTTAATCCTTTTAATTATAGATCTGGATAAAGTGTGGCCACTAATAACTATATGACATAGTTAATAGTAGTCTGTTTTGAAATTTTCTCTGCAAACAACTTTAATCCAAAACCTCTTCAATTTAGACTCAGGCAATTTTTTTTTTTTGGACAAGGGCTGAAAGCAGCCACATTCTTCTCTAAAATATCATAAAAATAGTCTATTACCATTCTTTCCCTCTGAAACTTCTTTAGCCAGGCCTCCACCATTCAAGTCACCCTCAGACCCATTGTATTCCTATTAGTATGGCCCAATAAGACCCCACATAAAACATTCAACTGCTTTCCTAATCCAAATCCTGAAGACCATATTCTGCCAACAAGCAGTAGTCAGGCCTGCCACAATATTCCGACTTCTTTCTTAATAAAAGAGGAAACATTTAATTGGGAACCTGTTCACAGTTTCAGAGGTTTAGTCCATTATCATGGCAGGGAGCATGGTGGCAAGCAGAAGACATAGTGCTGGAGAAGTAGCTGAGAGTTCTACATCTGAATCCACAAACAACAGAAAGAGAGAGACACCGGGCCGGACTTGAACCTCAAAGCCCAAACCCAGTGACACACTTTCTCCATCAAGGCCACACCTTCTATTCCTTCTCAAATACTGCTACTCCCTGATGACCAAGTATTCAAATATATGCACCTATGGGAGTCATTGTCATTCAAAACACCACAGTGCCCTTTTTTTTGGTACATAAATGCTTAGAATTGGAATATACTCTTGATTTTTTTTTCTTTAATGCATATATAGTATCCCTTCCTATCTTTTCTGATTGTTTTTGGTTTGAAATCTATTTTGTCAGATGTTAAATATCTTCTTCTGCTTGCTTCCTGGGTCCTTTTGCTTTGAATGGCTTTTCCCATCATTTTACTCCGAGGTGATATCTATCCTTGATGATAAACTGTATTTCTTGGATACAGCAGAAAAGTGAATCCTGTTTTCTAATTCAATCTGTTACTTTGTCCTTTTTTTTTGAAAAGCGTGTTCTTTTATTGAAAAAGGAAGTAAAAACATGCATTTGTCAATTTCAATGATAAAACTGAAGACTTACATGGAAAATACTTCTAATGAAATAGAAGAGATATATAGAAAAACATGTTAAAATTGACAGTTTTCATGGAAAATTAAAGAATGAAGTGGTAGACATAAAAACATTGCTAAATTAATTGAAAAATGTAATAGAAACATATGCTAGAATTGAAGATTTATGTGGAAAATATTTCTGATAAAATTGTAGAAAAATGTAGAAAAACATGTTAAAATTGAAGATTATTGTGGGGAAAAAAAGAAAAGCTCGGGACAGGTGCGCGCGGGTAGGGGGGGGCGTAGCGCAGGGCCGGGCCGGCGGTGCTATGCGTGGGTCTAGCTCTCCGGCCATGGTAGCATGCATCTCACAGAGGACACAGGCAGGCGAGGAGCCCATGTGGGGTTTTTGGGGAAGTAGACAAGACACACACATGCCTCAGCACAACGGGGAGCGGGCGGTCGGGCCGCCAGCTGGTCTCTGCACACTAGCGCGGGCACGCAGGGCAGAGAAATCTCACACAGAAGGCGGGCCATTTTGGTGTGGATTTCGCTGCCTGTTACCTGTTCTTGCAGACCTTCTGGCTGTGTGGCTGGGTCTCTGGCAGCGCATTACAGCTAGCTCCATGTGGCGAATTTAATAAGAGGCGGCCCATAGCTTTAATATTTTATTATTAAGAAAATAGAAAGAGAAAAGAGATAGAAAGACAAAGGAAGAGGAGAAAATAGATAAGAAAAGCCATGACCACATGGAAAGGGGAGAAAATAGAGAGACAGAGAGATAAAGAAGAGGGCCAAGAGCCAGGCGGTGGTGGCGCACGCCTTTAATCCCAGCACTTGGGAGGCAGAGGCAGGAGGATTTCTGAGTTCGAGGCCAGCCTGGTCTACAAAGTGAGTTCCAGGACAGCCAGAGCTACACAGAGAAACCCTGTTTCGTTTGAGAGACAAAGCACACGCGCTCGGAGGGGCGCTATTTATAGTGAGTTGGGTTGCCAGGTAACCGAGAGGCGGGGAGAGCCTGGCTGCAGGCACGTGACTGCAGAGGCGGAGTCAGGCTAGAGCCTGGGGCGTGGCCACACGTCTCATTGAGGTCCCACAGATTATCATGGAAAATTTTATATAGATATAATAATGGTAGGCATAAAAATAATTCTAAGTTGATTGAAAGTGGAATTATAAGCATTTTCAGGTAAAATTGAAGATTTACATGGAAAATATTTCTGACAAAGTTCAAGAAATATATAGCAAAACACCTTAAATTTAACTATTTCATGGAAAATTATACAGATAAAATGGTAGCTATTAAAAAAAAACCTTTCTAAATTAATTGAAAGTGATTTTGTGATAAAATCAGAGATTTACATGGAAAACATTTCTGATAAAATAGAAGAAATATATAGAAAAACATGTTAAAACTGAAGATTATCATGAAAAATGATGCAGATAAAATGGTAGACATAAAAAACATTACTAAATTAATTGAAAGAGGAATTACAAACATTTTCTGATAAAAATTGAAGATTTATATGAAAAATATTTCTGTTAGTCTATGCCTTTTTGTTGGGGAATTGAGTCCATTGATATTAAGGAATATTAAGAGGATATTGATATTAAGAGATATTAATGAATAGTGATTGTTGCTTCCTGTTATTTTTGATGTTATTTTTATGTTTGTGTGGATATCTTCTTTTGGATTTGTTGGAAGAAGATTACTTTCTTGTTTTTTCTAGGGTGTAGTCTCCCTCCTTGTGTTGGCATTTTCCATCTATTATCCTTTTTAGGGCTGGATTTGTGGACAGATATTGTGTAAATTTGGTTTTTGTCTTGGAACATCTTGGTTTCTCCATCTATGGTGATTGAGAATTTTGCTGGGTATAGTAGCCTAGGCTGGCATTTGTGTTCTCTTAGGGTCTGTATGATATCTGCCCAGGATCTTCTAGCTTTCATGGTCTCTGGTGAGAAGTCTGATATAATTCTGATAGGTCTGCCTTTATAAGTTACTTGCCCTTTTTCCCTTACTGCTTTTTATATTCTTTCTTTGTTTAGTGCATTTGGTGTTTTGATTATTATGTGCCTGGAGGACTTTCTTGTCTGGTCCAGTCTGTTTGGAGTTCTGTAGGTTTCTTATGTGTTCATGGGCATCTCTTTCTTTAGGTTAGGGAAGTTTTCTTCTATAATTTTGTTGAAGATATTTACTGGCCCTTTAAGTTGGAAATCTTCACTCTCTTCTACACCTAAAAATCCTTAGGTTTGGCCTTCTCATTGTGTCCTGGATTTCCTGGATGTTTTGGGTTACAAGATTTTTGCATTTTGTATTTTCTTTGACTGTTGAGTCAATGTTTTCTATGGTACCTTCAGCACCTGAGATTCTTTCTTCTATCTCTTGTATTCTGTTGTTGATGCTTGCATCTATGACTCCTGCATTCTTTCCAAGGTTTTCTATCTCCAGAGATGTCTCACTTTGTGATTTCTTTATTGTTTCTATTTCCACTTTTAGATCCTGGTGGTTTTGTTCAGTTCCTTCACTTGATTGTTTGTGTTTTCCTTGTAATTCTTTAAGGGATTTTTGTGTTTCTTCTTTAAGGGCTTCTGCCTGTTGACCCAGGTTCTCCTGTATTTCTTTAAGGGATTTTTGTGTTTCCTCTTTAAGGGCTTTTACCATTTGACCCATGTTCTCCTGTATTTCTTTAAGGGAGTTATTTAAGTCCTTCTTGAAGCCCTCTATCAGCATCATGAGATACGATTTTAAATTCAGTTCTTGCTTTTCCAGTGTGTTGGGGTATCCAAGACTTGCTGTGGTGGGAAAACTGGTCTCTGATGTTGCCAAGTAGCCTTGGTTTCTGTTGGTAGGGTACTTGAGCTTACCTTTTGCCATCTGGTTATCTCTGGTGCTAGTTGGTCTTGCTGTCTCTGGCTGGAGCTTGTCCCTCCTGTGGGCCTGTAAGCCTGTGTCTGTACTCCTGGGAGACCAACTCTCTCCTGATGATCTGTGCACAGAAGGCTGTGGAGTCGCCTGACTCCCTGGTGCAAATGGCAGAGGGAAGCTACTTTGTCTTTTTACTAATATTGCGATCTATCAGTTTACTAATATTGAGAGGTATCAATGAGGTATGTTTATTGATTTCTATTATTTTGTTGTGGTAGTGTGTCCCCTTCCCCAGCCTTTGATGCACTGTTCTGAGAGTATTCATTCCTTCTATTTTCTTGGATATAGTAAGCCTCTTCTGACATAAGTTTTCATTCTAATGCTATTGCCTTCTGTAGAGCTGGACTTAAAGTTAGATACTGCTTAAATGTGGCTTCATCATGAAATGTTTTTCTTTATCTATTTATTGTAATTTATAGTTTTGCTGGGTATAGTAGTCCAGGCTCCTGTCTATGGTCTCTCAGGATTTGTAGAACATCTCTCCAGGCCTTTCTGGCTTTCAGTGAAAAGTCCAGTATTATTCTAATGGGTCCGCCTTTAGACGTTATTTGTTTTGTTTTGTTTTGTTTTTCACTTGCAGCTTTTAAAATCCTTTCTTTGTCCTGCCCATTCGGTGTTTTGATTGTTTCATGAGGAATTTTTTTTCTGGTCTTGCCATTTGGTATTATGTGTGCATCTTGGACCTTGATAGGCATCTCTTTCTTTAAATTGGGAAAAATATTCTTTTATAATTTTATTAAAAATATTTTTGTGACTTTAATTTGGGGTTCTTCTCCTTCCTCTATTTCTACTGTTCTTCAGTTTGGTCTTTTTATTATGTACCAGGTTTCCCAGATGATTTGTGTCTAGACTTTTTTAGATTTAACATTTTATTTGATTAAAGTGTCCATTCTTCTACCTTGTCTTCAAGACCTAAAATTCTCTCTCCCGGGTCTTATAATATGTCAGAGAAGATTATCTCTGTGGCTTTTGTTTGACTTCTTAAGTTTTTCATTTTCATTTCCAGTTTTATTTTAGCTTGGATTTTTTTTTTGGTGATTCTATTTCTATTTTCATGTCTTGAAGTCTTAAAATGTTTTCAATATTTCATTTAACTGTTTGTGTTTTCTCAGTGTTCATTGGGGAATTGGTTATCCTCTTTAATGTCTTCAAACATATTCATAATTGTTATTCCAAAGTCCTTGTTGTATGCTTCAGCTAAACTGCATTTCTCAGGGTTTATTGAAATAGCTTTACTAGCTTTTAGAGGAGGCATATTGTTTTGGCTATTCATGTTTGTTTTTGCACAGTGATCCAGGAATCTGTAGTTATAATGCCTGTGGTACTTCTTGGCAGAGATATTTGGCCTTATTTTGAGTGGCTAGTTCTCTTCTTGGTTTGCTCTTGGCCTGCCTAGAAAAGTATGGTGGCTGAAGGTCTCAGATAGAAATTGCTTCTGTCAGGTGGCAGATAACACAAATAAATAGAGATGAGCTAAGGGGAAAGGTGAAGATGGGCAGAAGGAAATATCTAAGGAGACAGGGTCCCAGGAAGAAATCCTATTCTTCTCTACCAATAGGCAGACTCCCCAGGAAGTGGATTTTTGGGGGAGAGGTCCTGCAGTCAGGTTAAGAGCAAGTCTAGAGTGGTTGGAATGGGTGACAAGAAGGATGGTGAGTCCCTACTGTTGTGGTTTCTCTGGTAGAAAGTGTTTCTGCAGATCATCAGTTGACACAATGGAGATGGCCTAGAAGGGAAGGATGAAAGGGTCAGTGGGAAAGAGCTAAGGGGACCCTGGGTCTGTACCAAGAGGTGGAGTCCTCAAAGAATAGAGGTAGGGTGGAAGGTGGGCTCCATAGGCAGCCTGTGGAAGGATGGAGAGTAGAGAAGTCAGATCTAAGCACATGCTTTGTTGCTATGTCATACATCCCCAGCACGTTTCTTTAAAATAAGGGGCAGAAGAAAGTCACTGTGGACCTACAGGCATGGCAAACCAGCTATGAGTGGCTACAAAGTCAGAAAGGCATGCCGAGGAGGAGGTGAAAGTCTCCAGAGAGAATCAAGAAAGGAAAACAATAATAAAAGGAGGTGGGCAGAGTTGCTAAGGGTAAAGCTGAGTTGGACACAAGTTTTCCTCACATGCCATTGGGCAATATGGAAAGATTACCATCAGTCTGACTCCAACAGTGGTCTTCTTCGATCTGGAAATAGGGAAGTGAGACGACACTATCAGATGAAGTGTCTTCATCTGTGCCTGGACTCCAGTGGGATGGGATGGCGTCACTGAGACCTCTTTCTAAGGTACCTATTTCTAGGAAGAGCTCATGTGGGAGAAAAGCTTGCGAATGCCTTAGATGGCAAATATTATATGGGGCAATTGTGAGGCACTGTGTCAGACACAACAGAGAAGTGACTTGCTGTTTCTCCATCTCTGCCCACAGTATTGTTAACATCATCATCATCCTGGCTGGGGCCATCGCACTCATCATTGGCTTTGGTATTTCAGGTACGTGCCCTCTAACCACAGTCCACGCTGTGTCCATCTCCGTTAAACCTCTTCTCACTCACTGGGACATGAGAAGGACAGGATTTCTCCCCTGAATACTTCAGAGGAGACACTTGCTCTCCATACTGGGTCCTCTTTGCCTTATACATTTAACTCCGTAGGTGTTAGCCCCTTCTAAGCAGGAGTCTCAGATAAAGGGAGAAATGACCATAATTGCCATACCATGTAGGAAACACATGCCACGATAGCCCTTCTTCAAACACAGTTAGCTCATGTCAGCCGCAGGAAGCCCTCCCATCCCTCTTCTGATAAGTCACATCTCTAGAACATCGATTAAGTATGATGAAGTTGGGTCAGCAGCTGTCTTGTCTAAGGCTGGTTGTTTGCTGTTTCCTATAAACCACCTGACTAGGGCCAATGTCCTTATTTTAATCTTGTCTGTGATCAAGCTGTCACTTCATGATTTTAGTCTTTATATGTTTAGCTGTTTCTTTCCTACATCGCTATTCTCCAATATCTGGTTAGGGACCACAAGGCCTGAACTAAACAAGACTTGCTATCTGTGTGTTTGTTAAGACAAAGCATCAGTAGTCTTACCCACTGTCCTTATCATTAAAAATATATCCTACTTACTTTAAAATTGAGTTTCTCTGTTTTTATTTTTTTTAAGGTTTTATTTTTACTTTTAATTATGTGGCTATATGTCTGAGAATAAGTTTGTGCACATGAGTACAGTGCCCATGGAGGCCAGAAGAGGGCGTTAGACCCCAGAGAACTGGGTTATGGTGGTTGTGAACTGCCCCGTGTAGTTGGGGAGCCAAATTCAGAACCTGTGAAAGAGCACTAGGCACTCTTAACCAGGGAGCCATGTCTCCAGCCACTTGTTTTTCTTTCTGACTTATAGTTCTGGCTGGAAACTGGCTATGGGTATTACCAGATCTCTCCTGATCTATGGCTTGCTTGCATTTTCACTCTTTTAATAGATTTCTATGAACAAGTGGTCTTCATTTTAACAGCCAAAGTCATCAATCTTTTTCTTCATATGCAGAACTTAATCTAATCAATTTAAAACTTTTTTTAACCTTCCTTGAGGTCATGACATTCTCTTAAATTTCTAGAAGCTTCATTGTTTTATCTCTGGCTAGTACAATTACAAACCATCTGGAGTGGCTTTTACCAAATACCGGTCAAGATTCAATACTTCTACATGGCTATTCAGTAGACCCAATGCCATTAATTGAAGACATTCTTCCCTCTAACGCATCCATCATTATAAAACAGCCACCCATGTGTGTGCTAATACATTTCTGAACTTGCTGGTCTGTTTCATTCTAATATAGATGGTCCTTGATTTATAACGGCACTACATTCCAGTGTCCCAACTGTATGTTGGAAACATTGCAAGTTCAGTGCACTTTATACACCCAACCTGTCAAACAGCATACTTGGCACACAACACACTGCAGAGTGTGCCCATTGGCTTTGTGAACATGGAGTCCAATGGGGGCTACTGGTGTCAGCATCACCGTGAGTATCCCACAATGCATCACCAGCACAGAAGCACATAAAAGGTCAAAAATTGGAGTATACTTTTTACTGAATGCTTATCATTTTTGCACCATCATGAAGTCTAATAATTACAAACTGAACCATCATAGTAGGAAAATACCCATCTTACCTTTTAATTACCTTCATTTGATTTGCGTTATTTCATCTATTTTCCTGCCTCTAAATCTTTGGTCCTCTACGTCCATGAGGATTCCTATTAACAATTGCATAGGGATGAAAGACTCATGAGCCTGCCCCTTCCCAGGAAGCTACTGGCAGTTGATAGTTGCTGGAGGAGAGGAGACTCTTTCCATCATGGCAAACCACTGCTGAGTCACCTCTACTCCTGTAGATAATCTTTCACCCACGCGCCTATGAGAAACCCTAATTAAACCTATTGGGTCACAGGAAGAAAAAGACAAAGTAGAAAGGAGTCTTAGAAGAAGGGGGTCTGTGGGAGTGATAGAGGGACAAAAAGGGAATAATGAAGTGAATATGATCAAAATTATTACACACATGCATGAAAATAATGATACTCATTATCATATATCACTAATTAATATAGACTAATGAATAAAAGGGAAAAATATCCAGAGCTGAGGATGGATCTCTTACCCAATATACAAAATTCTGGAGTCTACCCAGACACTACAAAGCAAGCAAGCAAATACATAGATAAGCATTCTAAATGTGAGCCCCATACAACACAAACTTCACTTAAGGTGAATGGTTTGAAGAGAGGTTGAGGGACTCTCATCAACCCTTAGTTAAAGGGTGTTCAGGAGGAAAGGAGATGTGGCAGGAAGGTCCCTAGGCACAGTAAGCACCTCCAGCCCCGCAATACCAGTCTCTCACTGGCCTTGCCAATGGTTCCACACAATGGGAGAAAGGATAAGAGATCGATGGCTCTCAAATTAGACAATGTCATGCCCTTTGGGAGGTAACTTAACTTTCCAGAATCAGTTTTCTTATTGTTAAAATATTCAAGGTCAATGTGTGAAACCTAGAGACATTAACTTCTCAACATGTTCATGTGACAAATGGCTGCCATAATTTGACACCACAAATGCTATTAATATACATTTCTATTAGCAACACATTCATTTAGCACCTCTTGGGAACTACACAATTTCCTGACCACCCCAAGGTAGATTCCTTTTGAAGCTAAGGTGGTCAAGATAGACAGCCACAAGATACCATCTAATTATGCTCCAACTTTGGACACTGGACATGTCTCTGTGCACTTATCAGAAACATTATTCAAATTGTTAAGAAAATATTTGATATTTCCAAACATTATAGTCATTTATAAAAATAGCCCTTTGAGTTTCTTATATTTATGATCATTAGCTATCTCATTTAAAAATTTTTACATTTATGTACTGCGATGTTGGGGATCAAGCCTGGAGTCTTAAACATGCCAGGCAAGCACTCTGTCACTGAATTACAACCCCAGCCCTATGTCTTTTATTCTTAAAGTGGTGATATCTTTATAATGGGTTGACTCTTGACATATTTCAATCTGACCTTAGTTATCAGCAAAGTATTCTAGAAGGAGATAGACTAAGTGCCATATGAGACTGGTTTGATCCTGGCTCCCCTGCTTGCTAGACACAGGGTGCTGAGTAAGTCACTAACCTCTGAGCTTCTTTATGCTCAGTCATAAAATGGGTCTGATGTGCATTCTTACCTCTGTGGCTTAAAATGAACTACTAAGAGCAAAGCATTCAGAGAGGCATCCCTTTCTTCCCTCCCAAGGCCTTGATCTGCTGTCCTAAATGGTTGGAGTTAATGTTTTCCATATCCATGGTTTGTTTAGTATGACAAGTCAGGGATGTTGTTAAGCCCTTATTTGCATTGTTTCATTTAGTCCTGTTAAAGACCCCATAAGGGTACACCCTCATTTTATATGTAAAAGCATGAATTAAGGTCTTGCCCAGTGTCACATAACCAGGAAGTGACAGAACTAGGACCCAGAGTGATATAGTCACCATGTTCCCAGATGCCCACATTCTGCCATGTACCTACATCTTCCCTTTTCTTCTTTCCTAGTTTCTTTGCACCCATTTCCCTCTTTTGCTAGCATGGTACCTACCCACAGGTATCGTCCCAGCCTGGAGCAGGATGTGTGTTTTATTACTAAGTCATGAACTATGGTGCATTCTGCACAGCTGCGCTCTAGTCGATGCTACAGGACCATCTGATAAAGGCTTCTAGTATGTTTTACACCATTGAAATGTATAAAATCTGCACTTCATTGTGTCAAAGGACAGTTCATTTCCTGTTTTATCCAGTGCCACCCCCATCACAATTTCTATGAAATGCTTACCTCCTGTTTCTAATACCTGTCCCCAAATATCCCTGCTCCTACAGAGGAGAAGCAATTGAACGTTTCTCACCTGTGTGACTATGTTGAGACTACAACTTGCTCACCTGTGATGTCTCCCATCCCTTTCCTCAAGTGACCAGAGCTATGGATGGTAGGAATTGCTCCATTGTATAGCGCTAGCTGTCAACTTGACTTAAGCCCAGAGTCACCAACAAAGAGGGAAATCCAACTGAAGAATTGCCCAGGTCAGAGGCTATGTCTGTGAGGCATTTCCTTAATTGTTATTTGATGTAAGAGGGCTCAGCTCACTGTGAGTGGTACCAGGGGCAGGTAGGCCTGGACTATATAACAAAGGTAGCTGAGGAGTTAGGGATATGACTCCACAGTTGAGAACACTGGCTGCTCTTGCCGAGAACCCAACTTGGATTGCTAAAACTCACATAGTACATCACACCCACCCATAGCTCCAACCCTAGGAGATCTGATGTCTTCTTCTGGCCTCCAGGAGCATCAGATATGCATATGGCACACACAGGCAAACACTAGTATACAATAAAAATAAATACATATATGTTTTAATTAGGAAAGTCAAAGACGTATCTGAGCTAACAGAACGAGTGAGCCAGGAAGCAGTGGCTCTCAATCTGTGGGTCCTAATTGGGCCAAATGACCCTTTCACGGGAGTCACCTACGACCACAGGAAAACACAGATGATTTACATTACAATTCATAATCGTAGCAAAATTACAGTTATGAAGAAATAATGAGGGCCTGCAGAGATGGCTCAGCGGTTAAGAGCACTGACTGTTCTTCCAGAGGTCCTGAGTTCAAATCCCAGCAACCACATGGTGACTCACAACCATCCATAATGAGATCTGATGCCTCTTCTGGGGTGTCTGGAGACAGCTACAGTGTACTTACAATACAATAAATAAATAAATCTTTTTTTTAAAAAAAGAGAAATAATGAAAATAGTAATTTTATGGCTAGGGGTCATCACCACATGAGGTACTGTATTAAAGAGTCATAGCATTAAGAAGTTTGAGAGCCACTGATCTATGGTCTCTGCTTCAGTTCCTGCCTCCAGGTTCCTGCCTTGAGCTCCTGCTCTGGCCTCCCTCAGCAGTGGACTGGGATGTGGAGGCAAAGCCCAATAGCTACCCCTCTCCTCCAAGTCACTTCTGGGCACTGTTTTATTACAGCAACAGAAACCAAGCTAGGGTACCCTCTTTAGCTAATTATGTATTTTCATTAAATTCCCCTGTCTTACAATTTCTGAGGAGTTTTCGTGCAATCTTGGAGGCCAATGAGACTATTTAAATCTGTGTCAGTCACAGAATTCTTTATCAACAGACAGTGGCTTCTAACCCACTCAAGGGGACTCTCATTCATTTTACACCAGTCACCTAGGAGGCTCTGGTAGTCAGGATGCCTGGAGAGTTGCATCAGGCCAGGCTACATAATGTTCTTTGCGCCAGGATGTGTTTGCACATTTGAGTACAGACTCTGCTTTTGAACATTAAGTTCTGTTCAATCACTTAATTCTTTATTTATTCATGTAACAAGCATTTGTTGACTCTGGCTAGAGGCAAAGGAAGCCTGCCTCTTCGTGACTGCTGAGGTTCTCTCTGGTTTTATTCTCCTCTTTATTTCCTACGGATGAGGATTCGATCGTTGAATTCATACCACATCATGAATGCGACCTCAAATGACCTGAAGCTGCAACTGGTCCCCAGGCATGCCAAAGCTGCCTATTTTTAATTACCAAGTTCTCTAGGAGATGTGTCAGTGGATTCCCTACCTATGGGCTCAAGGCCCATATATTAAAATGAATTCTGTAACACAATTACCAAACTAAGATATGACATTATCATTTCATTTCCTCTGTAAGTGTGTTAATAATGTGGGTTTTTTTTTCTGAAAAGTAATTTTCCAGATTAACTTGGATGACACTTTATAAAGTACAGTCACCTTCTCTCTAGCTCTGAGTCCCAGTTGTTCTGCGGTTTCATTGAGAAACCATATATATATATATATATATATATATATATATATATATATATATATATATATATATGGTCTTCTTTTTAAGGCTAAATTCCCTCCCAAATTTAAATACTATGACCTTGGCACGTGCTCTTTACTCTGGCAATAGATTATATAAGTAGTGCTTTGATTTGTGTTTAGTCCCATTTATTCCTAAACTCATAAAACATTATTTCTCTGTAGAACAGAGCAGTAAACACTATCAGACCTGTAGTTACTACTGAAACAGTTTCTCCCTTGGACAAAGCTTGCACATGAGTGCAAAGTCCAGACATGAGTCAAAGAAGAGGAAGGCAGTTGCCATGGTAAAGGGGGCAGGTGTATCTGCCTTGTCAGGCTGGAAAGGGTCTCCCAGAAGGACGGCCATCCCAGCAGGCTCAAGTAAAAGCAGACCATAGGTAAGCAAGGACAGTGAGCTGGAACTCCTGACAGGAGAAAGATGCGCAGGGTGGCGAAGGTGCGGAGTGTGACCACGCAGTCCATGCAAGCATGGGTATTCTAATAAACAAAGACAACTGAAAGTAAGCCTGAATCTTCAAAGCAGCGTTAAAGAAAAAGCCTGGCAGGAGACGGGAGCCGTGTTCTTATCACAGTCTTCTTTTACCATCTTTCCTAGTTAGTTTTCCAAATCTCTCTCACAAAAGGCCACACACAGCAGCTGCTCTCCAAATCCCTTTTCTTCCACACTGCCAAACCTCCAAAGCATCTTCCATCCCAGCCTACGCACGCCCATTTCTTCATCTCCTTTTTCTAGCTGTACTCACTCTTCTATCCCTAGCCCTCTGATCTTTTTTTTTTATGCAAGTCTGTCTAGCTTAGCGTCTTTGGGTCTATTTCCCATGTACTACACTCATCTCTTTTACAAAGGTCTTGGAGTCAATTAGACAATTCCGAGCCTAATGAGCTAGAAGTGCCAAGGACACCCTTATGTCTAGAATGTTTGCTTCTGTATTTGAAAAGGGACATGTACTAATTGTTCATGAATCTTTAAGTTGAAGAAAGAAAATCAACAAACTATTGGACACAGACAATGATGGAGGACAGTGAGAGAGGAAACTGCCAGGCAGAAACAAGAGGCATTCACTGCGTGCCAGGCAGTGCCTGGCACTGAAGGCCAGGCAGGGAAATCTGCAACTCATTCCCAAGTCCATAGTAACCATGGAAAATTAGTGCCTAGGTGACAGATGTATTTGGCTTGTACTTTTAAGAAAACTGCCTGCAAGAGCAATGCATGTAAAATGTGTTGAATGGAGGAAGATATGCACAGTAGGAAAACCAATAAGGAAGCTAACATTCTTGAGAAGTGTCCAAGACCCATCATGATGACATCTGTGGGTGTCAGAAAGGCCTGCGTGGACCATCTTAAAGGCTTAAATCAGGTGTTTATGTGAAGAATATGCAGAGGTTGGGACAGCGTCTCCTGCCACTATTCTCAGCAACCAGCACGACTCTCAGATGAGACTCTCTATGGTCTCTTCCCCACCTTTCCTTGTAACTGTCCCATAATCCTCTTGGGCTCCACAGTCATTTCCTTAGCTTCACATCTGTGTCATGGGAGCCACTAAAGATGTTCAATTAATTGAATTACCTTAAGATGCCGTCAGTCAGAACAACTGGTAAAGGAGCCTCAGGCTGGGCAGACTATAGGCTGAACAACCGAAGAAGAGGCAGTAGAATGGAGATACCACTGTAGTCAGTGTTCCTCCTACTGGTAGGATCAAAGGGGTGAGGAGGGTAGCTTCTATCTTGGACCGAAACATCACTAAGTGCCACTCTTTATTATGACGTAGATAACACTATAACTTCAGCCATGGCACTTCCCTTCTCCATGCCTGAGTTTCTTCATCATTCCAAGAAAGACAAAGTCGCAGCATGTGATAATTGATCTTACTTTGGAATTACTAGCCATATTAGTTAACATGAAGTTTCGCTGTGTCACTTCTGATTAGCTAAGCATAATACCTTACCTGTGTAACTGCCATTCAGCAAATCAGTTTACAAACATTTGATTTATTCTCACAATAACCTCTCAAGGTAGACAAGGCAGTAGAATTCCCTCCACTCCCCTGAGAACCAGAATAGTCACGACTTATTTAAGGTTAAGTGGTTGTCAAGGAACAAATCCAGAATGTTCCAGAGTTCCTCGACTCTGATGTGCTTTTCCTCTTGTCACCTCCAGGGGTTTGGGTACATTATTCTTACAAAAGCTTTGTGCACAGATCTACTGTAGATACCAACATTTCTTCCTGCTTTTTCTAGTCTTTGTAGTTGTGTCTTTTTTGTGTCTTTCTCTAATTCTAACTGATCTGGACATCTCTGTCCGGCATGTATTAATGAAGAACATGGCTGTCCAAGTACCATGGCCTCACTGGCATGGGTCCTTCCTGAATTGCAGGTAAGCACTTCATCACGGTCATGACCTTCACCTCAGCTGGAAATATTGGAGAGGACGGGACCCTGAGCTGCACTTTTGAACCTGACATCAAACTCAACAGCATCGTCATCCAGTGGCTGAAAGAAGGCATCAAAGGTTTGGTCCATGAGTTCAAAGAAGGCAAAGATGACCTCTCACAGCAGCATGAGATGTTCAGAGGCCGGACAGCAGTGTTTGCCGATCAAGTGGTAGTTGGCAATGCTTCCCTGAGACTGAAAAACGTGCAGCTCACAGATGCTGGTACCTACACATGTTACATCCGCACCTCGAAAGGCAAGGGGAATGCAAACCTTGAGTATAAGACTGGAGGTGAGTCACTTCCAAAGGGGAGGGGCACCCTCAAAGATGTCTGAGAATATCTGAGGGCATGAATTGATAATGAAAATATCGTGATGTACTCATAAATGACCAATATCAGACCAAACCTCTCTCAGTTCTGTTAGTGGCCATCTTATCCAGGTGTATTCTCAAAGACACATTCTCTCTCCCTCTTTTCTCTCTCCCTACCTCCTCCAGGGTGTGGAGGGTCTCTCTATGTAGCCCTAGCTGGCCTGCAACTCGCTATGTAGACCAAGTTAGCTGTCAAACTCACAGAGACCTGCGTACCTCTGCCTCCCAACCACTGGGATGAAAGGTATGGAGCACCACCCCCTAGTTAATGAACATGGTCTTTTTAAAGTAGGCCCTGCCATTGCTAATAGGAAAAGCCCACAATCTGTCCCAAATATTTCTATACTAATTAGGCCTGAGCTCACATCTGAAATGAGTCCCTCCAGAGACTCTTGACAATAAGAGCCATTTTAGGAGAAATCCAAAAAGAACCAACCAAACTAATACTGTCACTCAAACTCAGGAATACAGTGCCAGTGAAACCCACACCTCTGTGACAACACTATCAAATAGATGTTTTCTGAATGTATATATGAGGGATTCAGATAGATGCAACGAAGCACATGAAGATGGTTAATAAACAGAAGTGCTTGCCCCTCCATTCATGATGCTTCTAGTATAGCACTTACAACACTCAGGGTCTGCACAGGGGTACCAATTACTAAAGCATAAGAAAGAACACCTAAGGGAAGTAGAAACAGAACAGTTGAGGGGTTCACAGGAAAAGAAAGAGCACACCCTAATGCACATGAGAGAAGGGGTAAGAAGCCCTCATGGCAAAGGTGAAAGGGGCCTTGAAGGAAGCAGAAACTAGTCTATACTCTCCTAGTCTTTATAGGGCTTCCTCGAACACCTCCCGGGTATATATAATTCTACAAAGCATAGCCCTAGAGTCAGAACACTCCCTGAGCCTCATCTTCTTTATTTTAAGATGGGGATTAGTGGGGCAACATGAGATGGTCAGATCAATGAAGCAAACTTTAGTGAAAAACTTCAAACAGTGGAAGAAGAGAACACAGTACGAAATCATGGCTTGGGGCTTAAAGCACACACTCACACACCACGTACAAGGAGGAAGATGAAACAGATTCTATTCAGGCAGAAATCCCAAACAGCTTACTTCTCTCCCCGCTTCTCCAGGAGGTGGAGATGACACTTTGCACTCCCACTCTGCCCTGTCAGGGTATGCTGGAGTAGTGAAGTCATCCTTCAAATAGACCTAACAAATGTTCCCTCTCATCCTCAGCTGTTGCGTGTGGAGAGCGCGCACCTCTTAGCATGTCATGTTGACGAGGGGATTTTTTTCCCTCCCACTGTCTTCCTCTCCAACTCTAACCATGAGAAGAACATCGTGTAAGTCCCAGTAGAAAGCATCCTACACGATACCTGACCAAGTACTCACAGCTGTGAGAGCCATAAAGAGCACGGAAAGACTGAGAAACTGTCACAGTCCATAAGGCCCTGAGGTGACACAATTACTGAAAACATAAAGATTATAATCTGGAACAGAAACAGGAAAAACAATGTTAATGGGTAAAATACAAATAAAGCCTGGAGTTTAGTTACCAGAAATGCTGGTTTCTCAGTTTTGAGATACAATGACCATTTAACATGCCACATTAGAGCAAACAGACCAGAAAGTCTACAGGAATTCTCTCTTGCAGAATTCTGTCTTTGGGACTCTTATGTAAATCTAAAGTTGTTCACATAATGAAATCTATTTCTATGTTAACTTTAAAAAAAATCAGTAAAACAGCAGAGCCTGGAAAGGTGGCTCAGTGGTCAAGAGCGCTGGCTCTTCTTTCGGAGGACAGGGGTTCGGTTCCCAGCATGCGCACGCAGCTCACAACCATCTGTAATTCCAGGTCCAGGGGATTCCGGCCTCTACAGGGAGGACATGCACGAGGTGCACGTCCATACATGCAGGCTAACACTCAGCTACATCAAATAAAAATAAACACACGGTCTTAAAGAAATTAGTCAAGATACAATAATTCCAAAATTTTAAAGTTTTAGCATAGATATCATCACAGATAACCATAGGATTATTGGGAGCACCAAATGCATTAATACCTGGGTTATACTTCTAGCACAAGACTCATTTCCCACATCATCTCCTAAAAACCTGTTCCCTCCTGACTCCAAGCATGTGCATCTCCTATGTAACAGGCTTGCTGGGAGTGAGGTAAGGATGTGGTGGCGAGTGTCCGTCTTCTCAACATGGGGCACTGAAGGCAAGGGGATCAGGTGTTCCTGCATCCTTGGCTCTGTGGGGTGTTCAAGGCCAATGTGGGCTACATGAGACTGTGTCAGAAGCATAAACAACAATGAGGTAAACATTTCTTTTACTCCCCTCTCTGCACCAGCCTAACCCTGAGCAAAGAAACAGCTAAATGGTTTAATAAGCTGCTGACTGCCTGGGGTCTGGAGAGGTAGCTCAGCAGGTAAAGGTGCTTGATGTTCAAACCTGTCAGCCTGAGTTTGATCCCTGGAACCCATGTGTCTTGGTTATTTTTTCAATTGCTCCAGAGAGACACCATGACCAAGGCAATTATAGAAAAAGGGGTTTATTTGGGCTTTACAGTTTTAGAGGATGAGTCCATACCGTCATGGCAGGGAACAAGGCAGCAGGCATGGAGCTGGAGCAGTAGCTGAGAGCTTACATCTGATTCACAGGCAAGAGGCCGAGAGAGAGAGAGAGAGAGAGAGAGAGAGAGAGAGAGAGAGAGAGAGAGAGAGAGAGAGAGAGGAGAGAGAGGAGACTAGCTTGGAATGGTGTGAGCATTTGAAACCTCAAACCCCACCCTCAATGACACATCTCCTCCCACAATGCCACACCTTCTACTCCTTGCCAGTTCCACCAAGCATTCAAACATGAGCTTATGGGGCCATTCTCATTCAAATGACCACATTACGCAAAGGCAGAAGGGGAGAACCAGCTCTCCAAAACTACCTTCCAAGTTTCACAGGTATGCTGTGGCACATGTACCTTCACGATCATCATCATCATCATCACAACAATATTTTAAAATATTAATTGTGGACTGCCTTTCTGCTATAACAATAAGCCCAGAGCCCTAACACTTTTTCAAGTGTCACTCTGTCTGGAAAGAGGAGAAAGGATGTCTTAATTTCTAAGTGTTACTTTAATCAGTAGCATTACTTAGAATACAACAAATACTTACCATTCTATTTGTAGATATTAGAGCTAAAATCTTTACCCAAACAAACTCCAAATCCCCACGGTGCCAAGGCCTGTAAATAGGCATTCTGTGGTGACAGATAAATGTTTGTTCTTTCTTCTTATCTTTCCCACTTTACCTTAAAACATAAGATTCACAAGCCTTCCAAGGCCCTGCTGTCCTAAAGAAAGAGACGTCCTCCTCCTCCTCCTCCTCCCCCTCCCCCTCCTCCTCCTCCTCCTCCTCATCTTCCTCCTCTGAGCTCCTTTTGCATGGAGAAGATTATCATAATGCTAATATACATGAGACTCAGGCCCCTGGAGTTTGTGGTTGGTCAAGGGTTATAACACATAGTGATGCTCTGAGCAAACTATATTTTTATTTATGCCTACAGCATAATGAGCCTCACACAGACATTACTGTGCGTGCAGATGTGCTGAGTCACTTCATTGATAGAAGTGATTGTTTCATGTTTTCAAGACCTGGGTGGTAGTGGCACATGCCTTTGATCCCAGTTCTCGGGAGCCAGAGGCAGGTAGATCTCTGTGAGTTCAAGGTTAGCCTGGTCTACAGAGTGGGTTCCAGGACAACCAGAGCTACACAGAGAAACTCTGTCTCAAAAAACCAAACCAAACAAACAAAAAAGACATAGCACTTACGGCTTTTTTTGTCTAATCTGTCTCCCCCTGACACTTGTCTCTTTTGACCTTTGACCTTGCAGCCTTCAGTATGCCAGAGATAAATGTGGACTATAATGCTAGTTCAGAGAGTTTACGATGCGAGGCTCCTCGGTGGTTCCCCCAACCCACAGTGGCCTGGGCATCTCAAGTTGATCAAGGAGCCAACTTCTCAGAAGTCTCCAACACCAGCTTTGAGTTGAACTCCGAGAATGTGACTATGAAGGTTGTATCTGTGCTCTACAATGTCACAATCAACAACACATACTCCTGTATGATCGAAAATGACATAGCCAAAGCTACTGGGGACATCAAAGTGACAGGTGGGTCTCCCGAGGCATCCCAATCTGCTGGAAATGAAACCCAGGATCTGGGGGATACTAGTCAAGCTCTCTATTCCTAAACACACCTGCATGCCTCTCCATATTTTCCACATGTATCATTAGAAAGACAATAATATGTCAATCAAAACTGAATTTATCTAATACATACCAGGGTACAAAAATCTTTACTCTTCCAGAGCCTCTAGAGTAGTGGTTCTCAACTCCCTTTGCAGTGGTCAAACAATTCTTTCATAGGGGTTACATATCAGATATTCTGTATATCAGATTTTATATTATGATTCAAAACAGGAAAATTATAATTACAAAGTAGTAACAAAATAATTTTATGGTTGGGAGTCACCACAACATAAGGAATTATATTAAAGGGTTGCAGCATTAAGAATGTTAATGAACCACTGTGCTAGGGATTTTGATCATAATTCTAGTTGGCACTGATTTTTGTAATCGAAGTCTAACACTGCACAATATTTAAAGCATATTGATGAAAAATGGTGACTGAGCCTGGCACTGTGATGCACATCTTTAATCCTAGCCCTCAGAGGGCAGCTAGATCTCTGTAAATTTAAGGCTAGCCTGATCTACAAAGTGAGTTCCCTGCTAGCCAGAGCTACCCAGTGAGACCCTATCTCAACTTCCTCCCTCCAAAGAGGCACTGACTGACTAATCTCACATGCCTCCTCTTGGTTTTTTGGGGAGCTTTAGGATTCAGAGGCTCTTTCTTCCTAACTCAGGGGGAATAGTTTAGTGTAGTGTAGAGATGTGATGATTATTTGACAAATGTGACATATTTAACTGATATACTACATCCTAAATTCTTCCAAAATCACTAGATCCCAACTTGCCCTTGAGAAGGTTTTGAATCTGAAGATCAAAGATCTACCCACTGACTCAGTCTTACTCAGCATCATGGGACTGGATGCGTATCTCACCAGTGTTGACTAAGACTGACCATGTTCAGGAAAATCTGAAGAGCTTAGACTGAAGTGACCTCTTAGCAGCCTGTCTTAGCCCCTGTCACCTGCCTGCAATGCTTTAGTGCATGCCCAACCTAGGAGGAAGTCAGTTCCAGGAAGAGCCAGACTCAGCTGGAACTTCCGGGGCGTGGCTTCTTGTGCTTCATTGATCCCTCTCTTCAGAGGGTGAAGTTTGCCAAGAGAGAGTTCCTGTTGCTATCAAGTCTAGAGCCATGCAAATATGTATGTGTGTATACATGTATGTATACACACATACACATACACATATACGTATATAACTTGACATTTTTAGTTCCTGACAGAGGATGGCTGAGCTTAACTGAATAAATCATACTCGTAACATCTCATGTTTTTATAAAAATTTATATTTATAAAAGTTAATCTATGGTATGGCAGAAAATACTTGCAAATTATATATCTAATAAGGTGTTAATACTCAAGATGTATAAAGAAATCTTATAACTTAACAAAAAAATTAAATAGCTGAATTTTAAAGATTTTGGTTTTCAGGGCTAGTCAGACCTAGGTTCTTTTGCACACTAGGCAAGCAGTCTACCACAGGATCATGTCTCTAGCCAAAATAGCTGACTTCTTGTTGCCTTTCTCCATTTTCCATATGTGTTCTTTTTCATTTTGGTGTGTATATAGCGGATATATGCATGTTTTTCATGTATTTGTACACATGTGCCCATGTATGCACACATATGGATGGCAGGCATCATTCTCTATTGCTCTTCCCTTTGTTCACTGCAGCAGGTCTCTCAATCAAACCCAGAGCTGGTCTCTCCAGCCAGCCTGCTCTGGGGTTTGATCTCCAGTTTCCACTCCTTGAGGCTGGAGTGATAGGTGTGTTGTCATGCCCGCACCGCATTGATGTCGGTTCCTGGGGACCTGGAGCCCACTCCTCATGCTTGCATGGCAATCAGTTGTGACCACGGATCCATTTCTCCAACACTGAATTTGAAAATGAGCATATGAGAAAGGGCATTTCTCTAATTATGTTACTCGAACGACCCAAATGTACACCAAAATGTGCTTCACAGTGTGAATCCTGAGTGTAAAGCTAAGTAAAAACAGTAAGAGGCTGTTACCTCAGACTCCAGGCCCAGAACACACACACACACACACACACACACACACACACACATTGCACAGAAATTAACAAGGGTTGGTGAGAAGGTAGAGAAACTGGGCCTCTCATGCACTGTTAGTAGGACAGACACTGATGCAATCAACACAAAATGGCATGCTCTAAAAGCAGACTAGCCACATGATCTGACAATTATACTTTTAGGTATATCCAAAAAAAAAGTCTTAGATAAATATTTGAATGCTTATGGCGATAGTAATACTATTTATAATAGTCAGGAAAATAGAAGCCTGAAGTGTCCATTGATGACATAGATGACAAATGGACAACATGGATTAAATGTAGCAAATGCACACTGTAGAGAGAATATCTTATGTCTGTGTGGATGTGGCACCTATGGCTTATGCAGGAAATAGGAGGTGGGACATCTGGGAGGAGAGAGAATTCTGGAATAGAGTGAGGCAGGCGATTCACCCAGGAAGATGCGAGGAGACAGACATGTGGTACCTGAGCACAGTTAAACAGCCATATGGCAAAATATAGAGTAAAATATATGGGTTCTCTGAAGTTATGATTCTAGTCAGAGAAGAGCCTAGCTATGTGGCCAGGTATTTGTAAATATATTCTGAGTCAGTGTCTTATTTTTGGGAGATTGGGACTGGGAGGTAGAACTAGGACCTTTTACAGCACACAGCAGAGTACTAATCATCCTGGATACTTGCTCAACAAGTATATATTTTGTGCCAAGTATGTTCATAGTACTTTAAAAAGCCCATGAGATACTTAGATAAATGGTTCAAATACCATTACAAAAATTAATCCCAGTATTAATATGGGACCTTTAAGAAAGAGTTAATTGTGACTAAAGTGGACCAGTAGGGACAAAGAACTCAGGTTAGGTTATAAAGATGGAGCAAATGAGCGATTAAGAAGCCTTGAAATCAGGAGCCTGTGGCAGTTGTCCCCAGGAGGAATTGTGAGCATATGAAAAAGGAAAGTAAAAAAAAAAATCAAAAGTTGCTTTAATAAAAACAAGCAAACATACAAACCTATGGATCTTGAAATAGTAAATATGAATGTCAAGAAAAATAACAGTCAAAATGGGTTTGATGTCACTACCCAGAATATCTAGGAACCTGGTACCTGTACCAATAAAACAGGGACACAGAAGCAACATGATGGGGGAGAAGATGATGCTTTAGAGATGTTGCTCTTCAAAGGCCCACAGAGGATGCAGGCAGAGAAGTCTATTGCTCGACACATTACCCATCACATGGAGGCCTGGGATGCTGCGGCCTATTCTATATACTTCATTGTATGAGACGGGATCCCTGGGTGTATAACCTTTCAGTGTTCATTTTCCTCTTGGGCTTGGGTAGGTCTACTATATTTGCTGTTTGCAGCTAACACTTATTGTGGCAGCATGCCAGGCACTCTTCTACGTCACTCATGAGCTCTCAGAAGAACCCTGTGAGGTAGGCCATTCTTATTTTAGCTTGTTTGTTTGTAGAGGGAAAAAAAAAGGAGCAAATGTGTATTGAGTTACTTACTGAAGTCACACGCCTAATGTGTGACAGAGCTGAAATAGTGACCCAAATTGGATTGTCTAGGGAGAAAAGAGTAGAAGGTGAGATTGATAATTCTGTATCATTTTATAAATCTGATAGCGCAAACCTGTAACCTCTGCATAGGGAACTGGTACATCCAAAATCAAGGAACTATCTTGGGTCGGTTGCTTAGCTTTGTTTTCATATGGTAACTGTAGGAACGACTTCCTTGGTGTAGCTTTCCGATTGGCTGCGTCCTCACTGAGATGATCACAGAGTGGACTTTGCTCCATAGACCGGGAAACCTCTGAGTCTAAAAGGGTGGAGAGGGCAGTGAAACAAATCTTCCCTTGTTAGGAACAAATTGCTCCCTTTTTCAGATGCTCTATCCTGGTCACTGAAGCGGATATCCAGCCTCTCGGTGACTCTGAACTTGTTCTCTGTCTTTTTACAGATTCAGAGGTCAAAAGGCGTAGTCAGCTGCAGCTGCTGAACTCTGGGCCTTCCCAGTGTATTTCTTCTGTCTTTGCAGCTGGCTGGGCACTCCTATCCCTCTCCTGTTGCCTGATGCTAAGATGAGGGGCCTTGGCCACACAAGAGCGTGCAAAGTTACTGGTACAACAGGTGAGGGAAAGCACAGAGCGCGCACTAGATGGGTCATGGCCGGCCAGCGGCATTCTCAGCAGCCTAGCCATTTCTCCTGCCCTAGACTAATTGTTATGAATCAGAGTTAAACAGTCTTCAACGCCAGCCACAGGGAGGAATATGCGCTGATGTTAGGTCAGGGACTTTGTCCTAGAGGTGTGAAAGGCAAAGGTTTAGGGTCCAGCACTAACCAAGACCAGAGACCTCGTCGGCAGACGTAAAAACCAACTCCACACAGTCCAACCATTTATGTAATTTCAAACACCTATTCATTTGCTGAGTCATTAGTGGATTTAAAATTGCCCTTTCAAAGAGTAAAAACTGTTTAGCCCTGACTACCCTGGGCCTCACTGTTGTTCACAATGAGAGCCATGTAATCCCTGGGTGACCGACCTTTTCCCCACCCCCACCCTAGTCTGTCCACCTTGGGTGATGGTGACTCACCAGCTAGCCCTCCTGCTGAGATATGTTCTCTGGCTCCAATTACTGACTGGACATTTCCATCTAAATATTTTACTGCAAGTAAAGTTTGCACAGAGCTGAGCTGTGGCGCTCTGGTCAGCTCCCATATGAGCTGTGAGGCTTCCTGAGGCTTGCAGGTCCAGTGTTTTTTCTGACTGCCCTCTGTCCCTCATGTCAACAGTTGCCATGGGCCCAACAGTGTTCTCTCAGACTGATCCATTTGTATAATCTTATATCCAAGCTAATTCTAATTTAAAGTTTTGTATTTTATTATTTTATGTATGTGGGTGTTTTGCCATATGTATGTCTATGCCCACACGTGTGCTTGGTGCCATATAGACCAGAGGAATGTATCAGAGTCCCTGGAACAGAGCTACAGACAGTTGTGAGCCGCCATGTGGGTGCTGGGAATCAAACCTGGATCCTCTGGAAGAGCAACCAGGGCTCTTAATCACTAAGTGATCTCTTTAACCCAAAGTCTAGTTCTAAAACCTTGTGTTTGCACCTTCCCATCTCTCTCTGTGTCTCTGTCTGTGTCTGTCTGTGTCTGTCTGTGTCTGTCTGTCTCTCTCTGTCTCTCTGTCTCTCTCTCTCTCTCTCTCTCTCTCTCTCTCTCTCTCTCTCTCTCTCTCTCTCTCTTACAGGTGATAGGAAACTAGGTACCAGGATGAAAATACACTATTTCACTCTGGTGTCTCCTTGCTCTGGTGTCTAGGCACAAGTGCCTCAGAGCTACTGTCTTCAGCTGAAAAATCACAGTCCTCTATCTTCTTTCAAGTACAACACGCTAACAAGCATGTGCACACACACACACACACACACACACACACACACACCCACCTCTTCTGACATTGCTCTCCCTCCCTGCCCTATTCTGGGAAATTTATTCTATAGCAGTTCATATCCATGTGTTCCTTTATCCTTTCCAGGGAAATGCTTTTCAGCCTAAGACCCCTTTCCTGAGGGCCCGTGAATCCTGCATTCGCCTGGCATGTGTATAGGGTATCCTATCCTGTCTGAGGCTCATGTGTTTCTTGCCCAAATAGTGAAGATCTGGAGGCGGGCAAGACCTGTGCATTTGTTTCTTCCCTTCTTTTGTTTTCTGAGCTCTTAAGACAGTGCAGTGTAAGAAGTGGATTCTCTGTAAGGGAACCTGCCAGGGGCCATCATTTCTGACCCCATGACTCTCTGCGATGGTGATGTCCTCCAGGGCCTGCTCCTTAGGGATTTCACAGGTAGAAAGAGGAGCTCTGCCTTCCTCCCTTGATTCCTGCTTACACTATAAATGAGTTCTTTTTCTTAAATAAGCAGCAATAAGATAATATGGCCTGTAGAGTACAGCTTAATTATCCTTTCTTCCTTATTCCCTTAGAACAATAACCTTCAGCTTTGTAAAAAGTCATGTCATGTATGTAAAAGGTAATGGTCACACGTAGCACATGCAGAGTTGGACATATACTCAGCTGCCACTCTGTTGTCTGTAGAAAGTAACTTTCTCTATAGGAGAATAACTTTAAACCAAATAGATTTTTCTTTGAGAAGGTTTTTGGTTTGGTTTGGTTCAGGGTTTGTTGTTGTTGTTGTTGTTCTTCACTAAGATTTCTAAAGTAAAGGGACAGATCACTATTTCAGATACACACTATTATAGGCCATGGCACATTAAGTCCCACACTCTCTAGCTAGGAATAAAGGCAGATGGTGTCTTCCAACCTCACCCCAGAAACCCGCCCATGTCTATTGCTCTGAGGACCCACTTCTCTCCTGAGACTAGAACTGCAGGGTCTTTTTTTTTTAGTATAAAATTCAAGCCATCACCTTCCCAGAGCAGACAACAGACCATGGACCATGGGCCACAGGCCACCCTAGAATAGCAGAATACAGAAAATGAGCCCATTTCGAAACAGGAGGTACATTCATATAAAGGCTAGGAAACGAAGACTCTGGGTTCTCAGTAAACATCAGGTGAGTGCCTATCATGATGTCTTATTGTGTTCTTTCAGAATCCCAGGGATCTACAGAAACATTTTCCATAAGACATGACCTAGTTTTATATTTCTAGAAGAAAATGAATTCATGTCTAGAAGTCTGGAATGAACAGACAGGAACAAGATGCAAAAGGAAAACAAAAGCAACCACAGACACCTCCAGTCGGAACAAGATGGACCTAGAAAATAATTCAATGGAACTAGAGTGTACTGAGCATACTGTTAAAACATGTGTAGGGTGGGCGTTTTCCGCGTCTCAGGGGCCTCCCCTTACCCACTAGCTCCTGAGTGAGGATGGGCTGTTATGATGGCGCTCTGAAAGTTCCTGGATGGTTCTGATTGCCATATACTGGTTTTGTATTCAGCACATTAAACCGTAGTGCATGTCGTGAAAAGCTGCTAATCAGCCGCCACTTCACGACTCGGAGGTGGCAACGTCTGAGTGACAGGCCCAGTGATTCACTTCTCATTAGGATGCTTTTAAAAGTGCTTTGGCATCTCCTCCCACCTGACAAATGCCAAACACATAGGGAGGGTGATCATAATTTTAGGAAAAACAAAATAGTCGAGTGATGCTGATTTCCCAAATAATCCGAATAACTTCTCCCTTGAGCAAACAGACGCCCTGTTATTTCTCAGATGATGCTGATTTGTGAATTGGCTCAGGCTAAGGCGCTCTCCTCCTGCTGCTATGTGGCCTTATGTCATCACAATGTTTGAAGTTTCTACTTTCTATTCTACATGGAGAGCTATAATCTCAGCTCCCCTCACCCCCATAGCACTGGGAGTAAACCAGGATGTCCCTCTTCTCGTTCCCCATGTGACAGTTGGCAATGTAGAGGCTGATTGTCACAATTAAAAGGGACAACAGAGTCACTGGTGTCTAGAGGAAAGAGCTCAGAGATTATATTCAGCATGTCCCACTGACGAAGAATTTACCCAACTCCAGTTTCTAGCCACATCAAGATCAGGAAATCCTGAGTTGGAATAAGAAAGAAAGACCCAGAAGGTGAGTTCGAACATCTGAACAGTCCCATTTGCTTCCCGATAGTGGGCACCTACTTTCATCTCATCCTTCAGTGAACCCACGTGGGAAATTCTCCACGAGATTATCTTCATCTCATTGTACTTCTGAATCCCTCTCCCTTCATTCTGTGTCACACAGCAAGTTTGGTTTAAACACTGCCTGATTTCCATCTCAAGTTCTCTGCCTTTAGATTTTAGATATCAAGACCATGAACAAAACATTAGTTACGGCAACAAAAGTGGATTTTCCGTGAAATAAGCAGCGACTTCTGGGTTTTAATGGTTCTGTTTGTTTTTAGGGTGGTAGAGATCACACGCTGATGCTCATATATGTTAGGTAAATGTTCTGTCACTGAGTTACACCCCAGTCCACACAGAGACTTCTAAAAGAAAATAGAGTGATGCTTTTTGAAGTGGAGCCTTGAGAGATGAAGCTTGGGCGGCAAAGAACATGTCTCGCCAGCTCTCTCCCCACACTCATGTCAAGCACTGACTCCCTGGACTTCAGATCACCATATCTCTACTCCATTTTGTTACAGAAGACTTGAGACTGATCAAGAGAATTATTAAATACACATTCCCTATGCTGCTGTCTCCCTTGTCTGTCACTAAAGGTGAAAAAGGAAAGACCGATGAAAAAGATAGAGGAAGTGTTCTAAAGAGGAACACCTCCCAGAGAAAATAGCCCTTCCACGAGGCTTAGTTGCATAAGTGGGAATGAGTGGGAGTCTGTATGGGCTGAGTGTCCAAGTCTAGACACTCAAGAAAATTCTTCCAGGTTTATACTAGCTCACCTGTTTCTATGGGGAAAACCGTTACAGCTCTTGATTTGTGATCGATAATTCAGGGGAACATATACAATGGCATGCACTAGTGTCACAAAAGACAACTCTTTTGAGTGTGTATGGAGATGGGGTTTCTACATAGCCCTTGCTGTTCTGAAACTCTCTCTGTAGACCAGGCTGGCTTCAAACTCACAGAGATTCACCTACCTCTGCTTCCCGAGTGTTGGGATTAAAGGCATCACCACTCGCAGCAAGAAAACTTTTTCTACTGAGGAATTACCAAGTTTTAGATCTGGAAGAACTCAAAATTATCTTTAATAGTTTTTATCATTCATATAAAGATCCAGGGGCCTCTGGTGAAGTTAGGGTCATCAGCCAGTCTTGGATTGCATACTTTCTACTGGTAACTGGTGGGAAAATAATATCTACAGAGGGAGAATTCCCAAGGAACCTTAAACCTGCTTCCTTCTTGCATTCCCAATTGGGTCCCAATATATCTTATGCAGAAAAGGACTGTAGGCTTTTTGTCACATGACATAACAGCTAAGATGAGATAGACGAGGAAGGATGTATCTTGTTCAATCTTAGGGGTCTTGGGACTTGATTGGTTGGGACATGGTTGGTTGGTCCCTTTGCTTTGGTCTTAAGGTAATGTGAGTTTATTGCAGGGAGCACATAGCAAAGCCAAGCCACTCATATCATAATGACTGAAGCAGAAGGAGACATGAGCAGTGACCCTTCAAGGTCATACTTCCAGGGTCATAATTCCTCTCCCTTGGAGCTATCTCCAAAGCCTCCTCTAGTGGCTCCAAAGGCTGAAGACTAAGCCTTTATTTAATACATGGATCTTTGGTTATATTTCGGAATCAGAACCCAAAGGTGACTCAAGCTGTGCACACACAGCACGTGCAGTAGACAGCAGATTTGTATGCCACAAACCAGAATATGGTGTAGACCACAAACCCCTATAACTGTTGAAACCAAAATGCCCTAGAGCTAAAACACATTTAAGGGAATAAACCATTCGACCTTCAAAGTGAAACATTAAGGGTTATGGGTTGGAAATCAAGTAACTTCAAAGGCTGGAGTATGGAAGGTGTGGTCCCAGCTCATGGCACTCATGGTGGTCAGACCATGCAGAAGCTAACTACATCATTATCCACCTATTGTGAGTTTGCATCGGATGGGACATTAGGAGCTGGGCCTCGTTGGAGAAAGTGGACCCCTGGGAGCTTGCCTTATCCGTAGTCCTTTCTTGCCTTGCCCTTTCTACATTCTCTGTGGAGTCAACTGTAATGTCAGGCCAGTATTCAGCTCAAAACAATAAGGCCTGGGGCTGGAAAGATGGCTCAGCAGTTATAAGCACTGACAGCTCTTCCAGAGAACCTGAATTTAATTCCCAGCACCCACATGGCAGCTTACAACCACTGGTTTCTCAGTCCCTGAGAGTCTGATGGTGTCTTCTAGCCTCCATGTGCACCAAGTATGCAGGCAGTACGCAGACAAATATGCAGGCAAAAATGCCCATAATAAATAATGAATTTTTGAAAAAAAAATCACTGATCTTGGGACTTTGTAGCAAGCCTAAGACTCTGAGTTCAATCTCTGGTACGGATATGGTAAAAGGATAACTTGCAAGTTATATTTTGACCTCTGTACACATACCTAGAAACATGCACAGGTAACCTACACACATATAAACAAATTAATTATTAATTACATTTTAAAACAATGGGATTAAATGACCATAAACTGAATTCTTGGAAACTATGAGCCAAGATAAATCCTTTTCCTTCTCCTCCTCCTCATCCTTCGTCTCCTCTTCTCCTTCTTTTCCTCCTCCTCCTTCCTCTTCTTCTCCTTCTCTTCCTCCTCCTCCTTCTTTTTATGTCAAGTATTTTGTGACAGTGTCAAAAGGCGGAACAACAATGTAAACTACTGTCCATTCTCAGGTTGCAAGAAGACTTATTTTAAGTGAATAAGGACTTAAATCTGTGCACAAGTAGGGGTGAAAATTGTGTGTCGGTCGTAATTGCATAATATGGCCTTTGCTTGGGTTTTACTGATGATACCTATAATTCCTACACTTCCCCTCCCCCACACACGTCAGAGCACTAGCTGAGCTAATTTAAGCTCTCTGACTTTGTGCCTGGACTGCTTTTGCTGAATCATCCCCAGAAGTTTCAATCTGGAAGTCATCAGTAAAAATAAATAGGCTATTTTTTGTCCTTCCATCTTTAAATTTCATCTACCCTCAAGAACCAGCAAAAACTCTTCCCTCGTGATTCGGAGCAGTACAGCACAGTCACCTTACTCTTCTTTAGTCAGTCTGTAATTTAGTCAGTCTGTAATTCTTTTATCCTTAAGCACTTAAAGTCCTCTGACCATGATGATTAAATCAGCATAGGGACCCAGACAGCCTTTGACTCAAAGAGTTTGTGCTCTTTGTTGGAGCATAAACAAGGGACAGGCAAACACTCTCTGGGACGGCTTGCTAACTTTTAGACACTGAAACACAGCAGTTGGGTTCCAGCCTGGAAAAGGCGGTCATCTTATTACTCCAAGAATCCTGCCTGCTAGAAGACATGACTGCTCCACATGATTTGAGTGCCTGGTTGTTTCTTAAAAAAACAAACAAACAAACAAAAAAAACCCAAAACACCTTTTACATTGATCTATTCAGTGGGGATATGCATGGAGGTCAGAGAACAGCTCATGGGGATGGGTTTTCTCCTTCCACTGTGTGGGTTCCAGGGATCAAACTTAGTCATCAGGCTTGGAAGTGTATACCTTTACCCACTGAGCCATCTCATCAGCCTCTATTTGACTGTTTTAAAATCGTAATTTTGGGGGCCTGAAGAGATGGCCCTGAGGTTCAGAGCATTGTTGCTCTTGCAACGGACCAGAGTTTGATTCAAGCTGCTGGTAACTCCAGCTCCTAGGATCTAAGACCCTGTTTGAGCCTTTGCAGACATGAACACAATGGTGAACATTCGTGTGTGCTCAAGCACACACATGTGCGCGCACGCACACACACATACAGACACATATACACATACATACACAAATGCACATATACACATACACATACATACACACACAGATACACTACACATACACACACAAATTAATAAAATAAAAATATAGCACTCTAATTTAAGTCTTGATTTTGACTTTCAGCTAGTCTTTTCTTTTCCATTCAAATCTGATTGCCTAGTCTAAACATTACTCTTAGTATCTGCAGTTACAATGTCTGTTACTCAGAACTCCATACATGACCATTTCACAGAAACTTTTGTCCCCTACAATTTCTTCCGAACAAGAAAAAAGGGCTACTCAGTGAATGTAGTCTGAAGCTATTCACAGCACGCCAAGACCATGGCCTTTCTCTCTGGTCTTCTTTAGTGGCAATCATCCAACTTCCTTTGTAACCATCCACATATCAGTGTAGGGAGAAAACTACTGTGCTATTGACAGAGAAACTTCTAGAACTTTATGGTATTTAATATGACCAATGAGATAGTTCAGGTGGCCATATATGACTCCAGTGGGGATGCCCAAGGACCCTCGGGTAGGTGAGGTTGCACGTGTATCAGGCTTGGAGCATAGAAACAGCAGTTTCTAGGAGAGGTAGCACATGTTCTCAGGAATCTACTTACATCCTGCTAAATGAGGATCTCTGAGAAGCAACAACTGTGTTCCGCTTCTCCCACATTCCCTTTAAGTTTTCTCAACCCACTGTCCCCGAGGTCCTGCCTACTCTGTATTTCCAATGTTTGCTCCATCATCCCCTTACCCAGAACCCCAAGGATACTCCCTGATCCCCAGCTACACATGGGAAGTCAGTTGAATGCTGTTTTCAGTAGCTTAATGCACTATACTCTCTGATATCGGTTTCTCTTCATTGAAATCGAGCAATGAAAGTGAGGGATGGAAATCACAAAGCTTTCAACTCATCAGAGATGCTGGGGGACATCACAATGATTCTCATCAAGGAGGCATGGCATGCTTCCAACTGTGCTTCTGTGCACTATGGAGTTCTGAATTACTGTGTAATATGGGACATACTCCAAGATGCTATGTCTCCTGCATAAACACGGAGTTGTTATGGAAACCAGACACAAATAACCATCTTTACAGAAAGAAAGGAAAGTGACTACCTGCTATATATTGACATCATAATAGATATAAATAGATATTTCTTCCATTCCATCTTTACAATTTGGTCCTAGTACCACAACCTCCTCCACCACCATCACTACCACCATTTTACTGAGGATAAAAAGTTCTGAGCTTAAATAACACCACAATCCATAGTCAATAGGATCACCATACTTGCAACCCCTACCTGTCATCACAAGCTATTTCTGAGCAAGAACAAGCATGTACATGGGTAAGGCTTGAAATGTTATATAAATACTGACTTCTATTCTCTTACTTGATGTTAAGTGTGGGGAGTCATGGGAAGTTCTCAGTTTTGTTCTCAAGATCTATAGCTGTCTGTGAAAGGCTTGTCAAAGGACTCCACATCCTACCACAGGGATTCTATCACATCAGGTTACCTCTGTGCTACTCACAGCACAAGAAAATCGAGCCAGACTAGAATTTCACCAGCGGATGGATGGACAATGAAAACTAACACGTATGCACAGGGGAATATTATTCAGCAGTGAAAAAACGAAGTGAGCTGGAAAACTGATGGGTCTAAAAAACATATTAAGGGATGTGACCCAGACTCAGAAAGACAAACGACATATGTTCTTACTCACATGTAGGTCCCCACCTTTAATGTTTGCATATATGTAGATAAGGGGTGTGAGGGAGAGCAGAGCTGTGAGACTGGATTAGAGACCATGAAAACTGTAGAGAACAAAAGCTCACAGGTAACATTAAAGAAGAAAAGAGGCCATGGGGGAAGGGGGAGGCACAAGGCTATGGGGGTTTGGGATGTGGAGAAGAACAAAATCAGAGGCTGGGCCATTATTTTTATTTACTTAAAAGTATGTCTATGTGTGTATGACTGAATACTTGCAAGAGTCGGTGGAGGACAGAGAAGGGTACCAGATTCCCTGGAGTTACAGGCAGTTGTAAGCCTGATATGGTGGGTACTAAAAAACAAATCCTGAGCCGGGCAGTGGTGGCGCACGCCTTTAATCCTAGCACTTGGGAGGCAGAGGCAGGTGGATTTCTGAGTTCGAGGCCAGCCTGGTCTACAGAGTGAGTTCCAGGACAGCCAGGGCTATACAGAGAAACCCTGTCTCGAAAAACCAAAAAAAAAAAAAAAAAAAAAAACAAAAAACAAATCCTGATCTTCTGCACGGCAGCCTGTGCTCTTAACTACAGAGCCATCTCTCCAAGGCCCCACACAGGTTCTGTTTGGAAAACACCATAATGAAAGCTAAAACTGTATATGTTATATTGTATTCATTCGTTTGTTTGTTTGTTGAGACATGTTTTTACTGTGTAGCCTTGTCTGTAGACCAGGCTGGCCTCAAATTCATTGAGATAAGCCTGCCTCTGTCTCCCAAGTGCTGGGATTAAAGACAGGTGACACCATCCCCTGACCATTAAATTTTTTTTAATTGAGAAAAAGTAAAGAGGGCTCCTCCCCTGGAGGGAGGCGGCACTGTTTCCTGAATTGTGCCCAGTGAGCTCTTGGGTCACAAAAGGGTTCTCAGTGAACATGCAAGACTCTCCCGACTCTCTCTAAGGTCCACCACGTTCCCCTCACTGCAATCGGTAAGGATGCATGCAGCTAGGCATGTTCTGCATAAACATTCCACAGCCTCGTTAAGTTGTTTTGCTGAATCTGCCAAGTCAACTATGACAAACCAGGTGGCTTAAACAGCAGAATTGTATTTTCCCCCAGTTTCAGAGGCTAGTTCAAGATGAGGGTATCAGGAAGGTCTCTCTTTCTCTTGGTGTCATCAGATGACCCTTTCTCTGTCTAGGTGTACCACTGATTCCTCTCTCTACCCACCCACCCCACCCCTTTTAAGACTATATCTCACAGTGTAGCCCAGGCTGTCTTTGAACTCAAGACTCTTCTATAATTTCCAGTGTGGAAATTATAGGCTTGTGCTACCCTATCTGGCTCTCACCCTTCTTATAAGAATGTCAGACACCCTGGATTAGGGCCTACACACATGACACCATTTAACCATCCTAATGCTATGACCCTTTAAGACAGTTCTTCATGTTGTGTTGGCCTCCAACCATAAAATTATTTTTATGCAATCTTGCATCAATACTTTATAACTGTCCTTCATTACAGTTACTACATAACTGTAATTTTGAGTCATAATATATATATCTGATATGCAACCCCCAAAAGAGGTCACAACCCACAGGTTGAGAACTATTGAAGCTGTTTAAAGGCTTTACGTCAACACAATCACATACTGAGGTATACTTGGAGCTGTGAATTCAACACACAAATTCGGGGGGAAAGTCTGTAACATGCGTGTGTGTGTGCTGTCATGTGTGCATGCGTGTATTAATAAAATCAGAGATTATAAGTTGTATATACTGAGCTAGACAAATGAGCATTATGAATTATACCAGCAAGTATATGAACAGTCTTGTTATATTTCTTCTGTTTGACCAAGAATGGATGGTTAGTGTTTGATCAGCGGGGGAACAGAAGCCTGGTCCACCCCTGACCTTTACAAGCAGGTCGGAGGACACCTGAGAAACAGAGCACAGTGACTCAGCCTGCAGATCCTGCAGAGGGAGCCCCATCGACTAATGGCTCCCCAAATCACCGGTTACTATTTTCAGAGTTACAAAAGACCACCGGTCATGAAAAGATGAAAATACAATCTATGTGCCTTCAACTTCAAAGAAAAAGAGCTGTCTGTGTTGGAGGGTCAGTTGGACTCCAGGCAAGCAAACAAACCTGTGCTTCTAGAGCTGTCTTTCGATCACAGTGTCCCTCCCTTGGGTTCTCAGAAAGGAAACTAGATGCTGCTGTTGCTGCTGTTCCCTTTGTGGTTGTTGGTTTAGTTCACCTTTTTACCCTTCTTTTCTCACTAAGACCTGGAAAATGAAGAACATACAAAGGGCAAAGACATACAAACGGGCCACAAACACTTACCTCCAGCTTGACATAATGAAATAATAAAAGATCTCGTGGGCCCCTGAACCTGTGGTGGTGAACACCTTTAATCCCAGCACTCGGGAGGCAGAGGCAGGTGGATCTCTATGTTCAAGGCCAACCTGGTCTACAGAGAGAGTTCTCAGGACAGCCAGAACTACACAGAGAAACCCTGACTCAAAAAACCAAACCAAAACAAATAGCCAGATGCAGTAGCATGTGCCTGTGATCTCTGCAGACCCAAGGTGAGACGGACAACATAGGAGAATCCGCCTGAAGCTCACCTAGAAGATAATCCTTGGTCTGTCAAACAAGAGCAACAAGAAAGACCCTGTCTCAGCAAAGCAGAAGGTGAGGGCTTACTCTTGAAAAGTGGTCTCTGACCTCTACACACCGTCTGTGGCACTCGCACTCACACACATATGGACACACAATTCATAAATGGCATTTTTAAAATAAAGGAGAAGTTGTTAGGAGAAAAACTTACCAAAAGGTTTGAAGGCGCACACAGGGCAACCCTGTGGCACTGTGTTTGTGCACAGGGAGGGGACACCTACATGACACATTGCATGGCTACGCTGGTTGCAATGAAGCTCCAAAGAGACACAGACCGCACTGCTGAAACTATGAACCCCAAGAAAGTAGGATTTCCTTCGGGAGTCTCATGCTGGGAGAAGGAGAAGGCTGAAGCCAGAGGGTGAACTTGTCTCCCAGGGAAAGCTTTCACACCGCTATGGCAACTTGTCAAACAGACCTGAGCAGGGACAACAGTGGACGGACTTAGCCCAGATGTTCCTTACGCTTGCTTTCTGCCCTCTATCAAAACTTAAAACTTATATCAGAATCCCGAAGACGGACTTGGGAGGGTCGCTGGGCCTCTTTATTGCACCTAATATGAACACAATAAAATCTTTTGGTTTTCAATGTTATTTTACTTCTTGTTAACAAATATCTTCTGGTTTGTGGCTGGACATGTGTGTGTGTGTGTGTGTGTGTGTGTGTGTGTGTGTTCACGTATGCAGACAGCTGAGCACGTGTGTGATTTGGAATCTAAGACCATGTACTTGGGGTGTGATGGGAAGGTAAGTAGCTTGTTTTAAGACGAGAGAAGAAGCATTCGAGTTGCATAGCCATACTGAAAGGGAACAGCAAAAGTCACAAAGCCAGCTCGGCTGCTTGACAGAGACCCAGCAGAGCTGAGGCCAGCGATGTAGCCGCCGACATGTGCTCTCCCATTGTTGGTCTTGATCTCCATGAATTGCATGCTTGGGAGACTTTCAATATTTGTACAAGTTGGGGAAATTGGATGGATGGAAAAAGTCTAATGAATCATTTATACCTTCTTCCTGGGGTGCTGCTTCTAAGAAAAGTCCTGAACATTCTACTCCTCCAGCTTTTAGGGAGGTATCCTTATCGGCCCTACTTGAAAGTCTCCTTATGCCCTGGAGGTTGAAACTTAAATAAAGATGCCAGAGATCTCCTCATGTGGTTCTGACTCCATGATGTTCCAAGATGTCTTGGACCATCTGCCCCTGTACTTACTCAGGGACAAGATAATCAGAACAAAGTAAAATTAAAAAGGTAAACAAGATTTGGTAGGCTAGAGGAGTTGGCAGCAGATCCGATTAAAAGCCCCTTCCTACTGTCTGCTCATAATTATGTGGCATATGAGACCGGGAGCCACGTATGGCATGCCCCTGGGGGAAAGATACAGCAACAAAGTTAGACTGGCTGGAGGTATATCTCTGTCCCACACAGGGGCAGAGGTATCAGGAGGTGTCATTTCTTAGAAAAGCTAGCTCGTACAGGGTTATTGTGGTGTCTCATATGGCCAAGGAACAAAGGAACACCGACATTAGACATATAAACAAATTCTACAAAGATTAAACATTGTATTATGACAGCAATTGAGGAAGAATTGTAGTAGCTTTGGCCTGAAGATTTTTCTTGGGCCGAATGACAATTAGCACTCTATTAACAGTTGATAATAACTACTGGGGACATGGCAATCTACCCCAGTGGCTTGGAGATTTTCTTTCTGTCTAGTGCCCTTGAAACTGTAAGAGCTACCAGCCTGAGAATGAGCCGTCGTGCTTTGACAAAACATGCCTCTAGATTCTTAAAAGTCAGATTCTGGCTCGATGAGGGAAAATTATTGTAAAAGATAACTGTTCTGTTACAGTTTATCAATGATGACCAAATTTATGACCAAGAGGAAGTTAAAACATGTGTCCAGGGACAAAAGTGATAGAATCTATGTTTTGGAACAACATGAATCTATCCCTGCCTGCTGAGTTCTGTATAAATAAGGAAGCATCTGAACTTCCAGTCAGTCAGGCTGTAAGAGTCCCCCGGCCCCCGTGCCTGACTCACTCCTCCCTCACAGACCCCTTATCTTTTCTGTAGGACCTGGTCATCACCAGGGCTGGCCTCCAGCATTCACTAGATTTAACTCAAAATATAGGAATGAAGAAATAGAGACCGAGAAAAACAAGCCTTTCTCAGCATGTGCAGTATTTAGCTTGATTGAGTAATTCTGTCAGGTTTTCTGCATCTATAATCCATATTATACAATATATACTATATATGTATATACTATAACATAAAGTATACTAGGTAAGTCTGACTAACTTCATCTCACTCATTTCATCTGAGGAATGATCAGTCTGGAATCCTGCTGGTAGAAAATGAAATTGCAGCCCACGTTCTACCTATGTCGTCTTATACGAGTGTCATTTTATATGGGGTGTGAAACCTGGGAAACACGTGTGGGCTCCAGATAGGGTGATGTGTCTACAACACTAGAGAACACAACAGAGTGACTCGTATTCTAGCAATGCATTCCAGTTTGTCTTTACATTGTTTTGACAACAGGCTGCTATGATTTGGATTGTAAATGCCCCCAAAGGCCCACACAGGCCTGGTCACCAGCTGTGTGTGCTGTGCTGGAAGGTGATGGAACCTCTGTGGGCTGAGGCATAGCAGAAGGAAGTTGGGTGGCTGGAGGCTCTTTAACTTCTTCCTGTTCTGCACCCTGCTTCCCAGTTGTCACAAGGGTAAAAAGACACAGGCCAGCACCACCACCAGGCCAGGGACCACAGACGGAAACCTCTGAATGGAGAATCAAAAAATCCTTCCTTCTTCATTATCTTGGACCTATTTTTACAAGAGTAGAAACCTAATGTGTGAGACTAATAATACCTACTTTACAATGCCTATGAATATACATATGTATGGCTATATATATACATATATATATGATAGATAGATAGATAGATAGATAGATAGATAGATAGATAGATAGATAGACAGACAGACAGACAGACAGACAGACAGACAGATAGATAGATGGATGGATATATCTTCATAGTTACATGTCTTCATTGGTTTCATGTAAGTGTCTTTTTCATTGACCTCCCAAGTCCCTAATACTCTATGTGTGCACCCTCACACCATGCCCTGGTTCCCACCCATCCCCATGACTGCTGCCCCCCTTGCAGCTCCTGCAGAGCGCTGCAGTACAGAGGCCTAAATAGAGCTTTGCTGGAGCTAAAACGCCCAGGTTTTCACAGCATTGTCAGGAATATTTCACAGAGACTTTTACAAGGATAATAATGGCAATCTGGGAGCTGTTTTTTTAATATTTTATAAAAGTCTAATCTGAAATACTGGTATCAGCAGTAAAGCTTTACAAAGCAAATAAAACATTGGTTTTTTTTGTTCTTTTGTCCTTTGGAATGGAATTATATAAAACAACTGTGCATTTCATGAGAAAAAATTTAAAATAAGTATTGTTGTGAAGCACTGTGGTACGCTGCTAAGCCAGATATTTAAAAAAAAAAAACAAAAAACACCTATAATGTTTGCCTTTAAAACACTCCTGGTGCAGCAAAAATAGAGAAAGAGAAACTTAGTAAGTGTGATGATCTTCACAAAGATCATTACAGGCTTTCAGATATATTTGGGAGCGTAATCTAGACATGAGTAGGATTGGGTGGCCATGGAAGACTTCCTGGAGGAAAGGGGACTAAAAGGCTTCTGGGAAATATCAGACAAAGGCTGCATGAAGGCTACAGAAAGAGACCAGGTGAGAGGTTCCATATAAATGGGTTAGTAAGTGCATGACACTAGATATGAGAGTTGTGTCCCACAGGGCACGAGAAGAGACTGGTGCAGAGGTGGGTAGAGGTATGCGTGTGACGTCATGCTACCTCAGCTCTATTTCAGAAGCTATCTGAAGGTGGGTATGGTGGTGGTGCACACCCAGCACTCCAGAGGCTGAGGCAGGAGGATGGCGAATCTGAAGCCAGCTCATGTTATGCAGTGTAACCCTGTTTCAAAGTAAACAAATAAAACATCTGGGAAAGTGGTGTAATAAAAGCCTATGTACCCTTCTCCAAGCTACTACAGTAGAGACAGAGAGAAAAGAGAGAAAGAGACAGAGAGAACATAAATGGCTTGGGGAAGTGGTAACAATGTTTGCTAAGACGTGTAACAAACAGCTTCAGCTGCTGGATCTTCCCCGCGGGGTCTCCAACAGGGACCCAGAACAGAGCATCAGTACAGAGAGGGGAGCGGTAGGGTGCCATACGGCTGTAAACATTTCAATATATTTTCTCTATTTTATACTTCCTACTCTCCTGGGAAAGCTTTGGGTATTAACGGGTCTAAACTACAGAGTGCAGCTGTTCTGTGCACACCGTAGGAATGTCGGCCTAGAGCACAGGAAGCAGAGCTTGTCAGCATGTCACGATCAAATCGCTGAGGAACACTTACCTCACCACAGGACATTTTATCCAAGATACATTGTATCTGCATCTGCACTGCGTACAGAATGTGCAGAAATATATATGCTTTATAGATTGAGAGAATAAGACTTTCTTTTTCTGCCGTCTGCAAAGGAGCAGCTTCTGCTCATCTGGGGACAGTGTTGTTCCCGCTGAGAACATAGGAGATAAACAGATTGGAGCCAAAAGAAGGATCCAGAGTATAAGGGAATGAACTCCTATTCCAGGTCATTCTTAGGGACAATATTAATATAAATTACACGAAAACAAATTCTGACAGATAGGTCTTTATCTCCCAACGTAGTTTCATCTCTTCCAATCGTGTTCTGCTGAAATTAAGTCAGATGGGCGCATTTCTGTGTGTCCACAGAGACCCAGCACACAGGAAGAGATGTGATCCATCAGAGACCACCTACTTCCAGGGAAGCAGCCGGTGTCGTTTGGGAGGTGGGAGCTGGAGGATGGAGAAACACACCAGTCACTCGGGAGGCACAGAGAAAAGCAAAGCACTGCCCGCCCATAGAGATAACGGTCAGGTGGGTGTTAAAATCGAAGGCTGCTTTGGAGCTAACTCTACTGATTATGTGGTTTTGCCAAGGCCTATGGCACAGCTGTCCCAAAAGGAATTTATTATAATTTATTGTGATTCTGTTTTAGTAGCCAGCTTAAGAGTGTAACAGAACAAATAAATATGATTTAAATATTGATTTTATTTAGAATCTTATTAAAATAATACTACTTTAGGGTAAATAAATTGCAATGCACCCACACAATGAAATAGTCTCTGGAATAAGAAAAAAAGAGAGGGCCAGGTGTGGTGGCAGACATCTTTAATGCCAGCACTTGAGAGTCAGAGGCAGATAGATCTCTTCCAGGCTAGCCTGGTCTACATAATGAGTTCAAGGTCAGCCTGGTCTACAAAGTAAAATCTTGTCTCAAAAAAATATAAAAAAAGACAGACAGATGGAAAGAAAGAAACAGAGAAAGAAAGAGAAAGAAAGGGAAGGAAAGAGGAACAGGGGTTGGGGAGAGAAAAGGGGAAGGAAAAGAAGGAGGAGGTAGCTATCAAGCCATGATGTTACCAAGCTGTGAAGCGACATGAAGGACACTTGGATTGGAGGGAAAGCAGAGATGATAAGTGTAAATGCTGACTTTTTGAGTCCATCTCCATAACACTCTGGGAAGAAGGCGAGTGAGTGGAGACAGGTAAAGATGCCAGTGGTTGCCAGGAGACTGAAAAGAGGACTAACAGAAGAGACGGAGTGTGAACCCTGAGGCAAACCGTGACGTTCAAGTGACTACACAGTGACTTCAGCTCACACACTGATGCATCACTGTGGTGCAGGATGCTGATGGGGGGAGGGATGTTCTTACGTGGGGAGAAACATTATCTGCTAAGTTTTGCTGTGAAGCTAAAACTGTTCTTTTAAAATGTTTATTTATGCTACAATCAGGAGATGGTGTGGTGGGCAAACTTCTAGCTGTGTCAATGTGAGGCCCAGAGTTCAGATCCCCAGAGCCCGCATAAATGTTAGGTGGATGTGACTGCCTTCTTAGCTGAGTGGGTGAGCTCTGGGTTCAAGTGAGAGATGTTGCCTCTGACGACAAGATGGAGAGTGAGTGAGAACATGGGTGTACCCTAACACTTGTCCAAACCTGGGATCATGCAGACAAGTTTATACTTTAAAATCATGAAAATAAATGTAAATGTGTGTCATCTCAACAAACAATCAATGACATATTTCACATCCTTTTTCCACTATAAATCTTTGAAAGTCAGCACGTTCTTTATACAGCATATCTGATTGGACTAACCGTATTTCAAGTGATTAACAGCTATATGAGACAGTTGATTCTCACATGTTCCCACACAGCAAAGCAGGGAACTGGGGAGTGACTGTGTGGGGACACTCTGCAAGGACCCCCTCTACTCCTCCTAGCTCCCCAACTCCGGAGGGCAGCATTGCTCCAAGCCATGCACAAAACAAGGGCAAAATACTGTTTGCTCAACAGAAGCAGCTTGCGAGTCAGTCTCTAAGCCAGTGGCTCTCAACCTTCCTAACGCTGTGACCCTTTAATACAGTTCCTCATGTTGTGGGGACCCCAGCCATAGATTATTTTAGTTGCTGCTTCATAGCTATAAAATTTCAACTGTTATGGATCATAATGTAAATACCTGTGTTTTCCAATGGTCTTAGGTGACCCATGTAAAAGGGCCATTTAATATCCCCAAAGGGTTCTCTACCCACAGCGTGAGAACCACTGCTCTAAACCTTTCCACCAAGACTGCTGTCTCTCAGTCCCTCTTATACAAATATTTGCCAGTCTCATCCTGTACCCCCACCTCGGTTCAGAGCTATCACAGTCCATGGAAGCCGTTTTCTTAACAGAGCAACACGGAACGTTGAAGGACGGAAGGGCTTTGCTGCATCAGAAATTCTGGAAAACAACATGCATTGCTCATTAAATAAAAGAAGAAAATAGGAGATGTTGCCTCTGTACAAAAGATAGAAAGTTCTTCCAGGTTCTACATACTGTGCAAATAAATGGACATTTTATTAAAATGAGTGCTGATTTAAATGCTTCTTAGGAAATAGGTACTTAAGAAAAAAATAACTGCTGTCAATCTAGAATACATAACTAGGCTCTGCCTCAGTGGGTGAGGGGGATTTATATTTTCTTGCAGCTGGGAACATTACTTATATTTTTTACCCACATCTCTGGAACTGATGTATAAATGTCTCTATATACTATGATGTATTATAATCTACTCATGCTGTAAATGCTGTTACTAAGCTGTGGGTGACTTGTGCTCGGAAAAGTTGGCTGCCGTCTGAATTAGAAGAGACACTGCATTCAATCACAGCCTGTCCTTTTATGATCATTCTTGGGTTTTACCACTCGGAGAAACAAGGGGGAAGGTGTGTGTGTGTGTGTGTGTGTGTGTGTGTGTGTGTGTGTGTGTGTGTGTGAGTGTGTGTGTGTGTGTGTGTGTGTGTGTGTGTGTGTGTGTGTGTTAACAGCTCTGCCAAAGGAAGGGGAAGGAAAAAGTCAGAAGGGGATTAAGTGTAAAAGCAAAAGCCATGCGGTCCCACAAATCCTGCAGAGAAAGAACAGTGTGAATGGCATATGTGGCACACTGTGGGGGGGCATGCACTTGTGTGTATGGACCTACACTTGTGTGTGAGGGGCATACACATAAATTGTATACAGTCACAAAATCATTATTAGATGCCTAACCCTCACCTGAGTCCTCTTTCAAATGAAGGACATTGAAAAAAAATTAACAAAATGTTAGATATATGGTGTGTTTAAGTAAAGAAGTCTTCATGGAAAATTTAAGATGTTTTCCATTTAACCTTTACAAATAGGTGCCTTAACATAATATTAATATAACTGAATAAAATGATGTGTCTTGGGCTTGCTTTAAGATTTTTTAGCAAAGAAGAAAATGAAAACTTGGGGATGTATACTAAGCAAGACTGGCAGGCTTCCTGTTACCAGTGAGTCTGTGCTGGACTCATAACGCACAAGTTCATTATGCCCTTCCCTGTGAAAGTTTAGAAATCATGCTTTAGAACATATGGATTTTTTTATTTCATGATAGGCTTTCTCTGTAGCCCTGGCTGTGCACCACCACATCCTGGCTAATATATGAATATTTTAACAAATAATATATGAATATTTTTAATAAAAAAGTTAACTAGTTTGTCAGATTTCAGACTTGGCATACATGATGAGTTACTCATATATATTCTTCTAAATTGTTGGCTTGTTTAGCAAACACATTTTCTCAATAAAATGTATATTCTACATATACATATGCATATGTACATACACACTTTCACACATGCACACAGGCATATATACATGCACACATACATACACATATACACATGCGCACACACACTCACTCATTCCTTGGTGAAGAATTGTTTCCAAGTTGCTCTGTAAATACCAAGTCCCTTGTCTAGAGTGTACAGTGTTGCATATCACATGCTTGTATTCTCCTGCATAATTTTAGTTCTTTCTAAATTACTTATAATATCATATATACAATGCAACTGCTAAGTGGTTGCTGTACTGTATTGTTTGGAGAGTAAGAAACAGCTATATATGTTTAGCATAGATTAATATATTTTTAAATTTTATTTTTATTTATACTTATGTTTTGCCTACATGTATGTGTCTATTCATTATGTGTGTGCCTGGTGCCCTTGGAAGCAAGAAAGTGCCAGATCCCCTGGAACTGTTTTTACAGATGGTTGTGAGCTGCCATGTGGGTGCTGGGAACCAGATCTAGGTTCTCTGAGAGAGCATCAAGGGCTTTCACCATTGGACCGTCTCTCCAACCCAAGTGATTACATTGTTTGCAGAGCGTAGGGTTCCATTAGGACATCTCCATGCATACATAATTTGATCATAGTCACCTCTTCTATTAACTCTTTATCCCGCCTCTCACTCTTCCCTCATTTCTTTTTCACATCTTTAGCATTTTCATGTTTTTCCTATCTTCTACATACAAGGAAAAGTATACAATATTTGTTTTTGTTTGACTTCTTTATTTTTGAGATATATTCCCAGAAGTAGTATGGTTGGATTATATGAAACTTTTGTATTAAAAATTTAAAGATGCCTCCATTCTGATTTCCACAGTGGCTGAACTAATTTAATTTACATTTCCACTAGCAGTGAGCAAGAGTTCTTTTTGTTTGCTTTTTTTCTTTTCTTTCTTTCTTTCCCTTTTTTTTTTGGTTTTGGTTTGTTGTTGGTTTTGTTTGCTTGTTTGTTCAAAACAGGGTTTCTCTGTGCAGCCCTGACTGTCTAGGAACTCACTCTGTAGACCAGGCTGGCCTCGAACTCACAGAGATCTGCCTACCTCTCTGGAATTCTGGGATTAATAGTGTGCACCACCACTGCCCAGCTTGTCTTTTTAATGATTAGCCATTCTGATTGAGGTGAGGTAGACTCTCAAGGTAGTTGGTCTGCATTCCCCTGACAGCTAAAGGTGTTGAATACTGTTCGTGTGTTTGCATGTGCATATGTGCACATGTGCATGTTCACGTGTATATCTTCACTTAAAAAGTGTGTTCATTTCCACTGCTCATTTATCGATGGAACTAATTGGTCTGTTGTCCCCTTTTTAGTTCTTTATATGTGATAGCCGTTACCCCCATTAGATAAATAATCAGCGAAGATTTTCCTCTTACTCTGTGGGCTGTCTCCTTAACTCCATTGCTCTTCTGCTGTCGAGAAGCCTTTTAAACTGATACATCTTTATCAGTTCTTGCTCTTATTCCCTAATTACTGGAGTCCCATGCAGAAAGCCATTGCTTTACGCCTAGATCTGGAAGAAGTTTCAAAGTTTCAGTTCTTGCATCAAGGCCCTCAGTCAGTTTTGAGTTGGTTTCTGTGCAGGGTGAGAGATAGGATCTCGTTTTGATCTCTAACTCCCTTAACATCACGGTTGCAGAACACTGTCTTTTTCCCCATGAACGTGTTGGTACCGTCATCAAGAGCCAGATGGGCGAAGTCATGTGGGCTTATGTCTATGTTGTGTAGATCTGCCACGGTACCATGCCGCTTTTGTTACTTCTCTGTGGTAGACTTGTGCAGACTCCAGAGTTGCACTTTTTAATCAGAACTGCCTTAGCTGTTTGGATCTCTTGTACTTCCACACAAGTTTTAGGACTAAATGTTCTATTCATGTGAAGGATGTCATTGGAGATCTTACGAGCGTTACATTAACGGCCTTGCTTTTGGTAAGACAGCCATCTTAACAATATTGATTCTACTAACCTATGAGCATGGGAGGTCTCTCCATTAGTCTTTGCCCATGTCGACGCCGTCCTGGCAAGGAGCAAGCCATGTAACTAACCAGGGCAGAAGTGAACCACACCAAAGGTCCAATTTAAACCGGCATTTCAAAACTAACCTTGGAAGTTGTTGCGTTTATTAAAGTCAAGTGCTAAAGGAATCGTGAAAGGGAAGACTGTGTTGAGAAGCATTGTTTACTAGGATCTCAAAGCATGCCCCACCAGTCCTTTAGCATATCCGCAGGAGCACTCCGCAGCCAGGGCTCCCGGTTTTAATGACAAGCATTAATACCACACACAGTATGAAATCTGACTTCCACATGCATTGTTGATTTCTTTGTATCACTCATTTTAGTCAATTGTATATTTTTTACATTCCAGAGAAAGGTGAGTAGTGAGCTTGTGTGTGACAACCACACAAAGGAGAGACCACAGAAGGACATGGGCAAGTGTACAACAGAGTGTCCACAGTGAGATTGACACTTTGTGACTGTGTCAACCACAGGCTGTTTGGGGGCCACAACAGACACTTATCAGTCAACAGGAGTCAAGTCCAAAGGGTGAAATGTCAAAAATAAGACAGTGAAGGCTTTTCCTATAAGAGCAGGTGGATGAGTTATAGTGGGGCTGATGCCTGGTGTAGTTTGAGTCCGGCATTCTCCTCTGTGGAGGGGTTGAAAACTGACCTCATTCTAACTGTCTCACCGTCACCTTCTCAAGGTTGAAAGCTGCCCATTTATCACCAAGAGTCAGTATCAGAGAACTACTTAATACCTGTTGACTCTCATAATTACATCACCTCATAATCTATTCCTGTCTTCATTTCTTCCCTCTTTCCTTCCTTTCTTTAAAGACCTTGAACCTGGTATTCCTGCCCCCAACTCCCTAGGGCTGGAATTACTGGTGAGTGCCACACCTGCATTAGCAGTGAATTTTTAAATAAGATTAGAACTTGCTGCATCCTGGAACTTGTTTAATCCCTGCCTTCTCTATCTCAGCTCAATTTTAATTTTTTTATTATAAAGAACTAAGTGAGCACTATCCAAGCTTATTGGTGCTTCTAGCTTGATACAAGCTACTTCCACTAGATGGCACTAAAGAGTCACATGTTAGAAACCAGGCAGCACTAATCTGGGAAACAAAAATGAGCTGTCAGAAACAGCAATGCATTTCCCTAATGATTTGTCCTGATATTATGAGTTTCTAGATGTGAACCACAAGTCTCAACTACTTATTCATTATAGAATATGGTGTGTTTTAGGCACTGTGGCCCGTGTTAGCAATGCAGCAGTGAGACAGGAGCCCGTGTGGTGAGACATTTGATTAACATAGCATGTCCAGAGGATCTAAGTTCAGTTCCCAGCACCTACTGGGTGACTTACAAGCACTTGTAACTCCAGATCCAGAGGATCTGATGCCTCTGTCCTTGAAGGAAAGGGAATCTGTTCTCATGTACACAAACCCACATCAAATATATATATATTTAGAGTGAAGGGGCATTGTAATGGCAGCATCAGGAGAGATGCAGTTGGTTGTGTACACCTTTAATCCCAGCAGTGAGGCAAGCAAATTCCCAAGGTCAGTCTACATATCAAGTTGCAGGCCAGCCAAGGCTACATAATAAAAGAAAAAGAAAGAAATTTGAGATGCATAGTGTTCTAGTTTGACTTTCTGTTGCTGTGATAAAACACTAATTAAAACCAACATAGGGGGCTAGAGTGATGACTCAGTGGTTAAAAGAAATGGCTGCTCTTCTAGAGGACCCAAGTTCAAGTCCCAGCACCTACATGGTAGCTTAACACTGTCTATAACTTGAGTTTTAGAGGATCTGATGCCCTCGTGGTGGTAAGCACTTGGGAAGGGAGCATTTGCTTTGGCTCACAGTTTGAGATACAGTCCATTGTAGTAGGGGCTCACATCTGGGCAAATCAAGAAGTTGAATACAGTAGAAACCAGCCAGAAAATCTCAAAGCACCCTGCCCAGCCACAGTGGGCCATTTCCTCCAGCAAGTCTCTATCAACAAAAAGTTGCCAGTCCTCCCCACACAACACTAGCAACTAGGACTGAGTGGTCAGACACAGGAGCTACAGGAGACACTCCATTCAAGCCTCACTAGTCTTCTCTAGACCCTTAGCTACAAAGAGGGGGAAAAAGGGTTCCGAGGAGCACAGAACGGAAGGTGAAACCGAGGCGTGAGTGTGAGCCCACGGAAGGATCCACGGTGAGGAGGGGATGAAGGCAGAAGTGGGGACGGGGCTGGACAGTTAGATTAGAGGCTTCAGGAGCAACCAAGGTGGGAAGGGATAGTGACTGATGGGGACAGATGTAGCGGCGAGAGGTAAGTCCGCCAGAACCTTTCATGCTGGACTGATCAAGCAGCATCGGAACCAGCCTTCCTGACCGCCCTCATCATCCCTTCCTGGCTTTCCTGCCCTTGGTACTGTTTCTGCCTCGGGCATTAGGAGTGGACTGAAATCCTCAGATACTGTATGGACCTGGCCACTTCCAGAAGTTCTGTTCTTCTGTTCCTGTGGCTTTCGTACTTCCCTGTGAATATTTGCTGTCTGGAGTACCCAGCAAGAGAAGCAATGTGTAATCATGGAGCAAGAAATGAATCAGTTCTGACAAAGGAACACTGTTAATAAATCTTAACCATGTGGTCTCAACCCATATCACTTATCTCAAGATTCTTGGTTGAACACGGTCCAATACATTATTTGAGAGAATCAATTTCTGCCTCACTATTAACAGGTCTTTATAAAATGCCTACTATGAAGGCACTGGGTTGATTACCAATGGCTCATTTTATCTTAATAGAGAGACAGAAAACACATACATATGTATGCCATATCTACACACAACATATCTATACATTTTACATACACAACATATACACAACAAATCTATACATATTTACATACATAAATATGTATGCAAACATGATAAAACAATACTATAAGGTAGAAAACTACTGAGACATAAATAATATAGGCAAAAGACCTGGCTTCCTTTAGATTTTTTGAGGGGTGCCGGGTATCAAACTATATTACTGAGCTAAACCTCCAACTCACAGAGAAGCCATTAGAATGCAAGCTGGAGCTTAGAAATAACAGGAAGATTCTGGGGGAGGTAATAGAAAGGTCACCTGACACAGAAAGGAGAAGTTTTAAAAATAAAGGCAGGACAATGGTGGTATGGACAGATTAACAAAGAGCAAGAAAGGTGTTTGCCAAATTTCAGGGATTACCTAAGAGTCTGGGTTTATGCGTCTGTAAGGGAAGCGCTTTAGAATGAAGGCTTAATGTGGTTTTACAATTAACCTGGAAGATCAAATTAAGTATTTTATAAAAGGAAGTTAATCATAATCCAGAGACTATTGCGGTACCCGAGGTGGGAGTGATAAGGTCTTGTACCATCTTAAAATCTCTATGTGGTAAGGTGTTGGCAATGCAGATGGAAAGAAGCCGATGTCTGCCCGGATGTGGAAAACGAGAAAGGAAGCCAGGAGGACGATATGATTTCAGGCTGGGAGAGGGAGCCTCCCCTTGGGAGAACGAAACGGGAGACTGAGAGCACAGAATTTAATGAAGAGAGAAGCTCCGAGTCACTTAAGATGGGGTTAGGTGGTGGCAACATTCTGGAGCAGGGTTACAGACATTTATGACAAAAGCTCTGGGGAGAGGTCAATTGGAACTGGAATTATAGATCTGGGACTCAACCCTTTAAGAGGAGATACAGTGGGGGCTAACAAAGGAGACGAACCCAGTCCTGGTACACAGCAAAGGCAAACACTGCCATGGTTGAGGACTGAGAAAAGTCCAGCAATGTTGTCTCTCATCATCTACAACAAAAGAGAAAGAAAAAATTATTGGTGATGAGACTTAACACAAGGTTACACTTTAAGGAACGCAGTGGTGAAAACCTCCGACGTTAATTAAGTTGAAGGGAACTGGACCAAAGGAGGGTTAGGTTCCTTCAGGACTTCATCACAGTCCCCAGTAGGAAGACTGTGTAAAGGACTCATGAAAAGTGTCATCAGAATAAGGAGAGGCAGAAGGGGTTGAAAACAGCGATCAGTGGCATGAGACTTTAAGTAGAAAGGGAAGACATTCTTCAGGTAGCCCCTTCTTCTCCCTCCGTGGAAGGCAGATAGGGATTTGATGTGTAAGAAGCCGAGAAAGGGAACTGGAGCAGAATCTCAGACATGACATCGTTAAGACGGTTGTTCCGTCCCAGATGCTAGCTCAGGTTGACCACTAGACCCCTTCCAGGCTGTTCTATCACAAGCTATTGGAAGATTAAATGAGATGATGCATATAAATTATACAGCACTCCTCCAACAGAAGTTAGACTACACCCTACGGGAAATACAAGACGGCATGAACAAGTGATAAGAGAAGGCACAGCCAAGCTCCGAGGAGGGTGAGTTCAGCACCACAGTAGCGCAAAGCCAAGGCCGCATGGGTTTGCAGTTTGCTTCAGCAGACTGGATTCAGTCAGGGCAGTGCAGAAGACAAAGGCTGGAGAACCCTGGGTAAGGACCATTCTCATTTTAGGACCGTTGTAGGCATCTTACATTGGGAAGTCACATGATGTTTTATATAAAAATGGCTTTTGAGGCATTAGCAGATTTTTTACTTATGCTAAAGTTAGAACCAGATCTCCACACCCTCACAATAAAGACCAAATCACACCATTTTGGGGTGGGGTGTGTGTGTGTGTGTGTGTGTGTGTTAACACACACATGTGCCAGAGACAGCACCCAGAGCCTCACAGATACTAAGCAAATACTGGGTCAGTGAGCTACATCTCTGCTTCAACATATTTTACAAATAGCCACATTTTTTTTTTAATTTCATCTTTCCATAGTTTGGGGCCCTTCCTACCGAGGGTCCATACTTCCTAAAAGCAGTGGGGCATGGGTCGAAATCAAGTCTGGAAGGTTGTAAACAGCGAGAGAGACAGAGGCTTAAGCATCTGAGGAATGGAGACTGGTGCCAATAAGGAGCCATGCTGTTACAATTTTTGGATTCAAAGATCAGTGCCTTAGACCCCATGTGTAGGAAGCAGTCTCCAAATGAGTGAACCTGAGACACTTGGCAAATTCTTCAAGGAGACAAAGAAAAAATGTCCAGGGTACCAGGTGTGCCCAACTTTTTAACTAGTCCCTACAAAGGACTTGTCCCAGTGACATCCTCCACTGCCCCATTGTGACCAGTCAGGAGCTCCCCGTGATTGTAAAAACAAATGCCAAGCTTGCTCTGTTGGCCCCGAAACCCCGACAACTTCTGTTACTACAGAATTCTGGATGAGAAGTATCTCACTTAGGTCTCGTGCCCTCCCGTCTCGGTCTTGAGTGATTAAAAAGTAGCTCGCATCCCGAAACTCAGTGGAGCTCCGCGGAGCAGCAATTCTAAACATTTCAGTTACGTTTCTGGAACTAGAGCCAGAGGCACCCTTCTCCTGGAAAATGCCAGAAGCTAGCCAGCTGAGAGGGTTCTGGTACCTAGCACGCTAAGAGATTCCAGAGCAGAAAAATACTCAAGAGATCCAGAAAGGAAACTGGCCGGGTAACCACTGATTCGCTAAGGCCGCTGCAGCTGAGAGTCCGCCTACAACTTCCAGCATGCTTCGGGCTATTCCTCGGCCGACTGACAGTACTACGCACCAATGGGAGGACCCTATCTGAGTTTGGGGTGGAGCCCTTCCTGCAGCACTCTGCGCTGCCTTTTCAACGATCCAGCGGCCTCTCTGGTGGCGGGAGTTCACATTCTTGACGTCAATCACATCACGCCGCTCACTCCCAGACTCCTCCTCCCGATCCTGCATGAGGCCCTCCCTTGGTCCCTTTCCTTTCGCCGCGCGAGTGGCCGGCGAGGATGTGGAACTTGTTGAGTTTATTGGATGACAGTGATGTCACTCTGGAAGACGACATGGCACCGGCGAGGCCCGCCCCTTTTGGACGGTGATTGGATCCTTCGGAGCCTACCTGGGCTGGGATTGGTGTGAGGCAGGGCGACAGCTCTAGGGCCTTCTAGGCAAGCCAAAGAAGCTGGGAGAGCCCGAGGACCCACTACCTCATCGCCCGGAGGGGAGGACGCGCTTGTGGCGTGGTGGGGGCGGGACCAGTGGAGCGGGAGGGAGGGTGACTTTGGAGGACAAGAAATGCTAGGGTCAGGGTGGTGGTGGCAGAACTAGCTGGGGACTAGATCTAGAAGCGCTTGCAAGGACGACGACTTGGGTGACCCAGGAGGGTGTGGACGTGTCTGGTATGGGATGCAGTGGAAAGGAAGGGCCAAACCACAAATCCGGAGTAGACTTGTGGATGGTTCCTCAGAGGCGTTCTCTTTCCAGTTGTTCTTTTATTTGGCAACACGAGAGTCCTCATGGTCCGTGTTCAAGTTCTTGGAAATCTGTCTTTGGGTGAATTTAACCTGCATTATAGGACTGCCCAGGGCCTTTTCTGATACTGGGTACATACGTGGGGAACATGTCAGAAAACAGGAAGCCGCTTCTGGGTTTCGTGCACAAACTCCAAGATGCGAATGCATCTGGGAGCTCAGGCAAGACTCACTGTCCTTCATGTCTGAGGCTTTTCAAAGTCCCCAGGCTCTTGCCTTGCTTGCACACGGTGTGCACCTCGTGTCTGGAAAAGCTGGATCCGTTCTCAGTAGTGGACATCCGAGGGGGTGACTCAGACACAAGCTCTGAGGGGTCGATATTCCAGGAACCCAAGCTATCCAGCCTGCAGCCACAGATCGGCATCCTCTGTCCGGTATGTGATGCTCAAGTGGACCTGCCCTTGGGTGGAGTGAAGGCTTTAACGATAGACCACCTGGCCGTGAATGATGTGATGCTGGAGAGTCTGCGTGGGGAAGGCCAGGGCCTGGTGTGTGACCTGTGCAGCGACAGAGAAGTAGAGAAGAGGTGTCAGACCTGCAAAGCCAATCTCTGCCACTTCTGCTGCCAGGCTCATAGGTAAAGAGGGAAAACCCCATTTATTGTGGCTTAAGAGTGGAGTGCAAAGATAACAAGACGCAAATCCCTTTGGTGAGCAGGTCAAAAGGAAACAATACACTATGCAAACAAATTGCAAGCTCTAGAATGGAAGTTAGCACAGCCGACCTACCTGTAGTAATAAAAGCACCGGAGGTTTTGGTTTACAGAGCACACTGGGTTTCCTTCCATCACCAAATGTTTGCCCATTGAAAATGCATGATGTGCTGGAGAGAGGATTACTGTGCTAGCATAGACCCTGCGCTTGATCTCACCTGACCATTGTAACTCTTACGGAAAGATGGGCTACTTCACCCCTGTTCAGTAAGTGAGATGGAAGCTCAGCAGTATTTTGTGTTTCGCCAGAGTCCCACCGCTGGTGAGCACGTAACTGGACTGAATCCTATCGAGACCTCGTTCTTCCGTCTATGCTCTCTTTACTTTTACACATGTCATCTTGGTGTAGGTGTCAGTCGGCTGGGCCTTAACTCAGACCTCTGACCTGGAGAGCAGGCTGGGGATTGGGGTGTTTTGCCTTTTATCACAGTCAAGGACTAGCTTGTTAGATGAATTAGTCTTTGTCCCCTTCTCTCTTTCATCCCACTCTAGTGCATCAGAATACAAAACTAAACTAAACAAGGTTTTGGATTAACCTAGAGCAGGTTCTTTGGTTTTTGAGTTCTGACCTCCCTTAGTTTTCTGGCCTTACCAACAGAACAGTTGTCTTTGCTCCCTATTTTTAACTTGTGTGATTATCTCTATGACTGTCTTGTTGCCAGCTCAACAGCTGACCCGGTTTCTCTGCATCCACACTTGTACTAGGATAGGCATACACACTTCAGGTTGATGGGATGTTGCCAGGGAACTCCATGAGCAGTCACTGCATTTCCCTAGAGATTCCTCTGAGCCCCCAGAAGTCTATAGGAAAGAGGGATGCAAGAGAACTTTGATTTTAGTACCTGCTGGTTTCACTTTCTACTAATGCTGATGACTCTTGAGGGGAATTCTGGCCTGCCAGTATAGGCAATGGAGTCACTGGCCAAAGGAACTGCCTTACAAAAAATGTTAATTAAACATGAGATGAGTTTGCCAGAGCCAGCTGGCTGCTTTTGTTGCTATCTAAATCCATCTGGCATGGTTTATCACTTGGTGATAGCCTTCCGCCCTGCTTTAGGAGTGGGCTGTGACTCTTGCCTAAACTTACTAAATTAACTGGAGTGAAGGTCTCTCAGAACGTAGTCTCAGCACTGCACCTTTGACAATGTATCCCATGCCAAATTCAAGTATTTACGTATTGTATCCTAAATAACAGCACTCAGATAGGCATGTGCTTCAACGTGTAGAGAAATAATGAAGCCAAGAGGATCCTGTAGTTTTATATACGTTCTGAGGAAAGTGACTCAGATCTATTTAAGCCCTAGAACCTCTTTGCCAAACTATCTCCCTCTGGAGTTACTCCCTCACTTCCTGTTCCCAACTGCTTCTTTCTCAGGAGACAGAAGAAGACAACGTATCATACCATGGTGGACCTGAAAGACCTGAAAGGCTACAGCCGGGTGGGAAAGCCCATCCTTTGTCCTTCTCACCCTGCCGAGGAGCTGAGGCTGTTCTGTGAACTCTGTGACCGGCCGGTGTGTCGGGACTGCGTGGTTGGGGAGCACCGAGAGCACCCCTACGACTTCACCAGCAATGTCATCCACAAGCATGGAGATTCTGTGCGGGAGCTGCTTCAGGACACCCAGCCCCACGTGGAGGCCCTGGAAGACACCCTGACTCAGATCGAAAGTGTGAGCTGCGCCCTCCAAGAGCGAGTGGAGGCAGTGGCAGCTGACGTCCAAGCCTTCTCTGAGGGCTACATCAAAGCCATCGAGGAGCATCGGGACAAGCTGCTCAAGCAGCTGGATGACATACGGGTCCAGAAGGAGAACGCCTTACAGCTGCAGAAGGCACAGCTGGAACAACTGCTGGCAGACATGCGGACTGGAGTGGAGTTCACTGAGCACCTGCTGACCAGCGGCTCAGACTTGGAGATCCTCATCACCAAAGGAGTGGTTGTGGAACGGCTCAGGAAGCTGAATAAAGTTGAATACAGTGCCCGCCCAGGAGTGAACCATAAGATCTGCTTCTCCCCTCAGGAGAAGGCAGGCCAGTGCCAAGGCTATCAAGTGTATGGGGCCATTAACACGCAGGAAGTTGATCCAGCTCAATGTGTCCTTCAGGGAGAAGGTAGGGAAGCATTTCTCAATGGTATTGAGAGAGCAGTGCCCAGGGACCTGACATTTAAAGCATTGTGTCTTGCTGTGTGGGCGTATACTGCCATTGGCAGAATGCTTGCCTAGTTTGCACAAAGCCCGGGTCTGATTGCTGGCACCACATAAAACTGAGCATGGCCACATAAGCTTTTAATCCTAGTACTCAGCAGGTGGGTCAGAAGTCTGAGGACCTCTTTGGATGCATAGCAAGTCTGATGGCAGGCTGGGCTATATGAGACCATGACCAAAAAGATAAAATAAATGAGGCTTGTTCAGCAAGGCATGCTCGTTTGAATGGCAGTGGCCTTGCCCTTTTCTTTCTCATGGTCTGGGCAGGCTGCAGTTATTAATACTGGGGGTAGGCTTGAACGTCTTGTACTTCAGAAAAGTAGAAGCTCCCATGAACCTTCAGGATCAGGCTTTGCTTTGGGGAGATAGATCCTGGCCATGCCCACAGCACTGACACGGGCGAGGCAGAGTCTGCGGGCTCAGAGGCATGCACAGCAGCTGCTAGTGCTTGGATGCTGTGTGGAGTGTCACAGAGTGAGGAAGACACGGCCACGCCTGCCTTTTTTCCCTACCATTTTGGTTCACACAGACTCTATGTCATCGGTAGTTCAAAGGATTTGGTAGGTTGGTTTGTTTCATTTGTTTTTGTTTTTGAAAGGGGGTCTCACTGCGTAGCTCTGGCTGACCTGGAACTATGTGGAACAGACTGGCCTCAACCTTAGAGAAATCCACTTGCCTCTGAATGCTGGGTTTAAAGGTGTGCATCACCAGGCTCATCTAGAAATGGTTTCTTTATACCAGTGTTCTGTTCCTATGGGAAGCATATTATTCAGATGTATTTCACGGATCATTCTGATGGGGAAATTTGTATTTGAGCTGCCTTCACTTTAGGGAGGAATTCCTAACTCTTGGAGAATCACAGATCACTCCGAGACTGTTCTTTCCCAGAAGTACCCACTAAGTTGGGCATCGAGTTTCAGGAACACCCATCCTCCCATGTGCCTCTGTACAACCAACCCCTGGTAGTTTACAAACTAGGCCTGAAAAACCCAGCTTAGTCTGTATGCTGGCCTGCAGGACGTAGCACCCTGGCATTAGCTTCTGAGTTACAGAGGCTCTCACAACAGGGACGTTGCAAGCTGGACTTCATTATCCTCTACCTATTGTAGGAGGACCCAGGGCTTATAGAAGGTAGTTTTGACCAGTCTCATACAAGCCTAAATGCTGTCTTTGGTTACCTAGATGAATCCTGAGTTTTTTTGCAGTTGCCTTGGGGCTGAAGTGAAGTTCTATGTGATCCCAGAGTAGCTGCTGATGAACCTAAGCGGGGCTTGGGGGGTGGGATGGGGAAGGTGAGTACCTATACAGCATGGGAAGCACAAGCTTTCTTTGGTCTGACTGGGGGAGATGGCCTCTCCTGGGAGGTGAGTACTTACTGCGTGTTTGTCTTTTGCAGATCTCCATAGAGCTCGAGAGAAGCAGACAGCCTCATTTACCTTGTTCTGTAAGGATGCCTTTGGAGAGAGCATGGGCAGGGGAGGAGATAACGTCCATGTGGAAGTTGTCCCTAAAGATAAGAAGGACAGGTGTGTGTTTAATGTATCGTGTAGTAGGCAGTGAGGAAGCTAGGGCCATTGAGTTATGGGAGATATAACTGGACTCTTCCATCTTGTGGTTCCATAGTGCCATGAGAAAATGATCCTACACCATTAACAAATGTGTGTAGGTCTTATGGCTAGCTTCAGTCCTCTCCCAGTATAGTCTCTCCTGCCCCCAGATTGTCCTTATTCCAAACTCTGGGAAGGACGGTCTTGTTGTTGTTGTTTTTAATGAGTAACAGAATCATACCCTTTCTTAAAGCTAGCCTGTTTTCCTAATACATTGTTCTAGGATCATTTTATATATATGTATGTATGTATGTATATATATGTATATCTCCCTCTGCAATTGGAATAAGAAGGGACCACAGAACAGGGAGTCTTACAGAGACCAGCAGAAAAGAGCACAGGAACATTTTCCCGGTTCTCAGGATGTTGGACTAAAATAGTTACTGACGTTAACCTTCGGTCTAAGGGGCGTGCATGATTCACATTAGATGTAATGAGGGTAATGCTGCAGAGCCCCAGCCTCAAATGGGGCAGCAGGAGCAGGCTTGTGAGAGGGACTGGCCTTCTGAACCCTTTCTGTATTCAGTCCAATCAGAACAGTGGTCCAGGACAACAAAGATGGATCATACCGTGTTTCCTACACCCCCAAGGAACCTGGGGTCTACACTGTGTGGGTGTGCATCAGAGAGCAGCACGTGCAGGTGAGGAAGGCCCCGCCCTTGCTGTCAGCTCCGGCGCTCTCAGAGAGCTGAAATCAGCTGTGCTTTCCTCCCCATCGTGGACACAGCCCAGATTCTGCAACTTGTGTTCTTACTAGAGTGTGCTCATGGCCCTAAGAACACCGTCTATTTCACTCACTGGCATTTACATTACATTTTATCCTCCTGGTCAGTTTGTTGGGATTCTTAGTCTGGGGAAACTCTCTTGACTACAGGGGAGTTCGTTAACAGACAAGCTCACATATTTAATGGTTTTCAACCTTTCCACACTGCGGGCCACAGTTGTCAGGGCTACACTCCTCTTATCGAGTGACCAGTCATTTATCTGCCTCACCATCAGCCCACAGGATATGGATTTTTAATCACAGCGTGTCGGGAATAGGTTGGATGTCCTTGTATACATCACTTACATTTTCTCCAAAGACTACTCAGACAGATCTCACAGTAGCTCTGTAACCAACCTACCTTGGAATCTGAACCTGTTACTTTATCTTTGGGTGGTTTTCTTTCATTTTGTTGTATGGGGTAGGGGACAGAGTATTATTATAATCTGTGGACTGGCCTACAGTTCACTGTGTAGCCAGGCTGGTCTTGAACTCTCGATCCTCTTACCCTGACCTCCTAAGTGCAGGGATTACAGAATGTGCCAGTCATGCTTCCATCCGGGTTATGTTTTAGAAAACAGTGTGCTCGCCAGCCCTCTAACACTGTGATAAAACACCTAAGCTATGGACAGAAAGGAAGGAAGCTTTGTTTGGCTCATCATTTAAGGCTCAGTTTCTGGGTCTTCCCTTCAAAAGAGGGAGCCTTTAACACTGGGAAGTCTTCTGAGATACCAGGCTTCCACTGTGGCTTTTCTCAGATGTGGTTCTTACATAAAGACAGGAAAATTACAATACCTAATAAGCATTTGTATGTCACATAGGAGAGAAATTAAATACAGAAGTTATCCTTGAGGAAAACGTGGATAGAGTTATTAACTTGAGACTCATTAGCCACACATACGAAGGCTTTCTCTCTTCCATGTGCCTTCACAGTCTATCACTAAGAGGCTGGGCCAATGGGTTTGTGTCCAGGAGTAGAGGGAAAGGTGCTAGCTGTGTGTGAAGAGACATGTGTGACTGAGAAGCTCTAGGAAGTGCCACACGTGTCCTTTCTTGTGGTTGTGGCAGCCTAGTGGCTACCCCTGAGCTCCTCAAGAATTGAGGCTGAGGCTCCTAAAGACTGCAGTCAGGCACACAGACACCTGAGTCAGTGAGTGAGGTGGGTTCCACTGCAGTCAGGCACACAGAAGCCTGAGTCAGTGAGTGAGGTGGGTTCCACTGCAGTCAGGCACACGGAAGCCTGAGTCAGTGAGTGAGGTGGGTTCCACTGCAGTCAGGCACACAGACGCCTGAGTCAGTGAGTGAGGTGGGTTCCACTGCAGTCAGGCACACAGACGCCTGAGTCAGTGAGTGAGGTGGGTTCCACTGCAGTCAGGCACACAGACGCCTGAGTCAGTGAGTGAGGTGGGTCCCACTGCAGTCAGGCACACAGAAGCCTGAGTCAGTGAGTGAGGTGGGTCCCACTGCAGTCAGGCACACAGACGCCTGAGTCAGTGAGTGAGGTGGGTTTCACTGCAGTCAGGCACATGGAAGCCTGAGTCAGTGAGTGAGGTGGGATCCACTGCAGTCAGACACACAGACGTCTGAGTCAGTGAGTGAGGTGGGATCCACTGCAGTCAGGCACACAGACGCCTGAGTCAGTGAGTGAGGTGGGATCCACTGCAGTCAGACACACAGATGTCTGAGTCAGTGAGTGAGGTGGGATCCACTGCAGTCAGGCACACAGACGCCTGAGTCAGTGAGTGAGGTGGGTTCCACTGCAGTCAGGCACACAGAAGCCTGAGTCAGTGAGTGAGGTGGGTTCCACTGCAGTCAGGCACACAGACGCCTGAGTCAGTGAGTGACGTGGGTTCCACTGCAGTCAGGCACATAGACGCCTGAGTCAGTGAGTGAGGTGGGTTCCACTGCAGTCAGGCACATGGAAGCCTGAGTCAGTGAGTGAGGTGGGTCCCACTGCAGTCAGGCACACAGACGCCTGAGTCAGTGAGTGAGGTGGGTTCCACTGCAGTCAGGCACACAGACGCCTGAGTCAGTGAGTGAGGTGGGTTCCACTGCAGTCAGGCACATGGAAGCCTGAGTCAGTGAGTGAGGTGGGTCCCACTGCAGTCAGGCACACAGACGCCTGAGTCAGTGAGTGAGGTGGGTTCCACTGCAGTCAGGCACACAGAAGCCTGAGTCAGTGAGTGATGTGGGTTCCACTGCAGTCAGGCACACAGACGCCTGAGTCAGTGAGTGAGGTGGGTTCCACTGCAGTCAGGCACACAGAAGTCTGAGTCAGTGAGTGAGGTGGGTTCCACTGCAGTCAGACACACAGACGCCTGAGTCAGTGAGTGAGGTGGGTTCCACTCCCACTTCATGCAAAGCTGTAGGGAGGTGGATCCATGAAGAGAGCCAGTTCACCTGTCCCTGAAGATGGGGCTGACCTATGGAACTGTCTTCAGTGCCCAGAAGCTTAGTAGCTACATGCACAATCAGTAACCTGGCGAAATGTGGTGACTCTAGCACTTAGCAGAAGGGCTGCACTGGTATTTACCCCCATCCAGCCGAGAAGTCCCTACCCTGATAGATTCCTGTCCCGAATCCTTGTTCGCCCTGTGACTTAGAGCCTGCTTATCATACACTGATAGCTCAGTGCGCCCCGCTGATGTCTGAGGTGCTATTCTTTGCTCTTGGCCTGAACCTTTCAGGGCTCCCCGTTCAATGTGACCGTGAGGAGGAAGCACCGGCCACATCCAGGTGTGTTTCACTGCTGTACCTTCTGTTCCAGCGGAGGCCAGAAAACTGCACGCTGTGCCTGTGGGGGCACCATGCCAGGTAAGATGGTCAGCGTCCTCAAGCCTGCTAGCCCAAGCAGCAGCAAGCAAGGGTCCTTCCCTCCGCTGCCTCACAGCTGCTAGGGCAGGGTGTTTGGGCTGAGGCTTTTCTTACAGAATTCAAGCCTCTTGAAGGGATTTGAGACCCCATAGGAAGAACAACAATATCAATCAACCAGACTCCCCAGAGCTCCCAGGGACTAAACCATCAACTAAAGAGTACACATGGCTCCAGCTGCATATGTAGCAGAGGATGGCCCTTTTGGACATCAATAGGAGCCTGTGAAGGCTCAATGCCCCAATGCAGGAGAATGCCAGGATGGGGAGGTGGGAGTGGGTAGGTGGGTGGGGGAACACCCTCACAGAAGCAGGGGGAGGAAGAATGGGATGGGGGCTTCTAGGGGAGAAACCGGGAAAGGGGATAACATTTGAAATGTAAATAAAATGTTCAGAAAAGAATTCTAGCCTCTCGTGTAGAGGCAGGACAGTCTGTAACAGCAAGCCTCTTGTTCTGAATCGAAATGATAGGCTTCAAGGTTCTGAGTTCTTTCTTGATACAGTTTACCAGTCCATGGGCCTTTTGACCAGAATCTGAGATTCTTAGATTCAGTCTGTACCTGTTCTAGCAGTCTGAGCACTGTGAAAAATAGATCCATCCAAAAATCATGAGGAAATTCAAATGGGGAGGTTCAGGGGAGTAGATGATTGAGCAGCGTCTGACTCTTTAGGCCTCTGGGCAAGAGATCCTTTGTTGTTGTATCATGGGGCTGGGGAGATCCAATCATGTGAGCACTGGCTGCTGTTCCAGAAGACCCAAGTTCAATTCCCACCACCCAGGGGGCTCACAACTGTTTACTACTCCAGTTAAAAAGAGATGTGATACCTTCTTTCTGATACCAGCCACACACATGGTATATAGACATACATGCAGGCAAAACACACATAATTTTTTTTATCATGTCTTTACTCTAATGGTGGCCCACAAAATAAGCTTTTGTACCCCTCCATGTAACCAATTCAGGATCTGTCTCCTTTTCCATTAATCTACCCTTTTATTTTCATGTCACTTTTATTTTCATGTATATAATTAAGATGCAAACCAGTATTTAACAGTTGAAGTGCAGACTAGTTCATCTCCAGGTTGCATTTTGGACAGTTCTGAGAGCCTGGCCTGGCTATGGTTACCGAATAGCTCTGATTACAGGGGATGGAACTCAGTAGCTCCTTTGGGGAGATCTTGACTGCTTACGTCTGAGTGTTGCCAGGGTTAGCTTTATACAGCTGGACTCTGCTTTCTGTTGCTTCCCCCTTTGTATTATGCAGGTGGGTACCTTGGCTGTGGCCATGGACACAAAGGCCACCCGGGCCGTCCACACTGGTCTTGCTGTGGGAAGTTCGTTGAGAAGTCTGAGTGCTCGTACACGAGTGGGCAGAGCACCCCGAGGAGTCTGCTCAGGACTGTGGCACTCTGATGCTTCCTGGGGACAAGTTGGGCCAGGTAAACCTGAAGCTAGCAAGACTTCAGATATGCAGAGAACCCAGAGCTGGAGTAGTTCCAAAGAGACTGACAGAGTTAAAGGCAAAGTGCTTTCTCTAATGTCAGACTTCAAGTGCTTCGTGTGTGTGAGCGTCTCACCTGACCATGGTGGAGTGCAGGCCTCGCCTTCAAGATCTACTCCACAGGAGGCTCTCTTCTGTTTTACACAGGCATCGAGGTGTCTGTGCCATGGGAACATGAGCTCATGGAGCAGGGAGGACTTTATGCCTTCCTTTCCATTATATTACACCCTCTCGAGTTTATCCCTGAGCTAGAGTTTAAGGACTTCTCCTGGAGGATGAAAACCCTTTGTCCCATTCATTTTTTTTGTTAGTATACGTTCAGTGATGACTATCGTGTTCTTGCTGTTTAGGTGAGCGTCTGGGTGATGCCCGTGTGTACGGCACACAAGTAGACAGTTAATAAGGAGGAACGGTGGAGAGCTCAGCCGTCTGCTGCAGTTCTTTACACCGGATGATGGCGAGTCCTCCATCCACACAGCGCTGACTGCAGGGCACCCCTAGCGGCTACAGAATTCCGGGAGGAAGCCTTAGCACTCCCTCAGCCCAGCCAAGATCCTCCCTGTAGAGATTTTTGTGTGTTCTGGATTCCTGGTTTCTTACATAGCAGTAAATTCAGAATATATTAAACTGAATTACTGACATTTGCATTATAAGATCTCATAGGGAGTGGTGACTCATTGGAGTGGTGACTTGGATAAAGCAAAGGAAGTGAAGCACTTAGATGACGGCTGTCGGGTCATCTTTTAGCCTTAGCCATTAAGATACTAACTTTCTTCCTTTTCTGCAAACCTTCCCCTTGAGCCCCTTTCTGTAAGCAAACTCTGATGTTCCCAGAAGACACCACTGCCCGTCGCCCCTCCAGCTGGTTATTTGCTCCTCACTGTCTGTCCCCCCACCCCACCCCCACAGTCGGAACCAGGGCCCCCTAAGCTTGCCATTGCTGCCTTGAGATCACTGGTTCTCAGCCAGGGTGGGGTTGCCCCACCCCGCCTCCCTGAGGCATGTCTTGCAGAAGCTTGGGGATATGGGTTCTAGCAGCATTGAGTAGGTCAGTTTATTAAACTGCAGGATAGCTTTCTGCAGCAAACAGAGCATGTTCTGTGTCCCTGCAGTGCCATCGTCATGTCTGATGAGGCATCAACCCTGCATTCTGCTCAGCGGTTCCCTCCCAGGCTCCTTGGCTCAGCCTTGCACTGTGCTGTTCTCGGTATGCTCGGTAGAGTGAGAGCAGTCCTTCCATTTCTCAGCCTGTTCCCTCCCAAGGCCCCCAAGCCCACTCTCTGGATGATGATGAGGTTCGGTGGTTTACATCACATCTCCCCTGTGTGTACAGTAAGCACCTCATTCAAATTCAGATGACTTCAGTGTCCAGTTCTCACTTGCTCCTGCCTGCCATCACCAAACAGCTTCTCCTGGAGTCCTCTCCACACTTTAAAGAAAAGCATAAGTCTGTCCTTAGGTGGGGCAGCCCTGGAAACTCCTTGAGTGTCACACGCCATATCCAAATCACTGGTAACTCCTGTCAGCCTTACTTTCACAACACATCTGACTCCTGCTTTCTGCATCTACTACTACTATCCTAGTATGAAAAGCCAAGACTTTTATGCCAGAAAGCTTTGTCTGTCTTCTAACTAGCCTGCTTCCACATCAGGTCATTCTGCTCAGTCCCTCCAGTGACCTCTCATCTTCACACCACTGTGTATGAATGGCCAGTGCGTCCAACCCATGTCCTTCTCTTCTTTCCCAGCTCCATCCTCTGTCCAGGCCCAGAGGCCCTGCCACTGCCCCTCAGCTCAGCAGCTCACCTCGGAGCCGTTAAGAGTAGCGGGCCTTCCATCTGACAGTCCTTCTCAAAGATGCAGACCCTTGATTTCAAGTTTCTGCTCTAGTGTCAACTACCGTCCTATTAGTGAGGCCTCTGACCATCCTGGATAAAACAGAAGTGTCACTTCCAGAAGGCACCTGCCCCGGCTTCATCACCAGCTGCCACATACTGTCTTCCACCTGCTGGACTGGACTTGGAGCTCCGTGAGGGCAGGGAGCTGACATTTAGTAACTGTATTATCCCTATGCAGGTCAGGTTTTGGCTCATAGTAGAGCTAAATAGTATGCTGAACTAATAAAAAATAAAGTTGGTAGAATTTTGTTTGGCTTTACTTAGTATGTTTTCATGACTTCCATTTTCCCAAACCCAAGTGTTTCTCATTTAACCAAATACCACTTGGGAAAATGTCTTAATCTTCTATCGAACTTGTTGGATAAATTGTAAGCACCCAAGGGACCAGCCTTGAATTTTCCAATTACCTCAGACATCTAGGGAGTCTTCTGCCATGAAGGCTCTGGAATTACATCATCTTTCCCTGGTGTCTTTGAGTCAGTGCAGCAGAGCTCGTGAGTCTCCCATGGAGAGCTTGCAACAACCGGACAGCTTTCTGTAGATGAAGCTGTGTCTCTAGATTTTGATGTCAGTGGGGCATTCAGTCTCCGGTGGCACATCTAGGTTCTAGCTAAAACCTTTAAGCAGGGAGAAAGGACTCAAGATTGTAAGCATATCCCTTGGCTGGTAACAACTCTGTTAATATTTAAAGTCGCTGTGGGTGGTGGTAGGGGTGCCTGGGCTCTTCCTTAGTTTGTACAATAATGGGGTCTTAGCCCAATTTAGTCCAGATGCTCTGGCAGCTGAAAAAAAATCTATGGAAAAGTCAGAGGAATCTGAAAACCCCCAAACTCTATGGCAAGGAGAAAAGAAATGGAGGTTTTAGTGTGGATACAAATGTGTTTCATGTGCACACTGAAGGTATAGTTTTATGATGTAAGTGATGCGGTTGGTATTACAGCTGAGAAAAAAAGCTACAAATTAGAGCCTCGGTCCTCTGGGGTATAAACTCCTTGGCTGTCTGGCCAGCCCACTCATCCTCCTCCCTCTCTGCTATCACTGCTCACCATTACTCCAGAGGATGCGCGCCTGTGCCAAGTGTGGCTGGATAAAGATAAAGCAGTTAGCAGAAGAGAGGAAGAGGCAATGTTGTCAGTCCCCACATATTGACCAGGCGTGCATTCCTTCATCACTTCCCATAGTTCTCACGGGCCAGTTGCTGTGATGAACCTTCGACTCCACAGGCCCTCTGCCACAGCTCTCGCCAGCCAGGAACGGTGACAGGACGCTACTCTTATGCTTGACTTTGTTTCCCCTTAAAACTGGAGTACCCAGCAGAGCCTTGCACACAGTAGGTACTTGATGTATATTTCAATTAATGTACAGATACCGGGCAACAGAAAAACGCCTCATCCTTCCTTTCTCAGACATCCACCTACACGCAGACTTAGCTAAGAAGCTGGGTGGAAAGCACCGAAGAGTAAGCAAAGCCCATGTACCTGTTCCCTCCCTATTGCAGGCTGTTTCCGCTTCACCTCCATCCTGTAGTACAGTGTACCTAATTAGCCCTAATTTCATGTTTATTGATGAAAACATTCTAATATAGATTATATGCCCAAGAAGTCCAAGTTTCTATTATTTCTCTTTGTGCTTGCACGTACACTTTTTCTTCCTATATTTTTCGAGGGCTTGATGCTGTGTGCTGGTTAGATGGTCAACTTGACAGGAACAGGGGTCATCTAGGAAAATGCCTCCATCAGATTGGCCTGTGGGGCATTTTCTTGATTAATGATTTATACAGGCAGTGCCACCTGGGCTGGTGGTCCTGGGTTGTATAGGAAAGCAGGCTCAGCAGCCATGGAGATCAAGACAGGAAGCAGCACTCCTCCATAGCCTCTGATTCAGTTCTTATCCTGACCTTCCCCAGTGACAGAGTGTGACCCGGGTACTGTAAACCGAAATAAACTCTCTCCAAGTTGGTTTTGTCAATGTTTTATCTGAAAACCAGAAACTTCACTAAGACAAGCTGTTTGATAGCAGTATAGCATCCCATTCCATAAACTCAACTCTCAAGAACTAACCAAGACTTCAGAGAACAGGCCACATGGTACTGGTGGTCCCACAACTGTCCTCTTGGTGTAAGACAATCTGTACAGACAGCCATGTCACTCAGCAAGAGATGCCTTTAAGGAAATAACACTGTACAAGGGGCCACAATAAAGTGTGAGAGGAAGATCAGGGTGGAATGTGCCTGTAATCCCAGCACTCAGGAAATAGACGCAGCCTAGGCTGCAGGGTGTGTAGCAAGACCCTGAATTAAAACACCAACAAGAAACCCGTCAGCCACATGATTAACAAAGGAAGGGGTCACATCCCATGCAGGCATCTTTCTACCCACTACTGTTCCCAATGGCATGTCAAGGAGTCCTGGATGGATTTTGAAAGGGCCTAGAACACCACCTGGTCATGGGGTGTTGGACACTCTTATCTGATCCACATTCAAGAGAAAAGTCAAGGAAAGCCCTGGTAAACCTGGTGTTTGAGAATGTGTGCCTTGGTGACAACCGTTCAGTCTGGCTCTGCCTCCAGCATTGTCCCACAGCACTGTCACTACTACCTACGTGGCAGTTTAGGATTTAGAACGGTTTATTACCTCAGATCCTTCATGGCCAACTCACATGAAGTAGGCAGGCGACTGTGAAAAGAAACCTGCAGTGGAGGTTGCTGCAAGGGCTTGGTGACATCAGCAGGACTCAGCACAGCACCTCAGTCGCCCCATTGATCTGGGGCACAAACTCATCATTTACAAAGAAATTGATTAGTGAGCCACGCAGGATGGCAAATGCCTTTAATCCTAGCACTCAGATGGTTGAGGCAGTAGGGTTACTAAAAGTTCGAGATCAGCCTGGACTAAAGAGATCCTATCTCTAAATACATGACACAACAATAATAACTTGACTCCTATAAACTAAAATGAACATAAAGACTTGGATATAGTTCAGTGGGATAGTACCTGCCTAGTATACATGAAGCCTGGACCAAAATAAATAAGTAAATACATACATACATACATACATCATACATACATACATACATACATAATGGGGCTGGGGAAGTATCCCAGGAAGAGTGCTTGGTAGCATACCCACCTCCTTGATTCAACCCCAGGATCATAGAACAAAATAAATGAACCCAAAGTGGATACCAGAAGGCCACACACAGCATTGATTCATGTATTTTGTCTTGGGACTGAGAATTTAGAACACACTTGGTAAAATCCATCCCATAAGGTAGTTCTACATTCCTTATGCCAACAGACATCACTAGCACCTCACTTTGGTAGGAACACTTCCCCACCTCAGATACAATGAGGAAGCTTTGCTAGCTTGCCATCAGAACAGGAAAAAGGAAGGGAAGTCTTTAAGATATCAGGAGGAGTGTACTGTATAGGCTGTGAATGTAGGTTAGACTCTCTATTCTCCAAATAAAGACTTAAATCTGAAAGTTAGGACTCTGTCAAACAGTGCTTGGAGTGGACATTGACAGCATTCATCTCGCAGTTGGACATCACTGACCTCCCAGGCAAAATAAGTTAAACCATGTATATTTGTTATTAAGTTCTCAGCATAATATATAATATATATTAATTCGTACACCATACAGATGAAAGGCTGTGATGCCCAAGGGACCTGTGACTAACCTATGGCAGCCAGCTAATGGCCAAGCCAGACTTGGACATGCTTGCTAAGAGCCACTCCTTCTCAAGCATCTCTATCATTCCTTTGAACTCATAATTTCAAAAGCGTAACTTACTGCATTCATTTCATTTTATCAGAAATCTTATTGCAGCTGTTAAGTTCTGAAAACAAGGTCTACCTTACAACTGAGACCAATACATGAATTTTAGGTGGGACTAGAATTAGAACTTAGAGTCCTAGAGTTGAGTCTTCTGACCTGCACATATCATCTTTACCTTTGTCAGCCTTGGGGTTCCGCTTGTGCAAGGAGCCTTTCCTGAAATAGATCACAGCGACTCCGGCATACTGAGTGGTGAACATAGGCCTCGTGCCTTTAGCCAACTCAAAGGGGGTTAGAGTTCTTTTCAGGAAGGTGTTTTGTTTTCCTTGCAGAAGTTAGCAGTGTCATGGAAACTACTGTAATTGGTTTCCTAATGAGTAAGTCTCACATTGTATACCAGGCAGCACACTGACAACCCCAAATCCACATGACTTAAAGGATGATTTCTCCACCATAGTTTAGGTGCAGTAGGTAAAGGAGATACACCCAAGACCAACTCTGACAAAATGATTGATGGTCCAAATTAGGTTCAGAATCCCTGTTTTTTTCTGCCTCCTCTCCATGATCCTTCTGGAGACAGTATGGCGGGGGAGGGGGGGGGAGGAAGCACTGAAACAATGACTTCCACATAAGATCAAGTCAGCCAATTCCCAGCACGGATGGGAGAGGGCCTTATAGATTCCCACTCCATATCTTAAGAGCTCCTGGCAACTGATGGCTGCTAGGGAAGGGTCATTTTCTTCAGGGATGTGACCTCTGATGGGCTGCTCGTGTTCTAGTGCACGGCCTTGTGTATATACTGTGTCAGCACTGTGTAGACTCAGTAGGTTTAAAAAGAATTCAAGTTGGGAGTGAAAAGCAGTGGTGGAGGATATGACATGGAATTCTCAAACATTTTTAAAAGAAAAACAAGAATCCCTGACCTAGAGTTATTTACCCTTCCTAAGGCCACAACATCTTCTCTTCAGTTTGTACCTCCAGCAGGTTCACAGAAATAGCAAGAAGAAACATTTGGAAAGCTACCCAGGCCACCGTTTCCTTACATCACTTCTCTCCGTGCTCCACCTATAACTCAGTAATGTGGACCCTATCTGTAGCAGGTGCTCTCTGGTGCTCGGAGGAAAAGGAGATGGGGTTTGGTGAATACACAGCATCACCTCTGTGCACTGCGAAGGCATTTATTAAGACCATACCAATGATAGCACAATGTGGTACAATGGCAGGAACTGAACGACACCACAGCATTAAATGCCAATGGCAACTCAAATGGACATAAACATTAAATACTGCAAATACTATATGATAGAAATACTGTGATACCAAATGACACAGTGATGAAACTGAGTGACACAGTCACACTGATGTTGATACACTCCTAAATGAAACCATGATGCACAGGCCAAATGACAGATGCTAGATGAAACCATGATTAATACCCAACATCTGTTTACATGTGAAATATCTTGACCCTAAACCTGCCTGAATTCAGCCAGCCACACAGGGATGGTTGATTATAGAATCTACCCTCTTCTCATCTCACAAAGAGGCTTACAAGGAACATCCTGCCAGTAGGGAAACAGGACAGAGCCTACGTAGACAAGGTAATAAGACCAGGCCTGCCATCAGCCCCAAACATGGCAACACAGGGTTTTGTGGCTGTTTGACAGACAGCGTCTTACCATATAATTACGGCTGCCAAAGAACTCACTGATACCCTGGCTAACCTAAGACTCAAGATTCTCTTGTCTTTGCCTCCAAAGTGCTAGCATTATAAGCACTTGTCACTCTGCTTGTAATGACTTACTGAGCATTACACCGAAGCATTTATACAGTTCTTCCAGACTTATCTTCCCAGACCATCTAACATCAAAGCTTTCATTGGTTTTACTTTATTTTTCTAAGACATGGTCTCATTCTGTAGCCCAGGCTGGCTCTACCTCACAATCTCCACTTAGCCTCTCAGGTGCTGGGAAGTATGGACTACATGACTGGCTTCCAAAGCACTTTGTGGTTTGTTTTGAGAAAGAGTCTATAACAGGCCAAAGTGGAACTCTCCATCTTCTGGCTGGATAACAGGCATGAACCAAAATGCCAGGCTTGATTTTGAAATAACCAACTGGTTTCTGTGGCGCACATTACACAAGCTGAGTGATAAACATGATTGACTAGCTGGTTAACATGGTAACCCATCCTCAATTCCTGGCATAGGAACAAGCCTCACTTTGAGTAAGATGAAATCTAAGTCTCCAGGATCGTGGAAAGAGCATCACTCCAGACTCTGGTACACACCAGCAGAGGAAGCTAGATGCCAAAGAGGATCTTGAGGTCAGCCAGTGTGAGCTTGGTGACAGGTCCTCCGGATCCTGAAAGGACCTGTTTTGCCAAATCTTTCTTTTTTTCTTGGAGCTGTAAGATCTTCTCCTCCACTGTCCCCTCACAGACAAACCTAAGAGCAAATGATAACAAATATCAGAGCCTAAGTGGCTCACCAAAGCGTGCCTTCGAACTTCCCTCCACTTCAGTTTTAAAGAAGACTGTTTGTTTCCCTGGCATAGTGACGAGTAGAGAATCCACACAACTTTCATTGAATACGTCCATTTAAAGTGATGCATTCATACTTTCTGAAAGCAGGGTAATTGCAGAAGGTATTTCTATCTAAAACAATACAGAAGCCCAACCTTTACCCAGACTCTTATCTTGACAAGATCAGAAGGCCTCTGACAGTGTCTGTGTGTATTTTAAGTGGCGTGTCTAACTTCTTAGCTAATCCATAGCATAGCCAGGCTTTTCAAACTGAAGAAGTCACCCTGATGTCACTCAAGTACCACCTAAGTCTGTATATATATATATCATGCCCTATGGGAAGTGACCGAGCAAGAGAGTGTCCTGGATCCAAAAGGCAGTCTGTGTAGGGCAGTCAAGGAAGGCTCCATCACATCAAAGCTAGCTCTTAATGTGAGGCATGTAGGGTGACCAGGGCTTGCTAGACAGGACGGAGCAGGCACATCCCAGGGAATGAGAACACGTCCAAACTGCGGCAGATCTTCAGAACGCGGTGTGTTTAATTAAAGACCCTGCTGTCCAGTCAAGTCTACTGGTGGCAAAAGTCCAGGAGCTGTGAGCCAGATCCTTAGTGTTTGTCCCGACATGCCAAGACACTGAGAGTAAATCTACAGGGAGTGAGCTGTTGAAGAAGGTGTGACATGTCCCAGCAGACTGATGAGTTAGGAAGCGCCTTCTGCTGGCAGTAGGGATGGAAGGAAAGCAGTCGCAAGCTTAGAAGAACAGCTAGAGGCTTTGGCATGGGGAGAGAGAGGAAGGAGTCTAGTTCCCGCCTGTGTGCTAGATAAGTGGGTGCTATTCACCCAGATGATGCACATGCACACACAGAGGGTGTGATTACACTTGGCACATTCAGGTGCTCAGTAAGTGCTCGTTTTGGTATCTGAGCACACAAACTGATGAATGGGGCTGGATGAGTACTTGCACAATCAGGCTTAGATGTTTAGCCCAGATCTGGATACCCAGGTTGAAGTTTAGGAGACAGTGGAACTAAAAATAGAGATCTGGGACATATGACATATGAGCAGAAAAGAGAGCTAAAGACGGGACAACCAATTATCACCGAACTTGATTACTTCCAACATTCCCAACATATTCATTCATTCATTCTCTCTCTCTCTCTCTCACACACACACACACACACACACACACACACACACACACACACACACAACTTTCTGGCACAGGAACTTTCTGGTAATTTCTTTGCAACTTTTCTTTATGGCTGAGATTATGCCATGCTAAAAGTTAAAAACGACAAGGGGAAATGGTGGGCATAGAGGACACCTCCACAGCTGCCTCCTTGGTGAGCTGTGCCTTATCACCACACACACTTGCTCTCTGGCCATGGCCAGTGAGGTTACATCAGACAAGTTCCATTCCTTCCTGACTAGAGTTCCTCAGGCATGCCTGCAGAACATCGTTAGTATTGTGATTACCAAGCCCTTTATAGTCAATGACAACACTCCCCAGAAAAGGCTTTCACAAAGGGAGATGCTGAGAACAGGCCTGGTGTCTTTGCTCACCTGTGTATGACAACATCCTTCTCCTGTCCCACTCGGTAAATCCGGTCACAAGCCTGGTCTTCAAGTGAGGGATTCCTGTTTGAGGAGAGATGTAACTCAGAAACACCAACATCCTATACAGGGCTGACAAACCATGGCCTACCGCCAGGTCCAAACGACAGTTCATTTTTGTATGCTTCTTTAGCTAAAAGTAGTCATTACATTCTCAAAGGGGTTTAAGAAAATCACACAAAACAAAGGATATGCAACAGAAACCTACATGCCTTGCAAAGCCTGAGATGCTTACTGAAGCGTCAGCTTCATCTAGGAGGCACTGACTGTGGAGATTACCTAGCTACAACCTATTACCTATAACACCAGGCTTCGGAACATACTTGGAAACATACGAGCTGGTTAAGAGTCTCAAATATTTCTTTCAACTTTAGTATTCAAATGAAGTCAATTAAAGAAGTATAATTTGTTCTCTTCCTTATAAAGTCTCATTATCGACTCTAAATTAACCTCATCTTACCTCTTTAGAATCGGGGTAATATTTCTCCATCTCAAGACTGGTGTAATTCCTAGCATGTTTTTCTCACTTCTGTGTATATAAGAATCCTAAGTAAACCCACACACATTCTCCACAAAGTTAGCAAGTTGGCCTTTGCACCATTTGAGGCTAAATGGAGAATTAGACACATCATCCTAGACACTGTGCCTGGTACAAAGTATCTTGGTTGAGGCCTGACATCTCAGCTATCTACAACACTGCGGCAGGAGGATGAAAACACCAGGTTACTAGTGAAACCCTATCTCGAAGTAAAAGGTAAGAAGGAAAGGTGGGCCAGGTGTACAAGGCCCTGGGCTCAGCCCCAGAACTGCAGAGCAAGCAAAGCCAAGACCGCCAGCAACAGCAGCCCCGGGTAGGGGTAGCATAGGCAGAGCATCAAAGCCTGGCAGCACACACATCATAAAGCTAAAGGCTGGATATAACAAGCACTACTAGAAAGCCCTTCTTCTTCCTTCTGGAGTAAGGTTTCTAATCTAAGGTTGTGACTTCCCTGATTCCTCAAAAACTATGTCTGGAACTGAGCGATGTAGCTTAGTCATGAGAAAAAAACCAAAACAAAACTGTACTCCTTGGTTTTCTGTTTGCTTGTTTTGTTTTGCTTTTTGAGACAGGGTTTCTCTGTGTAGCCCTGGCTGTCTTGGAACTCACTCTGTAGACCAGTTTAGCCTCAAACTCTAGAGATCCACCTGTTTCTGCCTCCCAAGTAATGGGATTAAAGATAATAACCACCACTGTCTGGTTGCTCCTTGTTTTTAAGGAGAAACAATGTTAAATATTTTAAGTTAATGAACAATAAAATCATGAAGTAGTCATGAAATGGTCCCTCAGAAGTCCTGGACTGTCAGCCAGCCTTACATGCCACTTAGACGTGGCCATGCAGAATGTCTCCATGACTTTCTAAAAGGAACTGTCAGACTGCTGCCCTCTGACCACTGCTCTCCCTGATGCTGGGACAGGAACATCCTGAACTTACCAGTGCATGTCCAGAAGGAAAAGGTGGTTTCCTCCAGTCAGGTTGAGTCCAACACCGCCAGCCAAAAGGGAGATCAGCATAACCTTCAAAAGGAAACATGCTATTAAACTTCCACACACCGGGTCTCACGATGCTGCTGCCACAGCTTGGGTCTTCAGTGCCCCAAAAGCCAAGTGGCCAAGACTTGGCCCCATCACGGTCTAGATCAAAGGTGGTGGAACCTTTATAGGGTCAGTACCATTGATCTTTAGGTCACTGGGAACTTCCACTTCCTTTGACCCTTGACTCTCTGTCTTCTTTCCCTCCACACACTCCTGCCATGATACCCGCCCATAACAGAAGCCCAAAAGCAGGACTACTGAAACCTCCAAAAACACAAACCCAAAGCAGCCCTTTCTCTTTATGGGGGTGGCGGCAGGGAGCAGGGTTTTTGTAGAAACAGAAAGAGAGCTAACCAGCATCTTTCCAGCTTTAGTTCAAAATGGTCAAAACACACAAGAAACACATTGTTTCAAATTTCCCCAGGGTGTAATGTTTTGAATCATTCTTTTTCATTTCTTTCTTTTTTATTTATATATATATATATATATTTTTTATATTTTTATTTACATTCAAAATCATTTCCCCTTTCCCATTTCCTCCCTCCCCAAAAGTCTCATAAGCCCCCTTCCCTCCCTCTTTTCCCCATTCAACCCCCTCTTGCTTCTCTGTCTTGGCATTCCCCTACATCCAGTCTTTCCAGGACCAGGGGTCTCTCCTTCCATCTTCTTGGAAATCTATTGATATGCGAATTGTGTCTAGGGTATTCCGAGATTCTGGGTTAATATCCCCTTATCAGTGCCTGCATACCATGTGTGTTCTTTTGTGATTGGGTTACCTCACTAAGGATATTTTCAAGTTCTAACCATTTGCCTAGGAATTTCGTGAATTCATTGTTTTTAATTGCAGAGTAGTATTCCATTGTGTAAATATACCACATCTTCTGAATCCATTCCTCCGTTGAGGGACATCTGGGTTCTTTCCAGCTTCTGGCTATTATAAATAAGGCTGCTATGAACATAGTGGAGCATGTGTCCTTATTGCATACAGGTAAAGCCTCTGAGTATATGCCCAGGAGTGGTATAGCCGGATCCTCCGGGAGTGTCATGCCCAGTTTTCTGAGGAACCGCCAGACTGCTTTCCAGAGTGGTTGTACCAGCTTGCAATCCCACCAGTAGTGGAGGAGTGTTCCTCTTTCTCCACATCCTCGCCAACAACTGCTGTCTCCTGTGTTTTTGATCTTAGCCATTCTAACTGGTGTGAGACGGAATCTCAGGGTTCTTTTGATTTGCATTTCCCTAATGACTAAGGATGATGAACATCTCTTTAGGTGCTTCTCAGCCATTAGATGATATTCTTCAGGTGAGAACTCTTTGTTTAGCTCTGTACTCCATTTTTTAATAGGGTTACTTGCCTCTCTGGAGTTTAACTTCTTGAGTTCTTTGTATATATTGGATATTAGCCCTCTGTCGGATGTAGGGTTGGTAAAGATCATTTCCCAGTTAGTTGGTTGCCGCTTTGTCTTTTTGACAGTGTCTTTTGCCTTGCAAAAACTTTGTAATTTAATGAGGTCCCATTTATCAATCTTAGAACCTAAGCTATTGGAGTTCTATTCAGGAAATTCTCCCCTGTGCCCATATGTTCAAGGTTCTTCCCTAGTTTCCTTTCTATCAGTTTCAGTGTGTCTGGTTTTATGTGGAGGTCCTTGATCCACTTGGAATTGAGCTTAGTGCAAGGAGATAAGAATGGGTCAATTTGCATTCTTCTGCATGTTGACCTCCAGTTGAGCCAGCACCATTTGTTGAAAAGGCTATCTTTTTTCCACTGGATGGTTTTAGCTCCTTTGTCAAAGATCAAGTGACCATAGGAGTGTGGATTCATTTCTAGGTCTTCAATTCTGTTCCATTGATCTACAAGCCTGTCACTGTACCAATACCATGCGGATTTTATCACTATTGCTCTGTAGTACAGCTTGAGGTCCGGGATACTGATTCCCCCAGAGGTTCTTTTACTCTTGAGAATAGTTTTAGCTATCCTGGGTTTTCTGTTATTCCAGATGAATTTTTGAATTGCTCTTTCTAACTCTATGAAGAATTGAGTTGGGATTTTGATGGGGATTGCATTGAATCTGTATATTGCTTTTGGCAAGATGGTCATTTTTACTATATTAATCCTGCCAATCCATGAGCATGGCAGATTTTTCCATCTTCTGAGGTCTTCTTCAATTTCTTTCTTCAGAGACTTGAGGATCTTGTCATACAGATCTTTCACTTGTTTGGTTAGAGTCACACCAAGATACTTTATATGGTTTGTGGCTATCGTGAAGGGTATCATTTCTCTTACTTCTTTCTCAGCCTGCTTATCCTTTGAGTATAGGAAGGCTTCTGACTTGCTTGAGTTGATTTTATATGCGGCCACTTTGCTGAAGTTGTTTATCAGCTGTAGGAGTTCTCTGGTGGAGTTCTTTGGGTCGCTTAAGTATACTATTATATCGTCTGCAAATAGTGATAGTTTGACTTCTTCCTTTCCAATTTGTATCCCTTTGACCTCCTTTTGTTGTCTAATTGCTCTAGCTAGAACTTCAAGTACTATATTGAAAAGATATGGAGAGAGAGGGCAGCCTTGTCTAGTCCCTGATTTCAGTGGGATTGCTTCAAGTTTCTTTCCATTTAGATTGATGTTGGCTACTGGTTTGCTGTAAATTGCTTTTACTATGTTTAGATATGGGATCGAATTCCTGATCTTTCCAAGACCTTTAGCATGAAAGGATGCTGAATTTTGTCAAATGCTTTCTCAGCATCTAATGAGATGACCATGTGGTTTTTTTCTTTGAGATTGTTTATATAGTGGATTACATTGATGGATTTCCTTATATTGAACCATCCCTGCATCCCTGGGATGAAGCCTACTTGATCGTGGTGAATGATCGTTTTGATGTGTTCTTGGATTCGGTTGGCAAGAATTTTATTGAGTATTTTTTCATCGATATTCATAAGAGAGATTGGCCTGAGATTCTCTTTCTTTGTCGGATCTTTGTGTGCTTTTGGTATTAGCGTAATTGTGGCTTCATAGAACGAGTTGGGTAGTGTTCCTTCTGTTTCTATTTTGTGGAATAGTTTGAAGAGTATTGGTGTTAGGTCTTCTTTGAAGGTCTGATAGAATTCTGCACTAAAACCATCTGGACCTGTGCTTTTTTTGGTTGGAAGACTTCCAATGACCACTTCTATTTCTTCAGGGGTTATAGGACGGTTTAGATGGTCTATTTGATCCTGATTTAATTTTGGTATTTGGTATCTGTCAAGGAAATTGTCCATTTTCTCGAGATTTTCTAGTTGTGTTGAATATAGGCTTTTGTAGTAGGATCTGATGATTTTTTGAATTTCCTCAGCTTCTGTTGTTATCTCTCCCTTTTTGTTTCTGATTTTATTAATTTGGATACTGTCTCTGTGCCCTCTGGCTAGTCTGGTTAAGGGCTTATCTATCTTGTTGATTTTCTCAAAGAACCAACTCCTTGTTTTGTTGATTCTTTGTATGGTTTTATTTGTTTCTACTTGATTGATTTCAGCCCTGAGTTTGATGATTTCCTGCCTTCTACTCCTCTTTGGTGTATTTGCTTCTTTATGTTCCAGGGCTTTCAGGTGTGCCATTAAGCTGCTAGTGTATGCTGTCTCCCGTTTCTTTTTGGCGGCACTCAGGGCTATGAATTTTCCTCTTAGCACTGCTTTCATTGTGTCCCATAAATTAGGGTATGTTGTGCCTTCATTTTCATTAAATTTCAAAAAGTCTTTCTTTCTTTATTTCCACCTTGACCAAGTTATCATTGAATAGAGCACTGTTCAGCCTCCATTTGTATGTGGGTTTTCTGTTGTTTTTGTTGCCATTGAAGACCACCCTTATTCCATAGTGATCTGATAGGAGGCATGGGATTAGTTCGATCTTCTTCTATCTGTTGAGGTCTGATTTGTGACCAATTATATGGTCGATTTTGGAGAAGGTACCATGAGGTGCTGAGAAGAAGGTGTATTCTTTTGCTCTAGGATAAAATGTTCTATATAGGCTGGGCGGTGGTGGCGCACGCCTTTAATCCTAGCACTTGGGAGGCAGAGGCAGGCTGCTTTCTGAGTTCAAGGCCAGCCTGGTCTACAGAGCGAGTTCTAGGACAGCCAGGGCTATACAGAGAAACCCTGTCTCGAAAAACCAAAAAAAAAAATGTTCTATATATATGTTAGTTCCATTTGGTCCAAGGCTTCAATTAGATTCACTGTGTCCCTGTTTAGTTTCTGCTTTCCTGAACGATCCATTTCAGAGAGCGGGGTGTTGAAGTCACCCACTATTATTGTGTGAGGTGCGATGTGTGCTTTGAGCTTTAGTAACGTTTCTTTTACGAATGAGGGTGCCCTTGCATTTGGAGCATAGATATTCAGAATTGAGAACTCTTCTTGGTGGATTTTTCCCTTGATCAGTATGTAGTGTCCTTCTGCATCTTTTTTGATGACTTTAGGTTGAAAGTCAATTTTATCTGATATTAGGATGGCTACTCTGGCTTGTTTCCTGGGACCATTTGCTTGTAAAATTGTTTTCCAGCCTTTTACTCTGAGGTAGTGTTTGTCCTTGACACTGAGGTGCGTTTCCTGCATGCAGCAAAATGCTGGGTCCTGTTTACATATCCAGGCTGTTAGTCTATGTCTTTTTATTGGGGAATTGAGACCATTGATATTAAGAGAGATTAAGGAACAGTGATTATTGCCACCTGCCATTCTTGACGCTATCTTTATGTTTGAGTGGTTATCTACTTTTGGGTTTGATGCAAGAAGGTTACTATCTCATTTTTTTCCAGGGTGTTGTTTCTCTCCTTGTATGGGCGGTTTCCACCTATTATCCTTTGCAGGGCTGGGTTTGTGGAAAGATATTGTGAAAATTTGGTTTTATCATGGAATATCTTGGTCTCTCCATCTATGGTGATTGAGAGTTTTGCTGGGTATAGTAGTCTAGGCTGGCATTTGTGCTCTCTTAGTGTCTGCATGAGATCTGCCCAGGATCTTCTGGCTTTCATAGTCTCTGGTGAGAAGTCTGATGTGATTCGGATAGGTCTTCCTTTGTATGTTACTTGGCCCTTTTCTCTTACTGCTTTTAATATTCTTTCTTTGTTTAGTACATTTGATGTTTTGATTATTATGTGACGGGAGGTATTTCTGTTCTGGTCTAGTCTATTTGGAGTTCTGTAGGCTTCTTGTACGTTCATTGGCATCTCTCTCTTTAGGTTAGGGAAGTTTTCCTCCATAATTTTGTTGAAGATGTTTACAGGTCCTTTAAGTTGCAAATCTTCACTCTCATCTATACCTATAATCCTTAGGTTTGGTCTTCTCATTGTGTCCTGGATTTCCTGGATGTTTTGGGTTACACGTTTTTTGCATTTTGCATTTTCTTTGACTGTTGAGTCGATGCTTTCTATGGTATCTTCAGCACCTGAGATTCTTTCTTCCATCTCTTGTATTCTATTGTTGATGTTTGCATCTATGACTCCTGACTTCTTCCCAAGGTTTTCTATCTCCAAAGTTGTCTCCCTTTGTGATTTCTTAGTTGTTTCTACTTCCTTTTTTAGATCCTGGATGGATTTGCTGAGATCCTTCACTTGTTTGTTTGTATTTTCCTGTATTTCTTTAAGGTATTTTTGTGTTTCCTCTTTTAGGATTTCTGCCTGTTGACCCAAGTTCTCCTGTATTTCTCTAAGCGATTTTTGTGTTTCCTCCTCATGGGCATCCATCTGTTGACCCATATTCTTCTGCATTTCTTTATGCAATTTTTGTGATTCCTTTGTGAGTGCATCTACCCTTTGATTCATCTCGTTAAGCGATTTTTGTGTTGTCTCCTTGTGCGCCTCCATCTTTTGATCCATGTTCTCCTGCATTTCTCTAAGCGATTTTTGTGTTTCCTTTGTAAGGGCTTCTAACCGTTGATTCATGGTCTCCTGTAAGTCTTTATTAGATTTATCTGTTTCCTTCTTGTGATCCTCTAATAGCATCATGAGAAGTGATTTTAAATCCAGATCTTGTCTTTCGGGTGTGGTGGGGTATTCAGGACTTGCTGCTGTTGGAGAGTTGGGTTCAGATGGTGCCATATTACTTTGATTTCTGTTAGTAACGTTCTTACGTTTGCCTTTTGCCATCTGGTTACCTCTGGTGTCAGTTGGTCCTGCTGTCACTGGCTGTTGGTTGGACCTCCTGTTAGCCTGCAAAGCTATTTCTGGCCCCCCTGGATTACCGGGATTCCCCTGGCACCGATTTCTGGGGCCTGCCCTGCTCCTGAGTGACTTTGGAGCCCTGATGTGCCTTGCCCCAAGTGATGTTATATTGGGGAATCCCTGCACATCCAAAGGCTCAGCGTAGTGGATTCCCGGAGCAGAGGTCGCCAAAGGGAGGCTGGTAGGCTCCCGCCCTGTGCAGGGGTGTGTGATCTCTCCGGGGGGGGGGGGGCGTCCCTCTGCAGGGCAGAAGTCCCACAGCAGGGCTGGCACGTCGACTACTGCAGACCTGCCCAGCTCTTGAGAGCAGGGTACACACAAGCTGCCTGAGACCCAAGTGATATTATGCCTGTCTGTCTCTGAGCCTGGTGGTCCCAGCTGCCCTGGTGCTAGAGCAAAGATGGCGGAGTACGCTCTGCACTCTCTAGGCGGCGCAGGTCGCTCTGCAGGGGAGATGGCCCACAGCAGAGTTGGTGCCCAGATGATCGCAGTGCTGTCCTGCTCTTGGGAGAAGATGGAAGCCCCAACAGGCCGTGTCCCAAGCGATGTTATATTCGGAGGAACCTGGGTACCTGTCTCCTCAGTGCAGTCGATCCAGGAACAGAGGTCGCCAAAGGGAAGCTGGTAGGCTCCCGCCCAGTGCGGGGGGGGGGGGATCCCTCTGCAAGGCAGAATTCCCATAGCAGAGCTGGCGTGCTGGTTACTGCAGATCTGCCCAGCTCTTGGAGCAGGGTACACACAAGCTGCCTGAGACCGAAGCGATATTATGCCTGTCTGTCTCTGAGCCTGGCGGTCCCAACTACCCGGACACTGGAGCCAATGTTTTGAATCATTAACTTGCCATTTTTTATACCTCACCTTTGAAAAAAATTCCATCTCACATGGTCAACAAAGTATGTGAACACTGTAATTCAGATCCTTGAGTGGTCAACTTTGCATTAAATTATAACTAGTCTTGAGACCAGGCCCCACGGCTACATTATCCTTCCTTCCATTCAGCTAGTACTTCCTAAGTCCTTCTTACACCAGGGTGCTGTCTGCCCACATCTCCTATCACTGTAAGCCACTTACCCTGCAAGGCTTCCTGCTCTGCAAGATTCCCCACCCCAGCCTGCTCTTCGGACTCTTCGGTTTATTCCCACGGCTACTCTCTTTAGATCATTTGTGCACTTTGGCACGGATCTGCAATAAGTGTGTAACAAATTATAGCCATTTGGAGGGATCAAGGCTGAATACTTTTTAAGTTAAGCTGCTGCACTCTGCTGCTTTATAACTAAGAACAGTTTGTTCCTCAGTTGCACAGTCCTACTGCGCCCAGTTTGTACCTGAGGTCCCCGGGAATGGTTAAATGCCTCCACCAAGTCCATTCTCCGTTTGGGGTTGACAGAGCCATCGATGGTGGCGTAAGTCAGCCGGTTCTTCTTGAGGTGCAGTGCTACTACCTGCAGCATACTGGTCCACTGAGAGACAATGACACTAGAGAGGAGAGAAAACAAAACCAAAAGGACTAAGCAGTCTCCCCTGCAGGCTGTAACCCACTAGCCTCAAGATTAGTCACGAAATGTACACAAGAAGAATCCCTATTGCCTGAAGGGCAAGGTCATACTGTGCTTCGGATAGTGTCCCCCAAGGACCTGTGTGTAAGGGACGTCCTGGGGTGGCAGCGTGGGGGAGCTGTGAATGGTTATGAGGTAGAGCCCAGGGGAGGCAGTCCTCCAAGGAGACTGCAGAACTCACCCCTTCTTCCCTGCTTCCTGCCTTGACATGTGACTACTTGTGACATGTACTGCTGCAAATGACATTTACCCCCTCAGCCTAAGCCAAGGGGAACAGCAAGTCATAACTGAAGCATCCAGAGCCACAGGCTAAAAGTCTGTCGTCTTTTTAAGAGCCTCCTGTGAGGCCTTTCCCAGTAGTGGCATGAAGCTAATCCAGGCACAATTTAAGGTCACAGTGTACCTTTATTATCCATCTGTTTCTAGGCCTTACTCTCATTTGGTGCTTCTCAGAAAAAAAGGACTGGCTAGGCTAAGTAATGATGTCTACTGTCTTTTGTTTGGGGTCCTAATGTCCATCCAAAAACCTGTGGTCCTGCAGAAAGGGACAGTAGCTACTCCGTCCTGTAACCACCAGAACAGCTGCTAGGCTGCTCATCCGTCGCATGTCTTAACCAGAGTTTCAACAACTTTATAAGGAACTATTTCATGTCAACAAACGCCTCTGTGTAACGCAGTCGTATCTGTGTGAATGTGTTATGCTATACATGTGATGCACAGCAAAGGACAACTCGAGCCTGACTCCAAGCCCCAGGCGAGTCGCTCAATAGCAGCCCCGCCCCTCCCTGCCCCCTCTCACTGTTCTGTTTCAGATATCACCTTATCCAGACCCTCAGGGCTAGGGTAAGCCAGGGATCTCATTCAATGCACACCACAGTATTTTAATTAGAAGTTACCATAACATGAGTGTGTTCTGCGGGGCATGACCTAAGCTAAGACTTAGATCCTCAAACTCCCTTGCAGAAGCAGTGAGATGCCACTCACCTCTTTTGGGACCCTGGGCCTTTTCGGATTGCCTCCAGTTCTGCCAGTAGAGAAGACACCTGCGAAAGGCCACATAGTACTGCAGTTTAAGCCATCTGCTTTCTCTCTTCTCTCCCTGAACTACAGCGGCAACTTCTGGGACAGCCTCTATGCTTCTGGCCTGGCTTGTCTACTTATCCTCCTGCGGCTGGAAAGCTGTTTCTTAAATGTAAGCAGGCTGCCCCCTCCTCTCCATGACATCCTACTGAGGATAAAGCCTACGCGTCTAAAATGACCTGCTGTGTCCATGCCGCTCTGACCTCTGCACTGGCCATTCCTCACTATGCACTCCTCAAAGGACATGTCGATCATGCTGAAATCTTTACCCTATAGGCCACATCTGTTCCCTCTACTTTAGAGCATTATTTTCTTAATGTGATGTCTTTTTTTCTTATTTTTCTTTAGACTTTTCTTATATCCTTTAATTAAAATATAATTACATCCCTTCCCCATTGCTTTTCTTCCCTTCAGCCTCTCCCACACACCCTCCACTCACTCCCGCTTACACTGATGACCTCTATTTATTACTGTTAATACATACATAAATAAATAAATAAGCATAACCTACTTAGTCTCTTTAGTATGGTTTGTATATATATGATTCTAGGGCTAACCACTCTGAACTGGATAAACAATTAGGGACCTCATCCCTGGGAGAGACTGTTCCGTCTCTCAGCAACAGTCTTTGCCTGCCTGTAGTTCTCTGCTAGGACTAGGACCCCAGGAGGACTCCAGGAGACTCTCTCTCCCACCTCAGCATGTCTCTTTGGTACTGTCATTGTTTCGGTCTCATTTAGCCATATGGCTGGGGCATGACAGGTGTTGCTTTTGAAAGCCTCCCCAACTTAGTGTGGGCTACGTTCCAGTGTCCTGGTTCTGACCGCACTACACAATCATTGCTCAGTAACCGTCCTTTGCTTTCAGGACGTCAGATCCTCTGAGGAGATGAACACATGCATGTCTGGTTCCCTCCTGCACTTCTGGCCTCTAGACCACTGCTGGAAGGGGCAAGGTTTTGGCCTGACATTCACAGAGGAAAGTAAAAGAGCTTTGCTGGCTCTAAGCTGTTCCCTGCGTACACAAAGCCTAACATGGTTTGATTCTACTCATGGTCTTGTGTTAAGAAGCCATGTGAACATTACCTGCGTATCAGGCAAGGTCAGAGCAGCTACCTTTAACAATGCTGGAGTACAGAATCTCGCTCGCTCGCATACAGGGCTTGGATTTCCAGTTAGTTATGGTAAACACCCAGGCTCAAGCTCTGAAATTTTACCCAAGAGCCGGCAGGGTGCTTCAGTAGGTAATGGTGCCTGCTGAGTGCCTGACACCTGGAGTTCAATCCCCGCTAAGAGAGAGAGAGAAGGCTTTGGGGTTCTCCTGACCAAGTGAGGCTTCAAGACTAAAAGGGGATCTAAAATCTGACCTTCTAACTCTTCTCTCCCAAGCTGTTCCTCCCACATGCATAATGCCCAACATGAGGAGAAAGGTATTGTCATCTGTCATCAAGCACAGAAGTGGAAAAGTACCTTGGTGCTCCTTCGAGTCTCATCAAAAAGCTCCACCTGGAAGCACGTGCCATTAAGGCTAACAGTGGGTGACGGCGCTGAGACATCGACCTTGGACAAGGTCAGAGCACTGAGCTGTTCTTCCAGAGACAGGACAAGGCCTTCGCTCTCCAGTTCTGTGGGGTCCAGAGCCTTGGAAGAAAGAGAGGAGATGGGCACACAGGACAGTGGAGGTGGCAAGCCTTCTTACCAGCTGGTTTCCAACAGTTGAGAGTAAAATGACTTATCTCTGGCACTAGAGAAAAGGCCCTGTGTAAAGCATGGCCTTGAAATTTCTCACCAGATAAACTACTGATGCAAGGTAAAAACCTGCTGACGGATTATGTGATCATTCTGTTTTAGAGTTCACTCAGCTGGCAGTTAGTACAGAGCTAAGCTTCTGAAATGAGTAGACAATAAATTAGAATTCTAGATACACCTCTGCCTAGTGAAAAAGCAACCTTCCAGTTTGTACTTGAGTTTTCATATGCCCCAATACTGAACACTGGTAACTCCGTAAGATTTAAGACATTCTGAAACACCAAAGCACCCATAAATACTTTCCTTAACAAAATGTCATTTTCTGGTCTAAAACAAAACAAATGATAAAAAAGTGTATCTTGTCATGGAAATCATGAGCATTTATAAACATTAACATAAAGAAGTACGTTTCTTCTCCATCCCACAAAAGAGCCCTGCAGACCAGTCTTTTCCCTAATGTAGGAACCTCGGTCCCGGCTACGGCCGGTCCTGGCTAGGGCAGACTGTAGAGGTGACTGGGCCTCTCTCACCGACTTCAGCAAAGAAAGATGGCAGCAGCACTGGCGAAGTCGGAGAAGCTGGGACAGGACATGGACGGTGCTGGGTCTCTGGGAGTCTGCCGCAGTGCAGGGCTGGGACACACTGGACCCAAACTCCCGAGCCACTGCCAGGAGAGAAGACAAGCCCCAGGAAACAGGACAAGAATTAAAATAGGGACATCTGGGGAAGAACTGGGAACTGAGTCAAGCTATTTAACTTTTTTCAACCTGACACTCAATAATTTAGCTATTACATACTTAAACAAACAAACCAACAAAACCTTTGGGGTGGTTTGTGTGCCTTGGTTCTACCCTATGGGGTCCAGAGATTGAACTCAGGTCATCAGGCTTGGCGCCAATCACCTTTTCCAGCTGAACCTTCTAGATAGCCCTAAACATAACTTTTATGAAGTCAAACAAAATACTGTTTTGCTTTGGTTTTTGTTGTAGGCATGCCTATGTTTTAAATAATGTAGTCTTAGAAAACAAAAAGAAGTCTTTATGTTTTCAGATCAGTGTGTATTTCTCTGGCTTAACAAGCTTTAATAAAATGTGGTCTCTCTGATACCCTGGCCCCATAATCTGTTTGTTATTTTAGATATCCCACTTTCCTTCTGTAGCTATTCATAGTTGAGTAACCCCTGGCTTACCTCTAGTGAATGGATTATCAGGGCTTCTTCCAGGGTGGCTCCCTCTACCTTCTTGTCTCCTTAGATAGGACTGGAGAGCTGACCTGTCAGAATACACACACTACAGTCACTAATGCCAGGCTGCTTAACTTGGAGCCCTGGACAGGATAGAGACTGTACTGGCTAAATGATGCCCAGCTCACAGAAAACTTGGGTCATAAGCAAAATAATAATTATTATTATTTACAAAACAAAAACCTTAAAAAATGCATAGTAAGTGTGATGGTTTGTATATGCTTGTCCCAGGGAGTGGCACTATTAGAAGGTGTGTCCTTGTTGGAGGAAGTGTGTCACTATAGGGTTGGGCTTAGAGATCTTCCTCTTAGATGCCTGAAGATGCCCAGTCTGTTCCTGGTTTCCTTTGGATAAAGGCGTAGAACCCTCAGCTCCTCCTGCACCATGCCTGCCTGGATGTTGCCATGCTTCTGCCTTGATGACAATGGACTAAACCTCTAAACCTGTAAGCCAGCCCCAAGTAAATGTCTTTTATAAAACTTGCATTGGTCATTGGTGTCTGTTCACAGCAGTAAAACCCAAACTAATACAGAAGTTGGTACCGGGAGTTGGGTATTGCTGTGATAGGCCTTTTGCTTTTGTTTGGAAGAATCTGGGTTTTGGAACTTTGGATTTGGAAAGTCATGGAATGCTTTAAGTGGGGCTTAGTGGTCCAGCCTAGTAGGAATATGGAAGACAGTGGTATTGAGGGTCATTTGAACTGTGTAGGCCTGATGACCCAAAATGTTTCATTGGAGAGCTTTCATATGTGGTTGAGAGACTGTTTTTGTGATGTTTTGGTGAAGAACATGGCTGCCATTTTTTTTTCCATTTTCTGAAGAGACTGCCTAAGGCTAAGGAAAAGAGATGTATATTAATTGTATTGACAAAGGAAGTCTCAAAAAAGCCCAACAGAGACTTTGTTCTCTGGTTAAGTCTGATGAAAAGCATTTTGAACAAACATAGCAAGCTGAGAAAGGAAACATACAAAATATATAGTTTGAGCATTAAAGGGACACCAGGAAGTGAAATGGAGCTGAATTCAAGGATATTAAACTAAATTAAGGAAGTAGTGACTTTGAGGCAAGATTCCACCCAGCTAAATTTAGGTTCAGGCATGGTAGTACAAGCCTTTAATCCCAGGAGACAAAGATAAGCAGATCTCTGAGTTCAAGGCCAGCCTAGAACAGAGCAAATTCTAGGTGAAGAAAAACTTAAATCCAGGTTTGGTGGATCACACCTTTAATCCCAGTGCTTAGGAGACAGGCATGCAGATCTCTGAATTCAAAGTCAGTCTATGTAGCAAGATCCAGGACAGCCAAGCTTAGGCAGTGAAGGAGTTGGAATAAAGGAAGCTGGAATAAGGTAATAGAACAAGGGGGGTAATGTTCCAGCTCCTGCAAACAGCAGAACTCAGCAGCTTAGGCCAAGTGTCTCTGGCTTTATATTCAAGAGGAGAAGGAGTCTATTGGGACAATTGATGCTGGTTAGCTGGAGCTAAGAAATTAGTGGTGATTAAGAAAAGACCAGCATCACTTAGGTGATATTTTCTGGGAAGTGTTTCCTGAGAGTACAAAGAAGCTGTGTTCCAGAGATAGCCAAGGTTGTACCTCATGCTGCAGCTGTACTTGGTAATGTGTAAGAATAATCCAGGTGGTACTGGTTTTGAAGGCATGAAGGCATGATGAAGAACAGCTGAGGTTTGGCACTGTGAGAGGCCATGGAAGGCCACTGGTGAAAGTGTAGCCTCAGTTGTAGTTGACAGCAAAGGACTGAAGGGGTCATGCAAAGGAGTTGAGGCTTGATACTATGAAGACAGCCTATGAGAGGCTTTGGTGAAGCATAGTTGCAGTAGAAGACCCTAGCCTATTGGAGATGCCAGTACCATGGGATGACCACCAAGAACAGCAGTGGCAGCGGAATGGATCAACTTGAACTTAGAGTGCTACAGAGGGCAGAGTTGGAGAAGTGACACCAGCCCTTTGGAGATGCACAGAAGATCATGTGTGGAACTCAGACATTGGAACAAGAAGCTGTGAACCTGAAGTTGACTTGGGGACCTCAAGATGTTAAAGATGCCAGAGACACAGGATGCCTGCCAGGAAAGCTGCTAACAGGGAGTAGAACCAGCCCAGGAGAAAGAACCTTGTTGCAGTCAACAAAGATGAAAAGCCAGTTGAAGATCTGAAGACTGCTTTGCCATCAGACATGGAGATGCAGAGTTTGGAGACTGCCCAGCTGGTTTCCTGTCTTGCTTTTGGGATTACAGTTAAGTGATTGGATGAATCTCAGAAGAGACTTTGAACTTTGGACTTTTAACACTGTTGAGAATACTATAGACTGTGGGGACTTTTGAAGTTGGACTAAATGTATTTTGCATTATGCTATGTTTAGGTATGGCCCCCATAGACTTATGTTTCAACAAGCCTATGGGGACCAGGGAGTGGAATGTGATGGTTTGTATATGCTTGTCCCAGGGAGTGGCACTATTAGAAGGTGTGTCCTTGTTGGAGGAAGTGTGTCACTGTAGGGTTGGGTTTAGAGATCTTCCTCTTGGATGCCTGAAGATGCCCAGTCTGTTCCTGGTTTCCTTTGGATAAAGGTGTAGAACCCTCAGCTCCTCCTGCACCATGCCTGCCTGGATGTTGCCATGCTTCTGCCTTGATGACAATGGACTAAACCTCTGAACCTGTAAGCCAGCCCCAAGTAAATGTCTTTTATAAAACTTGCATTGGTCATTGGTGTCTGTTTATAGCAGTAAAACCCAAACTAATACAGTAAGTATAAAGTATTTAGACCACAGCCACCATGTTCTTAGAAACAAAAAGCACCACATGGAAAGGAATAAATCAAGAATGACAACAGTTCTAGAGAAAGTGCAATGAGCAAACAGTAAGATTCCAAAGCTGTTTTTTATTTAAACTCCAGTGAGATGCTGGGTGGTAGGTCAAAGATCAAAGGTCAAAGAGAGTCATTATCTAATATATTATCCAATCCCAAAAGGAGCAGACAGATTCTATATCCTCTGATTGCTATGTAAGGAAGACAATTAAAAGTGGGGTCAAGGGCTGGAGAGATAGCTCAGCGGTTAAGAGCACTGACTATTCTTCCAGAGGTTCCAAGTTCAATTCCCAGCAACCACATGGTGGCTCACAATCATCTGTGATGGGATCTGATGCCCTTTTCTGGTGTGTCTGAAGATGCTACAGTGTACTCATATAAATAAAATAAATCTTCAAAAAAAAAGGGGGGGGGAATCAAAATTCTGCCTTCAGTGTGTAGCAGAGACAGAGATTAGACAAGAGGAAGGGAAAAATAAATTAAAAAGAACTATAAAATTTGGGGGTTTTTCTGGAAAATAACGATGTAACACATCAGTATCCTATGTGAAACTTAAGGAACTATAAGCCTAGATTCTTCCCCAAGCCAAGAAAGAAAAAACAAAACCCAAAAGAAGGCACTTCTTCCTGATACCCACCTTGACCTTGCAAGAAAGACGTCATAAACGGCCTGCTCGTCTTCAGAAAGCGTCAACCGGTGCAGCTGGCATCGACGTGCAGGCAGTGGCACCTGGAGAATGAGAAAGGGAGGCTGGAGTGAAGTTCTGTAAACCACTGAACACGTCAGAGCACGCCTTAGCACGCTGGCCCTCAGCACCAGTCTCTGCACAGGGGTCCCCTCTTCCCTGGGAAGGACTGAGCTAGCACGGCACCAGAGACTGCTCTCAGGAGTCTCCTCAGAAGGAAACGGAGGCTCCCGCACTGAGTGGTCTACCTGAAGTCTGGATCACATCCCCTCCCGGGCCTCCCTGGGGATAGGCAGAAATCTGGTTACCAGAGGTTTACCAGTGGAATCCAGTTGTTCTTTTGTTCTCCTCAGCAAAAGGCTCTTGGTTAAAATGCTCAACCGTTCTCCTCCTTTCATTGAACCATTGTCAACCTGACTCTTCCAAAGACTGAACTCATCAAATGGGGAGCAGCGGAGAAACCTTTTGGAGGGCCAGGAAAGATACGGAGCAGGAAAGAAGATTGGGAGAGATGGAATTAGGGCTCAAAGTAAGACACCAGATGAAAACAAATCACAGCTGCTGCCCTCTCCTCCCACGCCATCTAAAAAGGAATGCCAGAGCATGTCTGCTTGACAGGCCAAAGCCGAGTCAATAAGGAAAATCACACTGTAAAGTTGTGCACTTTATAGGAACAACGTAAACAGCCATAGCAGGACCTATAATGAACAGCTAGAATTTATTACTAGAGCATCAGTGTTAACAAAGAAATTCCAAAGACTTTTATGGGCTCACTTTAAAGTCAGCATTCTTTTCTGATTGCGTCCTGCCCCGTCCATGTATTTTAAAGCAGCCAGGGACTAAAGAACTGTGACTGAGCCGGGTGGTGGTGGCGCACGCCTTTAATCCCAGCACTTGGGAGGCAGAGGCAGGTGGATTTCTGAGTTCGAGGTCAGCCTGGTCTACAAAGTGAGTTCCAGGACAGCCAGGGCTACACAGAGAAACCCTGTCTCGAAAAACCAAAAAAAAAACAAAGGAAGTGACTGTTTGCATAAACTCAAAACACAGGTGTCAGCCTAAGAGTCACTGACAGGTTATCATGAATATTCGTTCTTTGCCTTTAAAGCTAGCCACCTGCCACACAAGATAATCTGGACATACCAGAGCTTCCTCCCAAGGCACGAAATAATGATGAAGGGTTACAGACAGGGACAGGGTCACATTAATGTGACCCCAAAGAGGTCACTCACTTCATCAGTGAATACATATCCAACAAGTTGTTCTGTATGGGCGTTCCAGTGACAGCCCACCGGGCCTGGGCTTGGAGCTTACACACAGCAATGGATGTCTGTACTCGAGGGTTCTTCACGTTATGAGCTTCATCCAAAATGACTCGAGCCCAGACTACCTGAAGCAAAGGTGCTGAGATGCCCTGGAAAGAACAAAGTAGCATCCAACACCAGCGTGGGAACATGCGCGTGTCCTCAAGAGGAGGGGACACAACCTGAGGGCCCACCCTGACCCTCTAATTTACTTAGACTCTTCCACTGAACTACAGTTAGAAACCAAGCACAGAACTTCTCAAAAAGTTCAAAGAAATGGTCACTTAAGAGTCTGTCTCCGAACAGAATATACCCAAGGGTAAAATGCTTTGTAATCCAAGTTTTCATTTATTCTCTCCACCCACAATCAGCAGCAGCATTAATAGTATTTAGTTGGAAATACACTAGGTATGAGGTTGAAAATTAGCTTAAGTCAATAAAGTATTTACTAAATTTATTAAAACTTCCTACATGCCAATTTTTAGGTGTAAGATGCTAAGTCAAAAACAGAAAGGTCAGCTCAGACCCTCAAAGAGCTCCAACTCTAGCAAGAGAGAAAAGTGTCCTCAGAGGATGAGGTCTATGCAGAAGTCACTTGATACAGGACAGTGGAGGCTTCTCCCCAACACAGCAGAGCCTCCACACCAGCTGAATAAACAGAGCTACAACCCCGTGAGCACAAAGGGCCAGGAGGCACGCACCCAAAAGCTGAGTGGAAAGCGGTCCAGAAAGGCTCCCTGAAACACTGGGAAAGGGCCCCACCCCAGAGCAAAGGGAGACAGCAGCTAAGCACACATTCAGAGAAGCCGAGGGAGGCAGGAGCAATGGCAGGCAGGCGGAAGATGCAGCCTCAGGGACGCGCAGATGAGGAGAGATAAAGGAGAGAGGCCGACAGACACCCTAAGGTACCTGAGACATCACATCATGGAATCTGGGTTTTTATCTCAGTCATGGAAAAGCACTGAGCTTGGTCTGAGCTGGAACAGTACTCTATAAATCACCCAGAATACAAAAGTCCCCTCAAAATTATCTGAGAAAGCCTGTGAAATAGTTACCAGGATCCCTGAATGTGCCCACAAATGAAGAAGGTTATTGTTTAGCTTCTGACCCAGTTGTAGCCCTACTGTTTGCAAAGCTCTCTTCTGGGAGGTAGAAGAAAGGCAAGCAATAATGGATTAATGCATACAAAACATAAAGAACAATACGAGCACATACTCCATATAGTCTAAGATGAAAACAGCAAGTGACGCTCCTCAGCAATCATGTGTGATTGTTATTGCCACAATTACAGTGTACGTTTCTTTACTTGTAAAAAATAGCTGAACTCTGTGCCAAGTACTAATTTAGCACTGGGGTGCTTGTCCAGAATAGAGAAGAGCAGAGGGAAGAAGGACTCATTTGCACAGGTGGACTGGAACACTCTTCTCTTGCAGGAAGATACCTTTGCTACCTCTCCCATTAGACTATGTGTGGCTCTTCCTCCACCTCCCTGGTATCCCTAAGTCTCACCTCCACACTGAGGTTTGCTCCTGGGACCTCTCCCTCTTGCTTCGTTGTAGGAATCTCCTTGGCCAGAAGACTATAAGTAGTAATCACGATGTCATACGTAGAGAGTCTGCATGGATACAAAAGGCAAACAGTAAACAATTCCTTCTGGTGCCTGCCAGAGGCAGAGGCAACTCCTTCATAAAAAGGCCTGGGAGCTGGGGAGAAAGAAGAGATCAGGGGTCGGGTGTTTGCCAGTATGCTCAAGGCTCTTAGTTTAATGCCAAGTATTGCAAAAATAAAACAAAACTTAGGAACAGAAAAAAAAGATAGCAGAATTGACATCAACTAATTATGTTCTTGGTACACACATGAGTTCTCTCTCTCTGTGTATGTGTGAAATATGTGGTGTATTTTTCTATCAGACATCCCTATCTCTTACCAATGTGACGATTCTTCCTATAGAGACTGTTCACTACAGCAACCATCCAGTGAGTCAGAAAGGAAAATGTCGAGCTGAGGTCATATTAAGTTTGCTATGACCTGATCAGAACAGAAAGTAGGGCAGGGCTGGAAACTGTTATTTAATGACTTGGTCTCCAAGAAAAAAAAATCTTCAAAGCACTGTCAACCCCATGCCAATGGGACATTCTGCTACCACCTTACAATAGATTTGTAAAAACCCATTAACTTAGTTTGGGGCAGAAAGATGTAGTAAGCTCTTAGTTCATTTTTTCTGCATTATTTACACATAAAAGTTCTTATTCAAGGCATGGATTTTTAAAAAAAGATTTATTTATCATTTATTTTACATGCATTAGTGTGTTATCTGCATGTGTGTCTGTGTGAGGGTGTCAGATCCCCTGGAACTGGAGTTTCAGTTGTGAGCTGCCACATGGATGCTGGGACTTGAACCTGGGTCCTCTGGAAGTTCCTTTAAGATAACAGGCAGGCCTAGTTGTAGCTCAGTGTTAGGGTGCTTACCCAGAATGCTCAAGGTATTTGAGTCCTAGCAATAGAAACAAAAAACACCCCCAAAATCCAAAAACTAAAGATTGCCATCTGGGGTGATCTTTTTTCCCTCCCAAGCAGCTCCTTTCTAGAAAGTTTAGTTAAGTCTAACAATTCTGCATCTAAAACTCTTACATTTAACCTTATTGAACAGCTTGTGTATGAAGATACAGCCATAAGCATGCTCACATCCACACAGCCCAGGGCAGGTAACGGACAGAGTGCTACCAAGAGGGCGGGTAAGACTGAGTGCTTCATTTCACACTCAGGGAAAGGGAAGATGAGTTCTAAACTCAGCCTTCAGTGCCCAAGAGAGACCGACATTTCCTCATTCCTCAGGGTTCCCAGGGAATGTGACAACTCAGGCATTGCAAGTTCCTCATACTGCAGCTTCGGTTACTGAGAGTCACCAGCAGTGGCAAAGTAAAGCCACTAAACCCTGAGATGTGCTTGAGTGTAAGCTGCTTGATTATTAGACTGAAAATTGTCCTCAGTCTCCACACATGACTAGCCCCGAAGAACCTGGCAAGCAGAAAGGCAAAAGGGCCCCCCGTGTGGGTTGCAGATCCGTCTAGGCACTTCTGACTTACACTTTTGCATGTCGGCTCCGGTTTGGCCCATGGTAGAGATAGATTCTGAGTTTGTTGCTGTTCACACGTTTCTCTACCTCATTCTTCCAGTGATGGATCAGGGAAGCGGGGCAGACGATTAGTGTTCCATTGGAAGTAAAAACAGAGGAGTCTAGAGGAAGAAATCAATACCTAGTTACAGTCACTGAACAGCCTTGAACATGATGACTCCTCTTGATGACTTTACCCCTTCAATCAGTATTTTTAACTATTGGTTTAATTCTACACAAAGCAAACAGAATAGGAAATGGAAGAGACGGTCTTTTAAACCAAACAACTATTTTAGAGTGAATTTAAGGTCAGGGAGACAAGTGGGCAGTGTGTGACCCAGTCTAAAAAGCAATGCTCTTTCACAGTGGCTAGAGGTGGACGCAGGTCCTTTCCTAAGCACTCCCAAGATGATTCACTACAGGGAATTATTGTTTTGTGTTTTTCTATATAAGAACATAACTTAAATTAACATTAAATTATAAATACAAATTACTATGCATTAAATGAGTAAAAAAATCCTCTTCCAAGAGAAGCAAATGTGATTTTTTTAAAAAGATTTTTATATTATGTATATAATGTTCTGCCTGCGTGCATGACTGCACACCAGAAGAGGGCACCAGATCTCATTACAGATGGTTGTGAGCCATCATGTGGTTGTTGGGAACTGAACTGAGGACCTCTGGATGAGCAGACTGTGCTCTTAACCTCTGAGCCATCTCTCCAGCCCTGTAAATGTGATGGTAACCATCTGTTGGCACACAGTATTTAGTACCATTGTTTCTCATAGTGTGTGTGTGTGTGTGTGTGTGTGTGTGTGTGTGTGTGTTACTCTATGCTGGGTGAGGGGCTCAGATGCAACAGTGTTTACCACAGGCCCCGAGAGAGCTGCATGCTTCTAACCACATAAGCACAGCAGGACTTGAGCTCATGTTCACAGTATTGACATGGTATTTACTGATAACATATGTCAACATAAAATTGCATGAAGCTATATTTTTAAAACCAGTTAAGAAACAAATAGAATATGTACCTTTAAAAAGGTACCTTAATTTGGATATACCTGGGAGTTTATCCCCAGCATCAACAGAAAACACTAAATACTATGCTTGAACTAACTGTTCTAGGACCTCACCTACCTCTAGAAAACTTTTTTGAATCCCAGATCAAGCTAAATGTAAAAAAAAAGGGAGAAGTCATTTATAACTGCACACTCAGCATCAGACATAACACAGGAGGAACGGCGGCAAATGAGGACAGACCGGCACGAAGGTGTCAGGTACACTTCAGGGCACAAGGCAGGGTGCTGCTCGCCTGCCCCGAAGTGCCAAACAGCACCACCAGACTGAGTCTTTGCACCCAGCCATGTGGTGGCCAAGTCCCCTTCCTAGAACTTTGTGTCATGGGTGACGAAGATGAAAAAGCAAGTCTTCCAGGGAGACGGTGTACTGCCCTATGAGGAACTCTGGCATCTGGCTGTGCTGTGACTCCCACACGGGCACACACAACATGCCCCGGGAGCACTGGGACCCAACCTTCACTGGCGGGGTCACACCATGCTGTGAAACCATGTTCAGTGCCCACGAGCACTCTCAGATCATGAAGGTAAAAGAGGTTTTAGCCAGCTGGGCATCAAGCAGGTTCCTGGCTACAAGATCAAGTTCCCATCGCCCCATCGAGTGCTTCCGTGACAGCACAAGTCTTGTTTCACCACTAAGAGGCCCAACAACAACTTCTAAACCCAGAGACCCACTGAATAAAACTCCAGAGTCAAAAAGAAAAAACAACAACAACAAACAAATAACAACAACAAGAAAACCATACAGGAAAGTAACCAACCCTGGTTTTATAACAGATTAATTATAGGTGAGCAAAGCTATCCTTTGTTAGATTGAAACCTCCCTTTGCTGGCTCAATAAGGTTGGGATGGCAGAAGGGCTCATAGCTACCATTCTTGGAAAGCCACGTCACAGGCACGCTTGTGTCCTTTTCCTTGCTTTCCTGCTGATTCTTCTTAGTTAGGATGAGTGCAATCATTGTCAGAGTTTTTCCTAAGCCCATATCATCCGCTAGAAACAAGAAACAAAGGGTCAACATGACGTCAAGAGAAGACTCCTCTGGCAGAAAGTGGCCCACTCCCTATCCCTATTTGCTCCCTATCCCCGAGGGGGTCTCTGTTTGTGTAAAAAGATGATCTCCTGCTATTTGTATGGAGACCGAGGTCAGACACCATACAATAGCTAGATCTTACTCTAACCTCAGTTTCCCTGTTACAGTGGATTTATCTAACAGTGGATTGATTATCAGTTTCATGATGGTGCCTGGTTTTTCTGTTATTCCCCAAAGCAAAAATGTCTAGCTAACATATCCTCCAGTCAGCCACAGTTCCAGCAGTTTGTCATGCACTTCCTTTATCCATCAAAGGCTATAACTGAACACTTCATTATATATATATTTGTGTGTGTGTGTGTGCGAGTATGCATGCATTTGTGTGTGCACATGCACAAAAGTGTCACATGCCAAGGCACATGTGTGAGTCAGCTCTCTCCTACTTTTTACATGAATTCCAAAGATCAAACTTGGGTCACCAGCACAAGTGTTTGCTTACTGAGCCAAGTCACTAGCTGTGACAGTCACTTCCTGTGTTACACACAGTCCCCGTGCCAGCCACTGATATTATCTAACTTACTCTCACTGTGATCCAGCAGTGGAGTGGTTCACCCTCTGCCTCTGCCGCAGTGTGTGAGTCAACAGAGGCAGCCGTGTAGCAACATCTGAGCCCTGCTCCCAACATTAGGCCATGGCTACCCATGGAACTAACATGTAAGGAGAGCTCTCACATTTCAAAACTGCCCACACCATTTGTATAAATGACGTGGTTCTGTGCCAACACAGCCTTTCCTTCTGAAGGATGGAATCTCGGTCTCTACTAGTATGAAATTGCCTGTTACATGCTCTTAGAAAACTCCCTGGGCACTAAGTTCCCAAAATGCTTCTCTGGCTGAAACATCCTCAACTTACTGCTAGGATGGTAAGTGTGATCCATGAGACTTCATTAGAAGACTCCAGAAGACTGCTCCCAGGATTTTGTCCTACGAGTCTTCTGCTGATTTTGATCTGTATACATCATAGCTGTGGGATGGCCTAAATCCTGTGGGTCCTATTACAAATCTCTGACCTCTGGGTAGATGGAAGCCTTAGCTTCCTTGAACACTCAAAGTCATGATCAGTTTGCAATTGTGGCTGTGGCCTGTCCTCCCAGAAGGCTGGTCCCCAGGCTCATATTCCATAGCTCATATTCGAGAGACTGTGGGGACCAGCAAACTCTTTCCTTAGTCAGTCAGCTAGTAATGTGGGTTGCCAACACCTTCAGTACACTGTGTGCTTTTAACCAAGCTCTTAACATTTCTACACTTGAGTTTCCCATCTGAAAAATGGACATACCTTCCTCATAGCATTGTGACATTAAATCAGATACTACAGCACAGTTAACATAGTAACTAAGCATCCCATAACTGTCAGTTCTTAGTGTGATACTGAACTTACCCAGGATCCCTCCTTGTGGCTTCTGACTTTCCCGCCACAGCAACCAGGCTAATGCCTGCTTCTGGTGCGGTAGTAAGGGGACCTGACAAGATAAGTCAAATGTCAGAATGAATTCCTAAAGAGAGGTTCTGCTGGACCCCAGCTTCATTCCACTCTTTTGTACAGGTGAGCCCTTTATGTTCTAGTATGTTCTAGCTGTGGTCATGAGCTGCTAGTTTCACCTTGTCCACTGTGGTGAAGACTTCACTATGGCTAACACTCATCATCTCCATTAGGACGCTCCTGTCCATAGCTCCACTAAAAGTCCACTTTTGTCTTCACATTTTACTGCTTGCATCCAAGTTTCAGATGGCCACTTGACTTTTACTAGCCGTCTTGTTCCTTTTCATGATCCTTATATTTGACTCTCCTTTCTACTCAACAGCCCAGTCTGGACTGATAGTCACAACCTGCAATGGCTCTTGAACTACTGATTTCCTCCCAGTTCTTTTGTGTTCCAGTTTACTTTGTGCTCTGGGAGAGAACGAACCTTCACAACATTCATAAACCTTTATAGAGTTATCACTACTGCACAGGGCATCTTGAACCACTCAAACCTAAGTTCATTTGCCAATGCCAGGCTCCACTGCAAGGTACTCCCTACTCTCAGCAGCATTGCCTGCTCTTCCCAGTGAGGGAGTGATGGCAGCCACCCACCACTCATTAGTACCAACCTGACTCCTCGCTACCGCTTCTCATTGCCCTGTGTTGTTTAATACTCTCTGCCCTCTAAACATCTGCATTTTTTAAGGTATAAAACTACTTACTGACCATTATTTTGAGTTCCCTATATACTTTATATATATGGCCTATGACACACTGCAAGGTGCTATAGTTTTTTTGTTTGTTTGTTTTTGAGACAGGGTTTCTCTGTGTAGCTCTGGCTGTCCTAAAACTCGCTCTGTAGACCAGGCTGGCCTCACACACATAAGAGATTCACCTGCCTCTTGCTCTCAAGTGCTAGGATTAAAGGCGTGCATCACTGCCTGGCAGCACTGTGCTTTTTATCTTTGTCTTATGATCATATTTGTTTTATATATCTCCACCCCCAGTAGCTCATTTCAAATAACAATTGGTTTGCATCCTGTAGCATCTACCAACTGAACACACAGATCCTTTGCTGTTATAGAACTGTATAGTCTATGACTTAAAAAAAGGAAGAGTTTGTTATTATTTTTACTGTTCAACAAAAAAGGAACCATGCAGAAGCCAGGAAGGCATGTCTCTGCAGGAGGTTCCACAGTGCTCTCTGGGGACTGGAGACTGTGCTGAAGTCTTCCTAGATCACCTTCAAGCCAGCGGGGTCTTCTGCCACTGCTGTTTCCCCAGGACAAGACTCCAGTGAACGATGCAGCTCATCGATGGCGTCACTCGTGATTTTCCACACATTATAAAGACGATGTTGGTTCGTATGGCCTGAAGACAGACAAGTGTTCCCCAAAGATGTCACAAGTGCTGTGTCCTCAGGGCTGCAGATGCAGTGCAGTTGCTACAGTGCTTGACTCACATAACTGGGTTTGATCCCCAACATCATACAAATTAGAATACAGGAGGCCCTGCCTCTCGAACAAAAACAGCAAGACAAGTACTGTATTCAGGATAGAGCCTCAAAAATGTAATTATCTGCCAGATGATGAATCTGTACTGAGTAAAGATTCCCACCTCAAGGCTCTACTGGTCTCACAAGCTTTTCTACTCCCATTCTGCTTCCTTAACCACACAAACAACTATGATTAAGAGCAAAGCTCCCTATAATATTTTTCTAGAGCTGAAGATCAAACATGAGGCCTTGAACACGGTGGGCAAACACTACCACCGAGCTCCATCTCCAGCCAGGCCCTCGGTGGTATTGATCACTTCGTTTTCAGTTCTGAGAAGCAGTGGACACAAAGGTCATCCTGGGCAGTCATTCTGGAAGCCTCTGAACCCAAAGAAGAGCCAGTGAGAGTAAAAGCCATATATAAGGTCATCTGTGAGGACAGAAAGCTGATCCCTGAGATGCAGGTCACAGTGGACTGTGTCACACTGAACTGCTGGCTTCGCGTCCCACACAAGCAAGATACCCAAGCTGTTCCCAGTTCTAGGGGAAAGCATTTCTAGGACAAGGTCTCTAGACAATGGGAAATTTTAAGTTCTGAAATCCTTAAAACTGTCTTAATAGAATTCTTTCCAAGACTTGTCACATGTTCTTTTACATCAATAACCTGCTACAATTTAATGTTTCCCTAGGTGACTTCATCACTACTAAGCAATGGGATAATGTTGGAACATAAGCTTTGGTCCCAAGAAGCTTCCTGAGCAGCCAAGATGGACATCTATGTGACCAAGTGTTTTCCCAATGACCTTTAGAGTGGCCTAAATTCAAATACCAACCTACCCCATCTATTAGACATTCCCTGTCAAGGCTGCCTTTCAAGTCTTTACACCTCTGGCAGCTGTCACTGGGAGAGAACTGTCACTGCTTTCCTAATTTCTGCCAGCCCACTTCAACTCCAATCTCCTGACAGCAAACCAAGTCATCAGACAGCACGCTTAAGGCTCTATGTGGGAGCTGGGCGTGGTGGTGCATTCCTTTATTCCTAACGCTTGGGAGGCCAACCTGCTCTATATAGCAAGTTCCAGGCCAGCCTTTTGAAACAGGTAAGACCCTGTTTCAAAAAAAAAAAAAAAACCTTAAAAAACAAAACAAACAAACAAACAAACCCAAGACTCTCCTAGGGACCTGCAAAGTTGCCTGGAAGTTAGCAGCAGAAACATAGCTAACTAGGGAATTACTGCCTTCTATGTGTCTGAAGGCACTGGTCACCATTCTTCTCTGCCTCCATGCATGCCCGACACCCCCACCCCCACCCAATCTTTCATGCAGGGAAATAAAAATGTTACCTGCTAGTCTACCAGTCTCATAATAATAAGCTAGCTTTCATACACAATACTGTCTGTGTATCCTATGTATTGACCTCTGGGTTGGTGGGTGGGCACATGGTGACATAAGTTAGTAACCAGCCTCTAGCCTCAGAGTCTTAAAACAACTGTTCAAAGCTCTACAGAGAATCAGATATCTAACACACGTGCAACTTTCAATCCAAGAATGAACGGCATCCCCTTCAAGTGGGTGCAAAGATATCTGCTGGGTAGAGTATAACTTACCAGCTGTGACAGCGGGGCTGAGTCCTTGAACCTTACCTCCTGAGCACTGCCTGGCTCCTTCAGGAGTGTCCTGGCGGCCTGCCTTTAGTCCTAGAGAGGTTGCAGGCTGGATGAGGGGCCTGGGAAGGGGCTGGGCAGGTACCAAGTGTGGAGGGGCAGCAGCAGTGTTGGTGATGTTACTCTGCTCTGGCTCCTGCGTGTTGCAGTTCTCCCTAGTTCCTGTTCAACACACAAGGAAGAGCAGACTAAAGTGAGAGAAGCAAGTGAAGACACTGCAGGTAAAGGCAGCCAGGGAGGCCTCCCAGAGAAGACTGAGCTTCAGCTACGCTCAGACCACAGCATGCGGCCACGCTGTTACAAACAGCAGCAGATATCCAGGGAGAAGGCCTGGAACCAACAATAAGGCAGGAAAACGAGCACAACCTTCCTCAGGATGCATCTGACATGCTCACTGTCGCTGGCTCTTAGAGAAAACCCCGTCTTACCTTGTTCTGGGGAGAGGGCCAGAACACTGAGTGCATCCTCCAGAGCCTGGATTTGCTTAAGCAACTTCTCACCCTTGTCAGGGAGAGCCTGAATGTTCACTGCAGCCAGGGTACCCTAAAAAACAGATCATATCAAACAGAACTGGCCTCTCAAGCTATTAAAGGGCAACTTCAGAGTTTTAAATTTGGCTTAGGATAACAAAACTCTAAAATGATCTTCTAATTATGAGTGTAAGAACCGGGATTAAAAAGCAAAATAAAACCCCAGCTAGCACACTAAGCCTATGTCTAAACATAGGAAAGGCAGGTATTAAGCAGTCACCTCTCAGGAATCTACTCAACTCTGTGAGCAGCTCCCAGCTGCCTAGAGGAACATCCTGACCCTGGAGCAGTAGTTCTCATCCTTCCTAACGCTGCGACCCTTTAATACAGTTCTTCATAATGTGGTGACCCCAACCATAAAATTATTTCATTGCTACTTCAAAACTATAATTTTACTACTGTTATGAATCATAAATATCTGTTTTCTGACAGTCTTAGGTGACCCCTGTGAAAGGTTCATTTGATTCCCAACATGGTTCCAACTCACAGGTTGAAAACCACTGCCTTAGAGATAAAGCACAAGTCAAGACTGGCCTGCTTTTTTTGTTTGTTTTCATTATATGTACTTGTATGTATATAAACTGTGTATAAGTATGCAGATGTAAGTGCAGGTGCCCAAGGAGGCAAAGAGAGGGAGGGAGTCGGATCCCCGGAGCTGAGGTTACAGTGGTTTGGAGCCAGCTGACACGGGCATTGGAACTGAACTGGGGTCTTCTGCAAAAGCAGGATCCACTGCAGACTCACCTTCTTTTGTTTCAGCTGCATTGTAAGGTTTGCACGCTGGGCTGCTGGGTCAGACGATTCTCCCCTCTTGAAAACACTTGAAGCAGCAGGTGTCTGGCTCTGCACACTCTGGTCAGAATGCTGAAGGCTCCCCTTCTTCTGTGAGTCCACAGTCAAGTCAAAGAGAAGTGGGGACCCTGGCCTACTGGGGACACCATCATTTTCACTGTCATCGCTGCTGGAGGTGGCATGGTGTACCGCTCCCGAGCAGAGCCCAGGTGCTACTCGAGCTTTGGGAGCAGGCCTCCAAGTCTTGGAAGGTTCCTGGAGAGGCCCCTGAGGTAGCCCCTTCTGGGAGACCTGTGCACTGGGGGCACCTGTTCCTGTTTTGCCTTGAGCCTCCCCGTTCTTGACCTGCTCCCTGCTGAGGTGTCCCTCTTTCTGAACCTTGTTTTCTGGGTTCTGACCAGGAATATTCGGCACCAAAAGCTGGGTTTCCTTTTCTCTCAGAGGTCCTGGCTTGTTCGGGACCTCTGGACTCTCACTCTCTGACATCTGAGGACCCTTGGGTGTCCCTTGAAGCACCTCTCCATGGCCTTGTTTGGAAGCCATTCCTTCAGGTTTCTTAGTTTGGGGCTGGAACTTCATTTTCTCCTCTTGTTCTTCCCTGTCACCTCTAGAATGTCTAGTTGTCACCAGGTCAGATGAGGGGTCCTTCTCCATCCTGCAGTTAGATTTGGGCTTCTGTTCCTCCTTTTGATCCAAGAGCTGCTCTCTGTTTTCCCTCAGCTTCTTATCAGCTGTCTTTTTCTCACCTTCTTCCACAAACTGTTTCTGCTCGAGTGCTTTCTGATTCTTGTTCAGCACCCTAAATGGGTTTCTTGGCTGGCTGGGAGAGTGAGGCAGTGCCTCAGATGCCCGCTGAGGCTTACTGGTTACAGAGAGTTCCTTGGGGTTAGGATCCTACAGACAATGAAAATACACTGTAACATAATACAGCTACCTTTGCATCTAAAACGGCCTTTTGGAGGAAAGGGAAGCACAGTAAGTGCAGTCCATGCCTAGTACGGCTTCTGCATCTAAAGAGGAAAGATGCCACATTCACAAGGAATCCACAGCCACAGTGTGTATTTCTCTATTCTTTACAAGGGTTACCAGTTCCCCAGGTCTAGTCCCCAGGCACCGCACAAGACTAGGGCCTCTCCTCCTCTCATAGTCTAGGAACCTAGGCATTAGATTTAGCTTATATCAAAATCAAGTCAATACTGATCTATAAAGAGATGGGGATGTTAGTCTTTCTTCCCTAAGCAGGAGGAGATGCTTTTATGGCACTGGAAAGCATTTGTGTAAAACAGAAGGTAAGTGATCAGACTCTGACCATGGCAATGGCTCTCTGAGCAACCACAAAGCCCTTCGGGGCTCTCGCAGGCAGTGTGACAGACAGCAGCAGTTCCTACAGACTGGGGTGCTTTCTGTGTATGGAAGACACACGGGCGACTCCTACCTGCCACGGGACGTTTCCACACCAGTGCTTCCCCTCTGCCTTAGTTCTAGCACATCGGAAGAACAACCTAATCAAGTATAAAACAGAGGTAATTAAGGTACAAGTGTTCTTTAAGAGTTTCATTTTTTAAGTGTTTTTATTGATTTCGTGTATGTGTGAGCATTCTGCCTGCATGTATACATGTAGTGCCTCTAGAGGCCAGAAGATGGCGCTGAATTCCCTGGAACTAGATTCAGGCCTGTCATTTTGTTGTGAGCTGCCTGATAACAGGAACAGAATCCAAGTCTTATGCAAGAGCACCAAGTGCTCTTAACCACTGAGCAACAATTCAAACCCATAATTGGGGGCGGGGGTGGGGGGGGGATGTCTCACCACAGCCCAAGCTGGCCACACCTCGTTTTTATGTGGGTACTGAAGATCTGAATTCAGGTCATTATGCTTACACAGCTAGCAGTTTACCTAAGCCATCACTCCACCCCTGCAGAGGACATTTTTAAGGGCTGGAAAGTCAAGAACCAAAATGATACAATACCCAAAAATATGCACTGGTTTATTCTTTTTTACTCTGTATGAAGAACAGACGAAGGAGGTCGGCAATGGCTGCTAAACAGAGAAAGGGATAACCAGGCACTGTGTGTGCCAGAAGAGAGGCCACAATGCTGTCCAAGAAAGAAAGTTGCTAAACAAACAAGGGGCACTGGCAAAGTCCAAACCGGCTCACGCAGCTAGCTCTTCCCAGCCTAGGCCTCTCGGGAGCACCGCCATCGCTGTCCCAGATGAGAGGTGGCGAGAGGAGCACTGGGTGGCCTGCCCGCAATGGCTTGCCGTCCCAGCTCGCGTCATGCCATCTTTCTCAGTCTAGCTGCACTCAGCTTCACCACCTCGACTCAAGCTTTCACTTAGGGAAAGCGCGTGTGTTTAGTGTACGGAGCTGGGTTTGAACCCCGGCAACCATGGGAACTCAGATTCCCCCTCCTAACCTCTCAAATAGCAGTCTTACATCTTTCTGTAAAACAGCTGAGACCAACCATGGCACATGGGCATGGAAGACTCGGGACAACGGGAGCCATGGGCTCGGGTCTGTGGGAGCTATTACCTCAAAGCACTCTTCCTCCCAGTCTTCACTTCTGAACCTCCATGGTTCGTTTAATGCAAATTAGAAAGCCATTGGTCTACCACTTATAGAGGAAGGTGTTTCTGTATCAAGGGACAAGTGATCTTAAGTGTCAGGAGAACAAGACTGAATCTAGGAAAGATTTGCCAGCCCGACTCTACTAACAGAAAACAATCTCTCTCTCAATCAATATCTCTCTTTCTCTTCCCCCATCTATCTATCTATTTTAATTATATGTATAGGCTAGGGAGATGTCTTAGTGAACAAAGTGGTTCCTTGCAAGTGTGAAAACCGAAGAACCCCCATAAAATACAGGTGGGTTTAGCAGTCTACCTGTAACCCCAGCACTCAGGAGGCAGAGACAAAGTGTCCCTAAGACAAGCTCTTGAGGCTTGCAAACAGGTGAGTTCCAAGGTCGGTGAGGACTCTGCCTCAGTAAGTAAAGTGGAGGGTGACCAAGAGAATCACTCAACACCAACCTCTGGCCTCACACACATGTGCATGGCACACACACATCCAAATGTACACACATATACATATACACATCCCCCCTCATACATACAGTGACAAACATCCCATTTACAACAGCAGTAAAAACAACTGGAGAAATACATTTGGAAAAGGAGTACAAGAGTTTTATAATGGAAATTACTTAAAAACACTGAGAGAAAAGTCATACTATACACCATGCTCATAGGCTGGAAAAGTCAATAGTGATGTCTGCTCACTCAAAACTATCTGTGTAAGTTATGCAACCTCAACAGAATCTTCTGTAGAAATTTAAGAGCTTGAATCTATATTTGATATGCAAACACAAAGCTCCCACAATTCCAGCACAACCTTGAAGAAGCTGGAGGACATACTATTTCACATAATTAACCATGCAAGAATATGTAAATGAACCAATGGACAAAAATTAACAGTGACACAAACTTAGGGTCAGCTGGATTTTTAAAAAAGGATGCCAAGCATTTCAATATACTTGGGTTGGGGACAGAGACTTAGAACACACAAATTCTAAAACATAGACTATTACATATAAACTATCATGTAAGTATGATCGCCGCCTTCTTGGCCAAACCACCAAGCCAATTCTCTGAAGTGGTCATGTTATGTCATGCCTTGGTATCCCAATGCAATGTGTTCACTTAAAAGAATATCTAATGACTGGTAGTTTTCTATTTACCTTTTAACATTCATGACAAATAACTTTTCCCATCTATATGGACTTCCCTGCCCTTCCCAAGAGAAAGTGCACTTTACTGAGGCTTGGCACGTTAGACCTTTTCCCTCTTTCTATTACCAGGATTGAAAGCTGACAAGTTAGCAGGCTGATGTTATTAGCAATTGGACAGCTAGAGGGGACAGCAGAGCCGGTAAGCCGGAAATTAACCACTGGCTACTTGGGGCAGCTCAGTCAGTATTTAGAGCACTGGTTGTCAACCTTCTTAGCACCGTGACCCTTTAATACAGTTCCTCATGTTGTGGTAAACTCAATCATTAAATTATTCTCATTGCTACTTCACAACTGTAATTTAGCTTCTATTATGAATCATAGTGTAAATATCTGATATGTGGCCCCTGAGAAGTGGTCGAGACCCACAGGGTTAGAATCGCTAACAAGGTAGACGGATGATGTTCAGTATATATAAAAAAGGTCTTCAGTAATGACTTTTAAAGAACAAAATTCTTTATTTTTAAAGAGTTTAAAAAAAACATATCTAGCTATAACCCTTTCAGGATTGGTGGGGGGGAGCATATGGAGGTAGGGGGCATGTTCCTCTGGACACTCACCTCCATTCTTTCTTGCCCTGTGGTAGAAACAAACCCTGAAGCTCGACCACAAACTCCTCATGCAATAAACAGTGAGAAACAGGAATACTAGAAGAGAAAAACACAATAAAATAATTTTAGAAGACAAGGAATAGGGGCCAGCAGTCTGAAGTCAAACCCAAGCTTAAATTCTTATATTGATTTAATTATTTGGAGAGAGTCTCACTGAGTAGCCCTGGAACTCACTACCTACACCAGTGTGGCCTCCAACCTGCAGCAATCCTTCCTCTGCCTCTTGAGTCCTAGGATCACAAGGGTGTGCCACTGCACCCAGCCCAACCACAGACGTTAGACCAAGGTGTCCTGGGTCTGTAAATCCCACACAGGGTTGTCTGTGTGGCTTCCTGAGGACAGGATCCATAGTTTCTCTCTTTCCCACTTTCTAAAGCAAAGCATGACAATATTTATTCTTCTCTTCATAATGTTCATATGACATCCACACTGCAACAGTCCCAGGGATGACTTACAGTCTAAGGCTGGCTATAGGGCAGGCCTGCCGTGATGTCTCCTCAGGTCCTCCCACTATCCTTTATCCATGGATACCCTATCAGCCGTCACTTGCTGTTACTCACGTGCCTACTTCTAACAATAACTTAACTCATGTGCTTCTTGCCTGGCATAAAAGCTTAAATGTTCCCCCCTTACTTACAGAAGAAAAATATGCACAGCACTGAGAGCCAACAGGTTTGAGTGAAGGTTTAAATCACTCTCCTGTGACTTATAAAACTGTCTGCAGCCTGCGGTCTGCTCATCAGACACGCTGCAAGCCTCCAGTGAACATATCATACGAGTTTGTGTGGCCCTGTAGCCATGTAAGTGGCACGCTGTTTAAGAATGCTCACTCTCTTTTTTAAGATTATTTTATTTATTTCTATTTTATGTTTAGGGATATTTTGTCTGCATGTGTGTCTAGACACCAAGTACACGATAGGCCTTCAGAGGCCAGAAGAGGGCGCCCGGATCCCTGGAATTGAAGTTACAGACTTTTGACAGCCCCTAAGTGGGTGCTGGAAGTTGAAGCTAGGGCCTCTGGAAGAGCAGCCAGTGCTCTTAAAGGCTGACCCATCTCTCCAGTCCCCAAGAATATTTCTCTTAAAGTTGAATCAAACCTAAAACCAACATTAATGCACAATTCCTATAAACATGAGCACACATGTGTCTTACAACATTTGAGCATCGTACCAAATCTCAATATATTTAGAAATATTACCTATGTAATACTTCTGGAAATAGTAAATCAAAGTGGAGTGATGCAAAGTGGAGATACAAAATCATACAAGTTATACCAGTACTAATATCCATTATATAGCTATGATACTATAAAAAAACCAACCAACCAAACAAACAAAAAAAAAAACTGTGCTCTACAAAGTTCAGCTGAATAGAGAGCAGAAGAAATGTTAAATGACACCACAGTTTAATTTCACTTAGAGAATGTCAACACCCGGTATGTTAACAGTGTCCCACTTGAGAGCAGTATTGACTTTGCTCACTTTAGACAAGATGCTTGACGTTTCTAGGTCTCAGCCTTCACATCTGCAGAACCTGAGATCTACAACAACCTCTGATGTTTCTTTCAGCACTAACCCCCTACAGCAGTGGTTCTCAACCTTCCTAATACTGCAACCCTTTAAAACAGTTCCTTATGTTGTGGTGACCCCAACATTAAATCATTTCCGTTGCTACTTTATAACTGTAATTTTGCTACTGTTTTGAATCGTAGTGTAAATATCTGATTTGCCGGATATTTGAAATGCCACCCCTGTGAAAGGGTCCTTAGACCCACAGGTTGAGAAACATTGCCCTAAAGACCCTGGATCTCTCTGGATTGCTAACGTCTTGCCACTAGATGAAGGAGAAAAGCTTGTGTCTAATTACAATGTTTTAACCTCAAGAGTAAAATTTAAATGGCGACCTAAAATTGGTACAAAACTAGCAAATTAATTTCCATAGCCACTGTTTGTTTACACTTTTTAGAAGGCGCAGAAAGGATGCTGGGGCAAAGGGGAGTGGCTAAGTAAGGCCAGACAGTTGCTTAGAAACTAGAGGCGGACTCGTCCGAGTGTGGGTGAATCCGCGTCCCAAGGCTGCAGAAGTGACCAGCCTGGGTCACTCCGTGGAACCGGGTCGGGCTGGAGACTCACTCGGTGGCCTGCACGAAGCTGCATGTGTTCGTCCGGCACACGTAGAAGCTCTTTCCTTTATTTGGGCCATCGCGGACGCCGGTCTTTAAGAAGCAGACGGCCCCTGGGGAAACAAGAAGGTCAGCAACGGCCACTCCAAGCCAGCCCCACAGTCCCCAGGAGGGAAACCCCGAGACGGGGCCCTTACCGTGCTCCGGACACTTAACCAGTTCCATAACTCAGCCAGGAAGCCCTGGCCGGCCGGGTTTCCGTCTTTGACCCCGCCCCGTTCCGCCCACCACAACGCTTCACCAATCAAACGGGAGAACCTCTCACCTTCAACCAATTACAGACTTCCTCAGGCTTGGCGCGCTCTGAAATCAAACTTGGAGTGAGGAGTGAGGAGGCGTGGCCGAAGTCCGGTGAGGACGCCGGGATGTCCCCTGGTTTGGGAGAAAGCGAGTCTTAGTGGAGGCTGAGCCCGGGCGGCTCCAGAGAAACCACTGAGGCCCTAATAGAGCCCCAGCCGCTTTCCAGCTCGGGAAGCAGCCACTGTGGGCGGAAACACTTCAATTTGAGGCGCCCGAGAGGCGGGAGCATCCCTTAAAACTGTGGGAATCTATTGCACAGTCTGTAATAAGCACAAAGATTCCCTTAGGAACCCGGACAACTTTTAAATGAGTGCAGGTCGTCCTCGGGGTCACCAAAGATTGAACATCTGCACAAACCTCAGTTCCAGGCTCCGCGCTCTTCGAGTCTCATGGCTGCCTTCTCCCGGTTAGGTTCTAAGGACCGCCTGGTGTGGATGCCCTGAGTCTGATAGAAGAACCTGAGGGCAATACCGGACCTTGCGTGCATGATAATTCTATATTGTGTGTTTTGCATTGTCAAACCTTTTGAACTTATTTTGCATTTGCACTTTAAAAAAAAACTGAGAGCGACATTAAAAGAATATTGCATTTGAAATTAAAACCAAGGGGCTAGAGATACGGTTCAGCATTTAAGAGCGCTTGCTGACTGTTCTTGCAGACAGGAATTTGGTTCCTAGCACCTACTTCCGACCTCAAACAACCACCTGTAATCCAGCTCCAGGCCTCCATGGACTCCCACATTAACTTGTACACACAGAGAGACACATACACAGAATTAAAAATAAAATGAATTTTTAGACATTATAATCGATTCTTTTATTGAGCAAAAGGGGAGGAATGACTGTCAGAGCTATTGCAACCGCAATCGGCATGGCTTCATATTTCAGCAGTTGAAGACCGTGTGTCTCAGAGTGGCACACACAACTGCTATGAGGACAGAAAAGCTGCAATGTCTAAGAAGTCTGGGCTATATGGAGACTGTACATGTTTTAGAAGTCCTGAGGTTCCCTCCAGACAGACCCAAGGCATTGCTCATGAATTAAGCAGTTCTTACTAATAGCTTTTTTGGTGCCCCAAGAGGAGTAAGTGTTTGAGAAATATAAAGTTCACTTAATGCATACATTTAAAGCAACTGTTCTAACCATAAGGGGCTTCCTGAATGAAGGAAACTGAAGTAGCCTATACCTAATGCTTAAATAAATATAAAATAGTATTTAAATGTCAAGATGAACAGAGTCAGCGGCAAACCCTGGAGAGCTTGAGAAAGACAAGGATTTCCAAGTACATGCAGTATACCTCCAGTTCTCCAGTGGGATTTTATATAGGCAAATAGGTGGTATTTTCTTTATTCCCAGACTACAATTCCAAGATCTGTATGTGCATGTGAAATAGATACCACATGAGGAAATGGAGACCACAAACACTAAGGTTTGGGGTAGAGGACCGTGGTGATTCTTGTAGTGAGAATTTTGGTTTCATTAAAAACATGGAAATATAAGAATGGTTTTTGTTTTAATCCCAGGTGGGGCTGCTACAGGTTGTCCACAGCAGCTGACTATGATTTCCCTCTAACAGGGGTGTGGTTTTGCCAGCTGTGTATAATTTCTGAGAGTGTATGACATTTGGAATTCTGTGGACTCTTCAGAGGGTCTATAAATACTAGGGCCCAACAGAAGGGGCTGGTTGGCTAGTTGGTGGTTGGATGCTGTTGGCTTTGATTTGTTAAGCAGTTGTATGCGAAGAGATGAAAAGAAGAAATTATATGTCCTAGTGGAGAAGCTCAAACTTGCCCCAAGGAACTCTTCACCCTTAATCAGCAGCAAGTCGTCTAACAATAATGTCACCCCTTTCTCCCTCTGCTCTTTTTTCTCTTCTACTTAGTATTAAGGGGTTCAAAGGAAAGGGGTGGAAAAGGGTGGAAGAAAAAAAGAACTCACAGTGACCAAAAGTCCGGTTTTATTGATAGATAGATAGATAGATAGATAGATAGATAGATAGATAGATATAATTTTCGCCTCCCTTTTTTCCATGTATGCCTACCGGCCAGAAGAGGTCACCAGACCTCATTATAGATGGTTATAAAGCACCATGTGGTTGCTGAATTGAACTCATGCAGCAAGTGCTCTTAATCTCTGAGCCATTTCTCCAGCCCTAGGTTACAGATTCTTTCCTGCACAACATGATTTTGAGACTAGACAAAGTCCAGGTCTCAAATGTGGCATTACAGACAAGTCTTTTCCTCTGAAGCTGCTCAGCCAGCTTGTATACATCCAATAGACAAAAACTGGACACAGAAAACTTACAGGAAGGGAAACCGTTTCTTCCAGAAAACTGGGATGTGCTAAATAAAAATGTTTAGACCCCAGATCATATTAATAGGGGTGTGTTTGGACCAGTGAGACAGCCAAGCATGCACAGGTTTTGTGCATATATATTTCATATATGTTCTTAGCATGAAAACATCTGGAGAGACCTCTGAGAATGAGCTATATAAATTTCTATTTTGAATGAAGCTGAGAATGTAAGTTTTGGGTTTCTTGATAGCCTTGTCGTACTCAGAACAAGTGTTTAGAGTAAATCCTAAATCTAGATGTTTTAAATGTACAAGTTAACAATATAAATTATTTAAGTATGGGCTGGCTCAAACATCAAGTTTATGTTGGAATTATTCTGTAGCTGGACTGTGACAGTGACTGCACTTGAACTAAAAAAGCTATTTGTTTGTTTGTTTGGAGATAGAGTCTTAGGATTATCGCAACCTGGTCTTGAACTGGGTGTGTTTCCCAGGCTTACTTTCAAAGCACAGTCCTCCTGTCTCAGCTTCCTGTGTGATGAGTTTATAGGCATGCATCCTCATGCCTGGCTTAGAATTATACCTTTTAAATGGGCGAATTCTATGAGACCTAAATTAGTCCTCAAGAAAGTTGTTTTTTAAAAATATATAAGTGGTGCTGGAACCTTCTGTGTGGAAAGGAAACGGTAGGCATGCCAACATCCTTAGAGAATAGCCTAGTGGCTGAAGAACTTGGTCGTAGACAGGCACACTTCACTCTCAGATAGTGTTGACCCTGGAGCAGATGGGTTCCTAATCCAGGATGATACACTCACCTTATTTCTTAAGGAAAACAAATGGGCTTGGGGCTATGCTGGCTGGCACATGTCAGACTCAATGGGCACTTGTTAGAGGTGAGAGGGCAAGCTGCAACACTAACCCCTTAACACCCCTGTCAGCATTATTTAAAAATATCCAGCAATTTAAAATTCAAGCCAGTGGTCAGATTCCAGCAGTTCCGCAAGTCTTGTTTATTATATACAAGGTTTTCTAGCCAGTTGTCAGTTCTAAGTATCCTACTATGTGGGTTAGGGGTGAGGAGACGGTGGCTGGGAGGCCTTGTGCATGCCAAGTGAGTACTGAATCACCGAGTACCACCCTACCCAGCACCTGATTTTCTGAAACTCTCAGGCATTTTGATTGTTGCAAACAGAGAGCCTCCTTCTAACTGGCAGGTGACAGATCTTTGCCCTGCAACACATTCTGAGAAGGGAAGTTGTCAAATCTCAGCTTTCTCTGAGGTGCGTTATAAGATAAGGGCTTTTACTGAATAGCTACAGTTAGTGCTCACAACTCCCCTAGCAATACACATTCTTTATTCCCAGTTATAAGATTTAGCATAGTCAGGTCTGGTGGCTTACACCTGTAACCCCAGAACAAAGAAAGAGGATTGACTTGAGTTCAAGGCAAGCCCAGACTACATAGAGAGGACCAGGCTAGCCTGAGTTATACAGCTAGATGTGTCTCAAAATGAACGATTAGGATATTGTCTCAATTAGTGTGCTAAAATAAAAATATTGTTGTTGATGTTGTTATTATTATTATCATTATTAATTTTAGTTTTTGAGGCAGGGTTTCATTGTGTAGCCTTGGCTGTCCTAGAACTAGCTCTGTAGATCAGGCTGTCCTTGAACTCAGAGGTATCTGCATGCTTCTGCTTCTGCCTCCTGAGTGCTACAATTATAACCATATGCCACAAAGTTCAGTGAGTCGAATATTTCACTTCCCTTTCATCAAACATTTAGGTATTTGCTGTGGTATGCTTAACAAAATGTTAAAAGTAAAAGCTATCTTACAAATGACCACTAGGTGGCAGCATATTAACATGAAAACAGAGCAGAAGGCCTGCCCACTTCTGGTTCATTCTTTTTTGCTTACAAATAGGTACTGCTCATCCAATTTCATTTTGTTTGGTGCCTTCCAGATATATGAGAGTTTTAAACCTGTCCTTCGATTAAGGAACAATCAAGATGTTACTGTGGGCAAAAATCTGTTTATAATCTGAACTGTCATTCAGTTTGACAAATGATTTTGTTGTACCAAAATTTTGCAGTGTTAGATTCCAAATTTCACTGTTCTTAAAATATGATGCCAAGAATTGTTCAGAGCAGTTTCTCCTACTTGTATATAATTCATCGTAGTGCTGTCTTAATGTGTAGAGTTGCATTGTCAACTGGTTTTAGAACATTTTTTTTGGTGTATCGTATAACGTGTATGTGCACACATACATGTGTGTGCATATGTGTGTGCACGTGTGCATACGGAGACCAGAGGTTGACATAAGATATTTTCCACTGTTGCTCTCCATCTTGGTTTTGGAGGCGGGATCTCTTGCTGAACCTGAATCTTACCCCTTGTTTAGAGTGAATGGCCAGTAAGCTCCAGGGCCCAACTGTCTGCATGCACAACCACATCTGGTTTCTCCGGGTGTTGGGCATCCAAACTCAGGTCCTGTGCTTACATGTCAAGAATTCTACTAGCCGTGTCCTCTCCAAGCCCCTCCCCGCAGTTTAAGACCATTTTTATGATCCTGAAAATGAGGTCGACCTAATGACCTCCATCTTCAAAATGTTGCCTTCTGAACATCCTCTATAAATGGAGCCATAGAGCATGCCTATTGCTTCTGCCTTGCAGCATCCCTACGGGATGCCTTCAAGGTTCATCCATACAGTCTAGTGTGTCAGTGGTCCAAGGACATCGGAGAAACTAGAATGGAGCAGTGGAATGCATCAACGTTGTTTGTGTACTCCAATTGTAGTCTTGCCAATATTTTGAGACATCAAACCATAAACTTTTAAAGCTTTGTATTACATGACTCTATTTCTGTCCTCTGGGAAGGACGGCTGGCAGAGCTTTGCTGTTCTACTCTGTACCACTAGCATGCATCGCTGTTAAGATTTAAAAAAAAATCCAATAATGCCATTAAAAGCACGTGCACAGGGAGGTACGACAAAGAGAGTATAACAGAATCATAATGATTATGCTTTTGTGAGATGGCAGGATTTGGGGTGCCCTCCCTCATTTTTATTCCCATGTAATCTTATTACACTGCCATGGAGTGGCCTTGGGATAACATGTCTGCCTCCTTCATAATCTTTTGTTCGTGCGTGCTTCTCAGCCTGGCTGTATAACCCCGTCCTGTAATTAATTCTTTCTTCTTTCTATTTCCTCCCACCCTCTGTTTTGTATCTAATTTCATACTTTAAACCAAGTCCTTTCTCCTTTCCGCTCTCTCCATACTTAAGGTATTTTACTTATTTCTAACTTGACTCTTGACCCTAATTTCCAATGTCCCTAAGATGCAGGAATACTCCTCACTGCTTTCCTAAGGCTGTAATCATCACACACACACACACACACACACACACACACGACCAGGATGAGAAGGCTGCTGTGGTTGTATACACAGTTGCCCCATGTTGCCTTTCCTCTGGGTGGTAACACATGGCACTTGGGCACAGGCTAAGTTCTTTTGTTGAGAAGGAATGTGGTACCCCAGGTTCTGAAGATTCACCACCTCCGAGCCCCTCCAGATGCTGGGATCTTAGTGGCTGAGACAACCTGCACAGATCTGGTGATAGCACCCCACAGCTTCTTCACCTAGGAGCCGGAATAGAGCAGTCTGCATTGTGCTACTTTATTTCAGAGCAAATGCTCGTAAATGGCCCGTCCATAGCTGAGCGCTCCATTATTTATACTCAGCACTTTGACCAGTTATGAGTCTCTGCATTAAACACTACCCACGGCACAAAAGAAGCTTCTCTGACCAAAGCTGTGAGCAGCACACGTCTGTGAGTATAAACAGAAATATTTACAGTGCAGCTTGACAAGATGACCAATTGGCAAAACAACAGTAGTGGGTTCTCCTCTAGGGCATATGATTCCCCGCCATGGCTTTTGACTAGGTTTCCCATACCAGCCATGAAGCCTTCCCTGTGAATCAGGCCTTAGATCTGGTCAGAAAGCAGTTGGCTATCCCTCAGTCATGCCACACTTCTTCCCCAGTGTGCACATTTTTCCAGGCAGCTTGGTATGGTAGCAGGTTGGGACTGGTGCTGGGCGAGCCCACTGATGCTTTTCTTCCTCAGCAGCCTGCGCACCACCTGATCCTGTTGTATTTTAGCCATCACAGAAAACGTTTCCTGGTCAGTTCAAGATTGATTTCTCTATGTTCTGCATTCGAAGTGAGTATTATCTTCAGCAACAAGGATTTGACATCTAGGCGTGATGAGCAACCAAGAACAAGGGCTCTTCCACTCTTGGGTTGGAAGATCATAGGTTTCCATGTAGTTTTTCATGCACTGTTCCTTTTGGTTAATCTTTCTGCCAATACCTCATGTCCCCAACCCCTACCTTCCTCTATGCTGAATCTTTCCCTTTCTCTGCCTTCATTTACCATGTATTTTACTATCCATCATCCCTTAAGGTGTTCACCCCTCTAGAAGGCCCGATTCTAGTGTCCTGGCTTCCACATGTACTCCAGGTTAAACATCCAGAACACAAGATTTAAAGCTAGAATTCACACATAGGAGATAACATGCAACATGTCTTTCTAGGCCTGGGTAGCCTCACTCACTGTAGCTTTTCCAGTTCCATAGATTTGCCTGTAAATTTAGTAATTTCGTTCTTTACAATTGAGTAATACTCCATTGTGCATGTGCGCCACATTTTTCTATCCATGTGTCATGAAGCGTGTCTTGATTGACTTGATTGCCTAGCTATCATGACTTGAGCCTCAAGGAACATGAGTCTGAAGTTATCTCTGAGTAGGAGAGAAGTTCCTTTGGGTATATGCTCAGGTCTAGGGAGCTTCAAGGAAGAGACAATGAATTAGGAGGCGATCTAGGAGATGCTGGGTTGGGTCATGTCATGGCTGTTATATGTTTTAATTCACAGCAGCTGGCTATGTAAGACCTACACAGGACCTTTACATGACTGTCAAAGGTCTAACATAGCTTGGGGCTAGGGAGCTGAGGCCACACTCCCATCAGAGGGGATATTAACAGTTGGTAGCTATGTCGAGGGAAGTCACTGTCCTGTGAGGACATGGCCACTGGAAGTTTGCTCATGCTCCAAGGAGTGGTCCCACACCCATGTGCATATAGGCAGTACAGTACAAGTTGCCCTCTGGGGTATTGACAATTTTAAAAAGAGAACATGAAGTTGGGAGGGAGGTGAGGTGGGGGTTAGGAGGAGTTGGAGGGAGGTGGTCGTGGATGGAAATGGTCAATATACATTATATAAGTGTATAAAGCGTTCAGAGAATAAACAGTATTTCAAAACCAAAATAGATATTCAAGAAATACCAACCCTTTGAAAGCATGATGGACTCTTTTGTTTCTCTGAGCAAAACTCCCCAGTGGCTCTCTAGTAATTGGAGAAAGATATAAATCCTCCCTGGGCTCATAGGATCTGGCATAGTCCAGTTCTCCTTCCTCCCTGCTACTGTCCTGTCTCTCAAGTGTCACATGCCTACCTCATCCGCATTCGATTCCTCCAAATGCCAAGCCTTCCTTCACCCTAAGGCTCTGGTCACTCCTTACCATCCATCTCACTACTTCTCCCAGTTCCTTAAAAGGTCCAGCCTCTGGCATGTGAGGCCTCAGCGTAGGCACACCTCAGCCACACTTGCCCTGTGTACACATCTCCACAGAGCGCCTTCCCTGCTGTCCTCTCAGAGAGAGTCCCATTCCTCTCCCACACAGCACTAAGCACACAGTCATCTGTGTGCCTGATCATCGTCTCTCCCTTCCATGAACTCTACATAAGTGCCAATATCAGAGACTTGTGCTCAGTACTCTTTCTAAGTACAGGGCATAGAAACTCCACACACACCTGTCCCATGGGTGGATGAAACCAGAATGGAAGGAACCTTAACATCACTAGGAGTGCCCTCTGGTCCCTTCCACAGCATCCCTAATAGATACGGCACAAAGGTTCCTGGTCACTACCCGTTCTCTATTATTATCACGTATCAGTGAATTCTCGTGCCTACTGAGGAGAAACCGTTCTGTCTGCAGTGACTGCCTTCTTGTCTCGTGAAGTTACCCAGGGCACAGCAAGTCTATTCTAGCACCACTTTAAAATTTCTAATAAGCCAGTTCATCCTCTTTCCATATTGCACACGTGTTCTTCCCTCCAGAGAAGCTGTTCCAGCTGCTGCAATTCTCTCCCCCGTGGCCCCCTCAGTAATGCTTTTCAAGGGATATTTGCTTCATTTTCAGGCATCTTCAATGAGAGCACAGTGGAATAGTTAGCTCCTTTTTTTTTCTTTTTTCTGGCTCTGACCAGTTTATAATGTGGCTCCTCCTCCTCCTCTCTCTCTTTATAGCAAATATGTCATGCTAGTAATTTTTATTGAGTATGCAATCAACCAACACTACAGCTTTCATTTTCCACACATGGACTCAAAAAAACCCAGCGCATGTAATTTGCTTGAACTTAACCGTGGATTCTGAATTTCGTCTTGTTAGTTTGATCCATCCTTCTAGCCGGTCCAAATCTCTTTGAATCTTATTTCTCAGGGCCGACTTATTAGTACTGCCTCCCGACTGAACACTTGACAAGCCTACCCTCCTTCCCTTCGGTGGTGATGCCTATAAAACTGCTGAGCTAGGCAGAGCGCTCCTCCAGGTAAAAACGACGCCACCGCCACCGTCATTCAGTCAAGAATGGAGTTACAGGGTTCACTCTGCTGCTGTCGTTCACGGCTGCCGCCCTATAGTTGTCCCTTTATTGATCAGCGGTCAAAGCATAACAGCAAAAGAAATGAGGCTAATCTATCCTGGCCTTTTCTTGGTGACTGGCTGGGGAAACAGCCCACAGCAACAGAGGAATATGGCTCTGCAGGACGAAGCTCTTGGCACATACTAGGGCTGGTGCTTCTTTTGGCCACGTCACCGCCTGTCTTGTCAATTTGGTCACAACACTTATCACTTCCTACTCCTCACTCTGTCTGCTTCCTCCGTCCGCTCTCTTTTGGTCTTCTCTCACATTTATATGCATTTGGATGTAGGCTAGGAGAATTCTAAGAAAGGGATTTGCTGCATGAGCTCACTGTGAGAAGAGTTTGCTACTTTGATGAGGTCTGGGGTCACTTCCTTATGGACCACAGTGCAGAAGCCCGGCTGAGTCACACAGTCCAGCTCCCCTCCCTCATCGCTTCCTCTTTAATACTTCCTCGCACTGTTTTCTGGACTGACCTTACTTCATTATGACTGGAAGCCCAACAGTCTTGTTTGCATATACAGGAGACCCTGTCTACTGTGCCAGGGGGGCAGTAAGGCCACTAAGCTCTGTGACACTTGCTGCCTCTACGTCTCAGGATATCTAAAGGACTTCTTCCTAAAAGCTTGCTGTCTTCTTACCACTGGGCCCATCCAGAGCTACCTATGCTACTGGGTGAGAATCAGAGAGGCCAGAGCAGGTGTGGTGGTGGTGTGTGTGTGTGTGTGTGTGTGTGTGTGTGTGTGTGTGTGTGTGTTCTCTCTGTGGGCTGCCTCCTGTTATTTCTGCTTTCTCACCCTCGTGAGCTCACTACCCTCATTTCTTCTCTTCCATTCCTCTTTGACTCCTGCTCGTTCCTCTCCTGTCCCTCATTCAGGACACTTCTTCGGGGCAGGGCAGATGAAAGCGGCATTGCTGGGAAGCCGTGGTGGGAGCAGTCACATCCTGGCTCTCGGTCTCTCTACCCAGAGCTGTGCATGCATCCTTAAGCAAGCCCTCTGCATTCTTACACTTTTTTCATGATGACACCGTTCCTGCCACCTCCATAACTGCTTATTTCTCACGGAAGAGCTGGAGCATGGTTAAGTGGCAGGTGGATAAATTGAGTTCATTTCATTCGACTGATGTTGCTTTAAGGATGTACATACTCTCTCTCTGTGTGTGTGTGTGTGTGTGTGTGTGTGTGTGTGTGTGTGTGTGCGCGCGCACTTATACAATAAGACATACCAAACCTATAGCACTTATAATTTATCTCCATTGAAAAATGTTATGAGACTTGAAGAACATTCATGAAGGGTAAATATGGGACAAACAATTAATTGATTATCTTGACAATTCTGCCATGGCATTATGCTCCCCACAGTTCATATGCTGAAGCCAATACATTAATATTTAGGGATGGTGCTTGAGGGAGGTAATTAGATTTAGATGAGCTTCTAAAGGTGAGGCTCTGTGATGATTATTAATGCCCTTGAGATGATTATCAATGTCCTTGCCAGAAGACACAATAAGGCTGGGAAGATGGCTCAGTAAAACTTTACCATGCAAGCGTAAAGACCTGAGTTTGAATCCCTAGAACCTAAGTAAGAGCCAGATGCAGCAGCACACTTCTGTAATACCAGGACTCCTACAGTGAGGTAGGGTCTGAGATGGGAGAATCCCCGGCAGCTTGGGCACCAGCTTGTCTGGCCACTGCAGCTGCACGTAGGACACCTTGCATCCAGCATGATGGGAGGCAGAATCCAACCCCTAAGGCTGTTCTCTGACATCTACAAATGTGCCACAACATGCGTATGCCTCCGAGAGAGAGAGAGAGAGAGAGAGAGAGAGAGAGAGAGAGAGAGAGAGACAGAGAGACAGAGACAGAGACAGGATCAGACACAGCCAAAGAGAACATGAACAGAAAGGATTACTGTCCCTCTCCAGAGAGCTCACTGAGGAGGAAGATGGCTGATTCACAGGCCAGGAAGAACCCTCAGCTGACAATGGATCAGCACTTTGATCCAGGATGCAGCCTTGTGAACTGTGAGAAAATAAATAAACGTCTGTGGTGTCAGTCACTCGCCTCTGGTGTTCTACTCTAGGCCCAAGCACAGCAGTGCAAATTCCCAAGCTAATTGTTCACTATCTACCATAGCATATGCTTCTACATACAATGTTTTCCAAATGTGCCATTTGCACTAAAATCTATATGTAAATTGAATTAGCTAATTAATACAGGTATAATGTATCTCAGGATAAACGTCTCCTGCGGCTCCATTTCTCATTATTTTCCATGTATTTATATATCTTTGCTTTAAACCCCTGGACTAAATCACACTGGCTTCTCATTTAACTGAAAAGTGCCCAGACCCCATTATCCAAACGTTCTTCCATTCCCCTTGCCCTAGTCACTGGACTCTTTCCTAAAGTCTTTCCTCCACAGCTGAGAACAAGCCAGCAATCCTATTTCGTGACTGAGTCTGTGCTTGTGTTCAAATCCCACACCTTGCTCTCTCCAGGACGTGTTAGGAGTTAGAACACAGGTAGCTGGTATTTTCTTTTCAGATGCAGAAAGCATCTGAAGTGGTCAGGGATGACCACTCCCTAAAGGTATGAACTCCAACTCCCTCACATCCGTCTTATTTAAGCCTCACCAGGGCCCTGTCAGGTCAGAGACATTGCCAGCATTTTGTGCATCGAAAAAGGGCAAAAAGTCAAAGTGGTCAGTGAGAAGAGTAGTACACAGTAGCTTCCATCTGTCTTATTGAAACCTGCTCCTGTGTCTGCTATGCCTTAGTGGGGAAGGACAAACCGCTGAACGGGGCAGGTGACACGTGGGAGCAGGGTGATGGCTGGTGCTTACTTATATCATGCCTTGCTGAATGCCTTTCCTCACTCAAGCACCACAGGCCTGTGTGCTAGGAGCTGGTGCTGGGAAGAGGGGACAGGCCTTCCTCATATTGGAAGCTGAGCCCCGACACTTCACTTCAGATGCTGCTGCTCCTCCCAAGCTGTTCGCTCAGGGGACCTGCTCGCCAGGGACAGAGCTACTATCTGTCTGCTTTAGGGCATGGACGGCATCTGAACAAATGCTTCAGGAAATGTAGGTCATTCTCACATCAGCACCCTTTTATTCAGCAGGTCATATCTTCAGCAACGGCCACTAGAGAACCTTCAGTTTCCAGTGGCCAGCAAGGTAGTGCAAACAGCTACTGCCAGACAGGCCAGGCAACAAAGCAAAGAGTCCCTAACGACAGACTTGAGCACTTGTAGTAGAGTCTGCCTTCAGTGACAGGAAACCATCACAAGACACATCCTTCTGTGTCTATGTAAACTGCCTCGCAAGGTCACACGGAGTGGCCACATGCTCAACATGTGTTGAGCTGAAAGAAACTCTGTGGAAGTTAGTGTTGAGTGCAAAGGGCTCCCTGGCTTCCCTGAGCCAATTTCATCCCTCTCTGAAAAGCGAGAGGACGCTGGCTGAGGTCCTATCATTGCTGTTGCCCCAGTGGGGCTCTTGTGACTCTCATGTTACTGACGTGTCTCTGTTCATGAGAGGGTAGAGTCTCTGCACACTGTGGAAGAGAAAACACTGCTTTGGGCATCATGGTCCTTAAGACAGAACTGACTCCCTGTTTTATAGTTGTGATGGATAATTGAATGCATCAACTTGATTGGGCTAAAGAATGCCCAAGATAACTAATAAAACACTATTCCTGGGTATGTCTGGGAGGATGCTGCAGGAAGAAATGAGTAAGTAGGCAATGTTAAAGATCATCAGCCCTGTGGGCTAGAGAGTGTGCTCAATGGTTAGAGCACCCATTGTTCCTGCAAAGGACACAGGTTCAATTCCCAGTACTCACGAGTTGGCTCACAACCATCTACACCTCCGGTTCCAGGTGTTATGACAACATTTTTGGACCTCCATGGTCACCATGTATACCTGAAGTACATATAAATACATGCAGGCAAAACATTCAATACACATGAAATATAATAATCTAAAAAAAATTAAATAAAAGATCAGCCTCCAGGTTGGTAGTTACAAACTGTTACCAGCACAAGTAGAACAAAAGCCTGAGACAGGGCAAATCCTCTCTTCTTGGGGTGGGATGCCCATCTTCTGCCCTTGAACACCAGCACTTTTGGTCCTTGAGGCTGCAAGGCCTACATGTCTTCGCTCTTCAGTTCTCAGGCCTTAGGTCTCAGTGTAGGAATCACCTCACCAGCTCCTAGTTTCTCAGGCCTCTGGGTTCTGATTAAATCACACCATTAGCTTCACTGGGTCTCTGGTTCACAAACATTGTTCTAGAGATCTCTCCACCTCCATAACTGGGTGAAACAATTTCCAAAACAAAATTTCTCTTTACATCTCTGTTCAGGTCCTGTTACTTCTGTTTCTCTGGAGAACTCTGAGTGATGCCATTTTCTCCCCAATGTTGTCACAGGATTCAATCCTGCTAAACCCGTGGTCTCTGCTCAATGAAGTAACTGTTCATTTCGCTTCCCTCTTTGCTGAGAGAAGAGACTTTGTCTGTAATGTCGACATGCCTGGCTCTTAGTATAAGCCTCATCACACAGTCAGAAGCACAGGATGCTCATTGAAAATATGTATCTCACTACACCTCTTTAATACTAAAATTATGCAATGTCAGTCATCTATTTGACCCTCAATTTTTAATTTTAATGATGTTTATCATTTTATCATATACAATGTGAGGTAGTTTTTTATGAATTATTTTTAATTGCTCAAGCATAATTCACTAAAAGAAGTATTCTCTCCTCAGTAAAGTAGCAGCAATAGTAGAAATCGGGTAAATGCATTTGTATAGATTTACTTCTGGTCTCCAATTCTTCTCTATTGGTTCTTTATATGTAGACACATTTCATATGGTCTTAATTATTGTATTTTACAGAATTTCCTGTAACCTGATCATGTAATTCCTTCAACCTTTTATTTTTACACATGGTCTTCTTGTTCCCAAATAATATGTATTTTTATACATATTTTACATATACATTATACATATTTTAGCATTAGAATGAGCTTGTTGATGCCTAAAAGTATCTGGGATTTGAGTCAGGATTCCAATAAGTATGACACTAATGAAGTTTGGGGCTTGAGGAGTATTTACTACGGGGGGGGGTGCCATTTTATGCATTTCAGGGTGTTCAGAGAATGCTGGTCTCACTCACTAGCACTTCCCCAAGATGTGACACCAAAAGGTCCCCATGTTCATAGTCACTAGGAGGGAAATCTGCCCCTCCCTGCAGTTAGCAGCTGCTTTACCTCCGTAGATCAACTCAAAGAGAGTTGACGAGCATGACGCTGAGCCCTTTAACTATGAAAACAGCCTCCCTAGTAGGTCTTTTTCAGCCCAACAATGTCTTACTTATAGTTTTAAATGGAGAATTCTTAAAAATTTATTTCAAGACATTTGATATTTTATTCTATTATAGGTATGATTTCCAAGGCATTTGATATTAAACTACAGTTTATTTTCTGTACTGATCTAGTATCTGATTTGGGTTTCCTAAAAAATGCAATCAAGTCACCCGAAAATAAAGACAGTTTAATTTCTGTTTCAATGTTTTATTGCCTTTAACTTCTTTGTCCTGTTGAATTGGTGTGAGATAAGCCCACCCAGAGACCACCACATGGTCACTCTTAGAGACAAAAGGAAAGTCTTTATTGCCAGCTAGCTGCTGCACAGGGTACTTGACCAAATCCTGCAGCCCCAAGCCCAGACCTTACAGCTCTTTATCTTTCACACGAAAACTCTATCCTGGTCGGCACACTTCAGTTAGCACAAAGTGGAACTACAGAAGCCAAAAAAGCAAGGCTAGTACGTGAAGGGACTTTTCCCTCAGGCTTTCTTGGAACTATTGACTAGGTCTTTGTTTCCATTTTCCCAGGCTTTGGGGCCTGTGAGAAGTTTTGAGGTCAGAATGGTGCCTCTAACATTGCTTCAGTAGTGCTAAGGTCTGTTAAAGCATTGCATTACAAGAACTTTCAGTCAAGCATTCAAGAAATGTAGTGCTAGTTGGCATCCCATCAAATTCCTAATAAAAGGCAAGAAGTACTCGGTCTTCTACAACTGAATTTGATAGCCTTTGTCAACTTGAAGAAATTCCTCTCTATTGTCTGCTTGCTGAGTTCATATTGAATATGAACTCATAAAAACTAAAAACTATTAAAACTATGCTGTGCTGCACTTATCTAAAAAACTATTAAATTCTTTCCTTTCACCTATAGAGTTGATGAAGAATTTTCTCTCCATTCTGTTAACAAAATGATTTTGCACTTAGCCCTGGAAAACACTCTTCTTCTTTATGTGTCTATAAATTTGATTACTCCAGGCACTTCTTATGAGAGGCTCATACACCACTTACCCATTTATGATTGATACAGTTTTCTTACAGTGTCTCCCAGGATCATCTGTGTTGTAACATGTTTTATAATGTCCTTCCCCTTTTAACACTCTACTATGTATGGTATCATATTCTGTTAATTTATCCATGAATCCATGGACATTGGGTTGCCTTTAGAGTTTTGGCTATTGTGCATGCTTTTGTTATGAACATGGGTGTCAAAATCTCTTCATGACCTTGCTTTCAATAATGGGTATAAAACTCAGAAGCAAAGTTACTGGATTATATGGTAATTCAGTTTCTTTCTTTCTTTCTTTCTTTTCTTTTTTTTTTTTTTTTTGCAGTGAGATAATGCAATCAGATAAGGAAAAGAAATGAAAGGAATTGACCTATTGCTTGCTCACAGCAGCTATGCTGTTTTATATTCCCAACGATGTTGCTCAAGCTTTCTACCTCGTGTGTTACACAAAATTCATTTGCAATGTGTGATAGGCCTACTTTTGAAAGGCAAAATATCAAACTAGCTGTGTATGTAGCTTTTTGATCTGTGACTGTACTCATAACCTTGAGATGTTGTTTTAATGGTGGAGTTTTTGGTATCTGGTGATGGCTTCAGGATGTGAGGCGGGAGTGAAAGGATTGAATCTTTCCTCTAAACCTTCTAATTCCCTGCACAATTATCTCATATATTACCTTGGATCTAAGTGCCTTTAAATAGAAATGCATGCTCCAAATACCTCTGTCTGCATTACTCCCTAAGGACTCTCCTCAGACAAATTGTTTTTCTTTTAATTTACCTGCTTAAATCTAAGCTGATGATCCTTGCTCTATAGAGTTATCGTGCCAAGAGCTATTAATGGTATATGTTTCAATTAGGGACTCATTGCACACACACACACACACACACACACACACACACACACACACACACAAGAATGTGTGTTAACGAAGGACACTCACTGCTATCGTCATAGTATATATCTATTCAATGTGCCCCAAACTCCCAGTGATTATTTTATGTTTTGTTGTTGATTGTTTGTTTGTAGAATTTCATGAAGTACAAAGTGTCCTTGTGTTCATTTTGCAGCTAGGGAACTCCTGATCCTCCTGCCTCACCTCCCATGTGCTGGTACTGCAGTGTGAGCCCCAATGCCCTGTGCTCCCAGTGATTAGTATTATAACTAATAACTACAATGTTGAAAATCCCTCATGTTGAAGAATGGCTTGCTCTGTTCGCCATGGTCAGCTGCACTCGTACACCGGTGGTAAGGGGCAGGTTCCATATTATCGAGTCTCTCCATGTGGTGCTGTACATGACATCAGGCTGTAGAGAAGTCTTCCTGGAAGCATGTAAGGAGATGACCCAGGAGAATAGCAGGGGCACTCACGATCTCAGTTACCAAAGTGTGTGTAGCGGGAATAGGGAACGCTCTGAGATCCCGCTGCCTCACAGCTCTGTCTGAATTCCATTCAGTCTAGACCATGCAAACAAAGTATTCTTTCTCCTAAGACTTTGTGTGGGCCTCAGAAATACTGAGGTCAACTCAAGGAATTGGTCAAGATCACAGGAGGGAAAAGGTTTCTACAGTAAAAGACATACAACTAGAAACACAGCAGGGACTTGACAAGTCATTTGTTGTCTCAGTGAGTCATTTGTTATAATTGGAACACTGGGTACCAAGAAGGGATCAGGAGAGATGAGTTATCAAGGATCTTATTATTGGATGTGCAGATCAAAGTAGAAACTGTCCACCCTCTGCCTCACAGAAAGAATAGCTTTGGTCTTTTATACACAGGTGCTGATAGCCTGGCCACTTCAGAATCACCTTTCTTACCTAATGTAGTAATGGCCTTGGTTTCAGAGGTGATGTGGTAGAAGCTTTGAATTTCTAACAATCAAATTAAATGTAGATGTGAGTAAAAGAAGAAAAATGGAGACAGGCATGATGGTACACACCTATAATGCTAGCATTCAGGAGGCCAAGGCAAGAGGATTACAGTTCTGAGCTAGCCTGGTCTACATAGCAAGATCTTATCTCAAAAAAGATGAACGAAAAAAAGATGAGACAGCAAATGTAACAGTCTATTTCTGCATGTCGTGATGTAGTGATATATCATTGTATTTACCAAATAAATATTAGCTACTTTGAGACCAAGTTTCTTTCTTTCTTCCTTTTTTCCTTCCTTCATTCTTTGCGTCATTCCTTTATTCCTTTCCTTATTTCTTTCTTTTGAGTCTCTGAGTCAGAGTCTTACTATATGGCCCAGGTTTGCCTAAAACTTGAATTTTCTGGTAATTTTGTTCTACACTCAAGGCATTCACAAAATTGATGCCACCTGCATTATTCATGTTAGGAAAATGATTGTTTTGCAGCCAGCTGCCATACTTCAGTTTGGCAACACTGCCCAATTTCAGACAAACTCTTCGCTGGAATTTTCATTCCCTGAACACTGAAGCGCTCCTTCCATGGTAAGCAACGCTTCTTGGCTAGCCAATGGTCACCATAAAACCCAAGTCTCTACGCACATTCAAGACCCCCTTTGCCCAGCCCTCTCTGAGAATGTGACACTTGAACCAACTCAGAGTGAGTCAATGCATGGCATTTTTCTTGAGAGTCTCCTCTGCCTAGACTGTTTACCTCAACTTAGCTTTTTTTTTTTTTAAGACACGCCATTACTTTTAACCCTCAGTCAAATAGCATCTCCTTTATGGTATTTCTCTCATTGCTAAGTGATCTTAGTGATAAGTTCACTTGGGGTAAAATGAATAGCCAGTGTAACAGAAGTGTCATCTAAGGAAATGCAGACACCTGTATGGTGTGGTGTCCTCTCAAGCAGGCTTGTATGACCTCCCTGCAGGAAGCGAAGGGAAAGAGGAGATGAAATACATAGTATTTGAGGCCACAGGACAGAAAGCAAAAGGAAGATCACAATGGTCCCAGACTGGCCAGGGTTCAGATGTTACAAGGGAGATTTGGGGCAAAAGACCATAGAGCTATTTTCACAAGAGAATAACGAGACATCAGAAAGTCATGGAGACCTTAGATCTGTCCCCTTAGAGCTGAGTGTGATGCAGACAGAGTCACATCGAGGGTAGTGCTGTCTGCTCATCTATGTCCCAGCATCCCATGCTCCACGGAGCCCATGGTACCCAAGTAAATCACAGGGAGTTATGGGGAGAGACTTCACTAGCATGTGAATCCTCAGAATCCTGCAGAATCCTTAGGCATATTTGAAGGACATTATTGATGTTGAAGACCCTGTTGTAAGCAAGACGTGACAAATGCCTATAAAATCTGAATTACTACTATTGATTTCGTTTCCTATGAGTACAGGTAGGGCTGGAAAAAAAAAATCGAGATACAGTGACATTTGCTTCTGATTTGAAGTGGTTTAAAACCTATTTCTAAGTTGGCTGCTGAGGCGTGAGCAGGCTGCTTAGGCTCAACTCTTGTAGCTGGGTGCTGCTGTTACTGAAAGAGTTAACTCAGAACAGGGCCCTCCCAGAAGGGAGAGGCTAAATCACATTCCTCAGAGCACAGGGTGGCCCCTGCAGCTAGGAAAGGCCCAGAGTCTGGCCACCTATCTCATCCCCTAACAACCAATTAGTTTAAAGGTAACACTGTTCTGCCAATCACATTGTGCCTAATGGTGACTGCCCTGAGGACTGTATAAAGGCCTCACAGCCTGGCATGGGGGAGGGGGTTGGGGGACGTGGGGGGGTTGGGGAGTGTTGTTCTCTCTCCATGTACAGGGCGACCCCAGCATGCTGGAAATTAAATAAAAATCCCTCTTGCTTTTTGCATCGATTCCCGTCTCCACCTTGTGTTTACTCAGGGGGTCTCTCAGGTAAGTTAAGGCTCTTTAGAGTCTTGCACTACCACCAAGAACCCCACCATGGGAGTGAAATAAACAAGCTCCTATGTCTACATAAACACCTGAGTTGAACTGTGAGATGTGGGTGTTATTGTCCTCACAATTTCCCACCACAGCAATAAATTTAAGCACAGTGTTTGTGGTAAGAGAGTTGAGGACAGCAGCTCTCAACCTGTGGGTCTCGACCCCTTTGGGACCAAATGACCTTTTCACAGAGGTAGCATATCAGATATTTACATCATAGTTCATAGCAGTAGCAAAATTACAGGTATGAAGTAGCAACAAAATAATCTTATGGCTGGATGGGGACTATATTAAAGGGTCACAGCATTAGGAAGGTCGAGAACCACCAGTTTAGGATCACTTGGCAAGCCTAAATTTGGGTTCTTTCTGTTCTGCTCAGTGCTAACTGACCCTGGATAAATCCTAACCTCTCTGAGCACCAGTTCCTCGTTTGTAGAACAGAAGCAATCCCTTCTGTGTAGGATGCCAGGAAACTCTATGAGGGTGAATAAGTTCTGAACAGTCATGAGGAATTAGCGTGGCTTGCGTCTTTTCACCACTGCGTTCATCGTCAGCAATAAATCAGTCAGCATCACACATGTCTCAAAAGACCAAAAACAATGAGAGGAGCCGCCCTGCCTTACTCATCTCTGTGTCAGCCTGCCTCGTAGACAAGGTTCTCAGAACAGTTCAGGGGAGTTCCACGGGGCGGCGAGCTTCCCACCCTCACTTCCAGCTCAGGGGCATCCCAAGTGCAGAATTGGCTTGGACCCCACACCAGTCTAGAGAGCCTAAGACTGTTTATTAAGTCAACCAACTACGCAACAATGGTAGATAAAATAGGTCAAATCAAGTGTTTCAGGAACATCATATGAGGCTACAATGGGAAAAACGTTAACCAGAAGAGACAGAAGCTAGAAAAATGGTCTCTGTACAGGGTCAGAAAGAAATCATTTTAGACTTCGTAGGTCACGTGGCGTGCCAGTTTTCTTTATGTTGCTGTGATAAAAACATTCTGAGCAAAAGCAACCTGGGGAGAAAGGGTTTGTTTGCCTGATACATCCAGGTCACGATCCATCATTGAGGAAAGCCAGGGAGAGGCTTGAAGCAGAGACCACGGAGGAGCACCACTTACTAGCTCAGCCTCTCCCTCACTTCCTTACACAGCCCAGGCCCGCCTGCCTAGGGATGGCACTGTCCACACTGGACTAGGCTGTCCTAGATCAACTAGCAATCAATAAAATCTCTCTTAGACACGCCTCCAGTTCAGCCTGACCTAGGCAATTCCTCGATTGAGGTTGACTCTTCCCAGGTGACTCTAAGTTATGTAAAGTTGACAATAAAAACACGAGCCAACACACACGGTCTCCTTAGCAACCTCCCTTTGTGGTCATTTCCTCACAAAAGCAGCCATGCATACAATGTAAGGGAATGAGAATGACTGGATTCCAGTAAATTGTATTTAAAGCACGGGTGGAAGGCTGTACCAGACCCTCGGGATGTGGTTAGCCAATTCCTGAGATAAAGGCTTGTCTCATTGCCAAAGAGGACTTATTACAAAGATGAAAGTAAAGCCAGGTTTCGGGGGAGGGGCACAGAATAGGAAAGCTGCAACCACTGAGCACAAGAGAAGCCCTCCACTGGATGCAAACACTAAACCAAACAAGGGTGCAACTGGAGAGAAGTCTCCTGGAAAACATATTTTATGGTGGGTCAAAGTTAGTAGGTAAAATGCGGGCTGGATAGGTTTGAGGACCTGAGTTCAAATCCCTACGACTCACATAAGAGCAGAGTATGGTCGCACATGTCTGTTGCACCCCAGCTCTGGGTTGGCATGAGTGTTGGGAGGGTGGGGAGCACAAGACCAGCCCATCCTGGTGGTTCACTAGCTGGTCTGTCTAGCCCAAAACAGGTGAGCTCCTGGTTCTGTAAGAGATCCTTCCTTGGGGGTCGGGGGGCAAGACAAGGTAGTGATTGAGAAAGACATCCCAATATCCCAGTGTCTTCTTCTGGCCTCTATACATACCACACAGGTGCATATATCTGCACACTCATGCCAGCTCACGCGCGCGCACACACAAAGAAGCCAAAAGTTAAAAGAGTTCAGGGGGTTCAGTTGCCTACAAACTGATCGTTGGAGCAATAGTGGGATATAGCTCTAAAGGCATCAGGTACGCTTGCTGTTCATTCCATTGGTGAAAGAGAGCAGTCAGATGGGCCAGGCAATACTGCTATGGGGTAGACATATTGAGTCACCACCCTTTAGTCTACCACAAGGCCTGACAAGCAAGGACTGTTTCAGGGACATACTTTCCCAGGATGCAATCTGGCTCGAAAAGTCCTGTCTCCTTGAAGAAGGTCTGTCCTGGGTTTGATGGAACAGAAATAACAACTGAGGTAAAGAAGAGAAGGGAAGGTTGGGAGAGAACTTCAAGAAGACCATATGGGAAGTACCACAGTGTATTCATGATTCTCTAGCCAGGCATCAATTCAAATACAAGTTCCTTCTTGGCATGCCATTAAAGAGGCAGGCAGATCGCGGTGAGATCAGGTTATCCCTGGTTTACCTTGTGAATGCCAGGCCAGCCATGGCTACATAATGAAATACTGTCTTAAATGAAAAAAGGCCAGGGATGCATGCTGGAGAGATGACTCATCAGTTAAAAGCACTGGCTGTTCTTCCAGAGGACCCAGGTTCCTTTCCCATCACCCACATGGCAGGCAGCTCACGACTATCCATAACTTCAGTTCCAAGAGATATCATGCCCTCTTCTGACCTTAGTAGACTCTGAATGCATGTGCTACACAGGCATACATGCAGATTATCAATACACAAAATAAAAATTTAAAAAAGACCTCTAAAAATGGGGAGGTGGGGAGGCCATCATATTTATTTCTGAAGAACTCTTTAATTTCATTCTTCTTTTCGTCACTACCTGAGAGGGAAGAAGTTAATGTGTTGGTTGTTTGAGAAAACATTTGGAATGTTTCAAAGGAGGCTTTAGAGGGAGGTGGATTAAGGAAGCAGCAGGTCTGTGGTGCAGTTCTCACAGCCGCAGATAATCTGCTTGCAAAGGAGCAAAGGAACTAATTATCTTTGGAGAGGACTGTGTGCCTGATAAAATAATTAAAAATAAATGGCTCTCCTTAGAAATGCAAATTACCAAGTACTGAAGAAACCCTGGTGGTCACATAGACAATAAATAGATGTGTTATCTGAGGTCCTTTATTTGATTGATTTTCAATTCTGACTCCAGCCAGGCCTGTACAGTGGAAACAGCTCTTAAAAGCCTTAAACTGTCACACCTCGCCCTTGGGATTTCTAGGGTGAGATTAGGAAACTCAGGAATCAGACTTGACCCTCTGTTTCCCTTGAACCCACACTCCAGTACCATGAGACAGGGGGATTACTGCAGAGCCCTCCCCCAAGTTCTACTGAAGTTCTTTCCTCTGACCCAGTGCTTTCAAAGGAGGCATTGGCCAAGCACTATGACTGGTTTTGTGTGTGTGTGTGTGTGTGTGTGTGTGTGTGAAGGACATAGGCTGAGTAGAACACTGCTGTTTGGATAGGAGAATGTTCTTCAGTGATGATTTACTCTCTTAAACCAAGCATGCCAATGTTTTCCTCTCCCTCTCCCCTCACCCTCCCCCCTTTTCCTCTTCTTAATCTTTCTTTCCTTCTTCCTCCTTCTTTTTCCAAGACAAGGTTTCTCTGTATAACCCTGGTTTTCCTGGAACTCTCTCTGTAGCCCAGGCTGGCCTTGAGCTCAGAGATTCACCCACTTCTATCTCCTGAGTGCTGGGATTAAAGACATGCACAGCACCGACCAGTGCCAATGCGTGCTTCTAATTCCAGCACTGGGAGGCTGGCCTTGGTAGGGGGAAGACAGCTTTAACCTGGAGGACAGTTCAGACTAAATAGCGCAGAGCTATACAGTAAGATCAAGTTCAAGGCTGGCCTAGGGCTGTATCTCAAGGCCTTTTCTCAACAAATAAAATCAGAAACAAAAATCACCCCCAATCATAAAAGCAGGAGGCCAAATAAAACCTCCAAAAAGGCTGCAACATGTTACCCTTTGTCAAAGGACCGATATTGATTAGACAACAACTCTTAGACTTTTCAACGGCATTCATAAAGGGGGTTGGAAAAAAAACCATTGAATTTCTGCCTAGAAAAAGTTACATACTGATTGGGGGAGTCCGACTCCAGGCAAGCCAGTCCACGCTCTCAATTCCTCTGGCTCTGCCGACACCTGGCTTTTCCTAAATTTCTTATCTAGAGAAAAATGATTTCCCTTGTGACTGAGCCAAGCTGATGTTTCTAAGGGAATAGGTGATGTTGGAGGGGAATGAGGGAGGAAGAAAAGCTGGCCAGCTGGTGTTTCCTTCTTTCCAGAAGAGGGCTGGACCTCCAGGAAGTGAGGTTTGTGTAAGTGGGGGCAATGACACTATCTGCTTCTGAAGGAAGGGGAAGAAAAAAAAAGATGGTTGCTACACAAAGAAACACTCAACAAGATCTGGTTAACAACATATGCCCCACAGCACATTCCTTCTGAACCCTAGGTAACTTGGCCAAGGTCTGAAGCAGAATTCATTCACCCTGGTCAGTCCAACCCAATCCCTCCACACTCCTTTCTCCAGCACAGGTGCTCCTTGGAACTCAGTAGCCTTCAGCCTCCTCTCCGGCTTCCTTCTGCAGTGATGTCCTTCTCAGGCCCACCCAGAGAGCCTTTTCTTTCTTTGCACTGACACTCAGCTGTGACAACTTCCTAGCCTTCCAGTAGAAGCAGAGGAAGGACGAGAACAGAAGGAGCAGCATGATGAAGGGGCAGGCGACGAGGAAGTGAAGTAAGGGTCTGGAGGAGCAGATCCGGGAAGAGAAGGAGGCCTCTGCAACCAGAGAAGCACAGAAGAGAATCAGTCAGTGTTCCAGTGATCAGCGTCAGGTAGGCGCAGGCGCTTCCCTACACATTATTATCGGCAAGTCCATGTAGATAACAGGGTGGAATGGCAAAGGCCTTTCATCCTTCGAGAACACTGGGAGAACAGGCCCAGGACATTCTCAACACACACCTCTCCCCCTTCCCGGCCCTTGCAGCTGTAGAGCTGCCAATGACCTACTTACAACCAGCAGCCAAAAAGAAAAGCAAAACAAAAAAAAAAAAAAGAAAAAAGAAAACCTTTCCTTTAATCTTCTTCCCTCAGAAAAGATATGTATAATTCAGTCCCCGTTCTCAACTGTGGAGCTGGCCCTGAATTTTTAACTGAGCTTTTCCCACTGCTGTTTCTGGAACTCACAGCGTTATCCTCAGTAGCCTCGGTACTTATGGAAGGAGGGCGTGTCTCCCCCTGACCCATGACACGTGGTTCATCCCGGGCCCCTTGCCCCACCATGCTCAACTCTCACTTCCTGTATCTAAGCCACTGGGCACAGCCCCCGTCTGGTTGGATCTCACTTCTCCCAGACTTCGTATGTGACCCCGTGCTCACCCCTCCCTGTCACACAGCCCTTTGTTTCGGCCCCTTTCTTCCCTGGATTGAGAACGTCTAAGTGTCCTGGGTTCCTGCATTTGCTGATCTTAAACCAAATCGAATGCTGCCACAGAGTCAGAGACGCCATACAGAGGCTGGCCAAAGCATGCGCTCCTCCGGCCGCTGCAGCCATCAACAGATCAACATGTGGGGCACTGGGCCTCCTGGTCACTCCCCAGGGAGGCAAAGCAGAGAGGACCACAGACACCACAGGTCTGGGGAAATGGCACCCTGGGCTAATGACTAAAGGCCTGGGTTACAGGCAATCAGCAGAAAGTCACGTGTGTAAAGTGCTACCAACCACGCACTGTAGTCTTCCAACTACATGTATGATATATGTGGAGTCAGGGCTATTCTGAACAATCTGATGCTAATGGCTGTGCTTCGATTGGGAAACCGTAAAGACAGGAGACCTCTCGTCTTCAAAGGTTAAGCTACACAATTTACAAGATTACGGATTCCAGGTGATAAAACAGGTTTAGTAGGTCATTCTGACCAACCTCCAAGTGCAAAAGAAGTCTCTTGGGGGCCTCGCTGATGCAGTTTACACGTCAAAGACTGCCTCTTCGCTGGGGATCAAGAGAGAGCCCAGACATTTGCTCAAGGTGGGTACTGTGGGCTCCTGGAGGGTTGGACCTTTGTCTCACATGTCTCTGTATCTCGTAAGGCACTTCCCCTGGAAGGCCTCCAGAATCTTGGAGAAGGAATCAGCTACTGAGTGTATTCCCCGTGCAAGAACCAGGGTGGCGCCATCATGCAGAGTGGCGGTCCCTGGTGAGCATTAGGCCGTCAGTTCTGAATGGGTTTGGCACTGCGCGGCAGAGTTGGTGGCCTAGATTTTTTTTTTCCTGTTCTCAATTGTAGTCTTCATCTTGCATCTGAGTTTCCTGATTTTCCTTCTTGAAAATGTGATCAATGGCAGAGAGAGATTTTGAATTTTTTTCTTTTGTTTGTTTTGATTTGAGGCTGAGTCTCACTATGTAGCCTGACCTAACCTCAAATGCATGGTCATCCTGCCTCAGCTTCCCGAAGGCTGGGATTATAGGCGTGTGTCACCACACCTAGTTTAATTTTTAATTCTTTTCCAACCTCTTTCTGCATTCTTCTCCCAAACAATCCAGCGAAATGACAATTAGTCTCCCAGGTCTCATGCGATGACTCTTGCAAGCTTGACCAGTGATGCAGAGACCTCAATGCTGTGTTAGAACAGGCCAGGGTGCTCGACCTCGGCCACCACTACCGAAAGAAACGTCTTTTTATAGCAATGGCCACTGTCAGGAGATGACAAGCCCCCTACGGAGAACCCATCTATGAGAGTATCAACAGTCTCCTCAGGTGTCCAGACTCCCAGAGAATGACAGACAGCCACAATTTTTCACTTCCCCAAGGAAGTTTGCAAACCTCAGGGCTGGACTCCCTGGGAAATCAAAAGGGTACCAGTGTCGACACACGCCTCCACCCATAGAATGGGTAGACAGCAACTAGCCAGGCCCTTCTTTCTCACTTCCCCAGATCCTCAGAGCTGCACATCCCTTTCCTGGAGTCCCCTTCTCCTCTCCACTCTGCAGCAGCTGAGTCAGAGAGAGCCTGGCTGCAAGCTTACCATGTGAACCCGTCCCCTTCCTGAGACCTCTAAGAGGAGCCCTCCTAACTCTGCCTGTGGGCTTGAATGCTCATCAGGGCTCCTACCATGCTGCTGTCTGTCCTTGGCATTAATAACCCTTGTAATAAACTTCTTACCCAAAATGACAATCTGCCTTAGCATCTCTCTTGACCCCAGATCCAAGACCTTTCACTGGGAGGGGATGGAGCTCTGGAATTCCTGTGAAAACCCTGGCCACGGGTGCTCCTACATCGGAGTGACTGAGTACCGCCTGTACTTCAGAGAGAGCTTGGCTTAGCTCTTCACTCCTCAACTCACTCTTGTGAACATTGGGGGAAGTTATTTATCTCCCCCAATCTCTGTTTCCTTATCAACTAAGCAGGGATAATAATTTATGGAGCTGTGATGAGATAATATGTAATATAACATTTAACACAATACCTAGACCATTTGCTGAGTGAGTAAGCAATAGACATTAGCTAGAATGTTCCTGGGACAACTGAGAAACTCCCAGACAACCTTCTCCCTAGCTTACTGATTCCCCACAGAGACTTCAGCTCTGCAGTTTGGACCTGGAATGTCCTGCAAAAGAGTCAGGTAGTAAAGGTTTGGCCTTGGCTTGGCACCATTGGAAAGTGAAGGGACCTTTAAGAGGTGGGGCTCAACGGGAGGTCATAGGTCACTGGGAGCATGACCTTAAAGGGTACAGTGGATTTCTGATACTCATTCTCTCTCCCCCTCCCTCTTCCCTCCCCTTCCCCTTCCCCCTCTCCCTCCCCCCCCTCTCTCGCCCTCCTCTTTCCCTGTCTCCCTGTCTCCTTCCCTCCCCCCTTCTCTTTGCTTCCAGGATGCCAAGAGGTGAGAAGTTTCTTGAAATGCTACATACTCTTACCTACCTTACCGCCAGCCCAAAGCCATGGACCAAACACCCATGGCCTGAAAACTCCAAAACAATGAGACAAAGTATTCCTCTCTTCCTTAGACGTTGTCTCAGGTCTTCTGTCCCAGAGACAGGAAGCCAACAACCATAACAGACCTTCTCACGTTCTTCCGTGGCTAAATCTCACCCTTCGTGGGGAAAGTCAAGTGACTCCTTTGGAGACCCTGGCTGCAGTGATTTATGTAAGATATCCCTCCCCATCCATCTCAGGCATTTGAACACTTGGTATCCAATTGTTGGTGCTGTCTGGGGAGGTTTAGGAGGTATGGCCTTGCTGGGGGAAGTATGTCACTGTGGCAGCTTTGAGATTTAAGGATCCACACTGCCCTTCTTGTTCGGTCTCTCTGCTTTGTGCTTGTATTTCAGGATGTGAGCCCTCATTGTCTGTGCTAGCTGCCACACTCACTACCTGCTGCCTTTGCTCTGCCATCATGGTCTCTAACCCTCTGGAATTATAAGCGCAAACAAATACTTTCCTCTATAAGTTGCCGTGGTCATGGCATTTATCATAGCAATAGCAAAGGAACTAATCCACTGACTTTCCTTCTAGTCGGGTGGTAGAGAATCAGGAGGTGAATCTGTAGTGACTCTCACAGATGCTGGGATGGCATATGAAGATGGTGACAGGGACAGGTACACAGGACATAGGAAGAAATCTGGCATTGGGTTATTCTGCCCCCGAGAGACTCTAGCCTTCAGCATGAAGGAACTGTCTTCCTGGGAGGAGGCTGCTCCATTTAGAGTCTGCCACCAAAGGGCAGCACAGGGCCCTCTGCACAGTGCTGAGTTGGCCGAGTGCGAGCGACTGTCAGCTCCAGTGCTTCTAAATGACCTCTCCGGGGAGCACACTGTGTGCTCCGGATCCTACGGTGCCCATTTCCCACCATCTGCCTCTCGCCCATATTTGGATCAGAACTGGTGACACTCGAAACCATTACAGTTTGGCATTTTGAATCAATCCAAGTACGCGCCCCGGACTCAAAGAACAAGGGCCTGAAGAATGGAGCCAAAGACGCAATGAACTCATTTCATCTTGAGCAGTCGTTTAGGGAAACTGCTTCCTTCTGCCCGTGGCCAGGCACACCAGGAAGAGCTTTTCTTTTGGACATTTCCTCAGAAATGCTGACGAGAGAGAGAGAGAGAGAGAGAGAGAGAGAGAGAGAGAGAGAGAGAGAGAGAGGAGATAAAGGTATTTTCAGCCTTTCTCTACCTCCTTGAGAGATCTGGTTCCTGCCAAGAACTAAAAGTGGGGTTTGGATCTCTGCAGCAAGTACATCCCAGAGTAGGCGGCCCCTGACAGCTTCCTGTTTTAACCTAATTGAAGGAGTGCTTGTTCATTCTCTCAAGTGTTAGTTCAGTGCCTCGTGCCAAACCTTGTTGAGTACGCCGTGGAAAATAAACAAATGGCCTCTCTAGAAACTCCAGTCTGGGAGGAGTGCGTCTCTCCCTTAAGAATCCATTCTTAGTAGATTCTTATCTAAATAAAAGCTGAGATATGGTAATGAGTATTATGTTGTCACAACTAATCCAACCTCCCAGAAAGCCTTATGGACTGGCCTATCACTGCATCAAGACAATTTTTTCAGAACACAACATTTAGGTAATATGTTTGCCTGGCATGCTCAAAAGCCTGGGTCTGAACCCTTGTGGTATATATATGTATGCTGTAATAGGGTGAATGTGTAATCCTAGCACTGAGGAGGTAGAGGCAGAAGGATCAGAAGTTCAAGATCATCTTATATAGCATGTGTTAGAACAGCCCGGGCGCTCTGAAACCTTAACTCAAAAAAAAATGATAGCACATTTATACTTAGGTTCTGAAGGCGAGGTGAAAAGGCTCAGCCCTATAGCACTCACCCTAGTGAGTCATTGTAAAGAGACAGTTGGGGGAAAGCAAGGTCCAGGATAGGTCTGCTCTGCCTCCACTCAAGCCATGTGATCCATGGCTCTTTCGTGTAGTTCTAAAACTAACCCCATCTGGTGTGGCCAAATTAGGGAGGTGGCGAAGTGAAGAACAGTTATAAGCTGTATTTGATTTAGAATCTACCAACATGCAGAGTTGGCAGTCAGCAGGAATACAACTGTCAGCCGGCAAACATCTAGGCCTCTCTTGGGTGCCCCCTAGTGGTGATGTGTATGTACAGGTAGCTGCAGGGTGATGACAGAGAAGGTAAGTCAGAGAACCACGAAGGCTCAGATATAGACCAGGAAGGATGCCAGAAGGAGCGTGGAGGGCTGTAGCTAGATGCTGGCCTGCTGTATGGACTTCATCTCCGTCCAACCCACTGCCTCTTCCTCTCTGTACTGTAAACACGCCCTGGAGCCTACCAACCTGAACCTCAAACAGAATAACAACTAAAACTCATTCGTCAATGCTCTCTGCTATTTCTTATGGTCTTCTCGTTTGCCCTTTACAGCTCTTGAGAAAGTAACTTGCACCTAACGTGTCTGCTTCTTAACTCTTCAGCTACCTCAGGCTGACTGTCATATAGCTTTTCTGCCCTTACCATGTTAGATCCGGTGAAGATGTTGCCATTCTGTGTGCGCATGCGTGTGTTATGCAGGTGTCCTCCTCTACCACCCTCTGCCTTGTCCTTTTGAGTCTCAGGGTCTCTCCTGTAGCTCATATTACCTTTTGCTTAGGCTGGCAGCCAGCAAACCCCAGAGAGCCTTCTAGTTTTGCCACCAATAGTTTTGGAGTCACACGTGCATGTGAGGTCATGCCTGGCTTGTTGCAGGGGTCCTAGGACCTGAACTCCAGTTATCATGATTACACAGCTGTGTTTTAAGCCCTGAGACATCTCCCATTCTTATCTTAAACAGCCTATTGTATTCTTCAGTCTTGAGTTTCTCTTGCCTCCTGATACCTATTCTGATTCTCCAAGGCTGATGTCTGGCACTTTACCTCGGGTGTCCTACCTTGAGCATCATTACTGGTCACATGCTGACAGCTCCTAGTGTATAAGTCAGGTGTGGTTCACACTTGGAATTCCCACTATCTCCCAGATAAACGCTTCTTGGAAACTCTTTTTGAGTTGAGGTCCAGTTCAACTTGCACAAATCAGACCGATCTCCCCCTTCAAGCCTTGATTCACCTAAGCCCCAATACTGCCCCAATACTGACTTGCCTCTTCTGCTCACTCATTGCCCACAGATGTCTATCTAGCTAACAACCGCCAAACACCAACTGCTTACTCATCCTTCCTTCTCACTAGCACTGTCGGAGCTCAGGCCTCTGTCTTGCCTCATCTTGGCTACAGTTCCACGTAGCTCACCCCGCTTTGTCTGCCTCCCTCCACCTCAGCTTCTGAGTTCTCAGTTCAGTGGGAACCTTCTAAACATGACTCTGAGGGTGTCACTGCCGCACCCGAACCTATGCAGTAGCATCCCATAACTGCCACGATAGAGCGCCCTACCTCAATTTAGACACCAAGCACATCTTAGCTCTGTACCAATCCCACTCCTGTGCTCCCATCGCTTAGCCTTGTACTCTGTGTGCTCAGTTTCAGGTCTTCTCTACCACTAAGGTTCCCTCGCTCTAGCATGGAGTTTTCTATCTTTTTGCCATCTTGTGTACCATTTCCTAGAATAGTTTCCCTTCTTCCCATATGTCTATGTTCTAGGGAACCTTCCCAAGTGGTCCCCATCCTTGACCCTTCACTCCAGTTCAGTTGTTCCCTCAGCACACTGGGAACACTTCTCGGATGATGCTTATCACAGCGGGCTCGACTCTCCCCAGTGCATTTGTGTGCTCAGATCTCATTTGATTACTTATTGAGCAAATTAAAAGTCCACCACATAGATGGGTATAAGCATATTATGTATGTACGTGTGATGGTTAGAGTCCTCAGTTTAACAGAATCTGGTATCACCTAGGAAACAGGCAAATCTGTGGAGAATTATCTCGATTATGTTAACTGAGATATGAAGGCTTGCCCATTGTGGGTGACACCATTCCCTAGACTCAGATTCTAAAAACAGAAAGTGAGCCAAGCATCAGCGCTCACTGCCGGCATCTTCCAAAGGGCAGACACAATGGAACTCACCCCTCAAGTACTTGCCACCTTGACTTTCTTACCATCCTGAACTGTATCTTTTTTTTTCTTTTGGTTTTTCCAGATAGGGTTTTTTGTGTAGCCCTGACTGTACTGGAACCTGCTCTGTAGACCAGGCTGGTCTCACACTTAGAGATCTGCCTGCCCCTGCTTCCCATGTGCTGGGATCAAAGCTGTGTACCACCCAACTGAACTGTATCTTCGAACTAGGAGCCAGAAGTAACCTTTTCTCTCCTTAAGTCGAATTTGTCAAAATGTTTTATGGCACCAACATGAAAAGAAATTATGGATCTTTGCTCTGGTGCCAGACCAGAGAGGGACACCAGGTACACAGAGATATCCCAAGTATAACATCGCTCAGGACACAGTGCGCTAGGGTTCTGCCTGCACACAAGAGCAGGGTAGCTCTGTGGTCGTCTGTGAGCCAGCTCTGCCGTGGGACATTTGCCCTACAGGATGACCCACGCCTGGAGGAAGTGCCACAGTCTCCGCTATCTTTGCTCCGGTGATAGACCAGACAGGGACGACCAGGTACACAGAGATATTCCGAGTATAACATAACTTGGGGCAAGGCACACCAGGGCTAACAGCACCCAGGAGCAGGGCAGCCCCTCAGCAATCTGTGCCAGGGGAAACCCGGTCATCCAGGGGTGCTGAAATAGCCTTGCAGGCTCACAGGAGGTTCAAGCACCAGCCAGTGACAGCAGGACCAACTAACACCAGAGATAACCAGATGGCAAAAGGCAAATGTAGGAACGTTACTAACAGAAATCAAGGCAATATGGCACCATCTGAACCCAACTCTCCAACAGCAGCAAGTCCTGGATACCCCAACATACCAGAAAGGCAAGATTTGGAGTTAAAATCACATTTCATGATGCTATTAGAGGATTTTAAGAAGTACATAAATAAATCTCTTAAAGAAGTACAAGAGAACAAGAGTCAACAGGTAGAAGCCCTTACAAAGGAAACACAAAAATCACTTAAAGAAATTCAGGAGATTATGGGTCAACAGATAGAAACCCATAAAAAGGAAACACAAAAATCACTTAAAGAAATAGAGGAGAACTTGGGTCAACAGGCAGAAGTCCTGAAAGAGGAAACACAAAAATATCTTAAAGAATTACAGGAAAACACAAACAAACAAGTGAAGGATCTGAGCAAAACCATACAGGATCTAAAAAGGGAGGTAGAAACAACTAAGAAATCGCAAAGGGAGACAACTTTGGAGATAGAAAACCTTGGAAAGAATTCAGGAGTCATAGATGCAAACATCAACAATAGAATACAAGAGATAGAAGAAAGAATCTCAGATGCTGAAGATACCATAGAAAGCATTGATTCAACAGTCAAAGAAAATGCAAAATGCAAAAAGCTTGTAACCCAAAACATTCAGGAAATCCAGGACACAATGAGAAGACCAAACCTAAGGATTATAGGTATAGATGAGAATAAAGATTTCCAACTTAAAGGGCCAGTAAATATTTTCAACAAAATTATGGAAGAAAACTTCCCTAACCTAAAGTGAGAGATTCCTATGAAAATACAAGAAGCCTACAAAACTCCAAACAGACTGGACGAGAACAGAAATACTCCCATCACATAATAATCAAAACACCAAATATACTAAACAAAGAAGGAATATTAAAAGCAGTAAGAGAAAAAGGTCAAGTAACATATAAAGGAAGACCTATCAGAATTGCATCAGGCTTCTCACCAAAGACTATGAAAGCTAGAAGATCCTGGGCAGATCTCATACAGACTCTAAGAGAACACAAATGCCAGCCCAGGCTACTATACCCAGCAAAACTCTCAATCACCATAGATGGAGAAACAAAGATATTCCATGATAAAACCAAATTTACACAATATCTTTCCACAAACCCAGCCCTGCAAAGGATAATAGGTGGAAATCCCCAATAAAAGGAGGGAAACTACAACCTGGAAAAAGCAAGATAGTAACCTTCTTTCATCAAACCCAAAAGAAGATAACCACTCAAACATAAAAATAACATCAAAAATAACAGGAAGCAATAATCACTGTTCCTTAATATCTCTCAATATCAATGGTTTCAATTTCCCAATAAAAAGACATAGACTAACAGACTGGATATGTAAACAGGACCCAGCATTTTGCTGCGTAGAGGAAACGCACCTCAGTGTCAAAGACAAATAGTACTTCAGAGTAAAAGGTTGGAAAACAATTTTACAAGCAAATGGTCCCAGGAAACGAGCCCGAGTAGCCATCCTAATATCAGATAAAATTGACTTTCAACCTAAAGTCATCAAAAAAGACACGGAAGGACACTACATACTGGTCAAAGGAAAAATCCACCAAGAAGAACTCTCAATTCTGAACAACTATGCTCCAAATGCAAGGGCACCCTCATTTGTAATAGAAACTACTAAAGCTCAAAGCACACATTGCACCTCATACAATAATTGGGAGTGACTTCAACACTCCGCTCTCCACAATGGATCTATCAGGAAAACAGAAACTAAACAGGGACACAGTGAAACTAATTGAAGCTTTGGACCAAATGGATTTCATATATATATATATATATAAAACATTTCATCCTAAAGCAAAAGAATATACCTTCTTCTCAGCACCTCATGGTATTTTCTCCAAAACTGACCATATAATTGGTCACAAAACAGACCTCAACAGATATAAGAAGATCAAACTAATCCCATGCCTCCTATCAGATCACTATGAAGTAAGGGAGGTCTTCAATAGCAACAAAAACAACAGAAAAGTCCACATACACATGGAAGCTGAACAATGCTCTACTCAATGATACTTTGGTCAAGGAAAGAAGAAATAAAGAAAGAAATAAAAGACTTTTTAGAATTTAATGAAAATGAAGGTACAACATATCCTAACTTATGGGACACAATGAAAGGGGTGCTAAGAAGAAAACTCATAGCCCTGAGTGCCTCCAAAAAGAAACTGGAGAGAGCATACACTAGCTTAAAAGAACACCAGAAAGCCCTGGAACAAAAAGAAGCAAATACACCCAAGAGGAGTAGAAGGCAGGAAATCATCAAACTCAGTGCTGAAATCAATCAAGTAGAAATAAATAGAACCATACAAAGAATCAACAAAACTAGGAGCTGGTTCTTTGAGAAAATCAACAAGATAGATAAACCCTTAGCCAGACTAACCAAAGGGCACAGAGACAGTATCCAAATTAACAAAATAAGAAATGAAAAGGGAGATATAACAATAGAAACTGAGGAAATTCAAAAAAATCATCAGATCCTACTACAAAAGCCTATATTCAACACAACTGGAAAATCTGGAGGAAATGGACAATTTCCTAGACAGATACCAAATACCAAAATTAAATCAGGATTAAATAGACCATTGAAACAGTCGCATAACCCCTAAAGAAATAGAAGTGGTCATTAAAAGTCTTCCAACCAAAAAAGCACAGGACCAGATGGTTTTAGTGCAGAATTCTATCAGACCTTCAAAGAAGACCTAACACCAATACTCTTCAAACTATTCCACAAAATAGAAACAGAAGGAACACTACCCAACTCGTTCTATGAAGCCACAATTACACTGGTACCAAAACCACACAAAGATCCAACAAAGAAAGAGAATTTCAGACCAATTTCTCTTATGAATATCGATGCAAAAATACTCAATAAAATTCTTGCCAACCAAATCCAAGAACACATCAAAATGATCATTCACCATGATCAATTAGGCTTCATCCCAGGGATGCAGAGAGATGGTTCAATATACAGAAATCCTTCAATGTAATCCACTACATAAACAATCTCAAAGAAAAAAACCACATGGTCATTTCATTAGATGCTGTAAAAGCATTTGACAAAATTCAGCATCCTTTCATACTAAAAGTCCCGGAAAGATCAGGAATTCAAGGCCCATATCTAAACATAGTAAAAGCAATTTACAGCAAACCAGTAGCCAACATCAAACTAAATGGAGAGAAACTTGAAGCAATCCCACTCAAATCAGGGATTAGACAAGGCTGCTCTCTCTCCATATCTTTTCAATATAGTACTTGAAGTTCTAGCTAGAGCATTTAGACAACAAAAGGAGGTCAAAGAGATACAAATTGGAAAGGAGTAAGTCGAACTATCACTATTTGCAGATGATATGATAGTATACTTAAGTGACCCAAAGAACTCCACCAGATAACTCCTACAACTTCAGCAAAGTGGCCGGATATAAAATCAACTCAAGCAAATCAGTGGCCTTCCTATACTCAAGGGATAAACAGGCTGAGAAAGAAATTAGGGAAATGACACCATTCACAATAGCCACAAACAATAGAAGGTATCTTAGTGTGACTCTAACCAAACAAGTGAAAGATCTGTATGACAAGAACTTCAAGTCTCTGAAAAAGGAAATTGAAGAAGACCTCAGAAGATGGAAAAATCTTCCATGCTCATGGATTGGCAGGATTAATATAGTAAAAATGGTCATTTTGCCAAAAGCAATCTACAGATTCAATGCAATCCCCATCAAAATCCCAACTCAATTCTTCATAGAGTTAGAAAGAGCAATTCACAAATTCATCTGGAATAACAAAAAACCCATGATAACTAAAACTATTCTCAACAGTAAAAAGACTTCTGGGACAATCAGAATCCCCAACCTCAAGCAGTACTACAGAGGAATAATGTTAAAAACTGCATGGTATTGGTACAGTGACAGGCAGGTTGATCAACGGAATAGAATTGAAGACCCAGAAATGAACCCTCACACCTATGGTTACTTGATCTTTGACAAAGGAGCTAAAACCATCCAGTGGAAAAAAGATAGCCTTTTCAACAAATGGTGCTGGTTCAACTGGAGGTCAGCATGTAGAAGAATGCAATTGATCCATTCTTATCTCCTTGTACTTAGCTCAAGTCCAAGTGGATCACGGACCTCCACATAAAACCAGACACACTGAAACTAATAGAAAAGAAACCGTGGAAGAGCCTTGAGCACATGGGCACAGGGGAAAATTTCCTGAACAGAATACCAATAGCTTATGCTCTAAGATCAAGAATTGGCAAATGGGACCTCATAAAATTATAAAGTTTCTATAAGGCAAAGGACACTGTCAATTGGACAAAATGGCAGCCAACAAATTGGGAAAAGATCTTTAACAATCCTACATTTGACAGAGGGCTAATATCCAAGATATACAAAGAACCCAAGAAGTTAGACTCCAGAGAGCCAAATAACCCTATTAAAAATGGGGTACAGAGCTAAACAAAGAATTTTCACCTGAAGAATATCGAATGACTGAGAAGCACTTAAAGAAATGTTCAACATCCTTAGTCATTAGGGAAATGAAAATCAAAACAACCCAGAGATTTCACCTCACACCAGTCAGAATGGCTAAGATCAAAAAACTCAGGAGACAGCAGTTGTTGGCGAGGATGTGGAGAAAGAGGAACACTCCTCCACTGCTGGTGGGATTGCAAGCTGGTACAACCACTCTAGAAAGCAGTCTGGTGGTTCCTCAGAAAACTGGGCATGACACTCCCGGAGGATCCGGCTATACCACTTCTGGGCATATACCCAGAGGCTTCCCCTGCATGCAATGAGGACACATGCTCTACTATGTTCACAGCAGCCTTATTTATAATAGCCAGAAGCTGGAAAGAACCCAGATGTCCCTCAACGGAGGAATGGATTCAGAAGATGTGGTGTATCTACACAATGGAATACTACTCTGCAATTAAAAACAATGAATTCATGAAATTCCTAGGCAAATGGTCAGAACTGGAAAATATCATCCTATGTGAGGTAACCCAATCACAGAAGAACACACATGGTATGCAGGCACTGATAAGTGGATATTAACCCAGAAGCTCGGAATACCCTAGACACAATTCACATATCAATTGATTCCCAAGAAGAAGGAAGGAGAGGCCCCTGGTCCTGGAAAGACTAAATGTAGCAGTGTAGGGAAATACCAGGACAGAGAAGTGGGATGGGGTTGATTGGGGAGCAGGGGGAGGGAAGAGGGCTTATGGGACTTTTGGTGAGGGGGGAACCAGGAAAGGGGAAATCATTTGGAATGTAAATAAAGAATATAGAAAATAAAAAAAAGAAAAGAAAAGAAATTATGACAGTGTATGTATGTGTATGTAACAAGTTTGACTGGAGGCATCAAGACAAAGGGGTGAACATTTATCTAAAACTTATAATATGCCAGTGTCTGTAACAGGTTTTTAAAAACATATTTGTATCATGATCCTCTTTTTATGAGAAAGCTGAACCCCACACAAGGAAAGTCTGATGACACAGTGAATACGTGGTAAGACTGTAATTTGAGTGTAGGCTTATGGACTCCAACCCCGAACGGCTTTTATCATTCCGGCCTGTTTCTCTAACCACCAGCCAGGAGCATCGAGTGGAGCAGGTCATTGTCTCAGTTACAAGATTGCCTTGGGAACACATGGTGTTAGTTGCAATGAAAACCGTGATATAGGCTTGTGAGTGTTTTCAGAAGAGACAAAAGTGACTCCATTTTTAAATGTCTCCCTCTAGAGTTCCTCCTGTTCTACCTGCTCTCTCATCGATGTGCTGTGCAGCATCTGCCTGTCTCACAGGGGATGTGCTCGCTAGTCATGGAATCTGTCCTTTTTATGGTTGTTACCTATTTATTCTACTGCAAAAACTGCTGACTCTATGGTGCCCATGAATTCTAGAGGAAAGCATTTGTGGGGTGTACCCAGACTTGTGGAATATCCTGTAACTGTTGCAATGGAAAGCTGATAAAAAAAACTCTGCCTGGACACATGGAAAAAAATTACTGAAGAATGAACCTAAGGGAAGGATAATGGAGACCTGAAGATTAAACGGAGAGAGGAGAGTGGAGCCCTAGGGAGCACTTCAGATGGACCCTAACTGGATGTAGTGAGGCTCTCTGCCTGTGAGAAATTGCCATATGTACCCTTCTCCTTCCAGGAACTGTCACTTAAGCCAGCTGGTCTCCTAGGAATGACAATTTTATGATAAATCCATTTATCTTTCTTGTGGTAGAGTACCAAGACTTTGCCTTAATTTCTCTAGTTTTCCTTTTCCAACGTAAGTTCAGCCTATACTTCCCCTTTCACCTATTTGAGTCTCACAGGAATGGAAAGAAGTAGCAAAGATAATTAGCTGACAGATTCTATCTACAGCCAACCACAATTTATTGGTCTTGCTGGAAGAGAGCACTCTTATTAACACATGCCTAATAGATAGCCATCACGTGTCTGATACACTAGGCTGAGACAGTTGGCTGAGGATGACTTCCCTATACAAAGAACTGTCACTCTTTGGTCAAAGGCCTTTGAGTGGTGGTTCTCTTTGTTGGAGCCCAGAAGGCATTGTCCTTTCTTTGATGTCTTCCAGCATCCATACAATGGAAAGAGGACACTAAATGACCATTGCTACCATTTGGGTCTTAAAATGACCATCTGATGCCCTAAAAGTCCATGTGTGAAGGGCTTGCTCTTCAGTTTGGTTCTATTAGGAGGTAGTGGTGCCTAGTGGGAGATGATTCTAGTAGGAGATCTTCGTGTTATTAAAGGCACATCACTGAAGGGGACAGCGAGACACCAGCCCTTCCTCTTCCTCTCTTTCTTACTTCATAGTCACGGGGTGAGTGGTTTTGCTCAGCCACACACTCCTGCCATGGTATGCTTCTGCAGATTCAATCACAGGGCCAAATGATTGCAGACCAGAGTCTCTAAAGTTTTTAGCCACAGCAATTGTTCTGCCTCTATAAATTGGGCATGTTTGACCAGTAACATTATCAAAGCCTTGACAGTTTGGTGAGGAGGCAGGCAGAGGAGGGGGAGGGGAAAGGGAGGGGGAGGGGAAGGAAGTAGGGGGAGGGGGATGAAGAGAGGGAGAGGGGGAGGGGGAGGGAGAGGGGGAGGGGGAGAGAGAGAGAGAGAGAGAGAGAGAGAGAGAGAGAGAGAGAGAGAGAGAGAGAGATCCTAGCACTGATTCTTTGAGAAAGAGTGTTTGAATTCTTTTCTTCCCTTGATCAAGGGAGTATTATTTGGGTGTAACTGACTCTGGTTCAGTTGAGTCAAATTGCAGAACTATCATCACAACTATTATCTTATTCTGCCTCGTTTTCTTTTCCACTATAAAACAGCATCTGGAAATTAGAGCATCAGCCAAGAGGTACGTACGGATGCTGGCTGCACATGCTATTTGGGTATCAGAGGCATACTTGATGCTGATGGCCCTTTGCTTGGGCAGGGAAGGTCAGAACAGGTCAGATGTACCTATTAGTCAGGGTCTGTGCCCAAACCTCATGCAGACCTTGCTGGTTGAAATGAGTTATTATGAAGAAAGGCCGTAAAGTTATCTTCTTTGAGGAATTTGAAATATTGTCATTAGCCAGAAGAAAGGAGGAAATGACTAGTAGGAACCACAGAGGGGAACAGGATATGCTATGACCCCTAAGCTACTGGCTGAGTGACCCCCCCCAAGTTACCTGAGTGCAGCACCCTGAGCACCATTCGTTGTGACTCATCTGAGGCTTGGTTGATCCACTTGCCTGGGTGGCCATGTTGCTGCCACTCAGCCACCCTGCACCAATACATCCCAGCATCCTCCATTTCCACCCGATGCAGCTTGAGGACGAAGTCTGTGGGAGAGGATCGGTAGCAGTGCAGGAGCCTCTTGCTCTCCTCTGGGCCGTACTGCAGCAAGCCGTCATACTGCAGGTGCGCCAGCATCTGACTCCCGCCGCCGGTGGGTTCTCTGCTCCGGAACCACATCACAGAGTACAGGGAGGCTGTGCGGCTGGAGCCGTCCAGGCTGCAGCTGAAGCCTGCCTCTCCATACTCAGTAGCATTTCCCGTCCAGCTCACTTTGGAGACATGGACCTGACTTCCTAGGAGGCAAAGTGGTTGACAGTTAGAGAAGAGCAGGACTTTTGGCCTGGTTACCTCTGAGCCCTATCATTTCCAGAGGGAGATCTCATCTGGGATTCTCCAGACATGAGAACCTTCATCATGAGTGTTTTCCTTTGGTGCTTCTCCTTTTTGTCACACTGGCCAGAACATTCTTTGCTGCGAACCAAGCTAACCACTTCCCTCCTTTAGCCTCTTGCCTGATCGAGCCCACTGCTAAAATAGACACGACTTCAGCCGGGCTCATAGCTTTTGCCCGACTTTGAACTTCCTCTTTGATTTGCCACAGGTGCTGTTCATTCCACAGCTTTCAGTTTCCTCCAAGCTAAGTATTACAGCAGTACCAGTTCTTATGAAATCACCTTCCCCCACCACGCCCAGATATCATCTTCTTGTTCAGACACACTGAGAGACAGAACATTGATACCAGTGTCAGAATACTGCCCAAGGGATCCATCTCAGTTATTAATCAGGAATAATAACTTAAACAGTTCTGGGCCTTCCTCCTTCCCCTTCCCTACTAACCAACAGGCAAGGACTTGGAATAAAATCCCCAGGATTTATAACAAAGAACAATAGAAAGTCAAGGTGGGAAATTCCAGTGTGTATTACATTAACTAGTCCACTACAAATTCATTTATTAATCTATTTTGTTGTTTTTCAACTTTCCCCCTGATCTTAGACTATGTTTAGTCTAATTAGTATTTACTTGCTCTTCATGGGGAATCATGTAGAATCTTAATTCACATAAAATTCTGTGTCCTTGACTCCAGTTACTCCCTATTTGGTTGCAAATTGGTTTCTAATCCATCCCAATACTCAACCAAGGTCCAGAGATCTTGCAAGCTCAAGAAATCCTTTCAGTCATGGTTTCCTCATTGACCTTTGTCACTAAGGTTTATTTTCTTCTTGAAATTCTTTCTTCTTTTGACTTGAGGAAAAAGCTCCTGCCACAGTGATGTCCACGGTATCTCCTAGCAGCTTAGTAGTTCATTTCCTAACCCAGGCATACAGCGGTAAGCAACCTACAGTCACATGGCCATCACAAGGCCATCACATGGAACTTGGTACCCTCAATATTTTAAGAGACTTTGGTCAACTACAAGTATTTTCAAGTTGAGAAATGTCACTGTGTTAGGTTAGTTAGTTTTTCACCACTGCAACAAAAATATCTGAGCAAGACAACTTAAGGAAGCAAGGTTATTATGTGGCTGGTGGTTTCAGGCTCCATGATCTAATAACTCCTATGATCTGCACGTCTACAAAACCAGTACCACCTGGATGGCTTGCCTTATGGTTAGGAGTCCATGGACCAAGGCTTCAGTGGCCTCTTAGTGCCTATGCAGCTGCGCCCAGTAAAATGGATCCTATGAACCAACTGCCTGTGGAGTGCAGTGTGAGCAGGGGACTCCAGTCATGTTGCTCTTACCTCAAAGGAAAGTCATTTAAAAAAAAATCATAGTAGATCAGGGTAGTCTGGAACTCACTCTGTAAGTCAGGATGTCTTTGCAGATGTATTCTGCCTCAGTCTTCCTAGCTGAATGCTACCACGCCTCAATGAGTTTACTCTTTTACATCCTTGAGTCTGTGATGGTGGGACTGACCAGTTCCTGAGATGCCTCCAAAGTGCCTTTCCTTTTGCGCTGGTGTGAAGTATGTAGCACTAATCTCTAACCGCCAACTTTCCTTGACTCCCACTCCTCAACTTTACATGAGCCTCCTTATTGGGCAGATGCCAAAGTTTTTACGGTCCTCTGCTCCATTTTGCCGCTAGTTGTCACTGTAAACCTGGCTGAAAGGAAGGAGCAGTAACCATGTCATAGCCTGAGTTGCCTTGGAATTTTTTTTTTATTTGTTTGAGTTCAACCTCACTCAAGTCTCAGGGAATGAATGAAATATTTGCCAGAATTCAACATGAATGACCTTTAGACCACTTCTCAATACAGCTCCCATTTCCATGCAAAATTTCAAGTGCAAGGTCTCTCTGTCTGTACTCCTACCAGCATTTTCTTTCACTAGGATTGCCCATTAAGGTCTGTTTAAAACATTCTAGAACCGTTCTGGCTTGCTTCTTCAACCTCTTCCAAACTCCTCCCTCAAACCAGTTTCAAATGCTTAAGAATCACTTCATCAGACTGGGTCACAGCATCGACCCCCACCGCTCTGGAATAAAAAAAAAAACTATAGTAGTTTTTGTTATTGTTGTTGTTGCTGCTGCTGCTGTTGTAACAAATACTTAAAAGAAAGAGTTTAGAGGAAGAAATGCTTATTCTGTTGATAGCTTCAGAGATTTTAGCCCAAAGTCATCTAGATTTTGGGCCAGAGGTGAGGCAGAATTGCATAGTGTTGGGGCATGCGGCAAAAGTTGCTCTGAGGATGGCCTGGAAGAGGAGAAAGAGTGCAGCTACACCAAGAGACTTCCTTCTTCTTCCATTTTATTCTCTCTGGTGCCCCTACACCCAACCCCAGGCTATTTGATGAGGCTATACATTCAGGCAGATCTCTCCTTAGTTATTCTTTTCTGGAAATGTTCTTATAAACACACCCAAAGTGGACTTCACTATCCTCTTAAGTGCCTCTCAATACAATTGACTTAACAGTGCAGACTGTGAGAATTTCTTGATACACTAAAAGATCTAATCCTGAAGGCATATTTCTACCTTAGAAACACTGGCTTGAGCTAAGAGATGTTGCTTCTTTAAAAACATGCAGGCATGCACAGTCAAGTGTTTGACTAAGACAACTGGAAGGCAAGGATATCAGTCACACAGATTCAGAATGTAGGGAGACAAAGTAATCATGAGGGTCAGAAAAGATAATCAATGGGGTCTCTGGAGCATCCAAGGTGAAGTGATCAGTGGAGTCTAAAAGCACAAGGCTCAGAATATCTAAATCCAAAGATTTGGGGTGATTATCTTGTAGACAATAGTTAAAACCAGGGCAGGGTTTTAGAACTTCTGAGAAAAGCAGAGACTAAGAAGATTCTAGGATCACTCCCTGGGGAGCACTCAAGCTTAATAGAGAATGGGAGGAACCTGAAGAGAAAGGACAGGAAGATATCGCTCCCTAAGCCGGTTTCTCTTATGCTTCTCTTGCAGCCTGTAAGCTCTCCACAGGCAAGAACCCTGTCTCACTTACTTTTGCAGTCCTGTTTCTAGCATATGGGAATGTCCGGTTATAGTCTTAGGGGCTTTATAAAAAAATGTAATCTTGAAAATAGTACTTTAAGCACCACATTAGATTGAGTTATTTACATCACACTGTTGGATCTTGTCCAGTTCCTTAGCTGTGATACCCATTTGACTTTAATCAACAGTTAGAGGTGACCCAGCCAGGACCAAGAGACCCAGTCAAGCCTGTCTGCATTTAGACAGCAGCACTTGCAGACTAGCTGGAATGGATGGAAGTTCCATTACACTTTTAAAGATCTCCAGAGGTGGAGAAGACTCCCCCGGTAAGCCATTCCAACAGTTAACTACTCTTATTTGCCTTATGTTTAGGCAGCCAAATGTTGAAAAGCAATTTCTCCACATATCCCCATAGAGTTGTACAGTTTCTGTTCACAGTGGGAGAAATATGCTTCGTATTACTATTTCTTTGCCAAATTACAGTAGGGCCCCCACTGGAGTGACACAGCTCGTTGTTATAGAGATCTGGAGATGCGATTCCCTGGGCAGCTGCATGGACCAGGCTGCCAAGCTGATAAGCAAACCAGGTAAAGAGATCTTGTTCCGGTTTGAGCTCGAAAGCTCATACTGACTCACCTTGAGCAACCTCCCCTCCTCTGGTAGGCTACCAGATCCTGTTGTCATTTGTAGATGCCTATTATTTCTATGGTCCAGTTCTTTTTTTTTAATCTCTTCATAGTCACACCTTAAACATCGCTGGAGAAAAATGCTCTAGAAAGATATATGACAATACTCTCCCAAGGTTTACCTGTGGGCCTGAGTTTCAATTCTGTGAGTCCTGAAGTCTTTGTTTCAAGCTTTTGCCAAGTGCCATTTGTAGACACCAGCCATTCCTCTACGGCACAGTGGTAGTGGCCCTGGTCACTGTCCTCCATGCTCAGAATGTTCAGGAGAAATAAGTCTTGAGATACTTTCTCAGAATGAAATTTTTGCTTGCTCCGAGGGGTTTGAAATTCGTCCCCATATTTTACAACATTGGTTTGATCCATTTCTAGGATTTTCAGATAGGATGGATTTTCAGAAATGGGAGAGAAGTACCAAATGATCGATAACGGAAGGTTTCTGGCAGATCGGGACAATACAGCACACTCTATTTGAGTGCTGGAGCTGATGGATAGCTCTTGGATCTGACTGCTTGAGTTCACTCTCAGTTTGCTCTCTGAAGGAAAATAATGAAAAGAGTTACTTTACTAGAAACACACACACACACACACACACACACACACACACACACACACACACAGAATTTTAAGCTAGCTTGTTAACCAGGGCAAATAGCTGCTACAGCAATAGTGGTTCTCAACCTTCCTAATGCTGTGACCCTTTAATAAGTTCCTCATGTTGTGGTGACCCCCAACCATAACATTATTTGTTGCTACTTTGTGTCTGTAATTTTGCTACTATTGTTAATCACAATGCAAATATCTGATACACATGATATCTCTTGACCCCCAAGTTGAGAACCGATGCTCTACAGCCATCTTGTGGGTGAATTCCCTCGCAGCAGCTGACCTAACTGTTCATTCAGCTTTGGTATGACTCATAACCTGAAGAAGCTGTCTTCTATATCCCTGGGCCCAGTCCATCACATGGGCAGCGTGTGGCTAAGAGGAGCTGTGAATGGGACCCAACACAGAATTGTAAATGTACTTAAAACACTATAAAATTTTGCTTTGCTTTTGGTGTTTTGGTTGTGCATGAATTCTGCAGATGACAGTATAGTGTTACAAATGTCAAAAGGCCAGACATGCCTGTGAGAAGTCTGTGTGATTGCAAGTTGGTATTTCTCTCCTCCTAACATCCATCTGCTGGTTCTCTTTCTGCCCCTACTGTGCGGGGATGGGGGCAGTCATGGAAAAAAGCCCAGCTCTTCCCCCACGTGATAATCCTGTTGCCTTTAAGCAGAGGGATTTCTTCCACAACATATTTACATCGTTTAAGGGAAAATGGAATTACGAGAGCTCTGTCTCCGTGTGTTTACTATCTGAACCACTCTGATCCCCAGTTAGTCCAGTTAGAGCTGCCTTCCAAAGTGAGTAAACAAGAGGAAGTTATTCACAGCTATTAAAATTCTATCCTTTTGCAGCCACTCCATTTGAGACTATCTTATGGACATGGGGTCCGTTATCTTTTAATACTAGTGGCTTTTCCTTTGTCTTAAGATGCACAATATTTGTCACAAACCTCTTTGCCATTTCTTGTTGATCACTTTACTTTCCTTGATGTTGACAGTAGGTCCCTGAATTCCCCCTTCAACAAACATCCATTAATCACATTATATATCACATACCAGACTATTCTAGGTATTTTGTGAATAGCTCCTGTCAGTGAATCACAGTTTAGAGGAAATTATATAGGACAGGAACAAAGACTTCCTGGAAATGGCTGCCAATATAGGACAGTGATATGCAGTAATGCACAAATATCAGGATCACCCAGCAGATTTATCTAACCCAAGGACAGGAGTGAAGGGAGACTTCCTGGAGGAGGCAACTCTGAACTGATCCTTGAAGATCAACAGCAGCCATTCTGATGAATAGAGAGTGAAGGAATTCCACATAAAAGGAAATGGGGATTATCGAATCCAGGCAGTTGAGTGTGAGTCAGATCTAGGCTAGAAAGTAGGAGGTATGGAAGAGACAAGTGCAGAGGATTATAGACGATCTTTCATGCCTGCCATGGGAGTTTAGACATGCGGAGGACACAGTTTCTAATCTCTGGTGCTGGGATGTGGGGAGGACCACCACATCGTGAACAATATGGAAGGGACATCTATGGACAATGATAAGGACCTATGCTATGACACTGAATATAGGCATGCCTTGGAAGCAGTTAGATGTGAATCCCAAAACCAGAAGACAAACCATTCTAGATGATGAACACGGAGGTTGTCAATAGGTGGATTGTATCCACAGGAAGAATTTTTTTTTAACCCTAGAAAAGCACGTAGACTCAGAGGATAGACCTAAACTTGAATCTAAATGAACAGTTTTTTTTTAAAGAAGCTGGGCTTAATGGGTTGAATGCTTGACTACCATGGAGGAGAATCAGAAGTTCAAGGTCGTTCTTGGCCACCTAACAAGTCTGACTGTAGCATGAGTATAAAGGAAAAGAAAGAAAAGCCAAGCATTGTAGCATACACCTGTAACCGGAGCACTTAGTGGGTTGGGGCAGGAGGACTGAGAATTTCAGGCTAGCCTGCACTACAGAAAGAGACACCATCAAAACGAAAACAAACAAAAGAATGAATACAGTGACTCAGAGGAGGAGGAGAATTCTGTACAAGAGAATGAGACAGAATCCTTGGTGTTAGGAAGGAAACCTCATGCCATGGAACTGAGAACAAGGAAGAGGAAGTCTGGTGGAGACAGTCTCAGACATCATGGGAAGGACAAGTAAATTAAGGCATGAAGTCATGAGCAAGACCATGACTATTAACAGAACCATTGCTCAGAAGCACAGAGCAGGAGGTGGCTGCCGTGCCTGAGGGTCTGCCTTGGGTGCACAATAGACACAGCCCAGTTCAATGGCAAGTCAGAGATTTATGGAGGCGGTGACTGCGGTAGGGATAGATTATGTGACTTGCCCAAACCCAGAGCTCATCACTTCTGAGCGATCTCAAAGTCCCTCACAGCAAGTCAGGAAAGAGAGGAAGCACAAGGCAAGGCAGAATTTCAGCTAGGCGGAGCTTCACTCTTAGCCTCTGTGTTCTATTACGAAGACTGAATTGGACTGGAACCACAAAACCTCTCTTATATGTCAATATGTTAAAAAGAGGCAGCTAAGTTTATTTGTGGTGGTTTGAATGGTTATGGCCCCTATAAACTCATGTGTTTGAATACTTGGCCTTAGGGAATGGCACTATTAGGAGGTGTGACCTTGTTGGAGTAGGTGTGGCCTTGTTGGAGGAAGTGTGTCACTGAGGAGGCAGGCTGGGAGGTTTCCTGTTGCTCAAGCTATCCACAGTGTGGCACATAGTCTCTTTCTACTACCTGTAGATCAAGATCTAGAACTGTCAGCTCTGTCTCCAGCACCACATCTGCCTGGATGCTGCCATGCCTCCAGCCATGATGATAATGGCCTGAACCTCTGAAACTATAAGACAGCCCCAAGTTAAATGTTTTCCTTTATAAGAGTTGCCACAGTCATGTCGTCTCTTCACAGCAATAAAACCCTAACTAAGACAGTATTCTAATGGGGTTTACATGATCCTCACCACTTCCAAACACAAAACAGAGGCTGGGGCACCAGCACTGACTGACCTAAAATATTGTCTCCCCCGGAGGAGGTTCTTGAGGTTTGGCTGTGCCACGCAGTACCATGTGGTTGCTGGCAATGGGAAGCCATGGCAGGTGTGGAAAGGTCAAAGAGCAGTGATTATTAGCTGCTAAGGAAGTATTTCATTGTTTTAGCAACAAATGATGCCACTCCACGAACACTAACTTCATGCTAATGTCATCACACCATGCTCACGTTACTAGGACAAACACAATGAATGGATACTTTATGTCTATTTCTATAGTTTACACAAAGTGGGAGGAGCTCCGATGTTATTTGAGACAGAGGCTTACTATTTCAGCCTAGGCTGACCTCAAATTCTTGATTCTCCTATCTTGGCCTTCTGAATACTGGGATTATAAGTATGCACCATCACACCTGGCAAAAAAAGATTCTCTCTTTTCTTTTTAAACAGGGATCAATGTCAAGTATCACTTACCTGGAAAGGTGACAGTAATCATTACTAGGTTAGAGGTAGCAGATACCCTGGCTGGGCCACTTGTGCACACAGAATCTCTGTCATAAACCTCCACTTTACACCGATACACCCCTGTCTCCTCCATAGCAGCATCGTGGATTTGGAGTTGAGAACGAAAGAAAGACTGTGACACCTTCGTCTTCCTGTGGAGCTGGGAGAGAATGTCCCCCCATTCAACTGTGCCATTGTGGGTGATTCGAATAAGCTGATGAAAGGGCCCAGAGCCAGCTGGCTGGAACTGCCATGTTACCGAGAACGGCAGCTCGAGATCTGAGTAGTCGGCCCTCACTATGCAGGACAGGTCGAAGGTATGGGCTAACGTCACTTGCGGCTGACGGCTCATCAGATTAACTCGTAAACTTGACTCTGTGGGTGAGAAAGCGAGACACGCTTCCTGTTTATCAAGTCCAAGCATGGGGACTTCCAAGTTTTCTCAATGCCACCCTTTACACAGGGCCACACGTTTGTGTTCCTGGAGTGTCACGAATTTGGGGGTAGAGGATGGTCCCCAGTACAGTCTGTCCTGAATTTCAACCTCAGCTCTCCAAGTCTCCCCCCTCCCCTGTGACTGTTCTCAGCAGTCACAACAAACAGGCAGTGTTTCTCCAGTGTGCCACTTAGACAGCTGCGCTGAGCAGGGACACCACGCGCAGCCAGGGTCTGGCCTCCTTCCTCTCCCCACCCCCCTGGGCTCCGTGTCACTCTCCTGCCCATGCTAGAGAAGACTCCATGATGCCTGGCTACTGCCAGAATGGGGCAGGCTGGGCTCCGCTCACCTGTATCAACTATGAATCATAGGGGTTTGTCTTCAACTTTGAACAACTGACAAGTTGCACTCTAGAATGATCTTTATAAAGACAAATACACTCGAGAGGCTGCTGTCAGGCCTGATTTGCATATCAAATGTGCTCTGAATGTCTCACTCAGGGTACACATAGTGTTGGCACTTGGGGTACACATGCCACTGGTACTCAGGGGACATGTATCACTGGTACTTGGGGTACACATGACTCTGGCACTCACAATACACATACCCAGGGCACTCAGGGTATGTGGACCTCTGGCACGGGTTCTGGATGACACCACTGCAGTAAAGAATAAGGTGACTGACACACATTCAGAAAAGGACTTTTCCCAATGACTTACTCAGAGATTTAACAGTGACTGAAATCTTCTGGGTTGACTGCAAATCTTTGGCCTGGTTCTGGGGTCTCTCTGACACTCTGCATTCATAGGTACCACTGTCTGTGATCATGGCAGAGGTAATCTCCAGCCTAAAGGTGGCCCAGTCCATTTTCTCCAATCTCCTGTTACCACGGTACGCAGGGCCCGGAGAAGAGACTCCCAGTTGTACAGTACCATCTTGCCCCATGCCAGCTACAAACATGGGTGTGGTCTGGTCCTGTGGGGTGAGCCACCAACTCACAGACAGAGCACTTGCATCCCCAGCTGCCTTGCAGAGAAGGGTAAGTGGCTCTCCTTCCCACACGGCATCCTGCTCGGCAGACACGGCCACACTTCTTGCTGTAGATTACAGGTTATGGAAAAAAAGTGCTTCAATAATAATAAATAAATAATAAATAAAAAACATTTCTAAAATATGATGATGAATCTTAACAATAAAGTACTTTACTGGTTTGATCAGAGTTGGCTGATTCTTCTGTACTACGCCCAGAACAAAGACCTTCCATATACATCATGGATGGATAGATGGATGGATGGATGGATGGATGGATGGATGGATGGATGGAAAGATAAATGGACAGCTGGATGGGTAGATAGTGTGCAAGGGTATGTGTTTGTGTGTGTGTCTATATGTGTGTGTGTATAAATAAATCAAAACTTCCTTAAGGTAATTATTACGTAGTGGAAACAAGACAACAGGCAGGTGACCAGGAGAGCCCATGAACACATACATGATTCATAATATGTCCTTCTTGTTCTTATGGTTTTGCTCAGTAGGCCCATTCTGAGGAAGGTCTAGATGGGCAAATCTCTGCTAGTATTTTGACTGATTCATTAGGGAGAGTAAATGAACCTGAAAGGAATGATGCCCTGTTAATTTAAATTTTAGGGTGTTTGTCTTTTAGAATAAAGGTTGTCAGTCTTTTCAATATGCTCTCTGTTTCCTGCTTGCATGTGCCTGCCAGTCCTAATTAGCTTAGTGTGTGTTTTGAACAGAGAAAGAAAATTATTAATTAGATCTCTGTTTGCAATATTACCATAAGAACCGCTAATCTGGGAAGATTTTATATTTATATACACATACAATATACAGGTACATATCCATCTTCTATCATTGGCAAGTGACAGCCTTCTCATGTTTGAATGCTATAATATAACTATCTGCTAAATAACAGATGGGAAATTCAAGATATAGAGAAATGAAAATATTCATTCAACAAATGCTTATTGTACAAGGTCCTGTTCTGGCTGCCCTGTGGGCCATGTAGTTACAACAGGATCTCCTGTGTCCCGGACATCCCAGCACTAAGTGTAAGGAAAACACCCACCATGACCTGGAGGCAGGATTACTCTGGGCAGCACACTTGACCTCTCCTAGCCTTTGTATTTCTTTCCAGAAAAAAATGAGGGTAATAATAGTAGCCACATTTTTGCTTTGTGGAGAGGACTAAACAAAGGCCACACTAAGGGCTTAGGCCTTGGGCTACAGAGAGTACTGAAAAGGGTTGGCTATTACCATTAGTGTTTAATAAGAGGCACGAGCAGCAGCAAAGGTACTTCAAAGCAGAAGAGAAAAATAAAACGGACTGGCATTAGAAACCTAAAGGGGATCTAAACGAATCTGCAAATTGCTCTTCCCTACAGAGGAGAGAGATCCCATCCACAGCTTCAGGCATGCACACACCAGCTACAAAGGTAGAATAAAGACTAATCTTCATAAACCGGGTTAAGCAAATTATCAAGCTTGCTTCTGCATTTTGAGTGAGAAAGGCAGTGATCGTGGTATATTTGTTTGTTTGTTTGTTTGTTCATTTGTTTTTGGTATAAAGATGACTCATGACAAAGTTTAAAAATGAGAAGGGAAATAACGAGCCACAATCTCACCTCTTTAACATTATCATCATGATCAGTTTCAACTAGCATCACTTCAAAAATGCCTTGTGGTCATTAGCCTCATAGTAAGAAGTATAGCAAGGCACAGAGGCAGTGGGTGTTCCCTTCTGTTTAAAATATTAATGGAGTGATAAAGTCTGCTCATGCAGTTGGACTTTCAAAACAGACTGTTAGACAAGGCCCTCAATAAGTATGCTAATAAGCTTTCCAATTGCTACACGTTAGCCCCAGCTTATGAGAAAATGATTCTCTTTAGTATTGAAAGATCACCCTCTCTGCAGGACCAGAGCCCAACAGATACCACCAAGCACCTTTTGGAGCTCCTGGGAACAAATTCTCACACACCAGGTTAAAGAAGTTTGTAGATATTTTCCCCCTGGGAGTTCAGAGATTTAGCGAGCTCTGCACAAATATGTAAACCGCCCACATTGTTTTTCCTGAATCCTAGAAACTTAGACCAAATGTTTAGCATGGAAACTAAGAGTAACACGACTCCCTGGCCTGCCACTCATCCTGAGTTCTGCTTTCTTCCTCCCTAGCCAATGGGGAGAGGGAAGCAGCGCTCAGAAGGGGCATTTATCTATCTTTGGAGATACCCCTAATGAGCAAGTGTAGCAAGAATAGCTTTCATTTCAGCTCAGTTTATTTTTAATTAAAATTTCTTTCCCCCCCCCCCTTTTTTTTTTTGCTTTTGGGCAAATTTTCTTTCTAGAGTTTGACTTTAGCACTCAACCCAGAGGATTCTAATATTAGTTGTGGGTGCATCTGTTTTTATGCTATACACAAAGCACTAAGGATTCAAACATATTTAAAGTCACTCAACCTTCACAAAGTAATGATGAGCCCAGTGGCCGTCCTGGGGCTGTTTTGTGTTGCAAGAACAAGATATGTGAGGCTGGGTAATGTATAAAGGGGTTCATGGGCTTAAGGATCCAAATATTGTGGTATTGGCATGGTGAGACCCTCTAACTACAGCAGGACATTGTGAGGAAGAGAAGGAAGCAAGAGAGACAAGCATACGGGGGTGTTCTCACTCACACAGTCCTGTCTACCAAGGGGGCATTAACACATTCACTAGGGTGGAGCTCCCATGGTCTAATTTCATCCTCATCACCCACTGAGGACCAAACTCTGAGCCTTTGAAGGGCAATTATACAAAAGCCACAGCAGTGGCTTGCACTGTTAGGGTTGCTCAGAAACAGTTGAGCAGACAGTTCACCACATCCCAGCAAGCGCAGAGAATAGAGTCTGTCTGCTTTCATTTGTCTCTTCATTCCTCACTATGAGTCAGAATTATGACCCACTGCAAGTTAACATAACAAGATTAGCAGAAGGCAATTGAAAAATGGCTGCCCATCCTCAACTCAAGGTCAGCTTACTCAGCTGTGTGTTCCCCAGGAAAAAGGACTCTACACTTCTGCCTTCCCCCCACCCCACCCCCCGCCCCATACACACGTGCATTCATACACACGGGCACACAAGCATGCAGCATATTAATGCACTTATAAGCATATGCATATGTATATACAAGTGTGAAACACACCAAGTCAGAGGACTTCATTAAATGGAAAACAGCATATAAAAAGTACAACTAAATAATAAAAAACAGACTCAAACTATGTAAGATGGCAAGATGGGACTTAGGAGCCACCTACTTCTATCATTTTATAGATGAGAGAATTGAAATGGAGAGAAATGGTCATTCATGCCCCATGGCTCAGGTACTCTGAACGTCTTGGCTAGTCTGGGTGCTCTCCTGTCCGTCACGATTTACTTCCCCTCCAGTGGGGTCTGATAGGCTCCAGACTCTAAAGGAAGACCCACCCTCCTACCCATGTTCCTGTTCTGCCCACCACCCCTCCACCTCCCGGGCGTCTGAAGACAGCACCATCTGTGGATGCACCTGTGTCATGTTGTCACCTACCTGCTGGCTCCCTCAGGTGCGCCTGGTAGCTTGGTGACTGCTTTCTCTGAAGTACCTGCCAGGAGCCCGTCTGAGTCCTCACCATTGCTGCCACTTCACAACTGTAGGCGCCTACGTCCTCTGGACCCACAAAGAATATCTTGAGAGAGAAAGTCTGGGCACTTAACTTTGAAACCTGCAGCTGTCCTTGGCGTGTTCTGTCTCTGTAGTGTCTCTTCAGGTCCAGGACCCCACTAGCATCCATCTGGGCAATTTCCTTCCCATTGAGGAACCAAGTGCTCTGAAGCTGTAGGTCATTGTCTAGGCCGACAACCAGGCAAACCAGTTCCAAGGGTGTTCCTTCATCAGGTGAGCCACTGGCTGTGATGCTCACTTCAAAATCTCTTGCTAGGCAACAAAAGCAAAGCAGATGTTTAGAAAGCCCGCCGTACTTGCCCCTTTTGGCACAAGACGAATGGGATCCGCAATAGGGACTCCGTGGTCGCATTGCATGTCACCTTTCAGTTCTGTGGTGGTAGAATTCCCTACCCCAAAATAGTCCCGCAGTAAAAGAAAATGACAAAGTTCCTGACTAGTCTAAGTCACCCAGGAAGGACAGTGTCCATGGATTTCTGAAAGCGGTCCCCAGTAAGGAAAAATTTTGCACACACAGATGTGTTAAGATCTACTTAGGCCTGCCTCCCAAATGAAAGAGTGAACTGTTTCATGCTGTGTTGAACTGCTATAAATTAGGACTTTTGGTTTTCTCTTTTATTTTTGTACTGGGGATTAAACCTGGGCCTCACTGTGTGCTAGGTATTTGCTTCTTCCTCTGAACCCCCAACCTTTATTTCTTCCCTTGTTCGTTTGTCTGATAAACAGCCAGTAGAATTTCCTAACTTCCAAGCACATGTGAGAGGGCCTGTCAGGACCCACTGAGCATAATTTGGACCCTTGATGGCCCCGAGATGCAGAGGAACTGAGTATCATATAAAATCAGTGATCCGCCACTGGAGTATTGATTTCCACAGTGGATACTCATGGTCTTAGCTGGTCCTCTTATTAAACCAACGGACATAAAAAAAGACCAAATATGACCAGGCCTTTCTGTCTACTTTTGACAAAAATGCCAATGGATCATGCATAGTGACACCATTTCAATACAGAGATGGGGCCTGGTGGAAGGGCATTCTGCCACCAACAGGGGCGAGGCTTCATATTGGGGACTGGAGGTGCTTTGAGGCCCAGCTGCCTGTGGTAGGTGGGCTTTGGAGAGAGGCAGATTTGGCTTTAGAAGCAAACACCTCCTGTCCCAGTAGGTGTTGGGATGTACACACTGTGTCTGTAACTGTGATCTCTTGTTTTTAAAACAGAGAGATGGTTACACTATAGGTGATTATTTGGGCTACAATTAAATAATGGAGACAACATGCTTACAAAGTGCCTGGCAACCGTGGTTGAGGCGATTTCCATGGCTGCCTTATAGCATCAATCTATCTGCTTCACATTTCTTGTCCCATATAAACTCTCCCATGAACAGAGCCCTAATGGAACATTCTGGAACATCTTCTTCTTATACTTTCCAGATGACAAAAACAAAATTAACTTAAACTTTTTATCTACTTTTTAGAAAAAGTCAACAGAAGGTCTTTAAAAAAATATCCCTACATACTCACTGAGAACGAATTCACAGGTTTCCTGAGAAGATAATTACCTGCTGGCTGGATCCTCAGAGCTGTTTGATCTGTCCGTTTTCTTGTGATCAAAGTCCATGTTTCATCTGGATCCTGAATCCATTCTGTGGCCTCACAGAACACCTGACCTTGATCTGAGGACTGGAGCTTGCCTACAGACAGCTTGAAGAAAGTGGCTCCAAGCTTGTCCAGTCGTATATCACCGGCCACAAACCTGTCTGCATAGGTGGACCCAGGGGTCAATATGAAATCCTTGGAGAGAGAAATGATCTCAGTAGCTTGGCTCCCTCCTCCTTCCTGCATCAGGTACCAGGTGAGAGACAGATGGGTATGTTGAGCCGTGGCTTTGGATACCTCACAGGTGAGTTCTAACGGCTCGCCTTCCTTCTTGCTGAGAGTCTGGGAGGGCATGGTGGCAGACAGGGTGTCGGGAATCACTGGAAACAAGGCAACAGTGATTATCTTACTGGTTTATGTTTGTCTCATTAGACCTTCTTAAAGGAAGATGGCGCCTAAACATCATCTGCAAGGTTCGTCTCTTGAGTGCTCCAGGCCAATTGCATGGGCTTTCCCTTTTGCTGAGAGAGCATAAGAACTTTGCAGAGTGAGTGACTCTGTGATGCAGGACCCTGGCTTGGCTTCATCAGCACAGGCTGGAGCCAGGTTAGCTACTCAGCCATCAGTAGGAGGAACACTGGAGTTTCTGGACTCAGACTCTGGCTCTCAGCCACTGTCTTACTATATGGACATGAGTGGATTGGTTCTTTTCCCTCCCTAAACCCTAATCTGCTTTTTCTATTATGGAGATCTAAAGTAATGCAATTTGGTATTCAGAGACCAAATGCAAGCTTTTCCAAAGTTTTCAAAGCTGTCTAAAGACCCTACTATTCTCTTCTTCCTCAAATGTAAACCACACAGCTGGAGCTCATGTAAAACCAGCACCGAGGCCAAGTCAATGAATATTATAGATGTTGCACAAGAGCTGAGAGTTCCCAGGAAGCTCAGAGGTGGTGGGAGATAGGCATATAAGGCTGATTATGAGGTAACTGGGTGAATGCTGGTAATCACAGTATGAACAGGGCATTAAGAAGAACCAAGTTGGGGATATAGCCTGAGGCAATCTAAAAGGTTCTACAAAGGAGGTTGTGTTGAATCTGATCCTGGAGTTCATATAGGAGTTTGCTAAACTACAAAAAGAAACTAGATATTCCAGGCAAACCACAGTTGCAAGAATTTGACCCTCTCCTTCCAGTTAAATGTACTAGGAAATGGTGGTTAGAAAATAAGCATTATGCAGTTAATGACATCACTCATGATACTGGTGCTGGTTCTCATAGATGATATGGGGGTGAGGGGAAAGGCTAAGATCTAGCTAATGCTTTGCCACTACCAATTTGTGAGAAGGGGACTTGGGAAGGCCCCGCACTGGCTCCACAAGTTGTGTGACATCTGTCACTGGGAAAACACGAGACACCTACTTGTGACACATCTCCAAAATACTCGGCGTGGCTAAGTAGACTCTTTACCCAGCGCAAACAGACTAGTGGAAAGTCTCTCCCTTGGCAGGGCCTTGTGATGGTGGATACAGGCTTGTCAGGGGCTGGGTAACAAGAGCTCACCAGTTAGGTTTGTCTTTGCACTGTAACTTCCAAAGTACTTCCCATCCGTGCTGGGTGTGTAGCACTCGTACTCGCCAGCATCATTCATCCGGAGTTTTGAGAAATGCAGAAGGACCGAGTCACCCTGCAGCCTCTCTACATAGATCTCCTTGCTTTGCACCCTTTGGGCATACATTGTGTAAGAGAAGCCGGCATCCTTGGTACTGATGATCTGGACTTCCTTCGTCGGGGCACTTGGCAGGTAAACAGACCACTGGAAATCCTGAGTGGAAGGACCCTGATGACCACTTACGTTGCAACCGATGCTGACAGGGTAGCCTTCGGCTCTGTACAGAGGTCCTTCTTGAATTTTTACTTCCCTCTGGCCAATGCTGAGCTTAGCTTGTAAGTAGGAAGAAGAAAAGGGATAAAAATAGGTGAGTGCTCTAATTCCCAGGGTACCGCATCGAGTAGGTCTCTATATTACCATCCTGGTAAATGAAGGTTATTCGCTGTAATCACCCTGAATCTTCACTGCCTTCCTCAGGCTGGATGGCAATGGAATGGCTTAGTGAGGTCATTGTTCCTCTGTTACCTAAGCTTGCACAGCCCTAGTCTCCTTTTGAAAATGTTTAGCTTCAACCTTGTATCAAGGCCACGTCTACGAAGCAGCAGTTCGTCTAAATGGACTTACTTGAAAGGTAATATCATTTCTGATATTTTACCTTTTGCAGTATTTTATGGCAAAACAGCATAAACCTTCTCAAAACCCCAAATTCCACAGTCTCTCCCACAGAAGGGCATTCAAGAGAGACAAAGTCCACAGCTCTGTTCCCGATGTCTTATTCCTTCTTGCTGGTTGGTTACAGATATTTGTAGCCCCCAGCCATGTCTGGTGCAAGACTAGATAAAATTAGCACCAGAAACGGCAGCGACACTTCCTGTCTCTGCTGTAAAGGTTTTTCTTTTCTCTTTGCTTTTGCTTTGTTTTGCTCGTTTTAAAGTTCTCTTTTCTTAGAAAGGCTCTTTCACTTTACTTGAAACTCTCGAACGGATATTTATGAAGTCCAGGTTCTGGGCTCAAAGTTTTATATTTTTTCTTACCCAGAGTTTTCAGGTAGGATGTTTTCTAATTGAAACTTCAGAAAATTAGGTCTAAAGGAGAAACACGATTAAAAGGTAACTTTTCTATAGAGATGGGTTTTCTTGTTTTGTCTTGTTTAAAGATTTATTTATTTATATGTAAGTACACTGTCGCTGTCTTCAGACACTTTTTCTTCTCTCTCTAGCCCTGCTAGCTCCAGCCCAAAGATATATTTATTTATTGTATGTAAATATACTGTAGCTGTCTTCAGACACACCAGAAGAGGGCATCAGATCTCATTATAGATGGTTGTGAGCCACCATGTGCTTGCTGGGATTTGAACTCAGGACCTTTGGAAGAGTAGTCAGTGTTCTTAACCACTGAGCCATCTTCCCAGCCCTATAGAGATGTTTTAAATTCAGCATTTTTTCCAGTAACTACAAGAGTGTTCATTATGATTAATACTGAAAGTGGGCTTGCTTTGTGTTTCTAAAAGAGCAGAGGCCAGAGGTAATGATGTCACAGAGATGGACAAGATCTTCTCTGAGGGTCCAGGAACCCTTGAAGGGCAAGACGAAGAAGTTCAAGGATAGCAGAAGGTCCATCGAAAGCTATGGGCAACATGAAGCAGTTGACAGAATAGAATCCTTCAGAGAGGCTCCAGAGAGTCAGAACAAGGGCAAAGGGTTCAGGAGACTCCTGTGGGGAACAAGGGAAGAGACATGCAGGGCTCATCAGAGGAAACAGAAAGAGGCAGGAAGGAGGCTTCCCTCCCCCACAAGAGGGTAAAGTGATTAATTGATAAAATCAACTAAAAACTTAAAAACTGCATCTGAATACGCTCAACTAAAACTGGCCAAGAAACTAATCAATACCCAACCACACACATTTCCAGTAATAATTTAAAAATACACTTAAGTATTCATAAATCTCAATGTTATATATTTACATCACACTTTTTTGTGCTAAATATCTATAAATAGAAATTAGACTACATTAGAAAAAATTAAATTATTACTTACCAGAAAATGACTACAGAGAACATTTTCAGCAAGGTAACCTTGTGAAACGTGAAATATGGGCACTGCGCACCAGGCATCTGAAGAAATACTTATAGCAGTGCCATTCACTATTGCCCCCAAACAAGGGACAGCCTGCATGCCCATCAACAGCAGAACAGATAAACTGCAGTAGTGTACCATAAGATGGAATTTCATAAAGAAATTAAAAATTATAACTATTTGTAGTAACATGTAGAATTATGCCCGATCAATCACATAATACCTTTGAATTTCTTTGGCTATCTCTTTGGCTATCTACAGAAATAGTCCATTTAAAAATTAAAATATTTAAAGTTAAAATATAGGGAGCTGGAAAGATGGCTCAGAAGTTAAGAGTACTGATTACTCTTCCAGAGGATCCACAGCTCACAGCTATCTGTAACTCTAGTCCTAGGGATCCCAATGCCCTCACACAGACATACATACGTAAAGGCAAAATCACCAATGCATATAAAATTAAAAAAATTAAAAATTTAAAAATAGACAAAACCACGTTGTATCATTTAGTTGATGCACAAAGATTAAAATCGTCTTTAAAAATAGGTCAGGGAGTGGTTATCGTGGGAATCAGGAAGGTATTTGTGGGGAGGGATTATATCCTGATGATGCACAGGCAGAATGGGTGGGCCCTTGTAGGGACCTGATGATGTTGTTTCTTGAATCCTGTAGTGATTACACAGGCTTCATTTTCTGCTTATTTATCAAACTATACACTTATGTTTTATTAGCCTTCTCTTACTCTATCTCACCATGAGAATTTTTTTTTATAGAAATGGGGAGATGTTGCAGCCAGAAAAGTGCCTGTTGAGCAAGCATAAGAACCTGATCTGGATCCCCAACACCCAGGAGAAAGCTGGGCACAGTGGTGCACCCGTTATCCAAGTGCTGAGGAGGCAGAGGCAGGAGGGATCCTGGGGCTTGCAGACAGGCTCATCTATCTGAAACAGTGAGTTGAGTCCAAGGTACAAGTGATAGATCCTGTTTCTAAATGTAAGGTGGCACACCCAGCTATGACCAATTTGGCAAGATTTCCTAAGAGCATTACTGACCCTCATATCTTGGTGGTAACCAACAGCTCTCTAATTAGACTTAAGGCCCACCCAACAGGAAAGAAATCATGCTTAGTACTAGAAACCTGGCCAACCGCCCAGGGCTAGTGAGGTCATGGATCTTTGAGAGACTTTACTAAGTTAGCATAATCCCTAACTACATTCTAAATATTTATCCTTATACCCACAGGTAAGAGTAACTCTTATGACTCATTGAATAAACTTTTCTTTGCAACAAGGGAGAATATTACAGAAAAGACACAACCAGTCAAAATGCAAAGAACAAGTCATCATGAGAGTCCAACTCCAACTGATACATTTACAACACAACTCATGCAGCTAAGGCTCAGGGAACATCATAGAAGGGGGAGCAGAAAAACCATCAGTGCAAGGGGAGCAGAAAAGCCATCAGTGCAAGGGGACCAGGAACCCCGCTGTGAGAATGCGTCTTCTAGAAATGACAGAGAAGCCTCACCCATACCCCAACAATATGAGTGCAGAAAAAAATACCAGGAAAAGTACCACATTCATAGACATACTCACATGGAAGAAGGAATGCTCACTGGGCCCCTCACTGACCAAGAACAGGCAACGAAGGATTGTTGAGAGCTGGAGAAATATTCATCCCCATGGTTGATCCCTAATTGTTTACCCAACACCAAGTGGTCAGTCATCAAATCATATATATACACCAAGCGAACTGAGCAGGTTGTATTTATATATTTATGCACATATACATACATGTAACAATGACAAAGAAAAAGGAGTTTTCTCATGAGTTTGAGAAGAGGTCAGAGATATAGGAGAGATTGGATGAAAAAAAATGAAGGAAATAATATAATTGTATTTTAATTTCCCAAATATACAAGAAAAGAGAAAGAAAGGAAGGAAGGAAGGAAGGAAGGAAGGAAGGAAGAAAGAAAGAAAGAAAGAAAGAAAGAAAGAAAGAAAGGAAGAAAGAAAGAAAGAAAGAAAGAAAGAAAAAGAAAGAAAGAAAGAAAGAAAGAAAAAATAAGGGTGGAGTGAGGTTGAGAATGGTACCTGACATTGGTCTTAACATGTGTGTGTGTGTGCGCATAAACACACACACACACACACACACACACACACACACACACACACACACACACACAGAGAGACTTTTTTAAAGTACAGTTTGGAGCCACCATTCATCTTTTCCTGCCAGGGCATGTTATATTGTTATTTGTAGTGTGGGCAGCTTGGCCATGCATCTTCAACACTTTTCATCACTTCCCAGTGAAATAAGTGCACATTAGAAAGTTTCTATGTGGAAACTAGCACTTCATTCTTCCCTGTTTTATTTGCCAAGTCAATAAATATTTATTCAGCCACTTACAGTTTTCTTGGTACTTGAGAGATTAAGACATAAAGATGAGTTTAGAATCATCTCTGTCCTTGAGCCTTATTAAGCCCAGTTAGAATGGCAATCATCTCTATGAGAAAGATAAAAATGAAAGACCCCCCAGAGGGATCGGAAGAGAGCAGAGAGCTCATGGCTTGGGGGCACACACAGGTGAGGCTTGTAGAAGGGATGCTATCTCAGTTTTCTTATGTTTCCATGACAAGCCCATAACCAATATCAACTTGGGGAGAAATGGAGAGGGCTTAATTCCACTTATAACCGACCGTGCATCATTGAAGGAAGCCAGTGTGGGCTTTACAGGTAGGAATCAGAAAGTAGGAGCTGAAGCAGAGACTGTGGAGAAATGCAGCTTAATGGCTTTGTCCCTGGCTCATGTTCTGTTGCTTTCTACATAGCTCAGGTCCACCTGTGTAGGGATGGTACCGTCCATAGTGAGCTGGCCTTTTATGTGGATTAGCAATCAAATCCCAACAGTTATCTCTACAGGCCAATCTGATGGAGGCGTCTCCCAAGTAGTGAGTCCCTCTTCCCAGGTACGTCCAGGTTTGTGTCAAGGTGGTGAAAACTAAATGGCACAAATGGCACCAGCGTTGGACTTTGGGGGATTGGGAAGATTTACAGGCCAAGTGGAGACAGAGCCTTTTAGATGAAAGAAACTTTATGACAAGATGACCTGAGTAAAAATGAAAAGAGCTGTCAGAAACAGGAAGCGGTTCACTGGTGGGAACGAGGTGCCTGAGACTGGCTAGGAGCATCAAGGACGTGACCCTCATGGCTGTCAGCTCGGAGTTAATTGGGCACTAGGGAATCCACTCAGAGTGCTGGAAAGATCTTAGGAAAAGCAACTGATGGTTGTTTGGAGAATGGTGGAAGTTGGAAAGAGACATCAGGTAACTTCTAGCTCAGGACGGAGTTGATGAAAGGGCAGGGGTGGAAAGAAAGGGGCTGTGACTCGAGCTGTTGTGGAGAAGGTATCTGTAGAGGTTAGTGCTCTGGATGCTTCAATGCAGCGGGGATGATCAGGAACAGGAGGTTGGAGGAAATCGGATACCCATGTTTGAAAGATCAGTAGGAACGGGGATATCAGTGAGGATTACCATTGTGTATTCAAGGATGGGCAAGAAGAGAATGCATTTAACTTTAGAGATGGAATTTGAGTGCCCTGGAATAAACAGGAAAGACATCCCAAAACAAAACACACACACACACACACACACACACACACACAAACAAAAAAACAAAAAACATTTGGGAGATATTTAAATATGTGTGCATCACCTTAAAGACCCTTAAAGACTTCGAAAACATTTGTAATTTAACCCTTTCAAAAATTCTGTTATTTCTGTGATTAATATAGTCAAGATTCACAGTGATTCAGCCAGACTTGAACCTAGGCCTGTGAGATTCCAGTTGTCCTACAGCTCTGACCACTGTTTCTCACTGCCTGGCAAGTCCCCAAGCTTGGGCTGTAGGTGTAGACAAGGTCCATTATACATAAGTATTCAGAAGTGTTATGGAGTCTAAAGATGGCCAGTGAGAATCTCTATTATATGGGCAGGGATGAAACCTAGAGAAGGATCCTGAGAAGTCAGGAGGGCGGGGGGAAGGCAGCTATTCCACAGTGGCTTGGGAGCCAAAGGAAGTAGAATGTTTCAGGGGAGAAGGGCTTGGACAGCACTGCTGAGGGCTGCTGGCCGGCAGGGACTAGGGGAGACCTTCGAGTCAACTGAGAAGATTGCTGTGCAGAGCTTTCTAAGTACATCCGGCAGAGCAGAAACAGCAGTGGGTTTGAGGCTAAGAAGTAACTGCAGGACATGTAAACCACTTCATGGTGTTGTAGGGAACAGGACGAGGATGGCAACCAAAAAGGGTAGCCGAGTGACAAGTGGCACCTTTGCAGAGGCAGCAGTAAAGGAGAAGAGACACATGGAGCCAGAGAGGGCTCGTGGAAGAAGAGGTTGGACCACAAGAAAGAAAGCCACTGTGCACAAAGCCCAATTGCCATCCACTAAGAGGGAAAGCAATGGCCAGTCCCCTGCAGGATCATCCTCTCTAGGAGGAAGTGAGAAGCCCTGACACAGCCCATAGAGACAGTGGCCATGACAGTTAGACATGTCATTAAGTGATTCCCGTGAATTGGCCTCTGAACATCATTTCTTTCCATCTCAAAGATACTGGCCAGGGATGTGACTCAGTGGTTGAGTGCTTGCCTAGTATACACTAGACCCTAAATTTACCCCCAGAATTGCAAAAATAGATAAATGACCTATAAAACATCAATATTTTTCCTTTCATTTCTGGAAAGGTCTATGTCTTAGCCTATTGATAGCAATAAAGAAAAAAAAAAGTAAATGGAATCATGTTGTAGAAACACAGACCTGGAGACTACGCACTGGAGATTAAGGCACTGGTAGATTTGATGTCCAATGGAAGTCTGATCTGTGTAGATGTTCCTTCTAACTGTGTCCTCGCACATGGAAGAGTCTAGCTGGGTCTCTCCAATCTCTTGTAAGAGCACTAACCCATTCAGTCAACTACCTTTCAAAGGCTCTATATCCTAATGCCATCATCCCGAGGTTTAAGTTCTAACAGATAAAATCCAAGAGGACACAAACATTCAGGCTACAACATAACCAAAGGATTTGAAGTAATTCCATGTTATGCAAAATCAACCTAGGGAACAGCCAGCACACCAAACAATTGCTCTTGCTGTGCACATTAGAAGCAATGTTCTCTCTCTCTCTCTCTCTCTGTCTCTCTCTCTCTGGGGGTGGGGGTGAGGGTGGGGGTGGGGTGGAGGTGGAGGGTGGAGGTTGAGACATCATCCATTTAGAATGAAGTGGAATACTTTCCTGTTTTTCCACGGATACAATCTCAGTAACACAAGTATAGCCCCTCTCCAAAGACCTCTTGTGTTAATGGCCCCCTTAACTGTTTGGCCGTTGGTCAGGGTGAGAGGTGAGGCAACGAGCAGGCTAAGTCCACAAGAGCATTTACCCATTGCATTAGCTTCTAAGAGTCGCTTTCTAATTGGTTACTTAGTGTTCCTGTTTAATAGAGTAAATAAACATCAAATGGGCCTGGTAAGATGGCTAATCGGGTAAAGGCATTTGTTAAGCAAGCTCTGATGATCTGTGTTCAATTGTGAGAAGCCATGAGAAGGTAGAAGAGAACCAAGTCCAAAGAGCTGTCCTCTGACACCACGTACAACACACAACACACCCAATAGTAAGTAATCTAAAGAAAGAATAGACTGAGGCGTTGACTGTGGCTCGGTGGTAGAGTGCTCAGTGAGGGAGCAGGTGCTGGGTCCGAGACCTAGTTCCCGCATGGCAAAACAACACTATGAAGTTGGGACAAAGAATAGATTTGCCAAACAATGTGATTGATCACTTTATCATCATTAATTTCCTGCATTTCCTCTCTATAACTAAAATGAGATGCAGCAGGCGTCGTTACTTCCTGATTTATGCATGTCTCATATAAGACCCGTGACTCCATGCAAAATTGGAACTAAATACGGGTCATGGACTAGAAAGAACAAATGCAGAACCCAGGCCAGGCGACCATGGAAGTGGGTAGGGAAAAGCGACCATCTTCTCCTTTTTGAATTTTGACTATTGTAATGCTTCCTCTAGACCTTTGAGCTTGCTTATCAAAAACAAATGGACAACTGAAAACTAATAAATCACAATAACAACAATAATAATAAAAATAGGAACAAGAATTGTAACTTTCTGCATCCTTGTGCAATGTAAACCCAGTTCACTCCCATACAAAGCAAATGCACAGTGCCCACACATGAAGCATGCACACTCAGTCATATGACTGAACAGGATCACAGACACAGCAATCCACGAAGGACTCCACCAAGGCACTGTCCATTCATGCTTGACTCCACCAAGGCACTGTCTGTCCATGCTTGCCCTGCCAGGGTGCTGGCTGGTGCCAGTCACCTTGGCAAGTGGTTCTAACACATCCCTCTGCAGGCTTCCTGTCTTCTTCTCAGATCCCAGGTCTGATCCTTACCTATATGCTCACTGAGATGTGATCCTGATTCAACTCCACCAGAGCTTGCTGGTCTACCTTAGTGCTGAATGGTACGCTCCCTTAATTTTTCTTATAAAGCTACAGCCTTGGCCACATGGATTGCAGCTCAGCCCAGTTAGTTCCTCCCAGCTACTCCAGTCTCTGGGAATCAAGAGTTTTAAACTTGAACCCATAGATAGGATTAAGGGTCCTTAAATCAGGGTGAAAAAGCCCTGTTATTGTTATTCACATTAATCTCCAATGGAAATGTCCTACTTCCTTCCGTGATGGATATAGACACGGAACCATAGCTATTTGCATATTATATGGCAATTTTTGTAAGCATATTAAAATATTCTCTTCATACCCACCACTTCTCTGAGCTTGGTGATTAATAAACAGTCCTCCAGATCTTGGTGTATAGCACATGAATAAAAATGGAAATAAACACATTATAATTTATTATTTAACATTGTTTATTCCTATAAAATTCAGGTTGGCCTCCTACTTTAGGCTCCTACTAGTGCTGTGATTACAGATGCCACTACACTGGTATTAAAAATATTTTTGGCAACTTTATTTCAATATGGCCAGTTTACAGTTCTATGCATTTTATATGTGTTTATAAGTTATACTGAGATGGTCTTTGTATGTGGCACACAGCATGCCTGCTAACTGGTCTACATGATAAGGACCTGTTCTGCTCCTTGCTCAATTCATCTGCTTCTCCTCTTTATTTCCAAGTGTTTTCTTCCTCCATCCTCTTCAAATATGCATAAGTGTCCCTGGGCCAGATAAAGGTTCTATAGGGCTCTAGTAGAGCCAAGTAATTGTCCTGATCCTTCTCTGTCTCTCTCTTTAGTTCTCAGGTAAAGCCCAGAACCTTCTTTCAGCCTGACCTAAACTTCTCATTGCTTTTCTTCTACCCAGTCAGATCCACAAGACACACACAGATATCTAGTTACACCCTAACACCAAGCAAACCCTGAGGCCTCTTCGTGTGGCAACGAAACCTCTTCATCTCCCATGGGATGGTCAGCCCAGGAAGGTAAAGTAAAGCCAGGGCCATGCAAAGTTCAAAGACAAGCTTAAAATAAAATACAATAGGTACCCAGGACACAATAAAGTCTCTCATTGCCCCAGTCACAAGGATGCATAAGGAAGCCTTAAAACTGTCATCAATAAGTAAAGGATTAGCACAAAGCCAGAAGTCTATAACCTAGCCGTTCCTGTGAAGAGCAGTTTGGCCTGCTCTCTCACCAGCAGCCTCTGGATGACAAGCTCCTGTGATGGCAGAAACATCAAAGTTATAAAACTTACTTAGAGAGAGAAAGAGAGATGCCACACACAAGATGCATGCCATCGGGACCCGCACGGCCTCTCCGGGCAGCGCCACTGCACTTGCTCAGAAGCTGAGTGACAAAATTCAGTGCTGTCACAGCAAAGGTAAAGAGGAAGCTATGGTGTGGTTTTCAGCCCACTGAGAGATGGAGAAGGGCTTGCAGAGCAAAGGTGGCTGCATTTACAGCCACTCAGATTTGGGTACGAAGTAACTGGTTATCTTCACAGTGAAGGAAACACATACAGACAAAAGAGAACCTGGGGCTCCTCCTGCCTAAATATGAAGGAATTTCAGAAATCTGAGTGAATAAAACACTGAGAAATGTTCTGCTCCTTTCTTGAGGGGGGAAGCATGAGAGGGGCCCCAGGAATCCATGAACCCTGGGAGTCACATGAGGTGCAAAAATGGAAGGCCCCAGAGGTAGGCTGCCTGAAGTTTGGGGCAGAGTTGACTGTTATCAGCTGTGTGATTTTAGAAAGGCTAGCCTTTTAAACTTTTATTTTTAAAATGGGGCTACTCATAACACCTCCCTCCCCCAAGATTGCTAAAAATGTCATTGGTTTAAGCACTTAGAACAGTATTTGGTCCACAGTAATGTTCACTGGATATCACCTCCCATTATCACCAGCAGCAGACCTCTGAGTTAATGTTTATCTTCCCGGGTGGATCTGGAGATCAAGGATAGCAGAACTGTGCCTACATGCAACCACAGGCACTGAACCCGGGATAACTGAGTGGTTGAGATCTAGACGGCAAGATCACATCCCTGAGGACACTAGCCTCAGACTCTACAATCTGGTATAGCACAGACCTAGGCAGATTAATAGCAATTTAGTCATTTCAGGGCACAGTAACAGGCATATTCTTCCTTGTTCCATTCACCCCTCACGATCCACCCATCGTCTATCCTTCTTCCATCTATCTACTATCCATCTGTTTTTCCACCATCCATCTATCTATCCATCTACACGTACAGCCATTTTTTTTTGTCTTCCCATGTTCTGGTGTTGTGCACATATACAAAGATATTCATAATCTTTCCTTTATCCTCAGGAAATGCCTTTTAAATGATCAGATGACCACCAATGCAATGTGTCCACAATAATGGGACATGGAAAGACAGAGAAGGAAGTTGGTGCATAGGAGGCAAGGTCAAAGAGACAAACTAGAGGACTAGGCCAAAGAGGCTAGAGGAAAAAAAAAAAAGAAACAAAAAACCACCTCAGACCGTTGAGAAACACTCTAGCTTGGTAGGTAGATGGTGCTGACTATCCCTTCCTGTGATGACACTTGGGGCTGGTATGAAGAAAGAGAGTCTATAGCTTGTCTGGGATAGATCTTAGTGGGCTGTAAAAGGCAGCCTGAATTTAATTTTGAAGAACAGAGGAACTATCAGAGGAGTTTTAGCAGAAACACAACATGTCCCCCCCCCATGGAAACAAAGTTTCATATTATTGTTAACTGGATTCATATTATTATTAGAAAGCGAGGGAGGTAGTCAAGGCTGTAAACAAAAGGTCACAGGTTTTTGTAGTTATTTGTTTCACCAATGTTGAGTTCCTGAATTAGGGCATCTAAAAGAAAGGCAGGATGTAGAGATGAAACATCAGATCCCTGAGAGCACCCCTACGTGACAAGATACCAAATGCCAGATAACCTCATGGTGAAGTGCAGCCTCGCCTCTGCTCAAGACAGTGGGGCCTGATGGAAGTGAGCAGGAGAGAACATGACACATTGTCACACTGGGAAAGTAGGGGAGGTCCCCTAGGAGATGGCCACAGTTGCAGGAGGTAGAGGACATGTCTTGTTTGGGAGAGTGAGTGGTTGAAGGAAACTTCAGGACAAAGGTATTTTAAGGTAAACTTTATTTCCTTAGTGGGATGATCACAGATCGGGGGCACATCTGCAAATGTGGAGATGGAGGTATATAATCTAACCATTCATTCTTTATCTATTTACACACCTACTCACCTGAACCTTCCTGCCCTTTGGTTAAATTCACCAGCTGTTCTCTTAAAAATTAGCTCCCTGAAGCCAGTTAACTCCAAGAGCTTTTGCAGAAGATTCTGCACTTCCCTCTTCAAAGTCATGTGTAAGATCTGGAGGGTAAAGGAAGGGCAAGAGAGCTCCACCCCTTAGGAGCCTGGAATCCACATTAGTAAACAACTGAAGCCACAGGAGGAAGCAGGTCTGGGGTGTCCATTGCGTGGCAAGGCAAGAAAACCCCCAGGAATGAATGGATAGAGAGGCAGGGATGGTCACCAAGATCATTTAGAAAACACTTGCTTTGGAGTAGGTCCTTGCAGATCCAGTGTGATTCTAGTAGGTAAGAAGGGATAGGAAGGGAGGAGATTCCAGGAGGCAGTAAAATCCCAAAGGCAGGCAGGGGCATGCTGACTTCAGGAGAGCACTAATGGGCAGGCCGCCTACGGCTTAGATTTCAATCTCATCCTCCAAGTCTGTAATTATAGTATCAGCACAACTTAAAATGCAGAAATCTGTTCACTGTTTTGGCTAGAGCTGTCATAGGCCACCTTCTGGTATTAATATTTTAGGCAAATACACTGTATCATCTAGTTGCTACTGTGTAACAAACATCCATAAGACTTGGTGACTTCAGTGACAAAATATTTATTTTTTACTGATGGGTTACCTGGGTGGCTCCACTAATGTGTCGGATGATGGGAAGAGTAATGGCCTAGGATGGCCTTGGGTTGGACAACTCAGTGCTTTGCTACATGTCTTTATATTCTCACATAAAGGGTCCCATAGACCTAGTGGAAACATTCCATTTTAGAGGGAGGCTCCTTAAGATTCAGGAAGTAAGCCACTCACAAGTCTCAGAAAGTCTCTAAAACTTACCACATTCACAAGTTTTCTCCTCTTCCCCAAGATTATATAAGCAGCAAGGATGCTAAGGAGAGGAGAGTCTCTGACCTGTTAAGCTTGGGTTTTTCAGAGAACTTGGGATTTCTAGTGTTCGTAGGCTGTTACCATGTTGGGGTGCACTTTCAGTGATACAGCTGCCTTTGAACCATCTCTGCACCTGAACATAACCCCTCACATCTAAGAAGCCTCAGTAAACTCACTAGTTCACCAGATGGACTTTGGTGGTATTGTTGCTTTGGTCTGTCAATGGTTCCCTATCTGGGGTGTGTGGATCATTGCTCCAGGAATTGTGCAAATCCGAACGTAAGCAACGGGTTAACAGGCTCTGACTCTTTGTCGAAGAAAGCAGCAAAATGACCCAGCAAAGGGGGAAGATTTAAAAATCAGAGAGTCAGTGCCTCTGTCATGTGCAGTGAAGAGAGAGAATTATCTTAGAAATAAGGAGCATGGACCATGCTGCCAGTAACACGGAGCTTCTGCAGCCCTGCAGAGCCTCTGACCCAGCAAATGCTGCGCAACTCAGAGTCCTGGCCAAAAGACTTTTTCCCCTTTCTATTTTAGTTGTCTCCATTTCTGCCAGAATTGAGCACTGACAGGGTGAAGTTGCTTCTTTTCTGGAGGGAGGGGGAAAAAAGCTTTCTGTTGTCAAGGAAAAGAAAAAAGAGAGAGAGAGAGAAAGAGACAGCTATTCTGTTGCCTTGGGAATCATTGTATGGCAGCTGTTGAAAGGATGTAAGACGCAGTTTCTCCCAGAGCAAGGAAGGGAGAGGACAGTGCAGGACAGAGATGCTTAGAATGCACTAGAAGAAAGACTGTCTCAGTTCCTGCAAGACAGATAAAAGAGATCGATGTTTCCTCAGGCTGACACACCTCGCTATTAGTTCCACAGAGGCACAGAGAGAGAGAGAGAGAGAGAGAGCATTATGGTCTCGTATCATATACACCTAGGGCCCAGAAACAAATAGGACCTTTTACCTTTAAAGCAAGGCAGCTTCACAGACTAAGGTGGCCGTGTAGGAGGCAATGCTGGTCCCACTTTACAACCAAGCAAATTGAAGCTCCGAGTCCTGGGCTGATCTATCGAAACCCACAAGGTTAGAAAGTGGATGGTGTGCTGGCTAGTTTTATGTCAACTTGACATGAGCTAAAGTCATTCTGGAAGCAGGAGCCTTGATTGGGAAAATGCCCTTCTAGACAGGCCTGTGGTACATTTTCCTAATTGATGATTGATGTGGGAAGGCCCCACCCTTTGTGGGGAAGAAGCAGGTCAGTGAGCAGTACTCCTTCATGGCCTCTGCATCAGTTCCAACCTCTGGGTTCCTGCCCTGATTCTCTCAGTAACAGAGTGTGACGTGAGAGCTGTAAGCTGATAAACTCTTTCCTACCCAAATTGTTTCTGATCACTGTGTTTTATCACAGCAAAAGAAACCCTAAGACAAGTGTCTTCTCAGTTCCACACACCTACGTTTGTTGCTCTAGAAGGCCAAGTGTAGAATAGTGAGTGGCTTTTAGAATCTAAAACACAAACAGCCCAACGGGTTAGCAGTAAGTTGATAACCACTGTGACCACTTCTCTACTGGAAGGGGTCTTCCCCTAAGCCCAGACTTGTTGACATCAGGCAAACTGAGGCTACCTGTTCAGAACACCAGTCACTTCTCAAGAATGGAGTACAGTGACCACAGTGAACCCTGACTCTGAGGAAGAAACCAAGGCTCGAGTGACCCCATTGCACCCTGGGCCTGTGGTAGAGGATGCCAGCGGGTCTTGCTTCCAGCCGCTTTGCTCTGACTGCTCTGACCTGACCCCATCTACTAAGGCTCAAGAAGTTCTCAACGTGAGGAAAAGTATGAATTGAATTTCTGTGGGCAAAGGCACTGGGCTTGGCACAGGAGTAGAATGGGGACAGGGATGCAAGAAGAAAGGAAGGAGCCACAGCAGGGATTCCTGGGTCATTCTTGCTAAGTGAACATTCCCCAGGAAAGGGCAACTCCATAAACTTCCTGATTGACAAGCAACTTTGATGCACAGTTTAGAGAAGACTCAGAATAGGCCCTAAATAGGGAGAAAGGGATTGGGCCAGGAAGCTCTGGTACCCACCCTTAGGGACAAACACCCATCTGTTGTGACTTACTCAGTCTGCAACGTTAAAGCATCCTCTGTATTGCATAGCCAGCTTTAGGAATTATTTTAATCTATCTGTGTGCATATTGATGGGGTGCACATGCGCTACAGCATGAATGTAGCTGTTTGCTGCTTGCATTGTGGGTTCTGTGGACTGAATTTGGTAGTCAGGCCTGGCAGTAAGTGCCTTTAACCTGCTAAGCCACCTTGCTAGCCCTAAGCACCCTGCTTTCCCCTCTAGTTTCAAGCTACACTAGGGGGACATAGCCCAAGCCAGCCTCAAACTCACTATGTAGCACAGGCTTGACCTTGAACTAACTCATAGCAACACTCTGCCTTAGCCTCCCAAGTTCCATGATTACAAGGGTATGTCACCTGATCCAACTTGTCTAGAATCTACTGTCTTGTATAAGCAAGCCCAGTAATGCCTTTTTTAAAAAATTACTTTTTTCTGGCCCCGTTCGCTCCAGCCTCATTTATTTATTTTATGTATATGAGTACACCATTGCTCTCTCCAGACACCAGAAGAAGGCATCGGATCCTATTACAGATGGTTGTAAGCCATCATGTAGTTGCTGGGAATTGAACTCAGGACCTCTGGAAGAGCAGTCAGTGCTCTTAACCGCTAAGTCATCCATCTCTCTAGTCCATGCCTTTTCTTTAAAATGGAAGACACTAGTAACATCTGTGGTGCCATGGGAGCACTGAGCCCTTCCATGTTTTTACACCCCCGAACTCTTCCTAGTCATTCTGCCTGCCACTAAATTCCAGCAGCATGCACTATACTTACCCAAGCAGCCTCAACAGTGTAAGATACACAACTTCGGTGTTGGTTTAGCAGTAGTTGATCTACACACCATTGCTCAGCAGAGCTCGACCTTTTCACCCTGTGATGCTGAAATTCTTTGGTTTCTCTGTCTTGGCTTTTAGTTATCACCTTCCTACCTTTTGGGGCCCTGCTTTCTGACGGCTTTAGAGGCTCTGCATGAGGAATCCAATATAATGATTCCTGTGACTAGCTTATACCACTTGGTGTAACATCACTGTTTCAATCATGTTGCAACATGCTCAAGGATATCTATCTATCTATGCTCAAGAATATCTATCATCTATTAATCATCTATCACCTACCAATCTATTAATCATCTATCCATGTCTATCATCAATTGATCTATCACCTAATCAATCTATCACCTGTCTATTTATCATTTATTAATCATCTATGTCTATCATCTATCAATCATCTATCTATCTATCTATCTATCTATCTATCTATCTATCTATCTATCTATCTATCTATCTATCCATCTGTCCATCATCTTCCTTTGTGCTTTGTTGTATGTGTGGGGGAGGGATCGTCATGTACCTGTCATCCATCCATCTATCTATCTATCTATCTATCTATCTATCTATCTATCTATCTATCTATCTATCTATCCATCCATCCATCCATCCATCCATCCATCCATCATCTTCCTTTGTGCTTTGTTGTATGTGTGGGGGAGGGATCGTCATGTACCTGTCATCCATCTATCTATCTATCTATCTATCTATCTATCTATCTATCTATCTATCATCTTCCTTTGTATTTTGTTGTATGTGTGGGGGAGGGATCATCATGTACCTGTCTAAGAATAAATATGCACATAGAAGCAAGAGGTAGACATTAGGGCCTTAATTACTTTCCACCTTGTTTTTGTGAGGCAAAGTTTCTCACTCACATGGGGTTGGTTGCTTCAGCCCCAGTGCTGGAATTACAACACACGGGGTGTTGGGGATCAGGACTTCATGCTTGCATGGTATACACTTCACCTGACTAAGCCATCTCCTCAGCCTAGAATTTTCTTTTTAAAGGTTAAACATTATTCCACTGTGTGTACATACATTCATCTGCTGATGGAATTTAACTTGCTTCTACCTCTTGGCTACTGTGAATAGAATGAGCATATGTGCCTCTTGGAGGCACTGCTTTAAGAGCAGATTTTCTTTAGGACATATTCCCAGAAGTGGGATTGCTAACTCATCTGGCAGGTCTAGTTTTAATCTCTTGAAGAACCTCCATACTATTTTGCATAATGGCTCTACATTATATCTACAGCAACATGGCTTATTCCAATTTGTCTTGCATTTTGAAAATGTTCACGTGTGTGTGTGTGCATTCAGACATGTGCACATGCCACACACGTATGCTCTTGGAGGTCAGAAAGGAGGGGCATTGGATCCTCTGGAGCTGTGGAGCTGTAGTTGCAGGCAGTTGTGAGCCACCCAACGTGGGTGATGGAAACTGGGTCTTCTGCAAGAACAGCAAGTGCCCGTAACCACTGGCCCACTCCTTTAGACTCTTCCCTGCATTCTTGCACAAGGATAGCACCAGACACAGTCTTTTTGAGAGTGGACAACCTAGTACATGTCAGATGACATCTCTTGGTGGTTCTGACCTGCACTTCTCTTATGGGCAGTGATACTGGGCATCTACTTATTTGTATGTATTCTTTATATTTTTCTATGTGAGTCCTTTCCTTTTTTTCTTCTTTTTTTTTTTGTTGTTTTGTTTTACAATCAAGTTTTCTTACAGTCTGGATATTAACCTGTATCATGTACATGATTTGTAAATATTTTTTCCTTTTCACTGTTATTTTGTTTGACACAGGAACATTTTAACGTTTGATATGGTTCCATTTGCCTATTTTTGATCTTGCTACTTATGTTTTTGGTGTCATACCCAAGAAATAATTATCAAATCCTATGTTCTGAACACCCCCCCCACATACACATTTTCTCCTTTCTTCCTTTTTAAAATAGCTTTCACCTTACATTTTTGGGCTTTGACTTGTTTGGCATGATGTTTGCATATAATGTGAGGTTCAACTTTATTCTCTTGCATATGGATATCCAGTTTTATCAACATGCTTTGAAAACACTCAGACCTCCACATTCCATTGTTTAACCGCCCATCAAAGGACTCTAGGTAGCCATAGTAACCCGTGCTGCTGGACCAGTAGGTGGGAGAATACACAGGGCAGGGGGATGCGGGTGAGCTGGTGGAGCAGGGCCTCAGCTGGCCCCACACCCCATGCAGTGAGCGTGTTCACCATGCTGTTTTCCTTTCAGATGATGTTTTAGCATTTGAAGTCTTGATAATTTCTCTTCGAGTTGACCAGAGAAGTAAAGAACACAGTGTTGAAAGCATGCCACCAGTTTAGGGCTACCCATTTCCCGTATTTTCCTGAGCGTGCACTCAGGACCACCCTCCTCCTGCCTCACACCAAAGTTAGGGCTGGACATTTTACACACTTTCTCCTCACTGATGTGGGTGTCGTCCACATGGCCTCTAAGGCGATGCCAGTGTGTGTCATCTGGATGCCATCTGTGAGTAAAACCATCTTCCCAGTGCCGGCCACTGCTCTGTGGTGGTCCTACCACACCTAGATCATTACACAGCTTTTACTCCAGAGTCCCATGAGCACTGGCCTGAAGTTACAGGAGGCAGAGTGTCCGCCATTCAGGAACCTGTGCTGGAGCTCCCTGGGGTGACTCAGAGTCTCACTGAGAGCACTGTTCCAGTGCAGGGCAAATTAACCCCTACAATTCCAAAGTGAGACTGAGTCGGGGGCCACGGCAGTGAATGCCCCAATCCTCATGGCTCTGTCAGAACATCTGCCAGGCAGCCTCTTAGACCCAATCAGTGGTTGAGCTCTGGAACCTGGAGAAGTACACGTTAGACAGTTAGCAAGATTTCTGCAGCAACCAAGGTGAGGGAAAGCCCAGGAACAGGCCTGTGGCAGGTGGCCAGCCTTAGCAGTGCCTGAGCACACAGTAGGTGTGTGAGGACATTTGTTTCGCTTTTGACATTGAGAAAGGAACCATTTCAGTAACAGTAGAGGGTCTCCCAAGTCAGGCTCTGCCTGCATCAGTGTTTGGACTGAAGGGAAGGGAATGGCAGGCCATTTTGACAGCCAAGCATTAAACCATAGGATGTGAGTGGCTGGGATACACACTCCGTCTGGATAACTCACATGAGGTGGTGGTTGAATGGGGCACAGGAACATAGGGTACAAAGCAAGGCTAAGAGGAGGCTCAGGGGGCTGCAGGAGCCTGCTGGGCCGGAACAATGTGGGAGGAGTTGTCGGCACTTGCTCCCACCCAGGTCTGCAGTGCGGTTTTTATGCTGAAGGGGCTGGTGGCTTCCAGTTGGACTCTGAACTGCAGCATGAGTCAGAAAAACCACCTGTTCCTGTCTCAATCTGGTCACCGAACTTGGGTGTGTGTTTCCTCATCTGCAGAAAGGGATGGTTTCTAACTTCTCTTTCCTGAAGGGAGACCTCTAAAGGTCGTGGGAACTTAACAGGGGCCAAGAGGACCCTGAGCAACAGGGTCCCAGTCCTCACCTTTCGGCTTGCTGGGACCCTCATCACGGATGTGCTGCCTGCTCCGGGTTGTCACCCTCACTACCCTGGAACTAAGGAAAACTAAGCAGGGGGTGCACCCGTGAGGGACTGCTTTCACAATGAAATCATCTGAAATGGGAATACCCACTTTCAATCCGGATCTTTTGGGGTGGGCCACAACTTCTGGTGGCAGCCTATACAAAGGGCATGGAGGGAGGAAGTCTGTCTGGTTTTGCCGCTAATCTCATTCCTTCCCTGGCATTAGACCCTACTTCTTTGGGGTTCCAACATATGTGGTAGAGTAGCTGAGACATCCAGCCTTGTGCACTGAACAACTACTAGATTCTTAGATCTACCGTTTGTAGACAGCCACTGTTGGACTAGCTGAACTACAACCTGTAAGCCACTCTAATAAATTCCATATATATGTATGGAATTTTCATTATTAAATTATGTATGTGTATGTATGTATGTATGTATGTATGTATGTATGTATGTATGTATGCATGTTTCATTCTGTAAGTTCTGTTTCTCTAGAGAACCCCAATGGACTTTACAAAATGCAGCTACTTCATCCTAGGTCAAAATCTACAATGTTGTCTGCGTGCGTGTGTGCATGTGCGTATGTGCGTGTGTGTGTGTGTGTGTTTGTACATGTGGAGGCAAGAACAACCTCTACTGTTGTCCATCTTTTTTTTATTTTTTGAGATAGTGTCTCTCAATGGACTGGATGGGAACCACCTGTCTGTCCGTACTACTTCCTCAGTACTGGAATTGTAAGTGTGTGCCACTATGCCCCGCCCAGCCTTTATATATATACATATATACATATATGTGCATACATACACATATACATATATTTATGTATACATACGTAGATTAGATTTGTCTTACGTTTATGAATGCTTTGCCTGCATGTCTGTATGCACACCACATGTGTATCTGGTGCTCAGACAGGCCTGAAGAGGGCATCAGATTCCCCTAGAACTAGATTTCCATAGGATTATAAGACACCATGGAGATACTAGGACTTGAACTGGGGTTCTCTGCGAGAGCAACCAGAGCTTTTAACCATGGAGCTATTTCTCCAGCTCCCCTGCCTTCCCCTCATGAACACCCCATGGTTCAGACAACTGTGTTCAGGCTCCTGTACTTGCACAAGGACTTTACTGACTGGGTCACCTCTCTAGCCTGGGAATGTTTTTACAGGATTTGAGGAGATCAGAAGGTACTGACATTGCCACTGGAACCAGTCACACTCCCTCCTCCTGGTGAGAGGAGGCCCACAGAAGCCGCTATCAACTTCCTCACACAACTCTGATTTAAATTAAACTTCCTTTAATAAAATAAAGACAAAACCAAATGGTGCATTGCATAATATTTGTGACCACAGTATAAAACAACACAATTAGTTTGTATAACCTTGGGTAGGGACAAAAATACACGAGACCTTCTCTTTGTCTACGGAAAATCTGCAGATCCTTGTGTTACACACTAGAAAAGAAACCCAACCTTGTTCTCCTAGTGATCTGCACAATTGTGTGTCACTGAGAATCTGGTCACACAGTGGAAGAGAACTTACCTAAACCTCAATTCCTTTCTTCCTCTGTTGTCATCAGTGAAGCTAAAAAAAAAAAAATCCCCCCGAAAGTAGCAAGTTGTGTAGTATTGCTTCTTGTTCCTGCTCCGAAGGTGCAGTCTTTGGCTCATGGATGCCGTAACAAAATCATGGCTGCAGGCGATCTGCAAAGCAGGAGGCAAAAGCCACCAGAGAAACGGACAGAGGTCTGGGCAGGAGGGAGCCATGTGGCTGGGCGGGGAAGACACACATATCCACATATCGGGACATTTCTAAAGGAGGATTTAATGCAGCTGGTGAGTCAGGGTGCCAGCATATCCCATGCGTGAAAAAATCTGAAAAGTTGTTAAAAAGCCAGAGTTTGCAGTTTTCTTATTTTTTAAAAAAGTGAGTCGTGTGTGTAAACATCGTAAAGTAAACAATTTAAAGTAATTTCGAGGCTTCGATCTGAACGTAGCTTAGGTTCTTTCAGTGGGGGATTTTTGGGATTAGGAAAAATACCCAACCTTCTATAAAGTTTCTCTTTAAGAAGTGCAATTTCATGTGCCAAGGCCTGGCTCGACCTTTCCCTCCCTCAGAGCTGAGTGGCAAGGTGGGAGCCTCAGGAAGAGCGCTTCATGGGGAACACTATTTGGTACATCAAGAGTGTTTGACCACACTTAAAAAGACACACACCCCAGAATGTTAATAGTCCCAAAAGGAACTAGGTTCTGGACTTTCTGGCCCCTCTCCCAGCCCTAAGCAACATGGAGTTTGGGCATGGCCTCCAGAACCTAGGTTCAAGTCTCAACATCAGACAAAAGGGAAAGGTAAGCCAGATCACTCACCTCTCACCATCAAGTACCCACGTGGACCATTGTGGTTTGTGTACATCTAGGGCTCGTCTCATCTCATCGAAGGCTAACTCTCTCATCCTCCTAAGGAGGACTGCCCTGCAGAGACCCCGAATCTTCCTCAGGAATGGCACGGGCTCGAAGGCTGTTCCTAATACCTGGTTCTACTGCCCTAACTCCTGCTTGTACAGTCGCCTGTGCCTCACATCTGAGCTAGCAACAGAAAGGCGACATGCAGAACAATCATGTCTGTCAAAGCCTCCCCCCTTTCTCTGGCCTCTCTGCTTGCGTGGAGTGCACCTGCTGTCCCTCTTCTTGCTACAGACTCTAAACCTGGACCCCACCTGGGCTAGAGCCACTGGCTTAAAATCTCATCACATGAGCAGCCCCCAAGGTGGACTCACAACAAGCAGAGGAAATTGGATGGCAAATACAAAAGCCACTATGGGCCACATGGAGAGAAGGCGGGGCGGGCTCAGCGCATCCTGGCCGTGGTGACTAGAGCTGCATGTGAATGGCCATCTTTTCAAATTACTTTATTGCTTAAGAGAAAGGAATCTCCCCCCACCCCCTTTGGAAGACATCATTAAATCCTTCAGAGGCAGAGGGCAGGGGGAGGGTACCAAGTGGGTGGCGAGCCTCAGTACCCAGGGGAGGCTCGTGCAAAGCTATGCTGGGGTGAGAGACTTTGCATGGCTCAGGCCCTGACAGAGCAGGCACTGGTGACCTGGAAGGTGTGCCTGCCCGCTGGCCTGTTCCTGCTGGGCCCAGCCAGGCAGAGCCAGCTTTTCTCAACTCTATTTTACAGGCCATTCACATAAAACTAAATTGCTGGGTTCCCTTCGTGTTTCTAATAGGAAAGCAAACGTCCACAAAGTATACCCCTCTTCACTATCCCCTGCCGGGATCTTAAGAAGACATCAAGGACTGAAAAGGTCATGGAGAACACACGCTTGCTCTAGGCAATTTCTGCTTCCTTGAAGTCAGTCCTGCAGGCAGTAATCTGCCTTCCTGTCAAGGAGTTCAATGTGGCACCTTTGTGGCTCCCATGGCACCAGGGACAGTGCCTCTCATGAAGGGACAGGGCGCCTGGCTCAGTGGCACCACCCACCCTGGGGTTCCTGGAGCACAGTGACCTCAGAACGACCAGAGCGAACACGTGACCAAGCATCTGTTCCTCTCCTTCCCCCCCCCCCCCCCGTGTCCTTCCTCAGAGACCTTCTGCCCTAGACAGAGGTGGTGGTGGATTTTTCTTCATACTCATTCTTAAGGCTAAGGTGGCGAGATAAGGTGCTTGGTGGAAAGCCAAATTCTAGACTCCAGGGCTGCCATATCCTCACTCTCACAGAAACAAACCCGAAAACAGAAGAGGGGTAGAGAAGGAGGGGAAACAAAAGGCTTACAGGTCAAGAAGTTATAGAGTTTAGGTTCCAATATAGTTTAAACTCCTGACCATGGGGGATGGGCAGGGCGGGCAAAGCCACGGCTTGCCTTGGCACAGGTCCATATCAGCTCCGGGCCAGGGTGGAGGGCAGCAGGTAGCAGCTCTCCGGAGGCTAGCTGCTTGTGGATGCTGGCTTTCAGGTGGGCAGGTACCCTCTTACCCATGATGACCAACTCTGAATGCTTTCGCCCTTCCTCACCGAGATCCCTCAAACCAAAAGTGATCAACACACACAAATCAGAGGATCGATAAGCCGCTAGGAGAAAACTAATTAGACGGGGGTTAACCATTTAAAAGCTGCAGCTGGGGGAAACACACACTCGATTGTTACATATCAGAAAGTGCCGTGGGAAGAAGAGCCGTGTGCTGGTAAACATGTCCGCGCTCAGAACTTGACATGCAGAAAAGAGAGAGCGCCGAGTCCCACCTGAGATTAGAGAGGACTGGTTTTAGTGTAACACACTCGGTTTGTAAAATATCAGAGTCCTCTTCTCACCCCCACCGCTCCTACAATGTTCCTCTGTCCCTCCATCTCCAACTGCTTAATCCATCTCCATGGACATAAGCCTGCGGCGCTCCCGACGCGTCTCTCGCACCTCCTTCTTACAGCACCAATGGGAACTGCAGTACCCGATGAGGCAGGACAGGAGCCCGATGACTGTGGACAGGCCCACACCGATCAGCAGCGGGTACTTGAAGGCGTTCAGCACTGGGCAGAAGACAGAAAGTGGAAGCATTAGTGAGGGCCGGCGAGTAGAGAACACTGGCTCACTCACTCCTTCCTCACCCCCGACTCCTGCAGTAGATCTCTGCAGAGATCAGAGCTCACAAATCCCATATCCTGTGCCTGGCACGTGATTCAGACAGGAGCAGCTCGGCTCTGTTGAAGAAATGAACAAATGTCCCCCACTCAGTTCTGTGGAGCTGGGCATGTGGGGGTGGGGCGGCACGCAGTAAAGAGATTTTACTTGATGCCTTTGAATGTCAACTTCTTTTTAGGGTTTTGGCAGGAGATTGATTTTTAAAAGTCAGTATAAGGGCACCGCACATTGAACGGCAGATGCATCCTTTAGAAAAAAAAAGACTGAATAAATCAATTTCTATGCATCAAATAACTGAAGTGTACTAAGGGCGCTATTTTAAGAAACACTATAGTAAATTATCGAGCAAAGTGAATAATCACTCCCCTACTTGTTTGGTGAATCTGGGTTCTCATATGGAGTCACTTCAAGCAGAGTTTAAGATGCAAATGGGGCAGAGATGACAGAACTTGAGATCCCAGCCCAGGAGGGCCATCTTCCTTCCCTCAGTGCTCTGGGTAGGTGCCTGCCTCTGACCATGTCCTTAATGTTGGAATGGTCTGATTTTCATAACAGCGGCATGGGAGACTAGCTCTGTCCTCCAAGCAGGGCTTGGCTGCTGTCATCTCCAAGCAGACTGGCCGTGCTTACTGGCACGAGACTCTTCCAAGAGCCGATTTACTAACGTTTCCTTTTGGGGAGGGTGGAGAAGTGGCTCATGAGGCCTCTTCCCTCCAGGGTGGAGAAGTGGCTCATGAGGCCTCTTCCCTCCACTCGGATATATAAGTGGTTAGTAATTACTGGTGTGTGTGTGGTGGGGATGGGGCGGGGTAAAGTCGTCTTCTCGCTGCCTGTATCTACCCATACTCCTGTAACGCTAAATAAACTCACTGGCTCACCAAGCTGGACTTGGGTGAAATTGTTTCTCTGGTCAGTCATGTCCTCTTCATCTGGGGTGACTATAAGTAGGATCCTCAGAAAAAGTCACCCAAGGGAAAAACTAAGTGAGGAGGAGCAAGAGTTCAAAGGTCCTTCTCCTCAGACTGATTCACAACCAGGGAAATACACTCTTGGTCAATGCTTCTAACCCTTAAGCATCTGGAATTAATTCTCTCCATGGAGTTGTTCTGAGTATCTTAACACTCTGAAGCTTTCACAGGGCACACACGTTTCTTGAGAACAAAGGGACAAATGCCCAACTGGCTTGGGAGTGGTGCTGGAGGTGGGCAGAGGCCTGACTCATTAGGTTGGTCTGGATGGGGTGGCTTTGGTATGGGCCAGTAGAGATACTCTTCTATTGTAGGGTTCCAAGTGGTCTCCACTCTGCTAGAGGCTCTGGGAAACCTTCCTTTTCCAAGAATTAAAACAATAGGTGATGGGAGGTAGAGGTGAGAAGATCAGTAGTTCAAGGCCAGCCTTGGGCTAGACAGTGGATTTGAAGCAAGCCTAGGACTTATGAGACCTCATCTCAAAAACAATGAAACAGCAGGTGGGCAAGAACCATCAGTCTTTAATCCACAGCCCTCATATAGCAGAAGCCATGCCCACCTTAGGATATGGGGAAGCGGGTTTCCACAGAATCACAGAGGAGCCAAGGCTCCTAAAAGTCCTTCCCCAGGGGTGTCACCAGGCCAGGACTGCAAAGGTAATAAGGAAGAGCAAGGTAGACCAAACTATAGAAGCCTGGATTGTACGTGCTGTAGCACAACACTGTGCATAGCACAGGAAGACACTCTAGATACCCAGAGCGGGAGCTTACCATCCATCTTCACAGTTATAAAGATGGGCCTGGAGTGGATCTCGGCTTCCCTCTGCCAGGAACCTGTAGGTGACCTCACCCAGGGAGTCACAGAACAGTAGTAGTTGCCAAAGTCCTGGTCCTCAGAGCCATGCACTTGTAGCAAGAATTCCAGCACGCTCACTCGCTCCAGGCTGACAGTACTCTTCCAGTCCCTCTGGCCTGTAGTCACGACTCCCTTCCGGTCCAAGGAGGAGAGGAGGATGGGAGCCTTGTCCAAGCCAAAAGAATGTACTGCAAACCAGGATACATCAAAGGCCATGTCATCTGTGGATTACCGAGTCAAAGTGCTGAGGTCAGAATGTGAGCAGAAATGATGTACACAGTCCTGTGTGTGTAACCCTTACTCCTGGCCAGGTCTGTTCTATCCGAACCTCCAGGCAGCCTGTGATAATACACTATCACAGCCTCCCCTGTGACAAGGTCACGAAGCCACAGACAATAGTATGTCCAGCCTGACCACCCCTGCCCTAAGGAACCACAGGAAGAGGGTCTGGGGTCACAGACAACCCTGTGTGTGAAGGGTCCCTGGGCATTTCAAGCAGAAGAACCAGGGACCGCACATAAAATAAACTGTACCAGATTTAAAGTTGTAGACAGTTTGGATTTTATTGTTCACTGTGGTTTTGTGCTGTTTTATTTTTTTCTTCCCCCTTGCAGAAGTATTTAAGTTCAAAACAAGAGGGGGAAAAAAAATCAAGCTGAGAAAATTGAACACAGTTAATAGTCCCAGAGAGTAAAGATAGTGGATCATGAAGTACTCTGTGAAGCTGAGGTTCTAACAGCCTCAAATAAATTAAGATGGGCCGAAGAGAAAGGATGGTACAGGATTAATTTACACAATGTGGAAACCGATGCCACATGCTGACCCAGACCCTCTATCCCCGCCCTGACTGTACCAACCCAAACCAGCCGCTGAGCTTCAGGACTCATCCAGAAGGCATGTGGGGACTGTGGGTCAGAAACACAGTTGCATCTTAAGTCTGCTTGACAAAATTCCTTTTACTAAAAAACCACTGCGGACTGAACCCAGTGCTGTGCTGGGTAAGTGCTCTATTGGTAAGCTACAACCCTGGCCTGGGACTTTTTATATGCAGTTTTTGCCAAACAACAACAACAAAAAAAATAATTCAGGGAAAGTACATTAACAACTTCAAAAACAAATCCTAAGGCAAACAGATGTCATCCAGACCCACGTAAGACAGAAGGGAGCTCAACTCAAAGTGGGCATTTCCAAATAGGTCCAAATGATAACTCCAATACTAAAGCAGATCATCTCCCTCCTCCACTCACCCCTGGTGGCACCTCAGCATAAACAGTTCTCAGCATGTAAGTTTCTGAGACCAGCTTGGTGGGAATGGAGACAGTGCTGTGGACTGCCTAAATTCCCCTCAGCATCAGGGCAGAGCGGGCTCCGAGACCCAGGGAAACTCTGCTGTCACGTGGGAGTCTAGAGTGGCTATCAATGACAAGGCATAGAGGTGTTCCCATTACATTAATCTCCACTGTGCATCATAGGATGCTAAGGTGGCTAGTCTGGGCCAGAATCCCAGGACCTACTGGCCACATGACCTGAACAAGCCATGTTAGTTTATTGCACAATGCAATTAACAGGACTCTGGAGAGATAGCTCAGTAGTTCAGCACCCATGTCAGGTAGCTCACAACTGCTTGTAACTCCAACTCCAAGGGATCTGACATCCTCTTCTGGCCTCCACAGACAGACGAGACGGGACGGGACGGGACGGGACAGACAGACAGACAGACAGACAGACAGACGTGTACATACTCACTGTGTACAGACACACATAGACAAACACACATATATTTTAAAAACTTTTTTGTTTAAAAAAAAATCCCACTAACAGCGTGGGAGAACATTGCCAAGAACTATGCCTGGCCTGTGTGTTTCTGTGTGGCCCCTGGAAGCATGGCCCAGGGGACAGGCAGGCAGGTTTTGTTCTGTGTGAGGGAGCAGTGCTAATGAGACCCTGCAGGCCTCACCAGCATCTGGGAGTAAACTACTGGGTACCCATTACCATTGGGGTGGATGCCTGGCTCCTTTAGGACTTCTGTTCAAAGGTTCATAAGGCTACAAGCTTAGGATCTACATGTTTCCCACGAGGGATCCAGTGGGAACTAGTGATAATAAAAGAGTGATAAAGGTGACTGCCCTCGTCTCCGTACATGACTGCACAGGTAGATGCTGTTAGAAGGGAGGGCACAGTACTTGTTGTCAGGGATGTGGGTTCCTCTGTGGGCATCTGCTGTGCTGAGACACCCATCTCACCACATACACTGGCTAGGTACTAGACGCTGATGTCCTCCGACTGTACCATGTCCAGAACACGGAAGTCACCTCACCTGGGAGAAATGCCTCACTGGGACTACAAAACACCTTAACTCTCAGCCTCTCACCTCTGGGCAAAGGCTGAGCAGCAGGGACAGGAAAGCCCGGCTCCTAAGCTACCCTCTGCTCCAAGCGCTGCGAGCACGGGTGGCTGGGCCCCATTCCTTTGCACCCCCACAGCGTGCTCTGGAGACACCCCCTTCCCCTGGATGACTCACACTGCCTCTGCTCTGCTTCAGAGTCTGACCACGGTGCCACCCACGCTTGGCCACTCCCACCCCGCTGTGACACAACAGTGCCTTGGCTCTCAGCCCACTTATGCAACTTTCCCACTGAGAATTCCCTCTCGGAGCCATAGGATGGATGAGAAAAGAGAAAAAGAAAGAAAGAAATTACAATTCCTGTTTAATTATTCAGAATCTTCCACCCACCCAGAGCAAGAGTGCAAAGTTCTGGAAAATTGTGATTTGCAAGATACCAGCTACCTATAGCTTTGGCAATTACATCGGAGAAAAGAGGTTTTATATGAAAGGCACAACTGGTGAACTATTAATTTGCTGAGAAAGAACATTTGGAGGGTTTAGGTGTATATCATAAATAAGGAGGGTTTTTTTTTTTTTTTTGGTTTTTTGAGACAGGGTTTCCTGGAACTCACTCTGTAGACCAGGCTGGCCTCAAACTCAGAAATCCGACTGCTTCTACCTCCCAAGTGCTGAGATTAAAGGCGTGCGCCACCACCGCCCAGCTTTTAAGGAGTTTTTGCTTGCCTTTCCCTGGCCGTCTTCTCTACCTTCCCCTTCATATCCATGGTGCTCTGTGCTTTCCAGCTCTGGTGCAGCAGTGGTCGCTCTCTCAGGGCCCGACTTCTCACTTTACATGCTTTTCAGAAGTCCTGACGGAGCCAGGGATCCACTCTGACCGTAATGGCTACCCAATAGTTTACTCTCAGAGGCTGGTGAGGCCTGCAGGGTCCACCATCTCTGGTTATTAGCACTGTCCCTTTACACAGAGCAAAACATGCCTTCCTGTTTCCAGGGCCACGTTTTCAGAGGTCCACACACAGAAACACATGATAACTCCCAGAATTTGGCTAGCTTTGGGCATAACTTTGCTAGGAATGGGGTGGGGCTGGGCAGTGTCAGGGTCACGTGGGTGGAAGGGAGAAGGGCAGGCCTCAGCAAGCTAGGCTCTGCACATAATCTGTGGGGGAAGGCAAAGGTGGGTACATCCTACTCAGCCTCAGGGACAACACCCTAAGGCCTTCAATGCTCCTTTAAGAACAGAAGAGCCAATAAGAGAGGGACGTCATCTGGTTGCTGAAGGCACCGAGCAGAGAATACATGAGGGACGGGCCCAGGATTCTGAGGCATCTGCTGGCCAGGTTCATCTTTTCTGTAAAGAGAGTTCACAGAACTGGGGACATGGCTTGAGACAGGCCTAGCATGCACAGACTTCCATCTTCAGTACAACGGGAAAGGGCTTTACAAAGACATCCTAAAAGTTATAAATGACGTCACTTTTCCTCTGCTCTGTATTCTGTCCTGGGTACAAGCTCTCAGGGGCAGACCCTGTGCATGCTCACTGCTCTACTCCGTGTGCTGGAGGAGGTGAGGAAGGATGAATGAATGACGTGGAGCAGGAGGAGAAGCCTGTGAGTGGGTTCAAACCAGGCCACAACAAGCCAGGAAGAGATCTACGGATTGTCCTGACAAGTGTTTCAAATCTCACAACAGATACACAGCCTCACAGAGCCAAGCCAGCAACTAGTCAGGGAAAGTGGTGTGCTGGCTAGTCTGTTGTCAACTTGACACAAGCTGGGACCCTCCAGAAGATCAGGCTATAAGGCATATCCTTAAATTAGTGACTGATGGGAGAGGGCCCAGCCCATTGCGGCTGTTGCCATTCCTGTGTCACAGAACCCAGGATGGGTTCTACAACAAAGCAGGGGGAAAAGCCAGTAAGCAGCACCCTCCATGAGCTCTGCCTCAGCTCTGCATCCAGGCTCCTGCCCTGTTTTGAGTTCCTGCCCTGACTTCCTTCAATGATGAGCTACAATGTAGGTATGAAACCAAATAAACCCTTTCCTCCCCAGCTTGCTTTTGGGTCATGGTACTTCATTGCAGCAACAGAAACCTTGACTAAGACAAGTGGAGATTAACAGACAGTTCAAACTCTGCATGACAGTGACAGATGACAGGATAAACATTTACAGAAAGCAATGGGAGCAGGGGAGGAGGAAGGATGGAGGGAGGTACCTGGGTCCAGCACTGCTCCTTCCACAGTGACGATACAGAACAATTTGATGAGATCTCCCCGGGTGACGGATGGCGTGTCTGAATGCACAGAGGCGTTAAATATGGGACCTGGAAGGCAGTAACATGTAAGCTGCATAATTTTCTTTCACACAAGTTCAAATTTCATTCCTAAAGCTCCAAGAGCATCTAAATGTGGTTCTTGTTTCTGGGAATTGGTCTAGAAAAAACATAAAATAGGCCATCTAAGATCTCTTCTCTCTATGCAGAGACAGTTGCATCAGGGACATCTACCTGAATTCAGTCTTGACTAAATCCGAACCAAACTGTCTCTGCTTGACAACCACAGTTTTGAAGGATATGCTCACTTCACCTCCCAGAGGGTAAGCTTGGGCTGGTTTCTCCTTCAGTGCAGTTCAAACTAGCCAGGGTGTAGAGACCAGAGGGTCAGAGCTGAGCAGCATGTGCTTTTGGTCATAGCTGGGTGAGTGGCCTCAGTATGTTCTTCAATACTGATGGGGACGGAACCCTGAGACACCAGTGTTAAAAGGCTGAAACCCAGTGAGGAGAAAGACCCACCAACACTGGAAATGTTTAGATAAAGTATGGTGGGGCACAGAGAAAATGCCAGGATTTCAGGGGAAACTGAGGCAGCTTGGAGCGTTCTTTAAAAGACCACCCAGGTTGGGGAAGGCAGGATGCACATGGGAGTGCTCTATACTTTTGAGTCAATTTTGCTGTGAAGCTAAAGCCTTGATATACACTTGATCTTAGCCAAAAGGCCGAGAAGCGATTAAAGCCTTGATATATGTATATACATATATATATCATGTACAGGCATATACATGTGTGCTTGTGTATACATGTATATGCACATCTAGTTTAAACTAGCATCAAACAGAACTACATCCTCCACTGAGGCAGGCTTCGCCTCACATCCCCGAGGATATCAGTGGCCTAATGATCACTTTAAACCTACCTCTGATTTCCTCTTAAGTAAGGGCATTTCATAGCTCAAACCTAACTGATCCCAACAGTTTAATGCTTAACCTTATCATTTCAACTTCTGAAATCTAGGAACGGGAAAACAGAAAGAAAGATCTAGGACATCAGTGCTAAGAGAGTCTACTTGGATTTTCAGGAAAGCATAGGTAGTCGGCTCAATCAATATAATGTCACCAGATTCATCGCCAGCTCTACTAATCCAGCTCATAGAACCTGAGCTAAAGCTTATGTGAGGAACAGGGACATTACTGTTTTCTTGTCCAGATTAGCAGAAAGGAAAAGTACCCCAAAGTGTGTTTAAAAGCATCCATAAAAAGTTACTCCATCAGGAGAGTGTGTGAAAGGTCACAAGATCATGAGGCAATGGGCTGAAATGACTTTGGCTCTGCTCTCACTTTAATCTGAAGACTAATAATAAGTCATTAAATTGCTTTCCTAGCACTAAGGATATGAATAATTTGAATGGTAAAGAAAGGCTGGTTATGGAGGTAGGGGTGTTAGGGAGACTTGGGGATGAACAAGGCAGAAGACAAGCACACCATCTCCTTCAGATGCCTTAACTCCAGCCCCAGCTCCCTTAGTGTGTCATACTCTGGATCTGCTCTGCTCAGGACTGTGTGGAGAAACAGGGTCAGCCTTACTGCTCTGAACCAGTTCTGTGGAAACGGCTGGCAATGCTATTTCTGTCGGCTCAGGGTGGCAGTGGCCATGTTCAATAGGGGATTAAGATTTTTTTCCTTAGATTAGAGACTTTGTAATAAACAACTCTGCTTTGACTTTCTTTGAAAGTTTGAAAGCATGTGGATCCTTTCTGAGAGAACCCAAGTGACCAAACACTGAGATGCTGTACTGATTTATGTATTTTTCTTATTTAAAACAATGAAGAAAGACTTACCTAATTTGAACAAATGTCACTTTTCTTTATATTTCCAAAGAAAACCCTAAATGCCTTCTGGGTCACAAGTCAGAACTCCCAGTTCCCTACTGGTGGCTGCCGTGGGAACCAAGGCAGGGCTTGTGAGAGGGTCTGTGCTCTGTCTCACTATGCAGATCGGGCTGGGGAAGAAGGCCTTCATTGTAGCAAACAATTCACAGTAGTGGATTTCCTTCTAATGAAATCAATAGCTCGACGTTAATATGGTCATTATCCCAGAATAATGGGATATTTAGAAATATTTTCATTATGGTCTATTTCTGTGGCAATTCTGTTTTTGTGAAGGAATTTGTCTGGTGAACTTTGCAGACCACAGACGATGACTTGGAATATTCAGAGAGCAGTCAGAGTCACTAGAGGTCCCTGGATTCCTTGTCTGCAGAGAACATGGGGACCACTTGACTTTTAAGTACAAACGTTGACACAGTTATATTCCTTACCCCATCCCCATCCCAGCAAAAGGCTTCTAAAAGCAGCATTTTCCTGTAAGTAGACTCTGCATCCCATCTGCATCTCTAGCCATGGGGTCACGTCTTAGTGATGCCGCTCTATGCAGTCAGTGGGCTGGTGTCTACCTTGCATTCATCGTAACAGGAAAAATGATTATCTCACATTATATGGGGAGGAAGTGGGTCATAAAATCACATGTATAGCCAAGATTTCAAAGTTATGAAGATAACACTGAAGGGAAAGTTCTAGAAAGATGGGCAAACTAAATCAGTCTTTCATAGGGCAAGTGGGGGTGGGGGGTGATTGCCTACTTTCTACGACTTGTCTCTATTTCAATTTTTTAATTATTATTTTTATCTTAAGTGTATGCCCATTTTTCCTGCATGTATGTCAGAGCACTAATTTGTCTCATTCCCATGGAGGTCAGAAAGGGCATCAGATCCCATGAGATTGGAGTTATAAACAGCATGAACTGCGGTGTGGGTACTAGGAATTGATGCCAGGTCCTCTGGAAGAGTGCCCAGCACTCATAACCTTGAGCCCTTTCGCTCTATTCACACATTTCTATACTAAAAAGAAAAAAGGCTATTCTTTTTAAAGGCTGAATCTTACATCATCGGGTTAAACCTCATGCTAGCCCTGACACTTGGGTCAGTGAAAGCCATGATCTAGTGGATCCCCTGGGAAACTCAGACCTCACTAACAAGAGGCCAAGGCTTGAGATTAGATGATAATAGCATGGTGCACTTGGGGAGGACTTCTTTGTCCTGGATCTTAAGGAGGACTACTAATGTACAGGAAGTGAAGGCTCTTGGGGTTCAAATCAGTTCTTTACTGGGGGACAATCTGGGGCTCTAGTTCAAGCTGGTCAATCAGGTGGCAATCAGGTGGAATTAATTAATTCCCTCTAATTAAAGAGGGAACAGACTGTGACAATTCCACAGACGGGACAGGTTTTAGGCAATCCATTCAACCCAGAAGTTAAGAGCTGCCATGGTGGGATTCCAAGAATTAAGAAATAGACCCAATATCTACCCCAACCCAGAAATACAAAGGATTTTATATCTCCCCTCTTCCACAAAACTGAAAGAACAATTGGATACCAAATGTAAATGTAAAATAAAGTGGAACTGACCATAGAGATAGCAAGACGGATACATAAGACAAAGGACAAAATCCTGTGATCATCTCAACAAACACAGATGCAAGGGTAAAGACATCATTTGGTAAGTCAAGAAGTCCCCACACCATTCCATGATAGGAACACCCAACAAGGGCCAAGTGTGGTAGCATAGGCCTTTAATCCCAGCACTCCGGAGACAGAGGCAGTGGTTTCTGATTAATCTATAAACAGATGCATGTATGGGTATGTGCACATGACTGCAACTGTCCAGAAGACTGATTCCCCAGGGATTGGAGTTACAGGTGGGTGTTGAGACACTGAGAACCACTCTTGTGTTCTCTGCAAAAGCAGTATGTGCTTTTCATCACTGAGGGACCTCTCTACCCCAAAATGTGAATAATTTAATTAAAGCATCTTGTTTTTGTTATATTGATTCAATTAATGACAGAATTTTTATAGCTAAGTATAAATGTATGTATTCAAATCCCTAACTGGCATGCAGGGCAGATTAGTTAGGACTATTGGTCTAATATTCACAGATGAAAATTCTTCACATGGATTGTCTGAACGAGATCAGAGATTTGAAGCTCTAAAACCATCTTCCCACTGAAACACACAGACAGGTGTGCCAGAGCCTAGTGACACACACAGAGATGGCTGTCAGAGCCTAGTAACACATAGATGTGTGTGCCAGAGTCTAGTGACACACACAGACAGTTGTGTTAGAGCCTAGTGACACACACACACAGATGTGTGTCAGAGCCTAGTGACACACACACAGACAGGTGTGTCAGATCCCAGTGACATACACAGATAGGTGTGTCCAGGTGTCAGAGCCTAGTGACATACACACAGATATGCCAGCGCCTAGTGACACACACAGACAGGTGCACCCTAATGTGTCAGAACCTAGTAGGGAACCTAGACAGACAGTTGCGAAATATTTCTACTTGAGAACACATACATACCTTATAGTTACAGTCTATAATGTGGGCCTTTCTGCTTTATCACGTGATAATATTCTAGTTGCTAAAGATAAATTCATTTCTTAGTGAACATAGTAAACACCAGAGATAAATATCATGAATAATGATTCTTAGGAAACCAAACTGACAGATTCATCAGTACCATAGCACTGCAGCAACTCTGGGGATGCCCAATTATTGGATGTTTATGCAATCCAAAACTGAGGAGCAGAGCAAGGCTGAGAACCATCCCGTGGAAATGCCACCGAGAGGCGGGACCAGAGCTACAGTCACACTTGTAGTCCTGGTGTAGAAAGCCAGGACACCAGCCCTGGCCCAGCTCCAGCTCTGAACCATCTAAGCCATGTTCATTTCTCCTGAACTATGAGCTCCAGGCCTTTTTTTTTTTTTTAAAAATCCATTTACAAAAAAACCCCCAAAACCCACCCAACCAACAGTGGGGAACTGGACACAACCTGTCGTCCGTCAGCTGATGAAATGATAACATGTGACCTAAGCATGTCATGGGATAGCACTCAGTCATAAAAAAGAACAGAAGGCATGGAGTGACATGGGTGATGTTTGAAAACACCATGCTCGGTTACGTCAGCCAGACACCGAGGAGACACACACATGAAGTACACAGTGCAGGAAATCCATATACAGAAAGCAGAGTGGGTGCTGGGGTGGGAGGCTGGACACTGCTGGTTAAGGGGTCTGAGTTTCATTTTGGTGCTACAGAATAGTTCTAAAATTGACATTGGGGACTGATGGTGGCACAATCCTGCAAATATATGAACAGTCATAGAATTATGGACCTTAAATGGATAAAGTACATAGTATATAAACTCTACTTCTCAGTCCTTTGAAAATGGAAGGACAGGAGCTTGAGAGACAGCATGGTAAGTGAGAGTGCTTGCTGCCTAATAATGAGTGCCTGGGTTCAAATCCCAGCACCTACATAAAAAGCTGGATGGGGCTAGGTATGCCTATGGCCCAGACCTGTGTGTGGTGGCAGTGGTGGGGAGACAGACAGAAGGATCCCTGGGCTTTCTGGCCATCAGCCTTGCTCCAGGCTCAGTGGGAAACTGTCTCAAGGGAATAAGGCAGGGTGACAGAGGAAAACACCTGACATCACCTTCGGGCAAAAGCACACATGTGCACATAAACCACACACATACACCACATGCATATGCCACATACATACACCACTCACATTCACAAAAATGAACAAATTATAAGGACCCTTGACTAAAATGTTAAGGCTTATCTCCCAGATCAACCTATGACTTCACAAAGCTCTCTTCTGCTCACCTGAGGTTTGGAAGTCAATCTCAATAGGATTGGAGAGACTGGTCGCTGCCTCTCGCCACAAGCTGCCCCCAATAGGAGACCAGGCTGTCACCATGCAGCGGTACAGGCCCGCATCAGAGACCTGAGTCTGGTACATTCGGTATCGGAACTCATCCTCCTGAACCTTCTCTAACACGACGCCGTCCACCCGAGATGCGTCGGTCCAGTTCTCCAGCTTCACCACAGAATCCTGGTCCAGGGAGATGATGTACTTGGTTTCGTTGGGACTGGAGAGGTCCCCAACAGGCTTCTCAGCCATGATGAGAACAGAGTATCGTGGTGACTTAATATTCTTGGAAGACACTTTGCAAGTCATCTCAAATGTATTCCCTGCAGCAAAGAAAGGCTTTGGCTGCCGTGCCTTCACCACGAGCACAGAATCTGGAATAAAGAATCAGAAGTGGGCCATTTTCAACAGACGTGGTTAAAATAGAGATGCATCTAAAGATCAAAGCATCCAGGAAATAGGGATTTACTTGCAATCTGCCACACAATAACACTAAGGAAATGTGGCAACTGTAAAAGAAAATAACACTCTTTGAACAGGCTGAAAACTGTCCCAGGGGAGCAGCAGTCAGAAGGTATCCGAGGGACAACGGACAGTTAAAGTGCGGAATTTCAAACCCTCAGATGTGTCATCGAGGGAACTCAGAGAGCTAAGATGGTGCCTCTCAAGATCCAGAGAGCCAGGGAAGATAGGCTAGGCTAGCCACACACAGCCTTCTCTACTTAGTGCCAAGGTAGTAGGCCTTCTTGAGCTAGCTTATGTGGAAGCTCAGCTCTTCTCTGCCTAACCCTATATATCAATTATAATAGATATGATATATAATATAATAAATACAATTGCATTTGCAGACATGGTCACCTCCACCTGGTTTACACTTTGAACTGCAGAGATGTGGTTTTCAGGATTTTGAGCTGGTGTCTATGGCTACACTACAGTAGGTTTGCATGTCCTTTCAGTTTCTCTGTCAAATACCAATCCCTAAGCATGTACATAGTAGGTTTCAATCACAGTGGCACAAAGTCAGGCATGTGGAAGGCACTCAAATAGCTATTAAAGATAAAATCAATTATGCCCATTCTTTTAAAAGAACTTTTAATATAATAATTAACCCAAAAATCTACTCAGTTATGAATTTTATGCTGGGATTTGGGGAGCAATTTGTCCTGTCAAACCCAGCAGCACAGCATGTGTGATACACTATCTTCAGAGAGATGACGATTTCTGAGGTTCTACCAAGCCAGCCACTTTTGTTCCTGATTCTCTTGTGAGTTTGGTCATCCACTCATGACTTAAACATAACTACTAACAGTCTTCATATCATAGACGCTGGGAATAAAACAATGGAGGTCCAGGGCCTTCACTTTATATACTTGTAGAGGAAGGCAAGTAGTAAAACATGTAGTGTGACTAGGTGGTAAAAATGTAAGAACAACCACAGAAGAAAAACAGACAAAAATGAGAAAGTGCAGGACCATAGAAGAGAAAGGGGGCAGAGTTATAGACAGAGTGGCCCAAGATGGTCCCACCAGGACACTAACCTTTGAATAAGCACCCGAGGGAGGTGGGAAAGCTTTCTAGGCAGAGGAGAAAGCAAATGGTGAGCTACAGAGCTTGTCAGGTGGTGAGGGGAACTATGGGAAGGGCAGAGGAGCTCAGTAGAGTGGGCAGTGGGGAGAGCTGTGGGGAGGATGACCAGTCTATACAGGACACTCAAGGCCACTGAGAAGACTCTGGGCTTTGCTCTGAGACAGGGAATCTGTGAGGGTGCAGGGGGAAGAATCTCATGATCCGATTAGATGTTAAGGGTGTGGTTAAGGGTGGATACAAGGAGACCAGACAGTAAGCAGGTGATGTAAATATAGGTGAGAGATTAACACTGGCTCGTAAGCATGAAGCATGAGAGGCCATTAGACTCTAAACCGGTCTCAAGTTAGAATTGGGCATGGCGGTGGCGGTGTCTGTAGTCCCAGCACTCGGGAGGCAGAGGCAGGAGGATCAGAGCTCAGGGTCATCTCTGACAACACAGTGAGCCCAAGGATGACTGGGCTGCCTGAGACCTTGCCTCTAAAAACAAGACAGGCCCCCAATAAATCAAACAACAACCAAAAAGGGAAGTTAAGGGTCAGGGTGCGGCTGGCTTGCATAACACTTCTGGGTTCTGCTTCAACCCCTAGCAGGTTAAACAAAACAAAGTGCAGCAAAACAAAAGAAGAAAGAAGAGGAGTGAGAGGCAAAGGTTTAGGTCAGCAACTAAAGGCGGAAGAGGATGGGTGGCAGAGACCAGAGGCTCCATTTTAGACGGAAACTTAAGAGCTGCTTGCTAGGCAAGAAGGCAGTCTGTCAGTGAATGTGGAGTTCTAGAACAAGTTGGGACACCCAGGCACAGTTGGGAGCACTGCAGATATAAGTTCTCCTCTGACTATCTTTTTATAGGGGATGGAGAAGCAGGGCCAGGAGCTGACAGAGGCTGGGGGAGGAGGTTTTCAGAGAGAGCAGGTGGCGTGCAATTATCACTTAGGAGAGCGGGTAAGTAAACACACGAAGAAAACCAGGACGACTCTCGATGCTGAGAGCCCACATGACAGAAGGGTTGGAGATCTGAAGTGAGGCCTTCACCGTTGGAAAGTTATTTCCTTCAACTGTATCTAGCTCTGCACATGCAGCCAAAGCAGCAGCAAGGCTGGCTTTGAATCGGGCTGTGGTTTAAGCAGAATGTAAGGTAGACCAAGCCAGGGAAAGAGAGTTAAGAAAGCAAGGAAGGGACATGATTGGCTGGGAACTTAGGCTGATGTCAGTAGGTGACCAAGCAACCCCCAGCCCTGGACGTGTATCAGGAAGGGCTACAGGTACATGCTGGACTTTCTGAGAAAAGAAGTGAAGACCCAAGAAGAAGGAAGGACAATGGTAGAAGGCAGAACCAGTAGGGCTGACTAGGGAGACTGTGGGCTTAGGGAACCAGACTGACACTGGGCTATGGAGGGCTGGGTTTCAGTTATAAGAAGTGAACATGTCAGATGAACAGAATTGGGAGTGGAAGACTGAAAGGGACAGAGGACGTGATACTTAGAGACAAAGGCAGGGGATCGAGAATGAAAACATTGTCTATACCAGGGTCCTCCACAGTGGCTCCTCTAGAGTCCAGACTGCACACACCTCAGAACAATCTAATTTCTACTAGGATCCTTTCTTTTTAGAAAGCTCCCAGGAAGATTTCAACACAGCGAGCCAGACAGGAGTAGTAACAAAGTGGTCATGAAACCAAGGCGAGCAGCTCCAGCAGATGAGAGGAAGAGCAAGGAGTCAATCAAGATGAGTGACAGGGGAAGAGGTGTGGCCCTGGGCAGGGAGGGGTCTTTCAGAACTAGGGTGGGGATAGTAGAAACTGGGGTGGGGGGAAATGCCTGACTCCTTGGTAGAAACTGCAGAGGAACGGGGTGGGGAGGGGTATGCCTGATACCTTTATGCCCAGCTGTTCAAGGACTGTAAGAAGAAAACACAGCCACTGAGGTGGGTTTCCAGAGACAACTGTTCTCAGAGAGGAGGCTGGCAACCAAAAGAAAGAAAAAGGAACCCTGGGCTTCAGGAAATGCAAGGCTTTGCTAAGGACAGTGAGTGGCAGAGGCCCTTTCCTCCTGGCCGAGTGAGTCCAAGGGAGAGCAACAAGGGTCATGCATGTGGTTCCAGTTCCCTAGTGCACGAGCATGGATTTCTAGTGTAGGCAAAGGGTGAGGTAACGGACACAAGCACAGACAGATGACTTAAGAAACTAAACCAAACTGTACAATGACAGCATGATGTTCCCACCTTCTGAGGCCCAGAATATGTTGACAGGCTTGGAGAAGACATCTTTGCTCTTCACCCAGCTGTTGTTCCTCTGCCTGGTCCAGGCAGACACAACACAGTAATAATTGCCCCTGTCTTCCTCTGTAGTCCTTTGGATCCGGAAATTGAATGTGTCTGTGTGCTCCTTAGAAAAAATAAACTCTCCATCCTGGGCCCTCTGCCTGCTCCTCTCTCCATATCTCAGAGTCCAGTCGCCGTCCATGACTGCGAGAAGCTCACTGGCCACCACGTCGTCATTGCGACGGTTCATTCTATAGTACCACGACACAGTAAGTCGGACACCGGCCTCCACACGCTTCATGTCTATCACCCGGCACTGCAGTTCTGTGGGGTCGTCTGAAAATCCGGGGACCTTAGAAGCATTCAGGTAGACCTGGTATTCTGGTTCTGAAGGGGGTTAAGAGAAAACACAGCAACATGAAGAATTGTTCAAGGAACAAGTCAAGGACCACTCGCATTCCAACAAATTGTCCATCCTACCAACTTCTGAAATAAAAAAATAAAAAATCAAGTCTTTGTGTTGAAAAGGAAGGACCCTGTAAGAGTATTTCTCAAAGCTTGTATATCACTTCTTTCTGTATCTGCCTTAAAACAAACAAACAAACAAACAAACAAAAAAACCAAAAAACTGCCAAGGTGGCTCAGAAGTTAATGCTCTTGCAGAGGACTTAGGTTCAATTCCCAAAAACCCGCATGGCAATCACAACCATCTCTAACTTAAGTTCCAGAGGATCCAATACCCTCTTATAGTCTCTGAGGACACTGTACACATGTGATGCACAGATATACATGTAGGCAAAATACCCATACACATTAAAAAAAATAAGATTAAAGAAGGAAGGAAGGGAGGGAGGGAGGGAAAGAAAAAAGGAAGGAAGAGAGGAAGGAAGAAAGGAAAGAAGGAAGGAAGGAAGGAAGGAAGAGAGGAAAGAAGGAAGGAAGGAAGGAAGGAAGGAAGAGAGGAAAGAAGAAAGGAGGGAAGGAAGGAAGGAAGAGAGGAAGGAAGGAAGGAAGGAAGAGAGGAAGGAAGGAAGGAAGAGAGGAAGGAAGGAAGGAAGGAAGAGAGGAAAGAAAGAAGGAAGGAAGGAAGGAAGCAAGCAAGCAAGCAAGCTAGCTGCCAAAGCCAGAAGCCAAATGTCCTGGGTCAGAACACTTACTTTTGCACAGGACAAGGGGAAGCTAACAGGCGATCCAGGAGGTTGGAGTCTTTGAGAAAGATCTCAGTAACTTAAGTGTTCCCTTCTATCAGGATTATCTCTGGGATACCAAGCAAGCTCACAGACTCCGAAGCTCCCACTGGAGCAGTAATGCAAAGTTCTAACCTAAAGAACAATGCACAATCTGAGGCCCACCAGTTCCACCAGGACTCAGGTTCCTGTCACCCCTGGCTATGCCCCAAATGCAAGGCCCCTGGCTGTCACTCTCACAGATACTCTTATCCTCATTTGCTATTTTCTACCCAATCTGTATCCAGTCAGCCAACACCCCCTCGCTTAAGACTCCACACAAGGATGATCTTTCCACTGCCACAAATAACTCACCCTGTATCTCTGCCAACCATGAAACCACCATCACAAGTGAACCTGGCCCTGGTAAGTCTGCTCAATACCCCCACCCACCTCCCTACTGTATTTCCACGTTTGTATTTTCACTGGTTGCAGGCCTCTTCCACACTTGTCTCCTTAAGGAACCTGTACTAGAACCCCTTGGTAGCCTTCCTTCCTCTCCCCTCCCCTATTTGTCCTGTCACCCCTGTTCCTGAGGCTGACGCCATTGTGGGACACAGACCTTGGGATGCTCATGTCGCTGGGGATGGTGCTCTTTCTCTGAGCTCTCATACGCCTTTCCTACACCAGTCATCCTCTTTGAAACTATTCTTGGCTTGAGAGTCTCAACCCCCAAATCCTGGAACCCTGTAGGTACTCGACACCAGCTCCCTGTATGGATGGTAAGGTCACTAGAAAGGTCTACATTTTTTGTTCCAAGCATTTTGCCTTCTAAGAGAAAAGTCACTCTACTTTAACGGAGCCTCCACTTTCCAGTATTTTCTTTCTCTCCATCACCGTTAGCAGTTTTGTTTTATTTCTTGCTGCTTTTATTTATGATTCACACAGATTATAAACTGCTGAGGTCAAGGAACTGTTCTTTTGTGATTTACACTTCTAATGAAATTTATAACATCGTGACTTCTCCAAGAATGATTCACAGGGCTAGGAAATGGAAAGAACTCCAACCTTCGCTCTCTCCAATGTTTCTCTTCATGAGTATTTAACTGGGAGTGAGACAGGGCTCCACCGTCAAGGTAAACCTCACGGGCGGGCCCTTGCCAATTGGTCACTGTGAAGTGGGCAACTGGCATATTAGAGAACATAAGGGATGCTGGGAAGAAAAGTGCCACCACTGGGGACTCTGAAGCTTCAAAGCATCCCAAATATCGGGCACTATGGTGGCAGGAGAGTGTGTGGCAACTGGAGAACCTCAAGTCATGTGGAATGGACAGACAGAGGAAGGAAAGCTGGTAAGGGTTTCTTGGCAAGTGTGTAGGAGGCTTGCGGCCATGACGCACAGCTACCCTGGACCCTGCACTTAACCTTTAACCTAACGATGGCTGCCTTAAGAGACCTCTGTGTACCTTGAGTTTGATACGGGTAACACTTCCTGGTGCTACTGCCTCAACCTGCACACTACTTTGTGAGGCCACCAAGAGCAAGGTCTGCAGTGCTGATGTGCCAGCAGACCGTGTACTAATCCTGCTTCTGCCACTGACCTGCAGGCAAGCTTTAACACATTGCTTAAGCAGTCTGGTGCCTCATCTGTAACGATGCAGACAATGACTATAACCACACACTTCTACCCCCACTGCAAGGACTGAGAATTAGGATATACATAAAGGGGGCTGGAAAGGTGACTCGGCAAGAAAAAGTAATAGTTGTGCAAGACTGGACAACCTGAGTTCAATCTCTAGAGCCCAGGTGAGAAGCCTGGTGTACTCATCTATAATTCCAGGACCTATATGGCAAGCTGGGAGGCAGAGACAGGAGGATTACCTGGAAGCTCACAGGCCTGCTATCCTGGAGTATACAACACGGTAGAAACAAACAGCAGAGAGCCTGCCTCAACAAGGCGGAAGAAGACTCCACAGTTGCTCTCTAACCTCCACACATATACTGGGGCATGACTGGGCTTGCACCCTCCCCTCAACACAAGTAATACAGTAACACTGGAGCACACACGGAGAGGTGTATGAATGCGCACACCAATAGGTATAAGAACATACATACAACACTTACCACAATTCCCACTTCATGCCCAGAAGTAAGACCTTTAAAAGGCAATTACCTTCCGCCCTTGGCTCACGGGTGGGAGGTCTGGTCCCAGGGCTGCCATTCAAGACAAGCATCTCTCTGGAGTCACACCCATTCTCCTCCAAACTGCACAGTTTCTAAACTCCGCTGATCAACAGGACAGTTCTCAGGACACTGAAGAAGTGGCTGCCGTGGCAATGACACTGCCAATTGCTGCCACAGGGGAACATGACTAGAGGACAGCTTTCCGTGGGTCTGAAGCTGAGACCACCTGATCCATGAAACTGAGATGCCCAGACGCTGTCCTTGGGACTCCTGTTTGCTCACAGATCATGTACTTTCTAATACCAAACCCTTCTGTCTTTCATGGTTTACTTCCACCCACAGGCACTTTCTTCCAAAGTGACACCTTATAAAGGCTGTTAAAATGACGATGAGTGACAGGCAGGACATGTTCATCACTGTACTGCTCACAGGAGCTGAGGAGGAGGGAGTCAGCCTAAGCGTCTGTCAACAGATGAATGGGGAAAAACAACACAGGACGCACACGCATGCACACATGAGCCTGGAAGACTCTGTGTTAATCAAAACAAGACAGACAGAAAGACCAATGCCTCATGGAACGTAAAACAGTCCAACTCTGAGCGGCGAAAGGTAAAATGGTAGCTTTCAGAGGCTGAGGCAGGGGAAGGCCAAAGGATGTCAAAGGATGTCAGACTTCTGCTGGGCTGTCGGAAAGTCCAGAAAGTCCATTTACAACATGGTGACTGCTCTGATAGGTGCTTGAGAAATGCTGAGAGAAGGAATTTTAAATGTTCTTACCACAAAAGGAGTAAGCCTACTCATTGGTAACAGATATGTTAATTAGCTTAGTTTAGCCATTCCACTCTCCACTCATAGCACGCACCACGATGTATACCATGCACGCGTGCACGCACACACAATATTAAACCAGATGTGGTATGTATACCTTTAATCCCAACACTCCAGAAGGAAAGGCAAATGAATCCCTGTGAGTTCAAGGCCAGCTAAGTCTACATAATGAGTTCTAGACCAGACAGAGTTAAATGGTGAGGCCCTGTTTCAAAAATAAGACAAAACCAAAACCACATACACACAGAGACACAGACATGAATATGTGCACAATTTTAATTGGTTAATTAGTTAAATAAAAAACGATGATAAAGAAGTGGGAGCGTGACTGACCTTTTAGTGGTCAGAGAAAAGCCCCACCAGGGGACCTCTGCCCTACCATCTTCTCCTTCCCCGCCCCCCGGCTATGACCCCAAACTCACTCACTCAGTGTCTTAGAACCCAACTGGTGCCCTGCCCAAATTCTTGCTTAGATCTCACACCCCAACACAGGTGTAGAGGTGTGTCAACATATGGCCTGGGGCTCCATATCATTTTAAATGTAGCCAGATCACAAAGTAGCCCACCTCAGTCCTCACCTTCCATGACCAGCACACACCCGGAGGAAGACATAGCTTGCACCTCTCCAAAGTAACACAGCCAACACTCCCGACTCTCCACTGACTTCCTAGGATCACATTCCTGGCTACCCCGGCATGAGATGTACCCCACCTCCCACCTCCCCTCTTCCCTCTTGCTCACATACCCTGAGAGATTAAACCCCATGCATTCTGTCTCCGTGGTGTCTCAGAACTCACTCTTCCATTCCCAGCCTGATGTAGGCTGTTAAGAATGAAATCTCAGGGAACACCACTCTCACTGTGGCCCTCACTGACTCCAGCAACACCAGCACGGCTTCCCAGTGCCCTCTAAATGGATACACATGGCAAGTCACAGTTTGTTAACCTCCAGGTCCTCATCTAACATGTTCAGTTCGGAGCACACACTCTAGCCTTTGCCATTTGAACCCAACCCAACCCCAATCTCCATTCTCTCAGCTCCCCATTTCTGCCATTCCTGGTTACACCCCCCATTTCATCACCTAAGCTACATACTCAGTATGCTGTTGAGGAAAAGAGCTAAAGAGATTCCCCCACTCTACTCCACTCTCCATCCTGGAAGGGCTTTGTCTCCCTCTTGTGGGTCCAGGAGATGGGGAGGGCACAGCACAGTAGGGCTACAGAACATTCACATCGGAGTCTAAGAAGTTCCCATTGGCACCATAAGAAAATGACTCTGCAGACTTCCCATGGCTGTTCTCCTGCTTGTGGCTGCCCCTGCTCCCGTTACAGCTGGCCTTAGCTTCACCTCTACCACCAACAGCCCCAGACTGAACGCACAGACAGTGAAATGGCTTGTGAAATGACAGAGTGCAGGTTCCTTCGAGCTGTCTACCACACCTCTGCGAGTCAATTTCAGATGAACACTCCCAGAGAAGACAGGCTGCTTGTGACATCAGCGTGAAGGGAGTCAGGGCACGGAGTCCTGTTTTGTTTCTGTTGTGTGCATGTGCAGAAGACGACTTGTTATGTTGCTTCACAATTTTAAGCATGGTTTGTGGAGGGTGTCTTTCTTTAGGCTTCTGGTACACACCCTTTTCTTTGTGTCCTCACCTTGGCAACACAGAATGCCTCCTCTGAACTCCCTCGGCGCACTGTCAAATATCCCCATTTCTCAATCACAAAGTGTTCAGCAGAGATCCTACCACCTGCCAGGTCCCGAGATCTCTGGAGATTTTACTAGAGCCTTGAACTTCTGTTATTTGTACGTATTGCTCATGAAATCTTCTAGGACTTTTCCAAGGCTACTCAGAGGATCTATCTGCACATGCTATGCATAAAGCACCTTCTATATCCAAGATATTAGCATACTGGCTGAATTGGACTAAATTTAATATTTTGCATAAAAATGCTCATTTTTGGCGTAGTATTTCACCACTGATTACTGCTACATTCTGCCTGATCTCATCAAGAAATCAGCTAAGGATGCAAGGAGAGTTATGTTTGAAAATGCTCATCAGTTAAGATGCATCCTCAAGTACTCAGTGGTGAAATGATATCTGGAGGCTGTGTGAGGTAGTACACGACTGCAGTTCCATCATGTGAGAGCAGAGGCCAGAGGGTGCTGAGTTCAAGGCCAGTCTGCTACAGAGGGAAAGAGCTCCTGCCTCACAAAAGAAAAGATATGGCCTCTCTAGTATGTCTTATGCTTTTGCAGATTAAAAAGTGTACTTGTGTGTGCATGTTCGTGCATGAAGCATGTGTGTGTGTGTGTGTGTTTGAGAGTTGAAATCAGATAAGTAAGATACTTTTAGTTAAGTCGGGTGATTATTTCTTCTACTGTGAATGTTTGTAAATTTGTTTTGAAAAGCTGAAAACAAACAACCACCCACGCTATCAGCTCTCTCAGAACACGGAGCCGTGTCAGACCGAGTGTCGGGAGCATGTGAGAATACAGGCCTGCTTTCTAGTCTGGGTACCAGGTCCACAGCTGCTTGGATACACACTCTCTCCAAAGCTTAGATTAGCAGGTGACCCTCCTCAGAAGAAAGATTCTACTAGAAATGTGGATCATTAAATGTCGTCACAAGTTTCAAAACAATGAAAAACCTTGAGAATCATCGGCTAAGTTAAAGATTGCAGTATTTCCTGACTATTGTTTCCAGGGAACACCTGCTTTTCCTAGTGTGTCCGCAAGGTGTGCAGATGTCCTTCACTTACTCTATAAAGAAGGTACAGAGCTTATCCCCACTCTGCAATAACAACAGTGACAGTCAGCATTTTTGAGGGGCTTTCTAGATGCCAGGCAGCAGGCCATGATACAGGCCATGATACTTTCTTGGAATTTGGCATACTCTCTACAACAACGTTATAGGATTAGTACTTTTTCTGTGTGTGTTTTAAATGACAAGCAAAAATGAAGCCCAGGGAGCTAAATTAGAGAATTTGCATAGAGCATGAGCAGAATTGCATGGGAGACTTTTTTATTTAGGTGATCTGGCTCCCAACCCAAACTACCTGGACAGGTTCATTCCACCTCTGGGGTACCAAGGCTTTCTTGGCCTGCTCCCTCCCAAAAGCTCAAAGTGATGCTATCTGAGAAGCTCTGACCAATCCCCACCCCCACCAACACCGCATTCCAGGAGGAAATGTTTTAACCCCCCTCCAACTGTGACTTATATAGCTAATGTGGGGAAGAGTGGAGGGCAGGGTTAGAAAGGCCAGGAGGAACACTCCACTTCTGTGGCTCTTGAAGTGGACAGGTACTTCAGAAGCTGACTGTCCAAGAGTTAGCACAATCATTTGTACAATAAAGACCCTCTAATATTCAAACAGAGATAGCTACAAATAAAGTCCTGTAGTGGTGGGGGTTGGCTCTGCAGAGTCCAAGAGGAACAATCAATGCTAAACAGAAGTCAGCATTAGCCAAGTCAGAGCAACACGTCCATTCAGACGGACTGCCTACACTCCCTCCTCATTTACTCCTCTCAGAGAGAGTCATAAGTATCCAGAGCACAGGAGGAAGGGCTGGCTGTAAGCCCCTTGCCCCAGCACCTCTTGAGAATGCTACTTCCATTTTCCTACACACGTTTTCCTGATTCCTCCATGCTAGTTTGGTACCCGAATGCATACTCCTATATCCTAACTGGCTAACAACTTGGTGAGGGAGACCTTCAAACACTAATAAATCACCACCACCACCACCACCACCGAGGAGTGTACCAAGGATGTAACTGGGAGGTGCTGTGCCAAGCACTTTATGCACTATCCCATTAAACCAAGAATGCCAAAGCCTACAAAGAAGAACTCCATGCAAGTCTGACTCCAATACTCCACCACTCTTCTGGAATAATCCTGGACAGATACAGGCAATAGCCATGCTAAAACCACCATAAATCTAAACAGGATGTCCTACAGACGGCACAGAGCACCTGAGTGTCTACCAAGTACTTAGCAGATTAACAGCTCCTTTTAAAGAAAAAAAATAATTACCTTCCTCGCTGGCACACTGCTGAAGGGGTGCCAGTTCTCCAGTGGTGAAGAATGAACATCCATTCTTGGGGCTGACCAGCAGAGCTCAGCCCTGCTCCCTCCCGCTCTTGCGCCTCCTCCAGCATCCCGAGCCTTAGGAACCCTCTCTAATTAACACAAGTCTGGTACTTCGGGCAGAGAGCTGAACCATAAACTGATTAGTATCAAACTCCTGCCAAGGGCTCGTTTAAGACATCTGATAGCACAGAGAGATGGCTTAAAGTGTGCAGATTAACTGGTCATTCTGCCTGGCTCTGTTTCAGCCGTACACTAAATTGGATCAACACAAAGCAACATTTGTTTCCTGAAGCAATTCAAGTTCTTTCGAGAGAGAAACTCCTTTCCACACTTACAATTCACACCCTCAGCTCTTAGAGAGTGTGGGTATAAGAAACATACATTTGAACAATTGCTGAAGGCCCTTGGTAAAAGAACAGTTGTGGGCACTGTCCATGAAATCATCCACTGCCCACCCCCTAAATGCAAAAGCATGGGATGAGTTCAGTGCCAAGGAAAAGTTTGCCTCTCCAAAGGCTTATGCTTTCTTCCCTCAGACAACTAGATAAGCACATCTCTTTTTGTCTCAACTTCAAAACTCTACAAATTTGGTGCTCAAATGCAGCAACTAATTCATGCCACCCACCCAACTAACTCATCCCAAGCAATATCTGTTCTTGGATTCTCTTTGCCTTTTTTGATCTTGATTATTTCTTTATGTCTGCTGTTTTGTTCTTCATTTGCAAACCAACTTAGAGCTTTTCCTTCTTCAAAAGAATAAAAATCTTAACAAAGGCCTTTCTCTCACCTTCTTAAAAAAAAAAATCACCAGACCCTCCCACCTTGCTGCAAAGGATCAGTCACTTTTCAGACTGTCAATAGCAGGCCCATGTAACACAACAGACAAAGACGGCCACACCAGTTCCCACCTGTCATCAACTGGGACAGCAGCTCCAAAGCTGATAAGAGGAACAGCCCATCTTTAGGACTTGGGACTGGCTGTCTCAGGAAGTAAAGCTGACTTCCAAAGCCAAAGACATTCCCCACACATGAAGACAATGCCTAGGACAGGCTCAACTCACGCCACAATTCTAAGGCATCCCAAACAAGAAGTAAGAATTAGCTAATGGGGGAGAGTCTCTTTTCCAAAGATGATCGTAAGCACTTCCCACCTGACCATTTAATGCATATAAAGTTCTCTGTCAAAGAAAAGGTGTTCAATAAATGGTAATTAGAATTATTAATATGTCAAGTGCAAAACCGAGCACTGTTATCATATCTGCACAGGGATCCAACTTTCTTAAGAATACTTCTATAACAGCATTCCACATCATATAACCTAGGATGATCTATATACTTAGCAGGTCATTTGTCTTCCTGGCTTTTTTTTTTTTTGGTCACATCTTCATTATCTTATATAGACCCCAGTTGTATTTGATGGAATGCACAAATTACATTTCTAGAGAAAATATGTAGGGTCAGCTGGTTGCCTCAGTTTCTGGGCAGAGGATTCAGTCTGCAGACTGTGACTAAAGGCCTGTGGCTGTACTCAGGCCCAACTTGTCTCCTGACAAGCGTCCAAGCAGCTGCGAACCATGAGTCATAGACAGAGAACAGGGTGAGAACTTAAGAGGAGGAAAGAGAAGAGCCCAGTCGTTTTTATAATATTTACACTCCTGGTGAGCTCACAATTATGCAAAGGCCTCCGAATACTCTAAGCCATGGCCAGGCCCCATATAGCTCTGGTTTTGGGATGTATGGGTTTTATATTATCTGTATGTTGGGGCAGGCCTATTCTATGTAAAGGACGGGGAAGGTCTGGGGCTCTATATGCACTGGAGATGGGCACTGATGTCTTTTACAATGGTGTTGGCACTCTGCAGGAAAACAAGTGGCAGGGCCCTTAGGATAATAAGGGAGTCTTTCCCACAGTTTAGCCTCTTTATTTCCTCTCAATCTCTGGAGAACACGTCACCAACAAACCCCTTCTAGTTACAAAGCCTATTCCCTCCCAGAGCTTGCCCCTGATGTCTGACAGTGCCTGTACTTCCCCCAGGGTATATGGGATCAATACACCAGGACTTCAAAGAAGCCCTCAGAATTGGAGTGCAGGCAGAATTTTCAAAAAAGAAAAAAATCCTGGAGCTAGGATTCAGAAGTTGGAGGGGAAGGGGGCGGGGGAGGGAGAAAGCCAGAGTGGGGATTTGACAGCGCCACACAATGCACTAGGATCAGAGCTGTGAGACAGATTCAACTCCAGAGATGAAAACTCTTCTCTTGGTGCTGACAACATCTGTTTTATTTTGAAGGTTGCTAAGGAGAGTCCTGGCTGGGCCAACATTGTTCCAGCTCAGGACTTCACAGAGCGCCTCGAGCACAGGCTCCTGACTGCAGGAACGAAAACAGATAATCCCACTCCTCTCGCTCTTTAGCTATCAAAGCACCACTCTGCTCAGGGGCTAACACCCCAGAGCCCACTCACCCCGTCTCAGTCCTAACTGGACTTCCCCTACTGCTTTCTCTCTAACGCTTCCCCTTGCACCTCACTACCATTCGCAAGTCCCCTTCTGTTTATGAGGGACAGACAGGGAGCTCACCCTGGAGCCAACATAGGACTTCTATGGAAGGCTGAGAAGGATTACTTAGGAGCTGGAGGCATGCACATGTAGGAGGAGGGTTAGCATCAGACGGAGGATGAAGTCATTTACCGGTCCTTAAAGATCAGTGTTGCCTCCTTAATCAAAGAAAAATCCAATGTCTTTGTCAGGGCCCAAAGGCCTGTGAGGGCAGTGAAGTGTATAAGTTGACCGTAGGCTGACCACTGTGGAAATAAAGCAGGCGGGAGCCAGCCACGCCACGCCACGCCACTCCAGCCCCTCCCACCTAGGCTGAATTGCCATTACCAGCCTTGATGAACAAGAGGAGCTGTTACCCACTCCTCCCAGAGGGCAGATGCAGAGGAAAAAGACGAGGGGCACTACAGGAAAGAGATCAAGTCAAAGCCAGCAATCTCACGTAAGACAAGGCAAAGACGTGGTAGGATCACACAGATGATAAAGCAGGGACACCAGAAAGCAAACATGGTAAAGTGAGCATAGCAAGAAGAACACGGATGACAAAGTGAGGACACCAGGAAGCACCTATGATAACATGAGGACTTTTCAGGAAGCACACATGAAAACATGGGGACACACATGACAAAATGAGGACTTGTCAGGGAGCACACATGAAAGAGTGAGCACTCTCCAGAGAGCACATACATGAGGAAAGAGGACTTACCAGGCAGCACACACATTACAAAGTGAGCACTCTCCAGGGAGCACACATGATGAAGAGATGACAACATATCAGTGGACATATGACAAATAGAACATGGTCACAATCACATATATGATAAGGAAGGGCACTCAAGGGATCACATACACGACAAGCAAGATGACACAGTGAGGACACCAGTCATCTTCCCATGTTACAAGCTGCTATAAAACATGGGGTGAGGGGACATCTCCGGCCCTCCGCCTGGGGCAGCTGGGAGCCTGAGGAGAGACAGGGAGGTAGATGGACCCTACTGTAAATGGTGTTTGCAGATATAACCACCCAGGGCTTCCAGGGCATCAAGGGTAGAAATCATTCTCCATTAGCTGGAGGAGTGGCTTCTCTTTCTCCCTGAGCCTCAGGGAGCCCTAGCCCAGGGCAGAAATATCCAAGATTCTAAGTAAAGAGAAGAAAATGGCCGTTTCTGCAACAAAGAGTCACTGCAAAGAGCCAGTCAGCTAAGCTCTCACAGGCAGACACTCTCAACAACAAAGAAACCACTTCCTCCAGCAAGGGCACAGGGCAAATGCCCCCTATGCTTGTCTTTGCTGACCATCCTGCTTCAGCCCATCCTGCTCTCTTGTAGCCTGGGAGCTGGGAGCTCAAGGACACTTGTCTGATCCAAACATCTAAATGAGGCAGAATGCCCAGCACACCACACACTTCCTGAATACACAGGAAGGATTAAGTGGAGAGGCTAAAAGGCGCCCCCCCAAGCTACTTACTCACCTAGCCAGGTCACGCTTACACCAGATGGGGCAGACATGGCCTCTGCCACCTTGTGCCAGCTCCTGTTGTGTCCAGGAGCCCAGAGGGCCACAAGGCAAAGATAGTAGCCGGAGTTTTCTTTGCTAACATCTCGCACCAGTAGATGGTAAGAGCGGGTATCCACATGGCTGAGGGCAACGTGTGGCGAGCTGTGTACCAGGGAATCGCGGTCCAGCCGGGCCAGCATGTGGGAGGCAAGCAGGGAGGCATCGGGTGTCTTTCTGAAGTACCATGTCACCTCAGGTCGGACATCATCCACACGGTCTGTGGTGATGTTGCAAGAAAGGTCCAGGTCCTTTCCTTCAGTCACAGACACTGTCCTGGGCACAGCCAGTTGCAGAGCTGGAAGAGGAAAAACAAGCCCATTAAGTGATCAAGCGACGAAGTTTGCCCCTCTCCTCCCTTCTTCTTACCTCCCTCTAGATCACCCCTTTAGGTTGATTTATGGTGTTAAAATTAGAAGGCTTTGTGCAGTTGAAAGTGCTTGAGGAACAGTTAATGAATAAATTCATGACACGCACTAAATCGGTGTTGGAAAAGAGCAGCGATGAACACCAGTAAAACATGGCTACGGCTTTCGTGTACTTGTTGTAAGTAGATTCTGAGAATAAGCACACGGGCTGGGTACTATTACGGTCACTTACGGCTACGCAGGCTGAAGCAGGCAGTAGGCTCCGCTGCTGGCTCCAGCATCCGGGGGTGGGGGTGAAAACTCCTACACGGACGAGCCAGGAAAGTGAAACCAGACAAGTTTCCTAGTGATTCAGCCCTTCACAATGTGACGTATGTAGACTATGGTTCCTTCACAATGCCACATATGTAGACTATCGTTTCCTTAGACACGCCTGACTGAACCTCAAGCAGGAGACATACTCTGAACCCCAAACCCAATGAGCTTTGAATTCTCCATGCTACTGTCCTCTCATGACTGGGGACAATTAAAGTAAGCTATATTTAGGTAAATCCTTGAAGTATTGAGTGTCCCTGACTCAAGAGAGGTTTTCTTCAGCATGCTATTGCCAAAGCTTTTAAATGGAAACATTTTACTCTATTCAGGGCTTTTTTTTTTTTAAGATGTGGAACATCTGTAATCAGAGTGGAAAATTTCAAGTTACAATAATGCTCTGGGAACTGTAACTAAATGACAGACAGCCAACATCTCCCTGTGGAGTCAAGTGAGACACAGTCCCCATCTTCCAGCAAAACCCATTCAGAAGCCTCTGCTCTTCCCAGGAAGCTCAGGGACAAAGACTGATGCCCAGTTCAGAAAACACCCATCCCAAGAATCGATGGCCTCTGGAAGATATTGCATCCACATGAATATTTCCAAATCTTGACGTATATTTCAAACAATTATTTTAAGCCAAGTTCAACATCCATCCCAACACATGACAGAAAATGAAGTGGGCATAGTATTAGGAAAAAGGGGTTGAAAGTAGTTTGTTCTTCTCTTTCCTCTTTACAGACCAAGAAATGCATTCCTACGGTCCAGAAACACTGGCAGCGATGTCTCTGCAGCTGTGTCGTCCACTTTGCCATTTTCTCAGTGAACGTGGCTAAATACCTGTCCTATCACTAGCCATGGGTTATATAGATGGAGAATAACCTTATATTCTAGATTCATGGGTCTGACACTGGAAGATGATATAAAGCAAGTCTCAGGGAGGAGTGCCAGTTCTAAGGATTCAGAATGTAAGAGGAGATCTGGGCAAAGCCTGTGGCCGTCCAGGCTTTCTCCAACAGAATATAGCTAAATTTTTACGTTGATAGTATCACCACAGGAGGACCTACCACACAGGTGACACAGCTCTTCTATTAATTGGCTCTTTGTCATTTACAATGCCACTGTGGTCAGAGAACATGACCTGTGACCAGTGCAGAGATTGATTAAAGCAAAAGACCATCCTCTCAGTTGGGTGGGACATGTCCCAGCATTTGGGAGGCAGAGGCAGGCAGATCTCTGAGTTTAAGATAAGCCTGTGAGTTTCAGGCCAGTAAGACTGTCTAAAGCATAAATAAAGATATAGAGAGTGTTACAAGAATGGGGGGAGAGGGATGAGGGCAGAGAGGGAGAGAGAGCACACACAAGCGAGCTCATAACCCTTGAGCAAGGATTCTTGAGATCCACAGAGGATTAGGGAGCCTGGGCATGTGGGTGGGACACTTGTTCCTATTTTTATTTTCATTAACCTTCACTGAGCTGAGACATCGCATCTCCTGCCTTGGTGAAAATAAGCAACAAGGTAGTCTAGTACAGCCTATACCCAGGGCTTGGTCATCAATAGAAATAATAAGTCTTCTTCATACATGACTTTACAGCAGGTGCAGACATCTGAACAATCATTTGCATTCACTGCTTCTTAGAAATTAAGATGGTTAAGCCTGCCAATACGGCTTATTATTCATGTCTTAATAATGAAGCAAAGTATTAGTATAAAACAAATTTGTCTTAGAGATATTTTCATAATTACTTCAGTATAATTCTTATCCCGTCACCTTGTGTATTGTTTCATGAATTTAGAAGGTTACAGGCTTCAAAAGATAGTCAAAGAGGCCCATCACACACAAAAAGATCACAAGGCTAATTGTGCTGGTGCAAGCCTGTAGTCCCAGATATTCTGAAAGCTGAGGCTGGAAGAACACAAGTTCAAGACTAGCTGGAGCAACTCAGCAAGGTCCTACCCCAAATAAAAAGGCAACATACAACATACCTAGACAATAGGTGCTTGCCAAGCAAATGGGAGGCGCTGGGCTCAGCTCCAGAAAGGATGGTAAGGTCGCAGCCTCGGGGTGCAGCTAGCTGCCATAATCTGCCTGAGAGAGCCCCAGTCATGTAACTAGATGCTATAGGGTTTGAGGAACAGTGTTTACAACTGAAATTCCTCCATCCAGTTGTGAACCTGCTGTAAAGCTAAGCTCTTTACCCTGCCTGGCTCATTAAAATAGTTGTTTGATGTACACTGAATAACTAGAGGCTTCCTGTGGCAGATCCCAGACGATCATTCAGCTAAAGAAGGTGACCTTAGTCCATGGGGAAAGTCATTTTGGCAGCTAATAGAGCAAAGGCCCACAGGGATGGCTATGCCTTAGCTGGCACAAGCCACTCATGAAGATGTTCACACCCTCTTTCAGATCCCAGAAATGCTGCCCAGAACCATGCCTGTTGCACAAACAATCACTGGTTAGAGCTTCCTGCTTTCCTTTCCAGCAAACACTGGCCACACACTCACATTTCTGGGCAAGGAATGAACCAACCAAGGTCTCGCAGGAGGCGAGCGCCTCAACTATCAAAAGATATTCAACTCCTAGACAACCAAGCACACCCAGGCTATCCCTAGCAGTGACATTAGCCTGCAATGGCTTCTCTGTGCTCTGTCCTTGTGGAAGCTGCAGGCTCGAGTGACCTGGGAATGAGGCCGCAGTACCTCTGAGCCCAGGGCCCAGCAGAGTACCAAGCACAGTGGGCTTCCTATCAATGCTTCCTGAACAGTAAGTCAATAGCGGTTTCTTCTCTTAATTCTCTTCAGTTTTTGTAGACTTCCTAATGTGCCTTTTCCGTCTTATTTCTGCAGTTGGGAATTGTTTTAAAAAAATGGTATTTTTGTAAAGTATAGGACAGAAACTAATTTATGTGGCTCTCTGGCTGGACTTTCTGGACTATGTAGACATAGAAAGCATGAAGAGGTCTTGTCCTTGGGGAGTCTGTCACCTGGCAGGGGACGGTGCATATCTGGGTGGAAAGGCAGGTCCAGGGGGTGACCTTAAGCAAGTTTGGAGTCAGCCACATACACAAACCAATAGCTATCAGTGAAGGCAGACACAAGAACTCAAAGACTCAATAGTAAACAAACAAAAAAGCTAAAGTAGTGGGTGTGACTGGGATCCACCCACAGCTCCAGGGAATACCAGGTGGGCTCTGACAGGCCATCATTCTTAACCTCTGAGTCAGAGAGGAACCTTCCTATGCAAGATGAGCAGTAGTCCAAGTTCCCAAAGCAGAGAGCAAGAAGGCGAATCTCAGCACAAAGCAGAAATACTCTTCAAGCTACCAACATCACGCTGGTCCCTTCATCCAGAAGGGAAGGCTGGGGTAGCCCTTTTGTGGTCTAGTCCTATATAACAGTCATTAGTCTCAATCAGGGGTGATACATTTTCAAAAGCTCACCCGTTGGCTGGATCACCACAGTGGCCACTTCCACAGCTTTTTCTTGGATTTCTTGCCAGCTGCCTTGCTCTGTGATCCACTCGCTGACCACACATCTGTAGGAACCCTGGTCTGCAGAGAGCGCACGGGCTACGGAGAGGCGGTAGGCGTCACTGCCCACGGTGTCCAGGCGTACATCCCCACTGTGGTAGCGCTGCTCATAGCCAGGGCCTGGGTGAAACCTGCCCTCGTGGCTTAGGGCTAGGATGCTTCGGTGCACAGGGCCACGGTGTAGTTCCCACCGAAGTGCCAGGTGTGTGTGCAATGGTGATGTGGTAGAGGTGATACATCGCAGCTCAAAGGGCTCCCCCTCACGCAGGCTCAGGCCTGGAGGAGGCCGGGAGCTGGGGCCCACCACCAGGGCATCTGCCAGCACTGTGGGGAGCAGAAGGAAGATGTCAGTCAATGGTCACCAAAGGTCCTACCCCATAAGGAAAGAACAGGCTACCTTCCATGGCTTTGGCCTTCAGCCATGGAAACTTCCCAAGAAGGATTCCTTATTCCATACTAAAGTGATTCACCCACAATCTCAACTGACTTGAAAAAAAAAAAAGAGAGAAAAATGAGACAATAATAAAACTCTGGCTAAAATGGGTTTGTGGGTGTTCCGTCACCATGATGCACGTTACTGTGCCCTCTGTGCCTCAGTTTCCTAGAAAGGGGGATGATGACTGTACCTGCTTCATAGAGTCAACAAGGGAGTCCAGTGAGTGCCAGGACAGTGCCTGGCACCAGGATAAAATAGCCTGGTATGACCGCCAAACAATCCTTTGGTTAGAACGTGGAGCTGGAGGAGGGAGCCTGCAATTTAGAGACAAGGGAGCTGCCAGGAGTCCACATCTCCAGGGAGAGATGATGGTAGGAGCTGCCTACGGCTCACGCCCTGGGTAGAGTACATCCACAGGACAGGAAGAGGACAAGAAATGCTCAGGGCTCTGTGTCTAACTCTTAGCACCTACTGGGAAAAGCCACCATTTTAACAGTCTAGGAAAGAGGTGGGTTCACAAGTGACGGTGACAGTGACAGATGCTGGTGATCTGGTAGTCAGGTGGGGGCTAAGTACCCAAGGCTGGGAAAATCTTCCAAGACTCTCAGGAGCTACATATGTGGACCTTCAAGCAACATCAATCCACCATCTCCTTGGTTTTTCCCTTGATCACACACTCAGAAAGGAGTTACTCCAGACAAAAGAAACCGGTCCTTCTCTAGAAGAACACTTCCCATAGGCCCATCTCTTCTACAAAATGAATATAGTGGCCCTTCTAGGACACACCTCAGTCTGTGAGGACAGCTAGCATGGCTTCATTCTCAAGGCCAGTCCCTCACTGAGGAGAAGGATGGACAGATTTAAGAGACACGAAGCTGAAGGCCAGACAGATGCTGGACCATACCTAGCTCCTGCCGGAGACTCCACGCGGGCAGCCAGCCCCTCTCATGTATCCGTTTGCTCTCCTGAGCCAAGAAAAGCCTCCCCTGCTTCTCTTGCCTTCAAAGTCAAGAAGCAGGGAGATGGGAGGGAGGGGTGGGGACTCTTGTGTCATCCTTTGTCTTCTCACAATAAATCACTAGAGTGTGTATCTGACCTGAAAAGGGGGGGGGGGCTGTTGTACTGTTTAACTTAGTGCAAAAATGTCTTATGGGGAATCTTTTTAAAAGTCAGGATTTATTTTTCCCAGCTCTACAAGTCAGCTAGGGCCTTGCATATAGAGGTGAGCACTCAATCTCTGAATTTCAAGTTGCCCATGCCCCAATCTCCCATCCCTAGATAGAGTGGCACTATGTAGCTCAGGCTGGCTTTGAACTACTATACAGTTCAGCCTAGGTTAGCCTCCAACTTTGAATCCTCTTGCCTCAGCTTCCCGAGCACTGGGATCACAGGTGTGTGCCGCCCTAGTCAGCTACACTCTGAACCTTTAATCAGTAGATGGAAGAGGTAGGTTGGATGCCTTAATGCTTTGGTACCTACGTTATGGCATGGCTGATATTTCATCCCCTCACGGTTTGGGAAAGGACCAGCAATAGTGAGCTATAGCAATTTCTTCCAACCACAACAAAGGGTGGATGCCTGAATCTGCCTACTCCTTTCCTATTATCATTTTTTTTACTTTCCAGATAATTATAAACACTCCTGCCCTGACACAAATATTTTCAGAAACAAGGCAGGGCACAAATAAATGGACAATTAATAATAATAATAATAATAATAATAATAATGTTTCTGTTTGTTAGCCTCAAATTAAAATGGCTCCTTCTTGTTCATTTACTAATGAGCTATGCCATTTCAAGCAAGTAATTAGCCTATGCTCTTCCATCTCGTGTGCAAATTAGGGAAATAGCCTGTCCTATGTTATTCAATGGATGCAGATAATTGAATGTGTGAGCAAATCCAACAGCACTTGGAAGGCAGGAAAAACCCAAACTCAAGCTATTCCAGATGCCCATGATGTCAGCTTTGCACAGCTGGGTTCATGAAAGAGCAGTAACCACATGGCTTCCTGTCTATAAACAGCAAGTACAACTTCTGTTGCAAACAGGTATTAACTCATGAAGATCACAGAGAAAAAGACATGAACTTTGAAGTATCTATTCCTACCATAAAGCTAAACCTCACAGTGAGTTTATACCAGCTTGTCTCGAAGCTAAATATTCACTGTGACATGGCTGGAGAGGCCTGGCTTGGGTTACCTCTCCTGTCCCCACCCCTTTTAAGGCAGGCTGTGTTGTACAGAGGAAGCTGAGGTATGGACCGAGCCAGGAGGCACTCAGCAGACAAATGGCAGAACCAGAAGCCAACTGCATAGGCAAGTTGTCTGCAGAGCTGCATTCTCACAGGTGACCACACCATGGTGCCTACAACCCACTGGCCATACGATGTATCAGAATTACACTGGGAAAGGAGAAGGGACTCTCAGGGGCCATCTGGTCCACCCTCTGCCCATCACCCTGTAAGACACCATCACTGCAATGGGCAGGGGACTGAGTCTCTTTGCAGCAGCAGAATGGCAGAGGACGGCTGGCCCCTTGTAAGGACTGTACCTTTAACCTGCACCATGTCCTCATAGTTGCCCTGAACTGTAGCGTCTGTGCTCGGGGTTGAGCACTTGTAGTGGCCTTGGTCCGAGGGCTGGACATTCTTTATGTGCAGCTCCACAGCATCATTGGCAGTTCTCCTCAGCAGGATGTCGCCCCGCTGCAGCCGCTCCCGGTACAGCTGTGCAGGGAAGCCCACCTCCCAGGTGCTGGCGAGCTCCACGAAGCTGCTCCCGGAAGACGAGAAGCTCCAGTCAAAGTTCTGCTCGCTGGGGCCGTCATAGTCACTGACATTGCAGGGGATCACCAGCTCAGTGCCCACCACTCGAACCAGGGTGCCCGCAGGGACTCTCACCACACGCCCGCGCACGACAGCTGCAATGACAGGGAATGAAAGGTGGGCCTTTAATCACGGAATGAAAGTGACACCTGAAGGACGCTTCTGCTCTGGGACCTAGGGCAGAATGCATGCGCATCAGAATCTCTAAGAAAATGGACCCTGCAGAAGGGGATTAAGCCATTCCTGAAATTATGGGTTGGAAGTAGTACCTTGAAATGAATGCCTTCCACACACCCAGTTTCCCAGGGCTGACAGGCAGACTAAATATGAAAAGTGGGCCAACCATGGCCTTGCATAGCTTTGTCTCTTCTCTTAGGATTTAACAGATCGTTATACGCAATGAGATATGGAAAGGTTCTGTATTTAAGAAAAGGACATGGCTAAGCACGTATTTATATTTCTGCCCATCCCACATCAACCTTCATCCCTAGAGACCATTCCCTGGACCTGATTTATAATGATGGATGCCAATTTTCAAATCCTAGAGCAGCCTGCTGATAAAATGATTTAACTCCTGTTATCTGACATTGGTTATAAATTATTTTTAAAATATGACAATTCCACCAAGTATTAATTTTCTATTTTCTGGCTCATTTCCTTCTCTCTACTCTTCACCCTGATCTAAATTCAGAAGGCGGATGGGGAAGCTCAGAGGGAGGGAAGCTGTCTGGTGCTGTTAGGAATACAGCGGCTTGTGGTGGGAGAGAAGTGCAGTGGACAGGGCATAGTCGGCTGGCACTGCCTGCCCGGAGAGCCTTGATCCACAGAGCTCTGGAGCAGGACCCTTAGGCACAGGCACTTGCAAGTCCCTTTAGAAGGTCTCGGCGGAATGAACTTCATTCAGCACCATTTTGTAGTGTTTATGACCTGAATCTTGCCTTTCCATTTAGAACAGCTAACCGTACCTCTCTTGGTATTCTACAAATAGGAACAGCAATGAGTCGTACAGGAGATGGCATGGGCTCTGTATCAAGGAGATAGGAGTTAAACCTCTCTTAGCTTGCCTTCCTGGATTATAAAGTGAGATAAGATGGTATCAGTGAGTTAATAAAACAGACCATTCAGCTGAGAGCCCTCTATGTAATATGGGTTCAATATGATGGGGCTTCCTATTGTCACTATTGTATTTCTGTGTGACTCACACAAAATTCTTATGCTGACTTCTGAAATCCAGTATGTCAGAACACAGCCCTTAATTGGGAATCCAGTCACAGAAGATGTCGTCGGGCAAGCTGTGATGCGGTCATATGGCATAGGGTAGGCCTCTGAGCCAGTATGACTGGCAACCTTAAATGGGAGCTAATTTGAACGCACAGGGCGAATACTGTACATCGATGAAGGGAGAGATCAAGGTGACGCATCTAAGAACTGAGCACACCAGAGACTGGCAGCCAGCCAGCACAAGCTCTGAGAGGCAGGCCCGCGCTCCCTCGCAGCCTTCGGAGGCACAGCCTCTGGCCACCTTGCTTTGACCTCTAGCTTGTAGAGAAAAGGCTGTTGTTAGAGCCACCTGGTCTGCAGCATCAGCCCTAAGAACTAACACATCAGGGCTGTTTGTTTCTTGCTGCTGTAATTCACATCTTTCAAACCCTGTGGCTGCCTATTAGTAGATTCCAAAATGAATTTATAGTGGTTGTGTGTGCTTTTAAAAATGGAATTTTAAATGAACAGAAGCGATTAGAGTGCAAAGCACTTGGTAAGGGATAAATATTGCCACATACAGCACTTTGTTAGGTAAACAAAGGTGAGTGTGAATCAGATCACGATACAAACCTAACACAAATTTGGGTCAGGGTTGGAAAAAAAAAGAGTTGAGGGCCAGTTTTTTTTTTTTAAATGAAATCTTGTTTCCTCTAACCTCAAACGCATTATCAATTATCATTTCCTTTGGGAAAGGAAGCAACTATTCCAGAGAAACACTGACAGAGACGGTGTGAGGCACTGCTCAAGGAAGGGGTCCAACTGGCTTCCTGTCCTAGCTAAGCTGGGGTCAGGCCCAAAACAACTTCCTGTCCAAAGAAACTCTGTCCAACCCCAAATCACACCACTGTCCTTAAAAATCAAATAATGTAGGGCTGGGGATGGCACGCAGAGTACCTGCCTCAGATGTATGAGGCCCAGGGCTCCACCCCTAGCATTAAAAATAAAAACAGCCCCCAACACGTACACAACAGAGGACTGCCAGGGCTGGGTTCAGTCAGAGGAGACGCACCTAACCCTCAAGAGCCTGGAGGCCCCAGGGAGTTTAGAGGTCTGGTCGGGAGGGGTGGGGGTGGGGGTGAGAACATCCTCATGGAGACAGGGGGGCGGGAAGGAGGTATGGGATGTGGAACAGTCAAGAGGGTGGACCGGGAGGGGAGTAAAATCTGGAGTTTTGAATGAATGAATGAATGAATGAATGAATGAATGAATGATAAAGATAGATGATAGATACATAGACTGATTGATTAATTAAATGAAGTATTATATGCTTACAACCCCAGCTACTCAAGAAGCCAAAGACCACTTGAGTCTAAGAGTTGGCAGCTCCTTCACATAGCAAGACCCCATCTCAAAAACAGAACCTGGAGGAGCACGAAGTGGGGAGCAGGGGGCAGAAGCATGCTCTAAATACATCTGTACACATACATGAAATTACTGAATAACTTTTTTCTGAAGAATTATTTCTTTATTATATATGAATACACTGTAGCTGTCTTCAGACACACCAGAAGAGGACATCAGATCCCTTTACAGATATGGTTGGAAGCCATCATATGGTTGCTGGGAATTGAACTCAGGACCTCTGGAAGAGCAAGTCAGTGCTCTTAACCTCTGAGTCATCTCTCTAGCCCCACTGAAGAACTTTTTAAAAGTCAGAAGGAAAAATGTAAAAGTTGGTAAAGTCAGAAGAATGGGGCAGTTACATACAGTGCTGTGAAACAGGCTGTCTTCTTCCCACAGCCACTCAGTGCCCGCAGACACCACCCATGGCCTCAGTCACTGCCTGGAGCAGACACCAGCTGACCTTGAACCTCAGATCCTAGGAATGGAAACCTGGGTAATGGTCAGGGAGATCACAATTCCCTCTGGATATTTTCAGCTTCTCCTAAAGATACTTTTGCTCCTGGTAGACTCAGGTCCTATATAGAGGATTCACTGTACAGTTGGCACTGGACAGCACTCCTGACCATATAAGGAAGCTACTTACAGAACAGCAGGTCTTGGTGAACGCTCAGACCACAGAGGCAGAGAACAGCATGTGAATCTCTGGGAGCAGCCAAGCCTTCTATACCATTTCCTACACACTTAACATGTGCACCCATGTACACATGTCTTTCTTCTGCTGGACATGGCGGTTTCTTGCAATTGGCCCTCATGTATTTTTAATCTAATTTCCATTTCTTGTAACTCAAAAGAGTTTTGAAATAAAATATCTGTCTACCCACCGTGACCAACCCTCTACAGCCGTGATCACCACTGCTCAAAAAGGAAACAAGCAATCAATTCTTTACTTAATTTTAGAGATGAGCAGACGACCTGGAATCTCCTGATGCAAACTTTCATGTGGTGGCAACACAGCAGTGACCTTCAGAGAACCACTGAGCCCTCTGCCCAAGTTTCAATCTCTATAAAGTGGGAACCAGAGCATCTGAGGAGATGGCTCAGTCATTGAAGTACTTGTCACTCAAGCACGGGGATCTGAGTTCGGATACCCAGTGCCCACATAAAAAGCTTTGAATGGTCTTGTACAAGTGTAACCTAGTGTGGTGGGATGGGGCAGACAGATCCAGGTGGATCCCAGAAGTTTGCTGGTCAGCTTCAGTTTAGCTAACTAGTGAGAGACCCTAACCCCCAAAAGGTGAAAAGCCATTGAGAATACTCAGTATACACCTACAGCCTCCACACTTACATGCACACACATGCAGGCACACCTGAATACATGCAAACTCCTATACATGAACATGTACACATATATACACCACATACACATGGAGAAAAGAGAAAAGAAAGAAAAATGTGAACATGATCAACACTCCGTTCCACCCCTCACCCCTGGGATGTGCCAAGGTTCAGTTGAACTAGTGTAAGTACTTGCAACAGTGCCTGGCATGTGGTGAGATCTCAGGCAATGTTTGAGGTGGGATACTCTAGAATAAACTTGACCATAACCATTCACCTTGCAAGTCTCACAAGAGAAATTCCAAATGTGTAAATATTTCGTATTCCTATCCTTTGGCAAAATGTCTCCCAGGGCCTCCAGGCCTGAGCCTACTTTCCTTCTGAGGTTGCTGTCTTTATTCCTGGTGACTGGAGTTTTGGAAATAAATCCCGCTCACTATCTCAATTCTCCAAGCTGTTGCCCACATGGCTCCCAGAATCCTTTCTTTCCTTTTTTCATTTTTTTAAACACACAGATTCTGTCATCCCACAGATCAGAATTTTTTTTTAAAGATTTGGTTTTTTTTGTGTGTGTGTATCAGTATTTATATATCTATAAGCATATCTATACACTATGTACATGCCAAAAAGTAGGTGTTGGATTCCCTGGAACTGGAGTTATACAGTTGTGAAATGGCACGTAGTTGCTAGGAATCAACCCCAGGTCTTCCAGGAGAGCAGCCATTGCTTGTAACCGCTGAGCCATCTCGCCAGTCCTGTGCATCAGAATTTTTCAATGAATGCAAACACTTCTCTCAGTAAGACCCCCATACTGTGGCCACCCTGTCCCAAGCTGTCATTTCTCACCACCATTACTGCAATAACTCCCTCACTGGTTTCTTGGCTTTCTATCCACTATAAGGCAACCTTTCAAAACCACACAGTAGATTATACTCCCCTCAGCCCCAAACTCTGCAGTCATTCCCCACTTCACCTCCAAATCCTTACTTAGTTTTCTAGACTCTATATTCTATTCCTCTCCCTCTGTGATACCCAGGCACACTTAACTCTTAAGATTTCCTTAAATAGGCAAGAGCCAGTCTGACCTTAGGGCTTTTAAAACAAGTTTTTGAAAATTATGCATGTGTATGTGTGAGTACACATGTGTGTGTGCATGTATGTGCATGTAGATGTTGGATTCCCTGGAATTGGAGTTATACAGTTATGAAATGGCATGTAGTTGCTAGGAATCAACCCCAGGTCCTCCAGGAGAGCAGCTATTACTTGTAACCACTGAGCCTTCTCCCCAATCCTATGCATCAGAATTCTGAATGTAGGTACCCACGGAGGACAGACACATCAAGCGCCCTTGGAGGAGACCTAACATGGTTGCTGAAACCTGAACACCTTCAGATACTTTGCAAGAGCAGTACATGTTGAACACTTAACCACTGAGCTGTCTTGTCTCTCAAGCTCAAACCTCAGGGCACTTGAATATTGTTTCAGGCCTGAACACTGGAGGTCATTCACCCCACTGGTTCTTCAACCAACCTTTTCAGGTCTCCTAAAATGGTAACTCCCATTTTTATTGACCTCAAAACTTCCTCTTACCAGTGGTCATTATACTGTATCTTATATGCACTCATAGAATATAATAATAATAATAATTATTATTATTATTATTATAAATCATCTATCTCTTCCCATTAAGAGCAGTGACCATTATGTGTCTACAGCAGGGCCTGATTCACAAGCTATCTAATAAGTATCTGCCAAATGGAAGATACACAAGGTTCATCATGACCTGGCCCATGACTACCACTCTTGCTTCATTCCCTAACATCCTTCCCCACAAATACTCATACTTCAACAAAAACCAAACTACCTTCCTTTCTGGAAATGCCACCGTGCCCTGAGGCGCCTAGAGCCTCTGCTTCATTGTCTCCTTTGGCCATCATTCCTTCCCAGCAATCCTCCTGCTCAGACAAGGCTTCAGTACCATCTCCCTTCTGTGAAGCAGCTCTTTCCCCCAGGATCACTCAGGAACCCTTTCCTCAAACTCTACTGCAACCGGTCCAAGTACCTGGATGGAAGCTATGTTACCGTGTCGCTGGGGAACCATGCCAGTGGCAGCAGATGCTTGAAAGAGCAAATTCAAATCTGGAAACCTATGAGCCTGGGCAATGTCTTGCATGCAAGAACCCGGAGTGTCCTCTCATCCGAGAAAATGGAGATTTAAGATTTTGGTAGCAGAATTTCAACTTGCCAGCAGCAATCTGGTATTTAGTACAGATTCCCCTTAATATTGTTAAATAGCGGCAAAGATACTTAAAAATAAATATAACTTGTAAGAGGGAGAGCATATGGCTCCTCTCAGATCAAGAAGCGTATCTGCAGAGCCACACTTGCCAATTTTTGTCACAACCTTTGGTAACAGCTGATGACTGAGGGAAAGAGGGGAAGACAAATTCCCTCTGCGTTTCCAAGTGCTACTGGAGCTTCAAATTAAGAGTCCTAATTGTTTCTGAGCCTAGACAATGTTACCATAGCTCTGCGTAGCAATTCAGGGCCAGTGAGGTGACTCAGGGTAAGGGGCACTTGCTGTGTCAGCCTGGCCACCCTCCAAAAGGCATGTAAAGGTGGAAAGAGGAAAAGTCACTCTCCGAGTTGTCCTCTTACCTCCACGCACATGTTGAGGCACACATGCCCATGCACAGGCAGGAGGACACGCTGGAGTAATAAATAAAATGTTTTTCTTTAAAAAAAAATAACAATTTTAAGAAATGAAGGTTTTATTTGTTTCCAGGGGTCAATAAAATAAACCTTTATAATGAAAGCCCTTTAGTTCAAAGTTTTGTTTCCTTTGTTTTATAGTCCAGGCTGACCTCAGACTCAATGTCTTGAATGCTGGGAGTAAGTGCTTGTGTTACCAAGCCTGTTGGAAACCATTTTTCCACTAACTTTAAAGTACTAGTGGGAGTTAGTTGGGAGAGCACTTGTTTAACATGGTGAAGTACTGGGCTCATCCCCCAGCACTGCATAAACTAAGCCTGGGGGTAAGGGTATGAGAAACTCAAGGTCCTCCTCAGCTACGCCGCCAAGTTAGCCTAGACTACAGAGGCGTCTGCCTTAAAAAAAATACAGTACTATTGAAGACATTATCAAGTTGCATTACAAAAATCCACCTGATAAAAGCCACTACATGTTTAGTTTTAAAACAACCATCCACACAAACAGAACCACAATTTAAAAAAAAAAGACTAACACTATGGAACAACTGTACCATCCTATTCCAGAAAACACAACCTACACGGGTATCTTTGACCTTCTGGGTCTCAGAACACTTTAAATCTTCAAGACATAAGATGCACATAAGAGGAAATGAAGAAGGCTTCTATACCAAAGGAGCTAGTGCCTGCCACCACTGCTAAGAGCCTCCACTTGCTGTGACAGCCTGCTCAGCTTGGGTCCCCTTAGAGACACCTCAAAACCATCCAGCCTCTGCACGTGTGCAATCCAAGCACTAAGGAGGCTGAAGTAGGAGGATTCCGGAGAGTTTGAGGCCAGCATTGTGAATTCCAGGTCAGCCTGGGCAATAGAGTAAGACCCTGCTTCAAACAACAAATTGCTTGACAAGTGCATAGGCATTTTTAAAACATCCTCACAGGAGGAGGACACCAAAACTGGAATTCTGAATCCACAAAGCAAGACCTGTACATCCTTTGACTTTTAGCTATAAGCCTGGAAGGGCCAGGCTCTTGGATCAAAAGCAAAGCTGAAAATGGAGCCAGGGCCAGCAGGCCTGCACACCTGAGGTGCTCACTGGACAGGGCGCGGTTTCTTGATCTACAGGTGCACCAGGGAAAAGGCGTATCTTCATGGTCAGAAGATGACGTCATCCAGGTAGAGACCAGCTTCTCCATGCTCAAGTTACGGACAGTCACAATACTAGAGCCAGGGCCAGAGAGACTGCTCCATGGAAGATCACTTGCCTGGTAAGTCCAAGGCCCCTGGGATCAATTCCTACTACCACAAAGATTAAATTAAAACAATGAGCTGGGAAGATGGCTCAGTAGTCAAGAGAGTGGACTGATGTTGTGACGGAGTTCAGTTCCCAGCATCCACTTTGGGAAGTTCATAATCACCTGTGACTCCAACTCTGGGGGATTTTACACCTTCTTCTGGCCTCAGAGGGCACTTGCACATACATGTGCATACACACGATGACACATATGCATGAATGAAGATAGTAATAAATAAAATTAAAAAATGAGATAACAGAACCAAATCGCTAAATTAAAAGGGAGAAGACACACACTAGAGACAGAGACAAAGGGATGGAGATATTGATGTTCCCTGGCATGGATATTACAACAACCATGATCTATTAAAGAGTTAGCAACCAGGATTTTTACCTACTAAACTGGAATCTATTAAATGGAAATTTAAATTCTAGAAACAAAGAATACAATAAGTAATATCAAGGATTCACTAAGTGGTTGTGTTAGCAGATTAGCTGTAACATAAAAGCATCCAGTATAAAGAGTCACTTGACTCCAGGTATAAGTGGATAAAAACATACAAAGGAGGAGGAGTAATATGAGGGGCACAATAAAAAGGTTACAAATGTATGTGACTATGTCCCAGAAGGTGTGAGAAACTAAATTCTTGAAGAGATAATGGCTGAGATCTTTCTTAAACTGAACGATACTATGTTGCAAAAGCAAGCTACATTATATATCACAACCAGGATAAATACGGGAGTGCAGCTCAGTAAAATTGCTGAGAGGCAGAGACGGGAGCCATAGCACAACCGATAACCGACATTCAACAGGAACGATGCTCGTAAAACCACGGAATGGCAGCCTTAAAGTGATTTTTCAAAAAGTAACTGCCAGCCTAGGGAAGGGGGATGGGGTATTTTTAAGTGGAAAGCAAAATAAATATGCTTTCAACCAATTCACCACAAGGAAAAGATAATTAATTGGCATCAAGAAGAAACACTAAATGGAGTTCTTCTGACAGAGAATCTGGTTTATCTTGAAACCATGAAAACACAAGCAGGCGAAAGGATAGATAGAAATGACTCTGTGGGTGGCACTACAGAAACTGACCAAATAATATCAGTGGCAGCTTTTGGGTTCAATGTACCTATATACATAAATGTATATATGCATTCTATATACATGGTGGAAACATGAGTCATTGGAAGAGTGGACTCAGTGGGTGGAGACACGTGCCACTGATCTAATGGCCCAAGTCAGCCGGGAACTGACTTCTCTAAGATATCCTCCGACTTTGTGTGCACACATGCATATGCCGTACAAAATAAATGAAAATGCAATACTTTTTTAAAATTCAGTAGTAGACACTGAGAACTCAACAATGGACAGGGTTTGTTGTTTTTAGCAATTTTAATTAAACTTAAATAATTAAATAAAGGGTACATTTAATTAAATAGTTTACAAAAATTCGAGCAAAATTAAAAACTTAGGCAAAAGCCGGGCGGTGGTGGCGCACGCCTTTAATCCCAGCACTTGGGAGGCAGAGACAGGAGGATTTCTGAGTTCGAGGTTAGCCTGGTCTACAAAGTGAGTTCCAGGACAGCCAAGGCTACACAGAGAAACCCTGTCTCGAAAAACCAAAAAAAAAAAAACAAACAAACAAAAAAAAAAACACTTAGGCAAATTTCAACTTTTCTCCATTAATTCAGCTAAAAGCAAATTTGGCTGAAAGAGTTACTGGTTAAATGTATAACAATATGTGTCTTAATCTCTAGGGTAACCACAGAGATGAAAGGCTGAGCCCGGGGTGGTGGTGCACATCTGAAATCACAGTACTTGAGAGGTGAAGGCAGGAAGATTAGAAGCCAGCCTGGTCTGCATGAGATTCTATCTCAAACAACAACAACCAAAATAATAATAATAATAATAATAATAATAATAATAATAATAGGAGTTGGGGACAGAGAGGATAAGAAATTGGGGAAGAGATAGAAAATTATCTTCCACCTAAAATCACCAGAGCATTGCTCAGGTATTTAGTTTGTAATATATTCTGTCTGATTTATTAAGAGCATACTATGTGTCTCTGACAGCCATGCTCTGAACTGGGCACTTTTCAGAGGACTTCTGGTCCAGCAAACACACCAGCAGGTAGGTGTTCCTAGCCTACCACAAATTAAGAGGGAGCCCGATAGATGGCCTGAAGAGAGTTGGGTCAACTTAAGTGAAAGACTGAGTCCCCAGCCTGGTGGCTTATGCACTGAGCTATCATATAACCCCAAGCTAGGTTGGTTCTGTCTCTGTGGATTCTGTCTGTTCTGAGAGGAGGAGAAAAACAGCTGGAAATTTCTTCTGAAATATTTCATACTCTCCCGTGGCAATATGAAGAAGGTAGTCAAGAAAGTAATAGAAAAACGAGTCATGAAGAAATCATTCTAATAAGTAGACAGGTGAGAAATGGTAAAAGAGGCTTGTTAAAGTAATTCCAGGGGGGTCAGAGACTCGGCTCATTGGTTACCTACTGGTGTTTCAGGATTGGAATCTGGTCCCCAATACTTACAGTGGGCAGCTCACAAGCACCTGCAACTCTAGCTCCAGGGCATTTGAGTCCCTCTCTGGGCTCGAGGGCATTTGAGTCCCTCTCTGGACTCCAGGGCATTTGAGTCCCTCTCTGGACTCCAGGGCATTTGAGTCCCTCTCTGGACTCCAGGGGCACCCCATAAACGGGCGCATACACATAACACATCAATACAAAAATCTGAAAGTGATGGCAACTCACACACACACACACACACACACACACACAAATGGTAACGTGATCAGCAGATGGTTAACAATGGAGAGCTGACTCCAGATTACCATCTCCCTCCCTCTAGAATACTCAAGAAAGTTATTAGATGCCTTCAGGATCCCTGTATCTGAAGTAGCTGGAGAGGCAGGAAACGCCAGACGAAGCTTTCAAGGTAAACGACTTCACATGCAATGTGCTCGGCAGTAAGTTCTACCGGCAACCGTTGCAATCATTAAGAGAAATGAGACAATAAAGACCAAACTTTATTTATTGATCCTTTTCCACCTCCCCCTGATAGCCACGGGAAATAATTTCATTTCTCAGGTTATCATCAACATTATTCTAAATCAAGACCTGCAGAGTGGGGCCTAGCTACAAAGCATTCTTGCAATCTGGTGCTATTATTGCTCAAATTTTTATCATCTGGCTTTCAGATTGGAGCCATTTGTAAGATATGTATCAGCTGCTACGATGACAGCGGAACAGGCAAATCTGGGGTCTGAAAGAAAGAGCTTTGGTTATCAAAGACACTGAAATGGCCCAGCCAGTACAGGAGACCAGATGCCCGTGGAGTCCTAGAAAGACCTCCCTGTCCTCATGTGAGCTGGAGAAGACCACACACAGAAACAAACTTGCAAACCTTATAGTGAATGCCTCTCCCGGAGTTCCTGCCTCAACAAATGAAAAGCCTTTGTCTGCCTCAGTCTGCCTCGGAGAGAGCTGGCATCAGGGGAGCATGCCAGAGCTCACCCAGACAGTCCCTCGGTGATGGGAATGCTGTGTGTACACATCAAACAAGTTACGGCCAACAGAGAACGTGAAATAAAGTCACACATGGCAGTACTTCAAAAATGCCATCCCAAAGCAAATATGGTTCTACTAGAATGGGCTTTAAAAAAAAAAGTCTAGAGTCTAGTTGAATGCAGCGGCAGCGACTGCGCACGCCTTTGATCTCAGCACTCAGAAGGCAGAGGCAGGCAGATCTCTGAGTTCCAGGCCAGTCTGGTCTATAGATGGAGTTCCAGGATAACCAGGGCTACACAGAGAAAACTCTATCTCAAAAAAAAAACCTAAAAAGTAGTTAAGAGCTCACTGTTGTGATTATAACATATAATGTCTCCTATAACACAATGTTTCCAATAGGCTCATACGTCTGAACACTTAAGTTTCCATTTGGTGGTTCTGTATGGTGGTGGAATCTTTAAGAGGTGGAGCCTTGCTGAAAGTGCAGTCTTGCTCCACATCCCGTCTGCTCTCTACTTCCTGTTCTACCAAGAAGTGGGAAGGTGAAGAACACCAGATGCACACTCTTGCCATGGAAGGACCTGCCTGCCACCCCCATCAAGGACCATGCAGACCGAATCCAGGAGCCCAAATAATCCTGTCCTCCCTTTCAATTGCTTCTTGTTGGGTATCTGCTCACGACAAGAAAATGACCAGTGTATTAAGATACACTAGAACAAATATGAATTATTAATGCAATAAACAACTGCAGCACAAGAAACACCATGCTAGGCCATGGGCACATGAGGTGTGCCAGGCCTCTTGAGGGGTAACAGTATAAGGAAGCGCTAACAAGTGCTGTGAGGCTATAAGAGGAAAGCACTCCCCTCCACGGGCCTTGGTGACGGGGACTTCATGCAGGGTCATTATTCCAACTGCATCTTTGAGAAACGGTAAGGTAAAGGGGAGGCTGAACAGAGACACAGAAGGTGAGTGGCCACAACAAAGATCACCATGCAGAGTGGGTACCCAGAGCAGATGTGGCAGCCCATGGAGTACTCGGGGTCCTCTCCTCTACTGAATAACAGGGAAAGGAGATGAGAGTCAAAAGCCAGAAGTAGCAGCTGCACTGAAGGGTTTGGGAAGCTAATAGCCAGTAAAAACCATTTTCCAAAGGACACAGTAAGGCAGGAATCTTCAGCCTTCCTAACGCTGCGACCCTTTAACACAGTTCCTCATGCTGTGGTGACCCCCAACCATAAAATTATTTCATTGTTGTTTCATAACCACAATTTTGCTACTGTTCTGAATCATAATGTAAATACATGCTATGTGGGGTAATGCAGATAATGTAAATATCTGATACAAAACCCCCAAAGGGGCAGAGACCCACAGGTTGAGAACAGCTGCTCTCAGGAAAACCAGACAGGTTGAAATGTCTACTAGGCAGCTGAAGGGATGGTGTCAGTAGCAGGCCACAGGGGTGAAGCAGGGAGGTCCAGAGAGTGAAACCTGATCGACTCAACACTTTCGTGGCAGTTCCCAGGCCTGCAGTCGTCTGTAGCCATTTATATTCAGAAACCCCTTAGCCGTGGTCGGATGATGTTCCCTAGGTCACAAGGGAGAAAGGAGGCTTGTATCCACCTGAACGAGAACTAATGGGTTCTTTCCAGCCAATGCTTCCACTGCCTTGAATAACCATTACCTCCTGCCTCACAGACAATGACGGTACAGAAGACTGTCAGAGGTGGAGAGCCTCCACGACCGAGGGACAAACTCTCAGGTCACAACGCACACACGAACTGGACCATTAGCTAACTGAACTCAACCTGACAGTGCTTCCAGTTCTGGGGCCTTTGAGAGACTGTGGCAAGCTGAAGCCCTAAATCTTTAATGCTATATTATGAAACTATGGGGCTTAGAGTGTGTCAACTTGGCTAAGCATGAACTACATTCTCCAGAATCATCTGCTCCCCGTAACTCCAGGCTAGCGTTGGACAAGACAGAACTTCACTTAAGATTTGGGAGGTAGGAGGGAAGTGGAGGGCCTTCTGCTCTGGTGGTCCTCAAGTTTAAGGCAGGGGGAGACGGAGCAGAAGTGCTCTTGAGCCCAGCTTGTCCTTGCCAGATGTGGCCCTTATGGACTCCATGACCACCACCCCCCAGACCACTGGGTACATAGATGCTAGCTCAGAAGTAAACAATGAGGTAGACACCCTTCAGATCCCCAAAACTGTCTCTGGAGACTCCACCTGCTTGGTTCCTGGTTCTTCCAGTCTTCATCCGGCCCACCCACCCTGACTCCCCTTTCAACTTCCCTTCTTCAGCTCTTCTGGTAGTTGTGTGAAACCTGACTCCTATCCCATAATATTCATAGTAGCTCCACCTCCCTGCTGAAACTTAACCTAATAGAGCAAACCAAGTGTTGAATCTATGCCCTTAAGGACTGACGCAGTACCAACCAGAACCATGGGACAAGTACAACACTGCTCTCTGCAGTCTGTAAACTATGCTCACGTGATTCAATACTCACCTAGGAGAGGATTAAAATACTGAGGTTCAAAAAAAAAAATCATACGACCAAATGATATTTTTTTAAAGGAAATGCAAAAAAACAAAACAAAAAACCACCTTGAGGCAATTTGTACTGTTGACTAGACAGAATAACCCAATAAACACAAGATGATTTAAAATGACTCTCTACCATGGACCACAGACAAGGCACCAGCTATCCACAAGGATTACTTCAGCACATTCTATAAAATTAACAGCTGCTGGAGGCCCAGGCACTGCCTAGCATCCCTGGCTACTCAGTCATCCTCAATCCTCTCCACCTACAAACTGGCCAGCACTGTTCTGTGTGAGCACCTGGTCCTCTCTGAGCTACAGATTTAAAGAGAACAGCGGATAGCATCAGGCTTAAACTCGCAAATGGGCATGAAAGATGTCAGAGCCGAATCTGGGGTAACACTCCCCAACTCCCTACTAGGTTAGATTGTGTATTACTGTTTCTTAAACCAGTCTCTCCTCTTCCTCTGACCCATGTGTCCCTCCTCCAGCAAGACCTAGAACCTGTTCTTGAAGTTCAGAGGAGTGGGGTCTATGCCAGCTTCCCTGATAAGGCTCAGTAAAGAGCTGGGTGTGAGCCTTTGTCATGCATGGAATTAGATGGGAAGATTCTAGGTTCATTTTATGGCTTTTAAAGAAAAGATGGCCACTAATAAGACAAGAATGAAGTTGCCTTGTATTCACAAACTCTTTACCATACACCCGTTGTGTGTAGAGCCATAGGAATTGATAGGTCCCCTATTGGCCAATGAACAGAAAAAGCATCAAGTAATTAGAGGGACCTAAAGCATTTCAAGAAAGTCACAGCCTGAAAAACAAACAAAAACAATTGTGCTCAACTCTATGGCGACATGAGATGACAATTTTCCCAAGACTCAGCCTTTTCCATGTAAAGACTCTACATATAGGCTTGCCCAACCTTTTGATATAGAATGACCTCTCTAAGTCCATTCTTAGGATCCATGTCAACAAGTTACTTAAACAAACAAGCATGCTTTAACTAAGTTAACGATTTTGTGTCAGGCAACAGGTGTGGCTCTTCTGCTTGCAACACACCCCACCCCTTCTAAGTTATCCTTTACTCCAGCTGCGAGCTTTCTTTATTCACTCAAAGCCACCTTTCAGGAGAGGGTGGGTGACACACACCTGTAATCCCAGTACTTGGGAGGTTGATTAAAAAAAGGATCCTAAATTTGAGGCCAGAGTAAGACTTATCATGTACTTTCAACACCAGCCTGGTCTCCACAGGGGAGACCTCTCTCAAGAAAAAAACAAACAGAAAATAAAACAAACAGCCAACAAGCTCTCATAAACCAGTGTGTTTCTTTGCCTGCATTCTTCCATCTGTTTGGAAAACCACCCCCTCTCAGACAGACAAAACCTACTGAATTTCAGGGCCTAAGGAACTCCAATGAGCCCACACTGCAGAAACCTCAGTGCCCACCCAGGCAGTGGTCCCACGGTGCCTGCAGAGGGCCAGCCCACCCGTGAGCATTCCAGGCAGTCAAGCTCCCTCCCTGGATGTGAGACTAGAGGGACAGATGGCTTCCTGCACACCAAATCCCCAGCCCAGCTTGATGATGTCGTACCTGTGGCCACTTCTCACTCCTGGAATCTCAAAGGCATCATAAACCTTTGACTCCTCATCCTGGTGGGTTAACAGAGGTACTTAATCTCATTAATTTTAGAAACAGTCCCTCACTGAGACATTTTCAAGCCAGCTCTTGGCCGAGCTCCTCACAGAAAGTGAAGGGCACCTGTCTGTAGCAAGTGTGGCACCTGGCAAAGTCGATGAGCTGAGCTGCAAGCAGCACGGCAAGTGACACCCCGCCAGTCTCCACATTCTCAGCCCCAGCCCCTAGGATGTCACAGTACTCCTCTTTGGGGCAGAAACAAGCCAGGTACCCAGGTGCTTCAGAGCCTTAATGAAAGGCTCTCTCTTAGACATGACGATAAAGCCTTTAGAAAGACACACACAGAGGCAGGGGTGACCCTGGTAATGACAACAACGGGCAAAGAAGCACACCTGCCTTCTTAGCCTTTCTGCCAAAGCTCCTCTACCTGAAGTAGCAGAATGCTCTCCAACTTCCTGAAACTCTTCTAAACTTTCAGTCTTTAACAATCACTGGACATTTCTCCAATGCCAACTCTCTTCCCATTGATGTCAAATCTGTCAGCTATGGAATCAAGAGACCATGTCTATGTCCTTATGTGCCCCAGGTTCTAGAATAATGACTGGCACAGGGTAGATAATAAATAATGGCTTGAGTGAGGCAGACAGTGAGACGTGGCACAGGCTTCAGGCAGCAGCTCCACTGTCCTACCCTGAGACGTGGCTCAGAGTTGGCTGCCTGCTACAACAGTGATGACATGCAGACAGTCTGTGGTTGGGACCAACCCAGCCACAAGGTGCTGGAAACAAGCGCTGCGGTGAAGGGAGTCTGTTCTCTTCACTGTGAACACTAGGAGGAATCTTGAGGGGGGGGGGAGTGGATTCTGTTGTATGTTGGGAGAGGCTATACCAACTCCACAAAGGGAGGAAGGGGTGGGGACAGTAAAGGGACAATACTGCCAAGAGAAGAACAGAGGCATTCCACAGGAAGGATGGAAACTTTCTCACTGTATGTGTATGCATGTGTGCAGTATGTATGCATGTGTTTGGTGTGTGCATGTATATGGATGTATATTGTGTGTGCATGTGTGTTGTATGTGCACGTGTGTGGTGCATGTGCATGTGTGTGGCATGTATGTGTATGTGTGTGCATGTGTGTGGTGCATGTGTGTGGTATGTATGTGTATGTGTGTGCATGTGTGTTGTATATATGTATGTGTGTACACTTTGTGGTGTGTGTGCACTGTGTGGTGTGTGTGCATGTGTGATCTGTGTACATGTGTGTTGTGTGTGTGTGGTATGTGTGCATGTGTGTGGCGTATGTGCATGTGTATATGTGTGTATGTATACCATATGAATACTATATAATATACACATATTCCACAGATACTTTCTAAGCATATAAGTAAGTTCAACCATACAGACTCATACTGCTACACACTGAGACGAACAAAAACCCTCCCTGTCTCTGTGACCCTCCAGGGATGCCCAAAGAGAAGAACTTCCCCATTACTGATGTACCAAGCACTTTCTGGGACTCATACTGATATTTCAGATAAACCTGTTTGTGGGAATAAATAGTTATTAAAGTGGGACTCCAATGAATAAGCTACATGACTACGTAAACCTTGTTTCCGCAGAAACCCGCAAATATCCCATCCTTCCTCTAAAACTTAGCTGTGTCTCTTCTCCGGTGATAGTCCTTTGAAGAAACACTGTGTTAAACGACCTAAGGGGAACATCAGTAATTGTTTGGTGAGCTGTTTTCCTTGCAAGAAACAACCAAAAATAGGCGTATGGCCTGACTTATCACCTTCATTTAACAGCCTTGCTCTCTGGAAGTCCCAGAAGGCTTCATATGCCGTGTGTACATGTGGCTAGGGCTGCTCTGTGGGCGCTGACACTGCTGCCAACACCTTTCAGGGTGACTTTGCACAGTCTTCCTCTCCACCCACTCCCCTTCCCAGAATTTAATATCCACAGTCTCTGAGGACTCTTACTTTCCCAGCTTAAGTCAGCTAATCCCTAAATGGGATGCCAGGCTGGACATGTTCATCTCCTCCCACAGTCATTTTCCTACCTGAACACCTTGGCACTCACTGGCCCACCTGCTCTGTGAACATTTCCCATGATAACAACTCCTGGTCCAAGATAGACCCCTTTAATTCTGACAGCCCCATATGAACTGCCATCTAATAACTCATTCACTCAGATCCTTAAAAGCATGAAGGATCCACCCCTCTGTTCAGTTACAACTGGCGTCATGTCTTCTTGGGACTGCCTTTCTTAATTCCTTTATTATGCCTCACAGTGTCAAGAACATGGTGAATATTCCCCGGTGCTGCTGAGGCAAAGTCGGAATGCCCGTATTGCAAAGGAGACTAGCAGGCACAAATCATCTGTCCTTCCAGAACCACGGCCGTGCCCACTGACTAATATGACAAAGTATCCGCCATGTACCCAGCCCTGGGTCAGGCATCATCGTCTTAACTTGGATTTACTGTATGGATTTCTCAATCAAGGATGACAGACTGTAATGTCTTCTAATAAATAAAAAAACATTTGGATGTTCCAGCTTTCAGAAAATGGAAAAACGAATAGCTGTGCCAAGTGCTTTTCTTTTCTTTTCTTTTTTTTTTTAAAGAAACTCTTCATTGCAACATAAGCTAAGAGGCAACACCCTGGATCGACACCAAGTCTGATGTTGCTCCTGGTCGTCCAGGGAAACGATGTATTTAGAAAGCAGGGTCCACCCCATCAGCTCTAGAATAGTGCAAAGTAGCAAGCTACTTAGCACACAGAATTCACCCCTAAAGGGGTCTCTTGTAGTCAATACCAGCATACAAGACAAGTGGGATAACACTGCTGAACTAAGCTGCACCTCAAAGCATCCAGGGAGGACTGGGCAACAGCCAGTCCTTCAAGCCAGAGTCCAGAGCACAGGTTCTTACCAGAGCACAGGTTCTTACCAGTATCTCACAAGTTTTCTAGGTTGCATCCCACAGTGGGATGGTACCCAGCAACATCCTGAATTTCCCCTTTCAGACCAAGGGGGAATAAAATCCCCTGGAAACACCAGGGCACACTTAGCTTACTAGGTCATGTGGGAGGAAGGTGTGTCAGAATTTGAACTCTCCTACCCTTTAGGAAGGGTATCAAATCCAGAACAGTGTCAATGTTTAGACACATCTAAATATCAGTATCCCTTCTTGCGGTACTGGACATGGTAACACAGGCTTGCAATCCTAGAACTTGGGAGGCTGAAGCAGGAAGGCCATGTATTTGAAGTCAGCATGGGTGGGAGGAAGGAGGGAAGCAGAGACAGTAAAGGAGAGAGGCAAAGGGAGATAAACAGAGAGAGGGCACCAGCTGGGAACACATACAAGTGCAAACACACTCCTGTAGGGCAGAGCCATCAATCAGGCTCCGTAGGAGACCTGAAGGATAAATGTAGGAAATACAAGTTATATTTCTGAAGGTTGAGACTTGATCACACAGTTCTAACCTACTAACATCATATATCCTCAATCAAAACTTCCACCAACAACAAATAGAAGGCAGTAACATAGTTAAGCGTCAACCACTTTGAAATGCTATATGGATTTTATCCTTTTAGTTTTTTTAACCTAGAAGTTAATATGGAAGCCCAGTTGGCCTGGTGATGACCACACCAGAACGCTACAGAACCTAGAAAGAGATCCCATTTCACAGCGCAGGAAATTCGCCAGGATGAGTGGTAGTTGCTGATACATGGATAGGAGAGCAGACAATATCCAGTCTTGGTGGCACCAACCATTGACCAGCCCCAGGCCAGTGAGAAACACCACCAAGGCATGGGCTGCAGCCCTGAGCAGTGCTGGGGAAGATGGCAATGGGCCAGCAATGCCAGGGCCAACCAAGAGGCCCATATGGTCCACAGCAGGAGTCAGCATGCTCAAAGAAGTCTAGAGATGGAAGGGGAGCCTTTCAGAACCAGCTAAACTAATCCTTATTACAGAGGCTAAGAGCTCCTCAGCAATTTGTTCAAGGTCAAGAAACAAGTGAGGAGACAGAATAAGGCCAGGATCCAAGCCTCTGGTCCTAAAAGACAGTGAGAGGATTGTGAGCGCATGCTAGCTGCTTGCATCAACTCCTCCCCCAAGTGCAGAGATCCATCTGAATGATGTGTGAGTTTGAATTTTTGCAGCTCTGTCACTTACAGTATGACCATGAGCAATTTATCTCACGGGGCCTCTCAGTTCCTTCATCTAAGAGGTGGGGATAAGAACACGACCAATCTGGTGTGGCTACAAAGCCTATTCAACAAGCCAATACTTGGAAAGTGGAATGCCTGGTATGAGCTAAACACCACGAAGAAGGTGGGAAGGGGTTTCCTAGAGAGCTCTTATATCGGTTGCTTCCCAGCCCGCAGTGCATCGCAGTCAGCAGTTTTCACCATTTCCCTTCTACACCAGGGACTGAGGCTTCTAGGAAGTCATGTGGCTCTGGCCTAAACACCTGAGAGCTGCCCTTGTCTTGTATTAGTGTCAAACGGACCAAAACAACAGAAAGGCTCTGGTTAGATGCTTATTTGGTGACCGGCTGTCCCATCTATCACCGCACAGATTCTCTGTTAGAGATTCTAGACTGCAGACCCTCTGCAGAGTCATCAAGCCTTGAGGTCTCATTCACCTGTCTGTCCTACTTGACTTCCTGGGGCCACCCTTCCCTGTGATGTTCTCCGAGGCTCCGAGTCCTTAGACCCCCATCCTTCTAACCTCATTCCATGGAAAGGCATGATGTCATTCCTCCTACATGCCAAATTTGGTGGATTAAACACAAAACCAGCTTGGCAGCTTCCACTATATGCCCACGCTACCCCGCCCTTCAGTGCTAACTCATGCCTCCCACATCCAGCAAGCCCAGCACTAGCCCACTGTGCTCACCGTCTCTGACCATGACCTTTCCCCCCACGCACTGGGAAAGCCATGCTGCCAGATATTCTGTGTGCTAAGCCTCCTTGCAGAGGAGAACACCCCGCTGCATCCAAGCACACATCCAAGCCTCCTAGGAATCCTGCTCAAGTACAGACTCGGATTCAGCACCCTAGACTGATCGGGAGAGCCCAGGCGCTGCTGTGGTCCAGGCCACACAGGAATGTCTATGCACTGACTGGAATGTCTGCATTTTAAAGATAATGCACTGATGACGAGCCTGCAAGAGAGGAACTCTGCCCATTTCCCAGAGATGGAAAGTGAGGTTCAAAGTAGCAAAGAAACTTGTCTAGTCCAGAGTTGGGGTGGGATGAGAAGGGTAGCAGGTATAGAAACAGTTTTTAAAACATCCGTGTAATGGGTGTCTGTAACAAATTACTGAAGCCTTCTTAGGCACTATAAACAGAAAAGAGATGGGCTGGGCCTGCTGCTCAGTGGTAGAACTCTTGCCTATCATGCACAAAGCCTTGGGTGGGATGTCTGCCACCACAAACACTTTTTTTTTTCCTTTCCTTTTTTTTTTTATTGTAATTTTTTAAAAAGTCACCCAAGGGAGATAATGAGATGGCTCAGTAAGCTAAGTTCTTGCTATGCAACCAAGAAGACCTGAGTTTGATTCCTAGTGCTTATGTAAAAGCCAGGTGTAATGCACATTTGTAACCCCGGCACCAGAGTGGTAATGACACATGGATCCCTGGGGCTTGCGGGCCAGCAAGACACACACACACAAACACACACACACACACACACACACACACACGCACGCACGCACGCACGCACGCACGCACGCACGCACGCACACACGCACGCATACTCGGAACACATAAAAACTGCCATCTGGGAGTAAGTTAACTCTACTGATCCAGACATCAGATAACACCCAGAAACTTTAAACATGCAGAGAAGAAAGGAGACATACAGAAAACTTCTCCCTACAATGTCTGGGAACTATGGGGACATTGTAGAGCCGCAAAGGCTAAGAGGACTGCAGCGACCGTGTTCCACACTACGCCCCTCCTCCTAAACTCTGCCTGTACCTCATCTCTTTTTGAGCCATCTAAAGCCAGGGACTCTCCCTGAGCTCCAACCTCGCTGCTCCTGTGCTGTGGAGTCACCTGGGGCCCAGTCATGCTCAGTTCCTCTCCTGCCTGTTCCCCAGGCGGCTCTTCCACATGCTGGTGTCTCCTGGATTCGACTGAACAGGTACCACCCTCATCTTCTACTTGGCAATCCTTGGGGAGGCCGGCGACAGCCTCTGAGTCAAGAATGCCCTCTTACCTGCTTCCCCCTCTGCCCTTGTTTTCAAACCCTTGACTACACCATCAGACGTCAGCGTCCCGAGCCCGAGGGCAACCTTGTGAGGGCTGTGCTCAGCACGAACCTCCACAGGCCCACACTCTTCTCTCTAGCCTTCTGGTGTGCAGCAGCACTTCCTGCCCCACTCCCTGTTCAGCACACCGGCTCCACTCGCTCTGCTTCGGTTCCAATAGGACGCTCTGCTGGTTCTTTTCCCAACCCTCTGATGACTACTTCTAGACCTTTCCCTTCTGACCTGCTGCCAACCCCTCTTTCACTCACTCTCTGTGAAGGTCCTAATCCTACGTCTAATACACCTTGTGCCACCGTGTAGGGTAGAGCTGAATCTGCCCTGCTCCGCTCACCTCAGAACCCCCAGCACTCAAGAGGCCTGGTCTGTGTAAATGACACTGGCTCAGGGTCTGCTGAGTGGACAAAGGAGCCGCGCACCGTGCGCGTGCCACGAGCTGCTTGCCTTCTTCCTTCCCTTCCCCCTTTGTTTTGTTTTCTTTTTTCCCCTAAAGTCTTGCTAGACAGCCTAAGCTAGCCTTGAACTCTCAATCTTCCTGCTTCTGCCTCTCTAAAGCTGAGATTACCGGAAGACACTAGCAAATCTGACTCCATTTCCATCTTCAAACCGCTCATCCTGAGGCAGGGACAGGAGTGTCGAGGTTCCCTAAGTGAAAGTGGGATCTGCTAGCCGTTATCACTGCACACTCAGGCTCAAGGGCTTGGAGGTGGCCTCTGATCGTGGGCTCCCAGGGCCCACACACCAGAATCCTGATACATCTGCAGTCCTCACGAAATTGACAGGGATTCCTTACCCTGGCCCACAGGCTGCAAAGTGTTGGTCTACTCCAGCTTTATACAAGAATAAGGAAGAGCCGTTTCCAACATATTCTTGGCTCATGGCCGCGTTTAAGGTCTGAGAAACAACCTCTCCGGCTGCAAAGTACCTCTATGTCATTTAGATTCCATGGCAGCACGCCTTCTGCAATGAACCTTCAACCTGTGAACACAACTCTGCTCTTTAATGTTCTCAGTCAGATTCACCCAAGACAGAGCAGCATCCCATGCTCGGTCCCTCGGTCCCCTGGTCCCCTGAAACATTCCACAAGATGCCGACACTTCCACGAAGGCATAAGACAGGCTGCAGGTAGAGCCTCGGAATTCTTAAAACTTGAATCATGCCACGTAGACCCCATCATCCAGCACAAACACTCGGGGAACACTGAGTGAAATAAACATTCAAAGAACATAAACACACGCTTCCATTGTCTTGTCTCCTGGAAATCACACTGCCGGTGTGTGACGCATTTGCCACTAGATCTGAGTCTGCTCCTTCCCAAAGACTACAGTTGGTGTGTGTGTGTTTGGGGGCGGGGGGGAGGTGGTGGCCCAATGTCCTTAAAAAAACAAACAAACAAACCACCAACTCTGCCAACTCCAGCATTTTGCCTTTTCCAGAAGATAAATTATTTAGAATTTTTTTTGCCAGTTCAAGTTATTTTCCCAAAGCAGAGTCAAACGGCCCAGCGGCTCTGCCTTAAAGAAACCAATGCAATTAAACCAAATAGCTATGAACTGGTCCTGACAGCTTCCACCAACTTCATTTGATAAAGTGAGACACAGACACACTCCGACAGACAGGCCCACACTTTATTCACTGCTAGATGCAGCGCCAATCCATACATATAGATTCATCTATAGGGAGAAAAATCAGCTCAGCAGCTCATCACTAAAACCAAATAGCCATATAAAAGCTGCCTAGCCCGACTGCCTTGTAAGGAATATCACTGACAACTACAGCTCCTATCCAGCAGGCTAATAAGAATAATTATAGCCAGGGCAGGCATTAATCAGCTTGGCAGATACAGGAATTCTGTTAACAAGACTGAAATAAGTGCCAAGAAATCTCTGAAGACCATAGCACTTCAAAGGCTGTTTAAGCTAGAGGGATTCACGCGTGTTTCTCCTGCAAGCCTTCCTCCTTATGCAGTGCCCTATAGAGCAGCAAGCTTCACTGGAGCCCCATTCCTCTGAGCAGGCAATGAGGACCTGCAAGGTTGCAGGTTGTCACATCTGAGAGGTGCATGCTGACACCATTTCTCCCTTCTGCATTGCACCTGGGCCCCACACACCCCAGATCCTATTTTTAATTACAACTTTGTATTCTAGCCACGATCATCTTTTCTTCATCTAAATCTCAAACAATGGGCAGCACTCCGGCACAGGGAACAATGGTCAGCTGATCCTTAGCGCCAACAGGATGGAGTCCTGCTATGACTGAACGAGTTGTTTCACTATTCTGGGTACCTAGTTCCTCATCTGTAAGGAGAAAATAACTGAGTCTTTCCCAAGACGTGAATGATTGACAGATTCTGACTCTCAAGTGATAGCTACTGGTGCTCTGTGCCTGCCAGGTGCAGAAGCCACCAGAGAAGAATAAGGCTGAGGAGGCGGCTCAGTAGTAGAGTGTACAAGCTTTGGGCTCATTCCTTAGTACCACCAAAAAAAAAGGACAAAGTTTTCTTGTGTCATGCATCATGCATCCTCCATGAGAGTGCTTGGTGCCTCCAAACCCCAAATCCATCCTTCTGTTTTCCACGGTAGTTGGCAGATGGCTGCCAGACTCCGCTGTGTTCTAGCTTCCCTTGCACCTAGTGTGACATGGAACTAAATTGTCTCCAATGGAACACACACAGAAATGATGTCAGTGCCAAGCTTTGCACGTGAAGTATCCATTATAACATCCAAGCTGTCTCCCTCCTTTGTGGAGCTGGAGAAGTAAGGATGACAGATAAAGTGATCCTGAAAACCAGAGGAGGGGTCCCCAACCTGGGTACCAGGGGGCTGTGTGAAAAAAGGACCTACCCAAACTCTCCCTCGGAAGCACTCCACTGTTACGGGGGGCAAAGGGGGGAGTGATCCTACTGTTTGAACCACTGCACCAGGAGTGTGCAATTAAGGCAGTAGAGCCTACCTAATTAGCATAATACCCTTTTACAGCAAGTGAATTTGAAAATATAGGTGTGATGCTTTTGTCATTTAAAAGCTATCTTAGCAGATTTGCATTTTTAAAAAAGATGTAGAGAATCTATTAATGACTCTCATGTCAACTTACTTCCCACAAATAATAAAATTTTTAAAAAAGGCCATACCCATCTATATATGCTCAGTTAGTCAAACACATCCTATAAGTTGTACAGCCTAATATTAAGAGAATAGAGAGATAGCAAGACCAATGGGGTCCCACCACTGGAGGATAATCAGGTGGGGATGTAAGACTTGGAAACAGACAATGACATTCTGTGTCATGACCAGGAGCCATGACATAAAACAAAGGCTGCCTGACCACCCACAAGGAGCCAACAATTCCAAAACTCCCCTAACACCCCCTACCTCGCCAGTCATCTCTCCCTCCTCCTCCTCCTCCCCTTCCTCCTCTTACCCCTCTCCCCCCTCCTCCCATCTCATGGAACAACTCCAATGCCATTTCTGAAGGAGCAATGCACTTCACTCACCCACACTTTATGCTTTTCCCTAGAGCCCTGGGACACTCTTCTAGCCTTTCTTCCAAAATTCTAATTATTCTCAAGGCTAAGCTCAAATGTCACCTCTTTGGCAAAAGCAACTCCAACCCCCAAATCAAAATGAATCCCTTCCTTCCCGCTTCTCCCCAGTGCTGAGCTGGGGTCAGGGCTTGCACTGTTTTTACCACTGTCTACACAGCCCAGTCAAGCACTCAGTTCAGTGCTATATCTTGGTCATTTGCTGGGTGGGACTGAGTGGGTCTGGCCCACTGGTCGGTAGGCTTAGTGAGAAAGTTTCAAGGGCAAGTGAGCTTCAGGGGCAAAGGGACGTACACAGGGAAGAGAGGGGGCAGGGGGTCTAGAAGGCTCAAGAGATTCCATGAAGAGCAGCAAACCTGTGCTGGGAATGAAATCTCCAAAGCAGAAAGAGGAGAAAGCAAACACAAGAGGCATCTCCTGAGAGAAAAATCACAAGAGCTCAGTGCACACAGGTGGGAGCCCCGAAATCATCTGTTGGAAAAATGGCAACCTTAGAAGAGAACTGGAGGAAACCTGTCAAGTGAGGGGTCAGAAGTTGTCTCCATGGGGAGCTTCCAAGGCCTTGGCTATGATGGGGAAAACACAGTGTGGGTGAATGGGGTGTGGGGATCACTCAGAAGGATGGTCACAGTTTGAATTTGTGCTTGGGGAAAACTACAGAACAAAGGGCTGGGGTTCAGGTGGAGCCCACAGAGGGTCACCATACCAGTAGCAGTGACATCACGCTTCCATCCTGGCAGCAAGACCTGAGGGAAGACCATCTTGCTTATCAACACACTATTTCCAGACTCAGTGTGTGTGGAAAATGCTACACTGGGAGGCTGCCTCAGAGGTCAGGCGGAAGCTGCACCTAGTGAGGTACCAAAGGGCAGAGTTTGTGAGAAAGCTTCAAGGAAAAGTGAGCTTCAGGGGCAAAGGGACTTACACTGGGAAGAGATGGGGCAGGAGAGCACCTCAATGGTTCAGAGAATTGGTAGGTGAATCTGCACTGGGCAGTCCCACCCAAAATTCTTTAAGTCCCATCAAGGCTGGATGCATGGGTATACCACTCTGATTTCTCCAAGCTGGGCTTTCTCCTGACCCTGGGCTGTTGGTTGTGGTTGGATTGATTGATTGATTGATTGATTGATTGATTGATTGATTGATATGAGGGATGGAATCCAGAGCCTGGCAAAGCTACACAAGCAAAGCTACAACCTCAGCCCCTCAAGGGCATTCTTTTTAAACTTCTACCTCATGCTACCCTCTTAACTGGTTCATACATAGACTGCAAACTGACCACTCTAGGGAGAGTCAGTCACATAAACCACAAAGTGAGTAGCAGATGGGAGTGGTGCCCGGGGCAATCTGTGCAACCAAAGGCCACCGCCCTGCTTGACCCAGACATATAAGCTAATTAAATGGTGGGTACTATCCCCAGCAATGTGCAACAAATGCACAACTTACAAGGACAGGTGCCGGGCAGGGGAAGTTTAAGGGGGCTAAGATCAGAAACAACAGAGGACCACTGGATGTTTTCTGCACATGGGCTATGGCTAGAGAATTGTGTCTAGGTGAGTTCCTGGAGGGAGTCATTTCCAGAAAACCCCTCAGAGGTGAAGTATCACAGTAGCTGCCAGAAAGGCTAGTTTGCAGGCAGCCAGATCTCATGGGGGCTGGGACAGTAGAATCCTAATGCCAGCAGAAGGGGAGTGGTGGAGGGAAGTCTCCACTGGGACCCTCACACCATCAGAAAAGTGCAGTAATTTAGCCTCTGTGCAACTGAGGCCTGCCTGGGATAGACAACACACACCATGTGCTCTGAGAAAGCTTGAGATATATATCTTTTGCAGGGGCTTGGAAGGGAACCCAGGGCTGGGTCTGAAATTCTGCTTGTCCTAGATGACACTGGTCACAGAGATCCACACATATAACCACACTTAGGGATCTGCCTTCCTGAACGGCAGGCACTAAATAAATACATCAAGTGGCTGGTTAAGATCACCCTGTGTATCTACGTGAAGATGGTGTCTGTGTAAGGAGTGAATGGAAAATGGAGGGAGGGGGGGGGAATCCCAGGAAAGATTCCTTAGGTGGGTGAGGGGATACTGGGCCAAACCACTGAGAGGCACCAAGGGTTTCCAGAGGGTAAAAGAGAAAGGGGCAGTAATGAGGGAAGTAACAGGTAGAAAAGTTGGAAAAGCTGGGTTCTCGGGTCTTTGTGTATAAATCCGAACCTAGCCAGCTTCAGGAAACGCTGGAAGGCAACACTGAGGCAGATTTGGCTAGATGGCAGGGATGGTACAAGACTGTCACAGTAACGCTGGGCTACCCAGTGACCTTCGTGGAAGGAAGTTGGATTCTCTTGCTTCCCTGGAAAAGCAACTCAGCATGGGCTAGCGAGTGAAGAGCGATCCCGACCGGCCTCGGCTATGGCGGGACACAGCAAAGGCTCACATTTCCGCCCAGCCCGGCACGCGGGCCGGAGCCGCCCGCACCTTCCGGGGCCGGGAGTTCAAGGTGAGCCCGGCTCCCGGTGGCCAACAGGTAGAGAGCGCTGTTGGGGAACCGGCCACGAGCCACTCCCCCGGCACACGTGAGGACCCGGCTCGGTCAGGCCGGGCGGCTCCGGATACCCTGAGCGCGGGCCCAGGAGGATGTGCACCGGGCTCCGATCGGCCCTACACCGCTCTCAGCTCTGCCGGCGGCCCGGCTCTCGGGATCCCGGTCTCCCGGGAGCCGCCCCGGGCACCTCGGGTGCCCCAGGCCCCGAGTGGCAGCCGCGCCCCCCCGGGACCCAGCGCCCCGCCGCGCCCCACCTCGCCCCACGCGCACTCACCCAGCGACAGGAGCGCCAGCAGCAGCGGCCTCGGCGCCGGGCGCCCCATGCTCGGCCGGCGGGAGCGACTCTCCGCCTCCTCCTCCTTCCCCGCCGCCGCTCCTCCTCCTCCTCCTCCAGCTCCGGCTGCTCCAGAGCCCGCTGCTCCGCCGGGCCGCGCGCCTGCTCCGCTCTCCCCGCCGGCCGAGCGAGCCCAGCGCCGGCGCGGACGTGCGCACCTGGCTCGTCGCGGCCCTCCGCCTCCTCCTCTCCCGCCCTCCGCTAGCCGCCGGGCCCCGGAGCCGGCCTCGCCGATCCCAGGGCGCAGCAGCCCGGACCGCCTCCCGAAAGCAAAAGGGAAGAGCCGTGGCGTCCGCCCGCCCGCGCCTCCCACCCGGCGCTTTGCCAGCAACAAACACAAACTTTCCCAAGCCCCTCCCCGCTCCAGGTAACGGAGGAGGCGCCGGGGGCCACCCGCTTAAAGGGGAGGAGACGCCCGAGCCCACCCGACCTTCCCCTCGGGCCCCCACCCCTCCAGAAACTTTCCTCCGACCTTTAAAAGTTGGCCTGGAAGACTTGTCTGGAAACCTCATCGTTTGGGCCCTATCCCGGGACGCCCGGCATTCCTTCGCGGTGGAATCCCCACGAGTGTCTTGCAGCCAGCAACCCACACGTACACCCTCTGGTCTCCAGCTAAGCATGCCACCAGCCACCTGCTTAGCCCTTGCTAAAAATAATTACACAGATAGGATTGAAAGAGCTTCAAAGGCAGTGAATTCCCACCCCCTCATGGTCCAGAGGCCTGATGTGCTTGGGAGAGTTGGCCAGAGACTCAGCCAAGCCTTAGATCCAACAAGGCTCTAACCCACCACCCTGTAGTTGGGTGGGTCTGCCTCCTTCTTGGTCCACCTCCCTCCTCTCCAGGGTCCCTGTGGTACTAATTAGAACAACTTCCAACGAAGGTACCCATAAAAAAAAAAAAAGAAAAGAAAAGAAAACCCACACCATCTATTATTAGCCGAAGTGCTTCAAATGGTACGTCTGCCGCCTGAGACTATATTCATTGCATTAAGTGGACACGACTGGGTTTCCATTAAAGACTCTTTTTCCTCCCACAATAGAGTTTTGTGCTCTGGATTTGAATACAAAAGACTCCACAGCTCTGGGGGGAAATCAGTATTCCTTGTTTAAAACTTTACAAGGATGATTCAGACACTCAAAAGGCTCACTGGTATCCAGTGACCCCCTACCCCCTCCGTCGCCCCGGGCCTTTCATTAATATATGTGAAACAAATCACAGATGTTCCTGGGGAAACTGCCTTCTTTGGTGCAGAACATTAAACTTGTTCTGATTTCCACAAACGTTTCTCATTTCTGCTAACTGACGTGTGACTGACTGGCCAGGTGTGAAACCTTCTGAAAGAGACTCTTAAAAATTTATTCCCATCCAGGCATGGTGGCCCCCACTGCACTCTGTATGTAGAGACAGGATGGGTTCAAGGTCATTCATCCCTGGCTGCAAACAGGGCTCAAGGCCAGCTTGGGCTACATGAGACCCTGTTTCAAAAGATCAAAATAAATACATTCCTGGAGGTTCAACAATGGAGACTTACTGTCTCAGAGTGGCAGCAGTTAAACAGAATTAAAATGGTATGGTAACTTTGGTGTTGAGTACATTTCGCCTCAATATTTTTTTCTTTTAATTTCCTTCTTGCCACCAAGCCTTTCCCAGAGTTTCCCAGACCCCCACCCATGCCCCTGTTGTTCCTTTTCCCAGGATTTCTGAAGGAAATTTAATTTTCTTTTGTCTCTTTTCATCCTATCAAGCCTGAATACGAGCCTAATGTTAAGTTTTGAAATATGCTGGAACTACAGAAAACGTAAGGCCTGGCTCTTCCAGAAGCTCAGATTTCAGCTCATCAATCTTTCTGCTTTCTTACCACCCAGAATGCTTAACGTCTGGGCTGCACATTTTGGCACTTGATCACAGTCAGCTCAGCATACTATGTATACTGCTTCCACCTCTGCCTAATAACTCGAGGATCTAAGAGGCTGACACACTGTCTTCTTGCATCCCCGCATCACTGGAGAGGAGTTCTGTGCCCTTTGTTTAACAAACAAAATCTGGACCTTGGAAAGCCTTCCACATTTAAGCTAGACTCTGGAACTGCAGCCATGAGTCAGTTGCTGCCACTGGAGTGCTTATAGCATACACGGTGATTTAGTGGGTGTGGCAGCAGGTGCAAAGTCCAGTCACGACCCACCCAGGAAGCGGTCAGTGCTGGAAATGGTTTTACAGGCTTCCCCAAAGCTTAACTGTACAGTAAGTATGGCAGTCCAGGAGCTGGATACATGGGAGGTACATGGAGGGTCTTATAATAAGTGTACACATAACGTGATGGGAGGGGGGCCCTTCTCCCATCCTAGCACCCAAGTGTTATTAAACTAATGCTACATTTTATAATCAAGGTAATAACTGTGGGGAACAACTGAACTGGTAGGAATAAATGAGACTATCCAGGCAAGGCAAGTGCAAAGAACACTTAAGTGGATCCAGGCTGTCAGCTGACTGATTGGCAACCAGTCAACTGTATCATGAGAATCCACTGATGAGCCACTGATGTCGCAGAAAATACGCACAAATTAATGACACCAGACACTTGGTCCTATTACCATCCCTTGTGCTGACTACCAATAGATACAATGTTTCCGACTAGGAAGCTTGTCTAGGAGGCACAGCACCTGCTGCAGAGGCACACAGTAGCTCCATTCATCTCTGTGGGAGCTGATGTTGCTTCCATTATGACAGGCATTTATTTGCCAGTGAGTAACTTTCTACACAGGTAAGCCTCTTGCCCCAACCTGTGGTTCTGCTTGATTCCTATACAGGTTTGCTGGAGGCAATAAGACTCACTTTCTAATAATCCTAATTAACCCTCCCCCACCCTCAAGGTAGATGAATCCCAGCTTGGGTTTCACTCAGTGACCATCACGGGCACCAGTCCCAACCACCCTTTATTAGCACTTGATAATAAACATCTGTTTGCAGCTGTGGCCTTTGAATAGCCTACAAAGGTCCTCAGATTCCCTCATCTGAAACAGGTTTTCCTATTGAAATCTAGCAAATCAAAACAAAACGAAACAAAACAAACAAACAAAAAAAAACCACTGTGTTGTTTAACTTTGAGAATGAAAATCTTAAAAGGTTCCCAAATAAATGAGTTTACTAATTTTTCTTAAGATTCATCCAGATGTGGTAGATTTACCCTGTTACTGCCAACAGCCTATGTATGCAAGGTCTCCAAATGACTTTGACCTCCATGGCAGTAGGTCTTGGAGAAAATAGTGTATTCTGTCAAAACATTTTATCCCAGTAATCACTTTCATTCAAAACTTTCTTCTGTGTCTGGAGGTAGCATCCCCATGGAAATTAAGGGATTACTAATCTAAGAGAAATGTAAGGGTTGGGGGACATTACTCAGAGGTAAGACACTTACCTATGGACTCCTTCTCCAGCAATGGAAAGATTGGGGGGGGGGGTGAAGGGAGGGAGGGAGGGAGGGGAGAAGCATAAATGGTAGAATTATAAAATGGAATTAGAGGTTTAAAAAGGGAGAGAATGATGGAGAAGGGAAGCCCAGTTCATGAAGAGTGAGAGGTGGTGATTCTCTAAGCTCTGGTAAGCTGTGGCCACCCTTCTGACAGACAAGGGGAGGGGTCGAAGCAGTTGGCTAGAGGCCTGCTCTTGCCTTGTGACCCCCTCCTTTCCCCTGCACGACAAATTTTTACCCTTTCTGATGCCCTAAAAGATCAAGATGGGAAATGTTAAAGATGATGTTCCTAGGGACTCAAGCTGCCCCAAGTCTACCTCCATGGAACCAAAAGTATCCCACAACACCGCCCCATGGCGCCCAGCCCTCCAGTGTGAGGTGAGAACATAGGAGGAAGTCCTGCCATAAAAGCAATCTGAAAATGTGAGTCCTAGTATGAAGTCTCTGTGGCCCTGACCCTGGAGGGGCTCCTCACACAGTAATGGAAAAGAGAGAAAAGAAAGAAGGGAGAGCGGGAGGGAGGGAGGGAGGGACGGAAGGAGAGAGGGGGAAAAGAAGGGAGGAAAGGAGGGTAAAAGGAGGAAAGGAAGGAAAGATGGAGGGAGAGAGGAAGGGATAGCTGGTTTGTACCCAAGGCTACCCCTTCTGGCCCACCTCTTGCCCTCACATCCAGCCGAAGCCAGGCAGAGAGCTTTCTCGTCTCTCAGGACAGACAGCCTTTCCCCTGGTTGTGCAGATACGTGTAAGGGGTAAGTAAAGGCATGGGAAGGGTGGGGTGTGCTCGTTCTTCTCCTTCCTGCATCTGTTCCTACTAACCCTCTGGCTCTGTCTTCAGGAGTATATATGGAGTCTCATCCCAAGCACAGTTATAGCTACAAACCAAGACTACAACAACTGTAGATAGGGTCACAGGCTAAAAGACAGGGTCTCCACTAAAATCTGATTTTCAAGTAATCAAACCAAACCTTTTTAGTAATATGCCCTAAATATTATATGAAGCACACTTATATTGAAAAGTCACTCTTCATTTGTCTGAAACTCCTGTTCAGCTCAGCAGCCCCTGGTTTTATTTGCTCGAGCCTGTGGGCCCTCTTCCAGAGAAACGCTTCCTTATATGGAAAGGCCCACGGAAGGATTGGAGAAGACAATGTGGAACTCAGAGAAAGCTATCTTCAGATTCTTTTTGAAATTTTGTGTTTTAAGGAAGGAATCGTATTTGTTTGTGATATTCCAAGGAGTTCACTGGCTAAAAAAAAACATGCCAACCATGTACATTACCTACCATGTAATGGCCAGCGCGAGCTCAAAGCTCCATGGAGCTACCTGGTATGGTGGCATCCCCTCCTTTCTACAAAGCATTCAGCCTAAAGTTTAGTGCCTTCCTGAGAGGGATCTGTTTGCTGCATTTAGAGGAGCCACAGACTAGCTAACTGGGAGGATGTTCTTTCCCTAAGACAGGCAGTTCATTTGCTTACTCTTACAAAGATCAGCCTTTGTTCTAACTGTTCACTCTTTCACCCAAAAAAAGCAACGAGGGGCTGGGCTGCTGTCCTGCAGCTTTAGACCAGAGAAGCTCATCTGATTTGCAGATGCCACTGTTTTACTGGGAAAATGTAAGCTTACTTTCCTTGCCACTTACCTGCTGTCTACCAAAGAGAACCCATCACTTGTTGTTCTAAACCCAAAACACATTTTCAGTACACATCTCTGAAAATAAAGAGATAATTTAATTTTTTTTTTTAAAAACTATTTGTATGGAGTGGCAGGGTACGTTTGTGTGTGTGTGTGTGTGTGTGTGTGTGTGTGACAGCTGTGTATGGAGTTGCAGGTGACGACCCTGTGAGCATATGTGCTCATGGAGTCCAGAGGTGTCAAATCTTCTTGAGCTGGAGTTACAGTTGTGAACTGCCTGATGTGAGCTGAGAACCAAACTCAGGTCCTGTGCAAGTGCAGTACTCACTCTTAAGCACTGAGCCAGCTCTCTAGTACTCCTTTTTAAAGATATAATCTATTATTAGCATGTGTATATGCAATGCAGTGCATATAGAAGCCAGAGGACAACTTGTAGGAGGCGTCTGGTCCTCTACGTCACATGGGTTCCCCAGATGGTACTCTGCTTGTCAGTTTTGAGGTCAAGAGCCTTTGTCCCCTGAGCCATCTCCACATCTCCACACTTTTGACTTTTTTTTTATTTTTTTGTAACTCATCATCCCCTTCAACTCAGCCAGTCCATCACTTGCAGGATACATTTCACTACGTTGTCTGTCTTGGAGTGGTTGTTTTGCTGTCAATGATTTCCTGAGGCCTTACAGAATAACTTCTCATTCCAACAGTGGCTAGATCCACACCTTATTACACAGAGCTCTTGAAGTCTGAGGTAGGATGGATGTACAGTGACTTTCTAGGCTATCCTGCCCATTGGAACACTCGAGGTCTACTTCTGAGTCATAGGCAGCTGCCCTTCACCAGGTGATGTCAAGTCTGCCCTGGCTGGGATGATTAATCTGCAGAACAGATGATTTTATGCTTACCCCAACCGCTGAGAACAGCCAACATCCAGAAGGTGATTTCCAACTTACCGTCTCACAATATTTGTTTTATAAAGCTCAGCCGACCGGGGGAAACACCCAAAGCAATATTTATGGAAGACTACTTGAAGAAAATGTAGCCTGTACATGCTAGAATCCCTAAGATCTTCCCCTGAGTTATGAATGAAAGGGACCGTCAGCCAGCTTACCACTTGGATACATCACATCGACACCCCCATAAAGTGGCTTTTACTGATGGCTCTTTGTCGTGATGCCATCAGTCCTTATTGAGGGATGTCCTAGGAAAGAGGCCTGAGCACTTTGTCATTGTGCTGTGCACGGGACCAGTTTACAGACGCTCTCTGTCATGCCTGGCAGCAGCCTCTCTGCCTACAACGATGCAGAAATTGTATTCTGGTCTCAGCTTCTCGGGTGCTCTTTGTCAGAGGCTGACTTTCAGTTCACCTCTTGGACTCTGTAAATACCTTAACTGTCGGTGTTTCCCTCTCCACAGAACACAGTGGTTAGAACACTTAGACTCCCCACTAGCACACAGACAGGACCCCCGCAGGTCCTCCCTCCCAGCTCCTCCTCACCTCCCCGCCCTTGCTTCCCCTCCCCCTTGCTTTACTATTGGTTCCTTGAGTAGGCATTGGCTGTTTTGCTTTGCTCCTTATTGTAAAATCCAGTCTGCAGCTCCTGCCCTTCAAAAGACATTTTAAATCCCGACTCCTCATTTGCAGATGAGGTAATCATCTTGCAGAGCTCTGCTTGCCTGGGAAGGACTGCAGTGAGTCGAGGCCTGTGTGGAGAGGGGACAGGGACCCTCTGAAGGCCACCAAGCTCTAGACAAAGAGCCTCGTTTCCAGGAGCAGACAACAGCACTTGTGCCTCTCCTCACCTAGGAGCGTTCCAGTCATCCATCTGCAAGGGATGAGTAAATATTAGGAGTGGTTTGCTTTCTCTAAGCACACAATGATTGAGGAACTGGTGCGGCTTGAGAGTCCAGCCCAATGGGTGCCAAGCTAGTCCGATCCCACACTACTAACTGCGCAGAATCAGGACCGTCTGGCCCGTGTGGAGCTGCCCGAACTCCCTTCTACGCCATGCTGACTCTCTTTGTCCTCTGCCTTGGCAGTGCCTCTCATCCTCTTCACATGGCCACATAAAGCTCCAGACACTGATGTGGTTGAGTCCTTCCCTTAGGAAATGATCTCAGCAATCAGCAGTGAAGTAACATAGAAAGCAGGGCAGGGAACCCGAGAGTCAGTGAGGTGTGCTACGGAAGCGCGCCGCTGTTGCCCGCCATTAAGGGCCCCTAGAGGTGTTCTTTGCAGGCTTTGACTCCTGGTTCCCACTCTTTGCACCTGAGGTTGGCTCACAGTGGCACTAATTCTCCTTCTTTCTCCCTCCCTTTCCCCACTCCTTCCCCCATGCTCGCTTGATCGTGCTCTCCCCCTCCTCCTCCCCGTCTCCCCCCCCCCACACCTCTCTCTCTCATTACCATTCTCCTGAGCCCAGCACCCGGAAGTTGTCTGACCTCCTCCTCCACTACTATGGTAGAAGAGGCTGTGTCCTAGGCCTCTGGCACCATGCCCAACACACAACAGGGCAATAACTGCTTCAGGTCCAGCTATGAGTTCTGCTTTTATCAGTTTTTATAGACCTGAGTGTTACATGGATGTTCATTTGGGAGAAAACAATCTTCTGAAACCACTAATATTGCTCAAGTCCCACATTTTACAGATGAGGCATATGAGACTCAGAAAACCTAAGCAACTTTTCCAAGATTACACAGCACATTACAGTAATCGTGGAATATTTAAACAAGTCCACAAAGTAAGCCAAAGACAGACCAGGGAGTCAGCTGGAGCGGCAGTGAGAATTATTAACACTTCAGATGGAAAGTTTGACCAACTCTGTGCTAGATTTCCAAGAGGAAACTGCATGAAATAATGAACTTGGAAAGTTCCTGAGCTCTGATTAAGGAGGTAAGCAATCTGAGAGAGGTTTTCCCTCCCGTGGGAAGATATTCACCTTCCATAATATGGTGGTTTGAATGAGAATGGACCCCATAGGCTTTCATATTGGGATGTTTAGTCACCAGGGAGTAGCACTACTTGAGAAGGATTAGGAGGTGTGGTCTTGTTGCAGTAGGTGTGATCTTGGCGTAGGTATGGCCTTGTTGGAGGAAGTATGTCACTGGGGGCAGGTCAAGTTTCAAAAGCCCAAGCCCCCACCCCCTGCAGATACTATAAATGTATGTGCCCATTTGTAGTTCTCAACTACTTCTCCTGTACCATGTCTGCCTGTGTGTTGCTGTGCTTCCCACAATGCTGATAATCAGCCAAACTTCTGAAATTGTAAGAAGTCCCAATGAAATGCTTTCTTTTATAAATTTGCCCTGGTCATGGTGTGTCTTCACAGCAATAAAACAGTGATCAACACAGTAAGCATGCTAAGGTAAGGTAGCATGGATTTTGAATGAGTGCAAACTCCCTGAGAATTCTCTTCCTCCAAACTGTTTAGCCAACAATGGCAGCACAGAGACAGTGGTGAATTTGTTTGCAGTAAAACATAGGTTCTAGAATGTTCTACTGTCTTAATTAATTATAAGAGCCCTCTAGAGTCTCCCACCTGCTCATCTTCCTGGCCCATTCCTACCTCTGCACACCCCTCCACTGCTGTCTTTAACATGTGTGTAAGACACAAAATGCCAGGAACTTTCAACGCTTACTGTGAAAACCAAAAACTTAGAGGGTTAGAGGGCTATGGGCAGCACATACCCAAAATCCTACTGCAAGGGTGGCAGAGATGGGTGAACCTGTGAAGCTGAATGGCTAGCTGGCCTGGCCAAATTCCTGAGCTCCGGGTTCAGTAAAGGCCCTGTTTCAGAAACTAAGGCAGGCCCTGGAGAGGTGACTTAGTAGTTTAGAGTGTGTGCTATGTTTCATTGTAGAGGCCCCATGCTTGCTTCCCAGAACCCACACTGGGCAGCTCACAACTGCCTGAAACTCCAACTCTAGGGATTCTAGTGCCCTCTTCTAGCCCTGAGAGCACTTGCACTCACACATGCACATACTCACACATAGATATACACGTGCACATAATTAAACATAAAATAATATGCATCATTTTAGAAGAATAACTGTGAAAAACACAATGTTAGTTTCTGGCATCAATATGCATGCTCATACACATACTCACTCTCAGAAATACATATACACATGTGCACACATCAAGATGAAAAGCTTACCACTCCTCCCTGTACTCTAGCATTAAAAGCCCAGGGAAATACACAGTAATGATGTCCCAGGAACTACTTGTTCCTGCCAAATGAGAGGGGTAGGATTTATTTGAACAGACACACTCATACTAACACTTTGTTTTATTTGCACAGACAAGGGTAAACATTACTCTAGAAAAGAGTGGCTGGTGCAGTCTATGGTACCATGATGCAAAAGCACTCAAGGGGTGGGAAGCAGATGCCCGGCTTCATATCTGTGTGACCTATCCCCAAAAGGTTCCCTTCTGACATTGATCTGAATGGAACCATGATGCCAAATGACAAAGAGAAATGGTAAAACTCTACCCCACACAAAAGAGGCTGAGAACAAATGTTGGGTCTCACAGCCTTGGGGATCATCCCCTAGCTCAGCTAGTTTGATAAGCCATCCAACCTTGGATATCGTACTTAGCTGCTCTGGGTCTCCGGTGACACACATTATAAAGTAAACACATAGTAATATATGAGGCAAAGGTTTAGGCGGATGACTGAGGAAGGATAATGTGTATAATAGGAGCTTTGGGAGAACTTGGGACATATGTACAGTTCCCACTGGGGCCAGCTTTCCTGTCAGGAATATAGTTCCCACCCCCTAGTAGTGACTGGATGCGGCTCTTCTTGGTACAGAGTTGAGCAGAAGTTGTACACATTAACTTTAAGATAGTCAAACTAAGAAACAGTTCGTTGGCTTCTTCTCACCCTTTCCCCCTGGCTATTAGGTGGAACCAGATGCCCAAGATGACAGCTCCTCAGAGCCCCCTGAAAGTCCACATAGAAGAAAGCTGGCCATGGTCAAGAATGCTGGAACTGTCACATGGATGCTCAAAAGTTTTGGCAGTGATGTGTTAGTCAGGGTTTCTATTCCTGAACAAAACATCATGACAAAGAAGCAAGTTGGGGAGGAAAGGGTTTATTCAGCTTACACTTCCACACAGCTGTTCATCACCAAAGGAAGTCAGGACAGGAGCTCAGGGTCGGAATCTGGAGGCAGGAGTGGATGCAGAAGCCCTGGAGGGGTGCTGCTCAATGGCTTGCTTCCCCTGGCTTGCTCAGCTTGCTTTCCTATAGAACCAGGACTACCAGCCCAGAGATGGCACCACCTACAATGGGTCCTCCCACCCTCGATCACTAATTGAGAAAATGCCTTGTAGCTGGATCTCATGGAGGCATTTCCTCAAGGGAAGCTCCTTTCTCTGTGATAACTCCAGCTTGTGTCAAGTTGACACAAAACCAGCCCATATAGGTGGCATGGAAGTAAAGCTCAGGCTCACTCATTGCAACAACTACAGTCACCCTAAGTAACAAACCTCCCTCAGTTTTCTGAACAGGTTCACTCGTCTCTATTCAAGGGACGTTGGCTCCATTCCCAGCCCAGGGTATGATCTCAAACCTTTATATACCTGAGCACTCTAAATGTAGATTTTAATCCTCATTCTTTGCCAGTGATCGGCTTAACCATGGACATTGGAGAGAATGCCAGGTGCTGAGATCTGAGATGTCTCCTAGGAAGAATTCTTAGAAAGGTCTTTTGCTTTCTGTTGTATGTCTCTTTGGCTTTCCTATAACTGTTGAAGTTTTGTTTTGTTTTATGATGAGGGGAGGTTCTTCTTCTTCATTATTAAGTATGATACAAAACAAAATATATCTGCTTAAATGTACAGTTTACTGAGTTTTGCCAAATGTAGTCTTACCACTACTATTAAAAGGAAGCGTTCCCATCCTTCCCTGAAGTTGCCTGTGCCTGCTTTTAAGTCAATGTCCTCTCTCCACACCAGTCCCTGAGCTTGCTTGCTATCACCATGGCTTTATGCCTCTTCTAACATTTCTCATAAATTGACCTACGTAGATACTTATGTCTATTCGAGTCAGATTCTCACATGGTCTCCTAGGCTACCTTGAACTGACTGCATAGCTCACACTGACCTAGAACCTGGTGATCTAACCCATACCCCCACGGAGGTTCACAAACGCTGTCCTGTATTCTGCTCCTTATTAGTGCTGGGAATCATTCCAACCTGAGCCATAACACACTGGTTCATCCATTCACTGGTTGATGCAGATTTAGATTCCTTCTACTTTTAGTCTATTATGAACCAGGATATTATGACTATCCTTGTGAGCAAGTTTGTGTGGGTACACATACTCTCTCTCTCTGTGTGTGGAAAAGTCCTTGAGAATGGAATTCTAGGACCATATAGTAGGTTTACATTTAAATTTATAAGACACTTCCCCCAAGTTAGCAATGAGGAATATATTTTTTAGCATTATCAGTGGAAATATGTGAACATTCTAGCTCTTCTGCCCTTGTCAACACTTGGTATTGTCAGATAGGTTTAAAGGACTCTGTGGTAGAGGGTGGTATCTCACTGTGGCTTTGATTTGCATCCCCCCTGTGACTAATTATATGTAGCAACTTTTGCCATCTAGATATTTTCCTTGGGGAAATGTCTGTTAAAATATTTCCCAGTTTTAATTGGTCTATTATTAATAAGTTATGAGTTCATTATATATTTTGAATATAAACCATTTGTCAGGGAGTTGGAGTGTAGCCCAGTGATAGAGTGTGTACCTAGCACGTGTTCAATCCTTAGTACTGGAAAAAAAATTATCAGATACATTCTGCAGGTGTTTTCTAGACTCATGCTCGTATGAATACCTTGTTTTCTTTACCTTTGCTTACCTGTGACTTTACACTTGAAGCGAAAGTTGAAGGCTGCCAAGATGGTTCAGCAGGTAAAGGGGCTTGCTGCCAAGCCTGGCAACCTAAGTTCAATCCCCAGGATCCACAGGATGGAGCGGGAGCGCTGATTCCTGGGAGTTGTCCTTTGACTTTCACATGCATAGCATTCGTATCTTCACGTCAAGGGCATGCAGGCACTCAGACATTCACGTACATGTGTGCACACATATACACACACACACATGCATACACATGCATGTACACACAGGGCTAAGTATTGGGTGGGGCACAAACACAATGGTTAGATATAAAAATGCAAGTATAGTAGATATTCTGCAGTTGGATTTTGCTTTCTGTTTGTTGTAACTGGAGTATTTAAAGCACTCACCTTTAATGTACTTGGTGAGGATGTTTACATTTCTGGTCCTAGGGTTCTGTTTTCACTTACCCTGTCTGCTCTTTCTCTGCCCCTCCTTGGATGCAAATCTGCTCTGTTTCATAGTTCACTGAGTTGCCACTTTACCCATCCCCTCTACTCTACACCATTTTCTGGGTTTCTAAACCTCTTATCTTACAGTTGGTCTCCACCTCAGGTCACAAGGTGGTGGAGACTGCATACCCCTGTCTCCAACCCCTCCTGTGCGGTCTTCATTTCAATTTTCTACATAGATCTCAGATTATATGAATGTTATTTTTGTTTTGACTGGTCCAAAAAAATAAAAAGCCTTAACACAAAAGAAGTCTTTTGTAATCATTAAAATGTTTTCATTTCCAGAACTCTGTTTCTTTGTGTAATCCCCAAATTCCATCTGCTCGTTCTCCTTCTGGTTGACGAATTTCCTTCAGCTTTTGTTTGCCTGACGGTGTCTTTGTCTTCATTTTTAATCTACTTCCCTTGAATGTAGAATGATAGTTTGTAAGATTTTATGTTTACATGTATGTATACATATATGTAGACGGCTTCTTCCCATTCAGTTTTTTGAGGACTTGTTTCATTATTTTGAGGACTTGTTTCATTATGTCTCTGTCCTGTCTCCTTGCCCTTTGGAGAATTCTTCCATGGGTCACTTTAAGTGCCCCACCCAATACTTTAAGTCTGCTGTAGAACAGGATCCTCTGAGAACACTCACCGTCAAGTCAGTTGGGCTACTTTCAAGAGTCCATCACGAACCATCCTGTTGGCTGCTGACATTCCATCATAGAATATGGAATCTTGTTTGACTTGGGAAACTTCACTGAACCCTTCCCAAGACTCCAGCCTTTCATCCCAGACATGTGTAATGCAATTCTGTCCTAACTTCAGGTGACTCAGAGTCTTAGGAGATGATAAGAGTACACAGATTAGGGGAGGGAGGGAGAGAGAGAGAGAGAGAGAGAGAGAGAGAGAGAGAGAGAGAGAGAGAGAGAGAGAGAGAGAGAATGCACGCATGTCTTAGTCGGTTTCTATTTCTGCACAAACATCATGACCGAGAAGCAAGTTGGGGAGGAAAGGGTTTATTGAGCTTACATTCCACACTGTTGTTCATCACTAAAGGAGGTCAGGATCAGAACTCAAGCAGGTCAGGAAGCAGGAGCTGATGCAGAGGCCATGGAGGGATGTTACTTACTGGCTTGCTTCCCCTGGCTTGCTCAGCTTGGTTTCTTATAGAATCCAAGACTACCAGCCCAGAGATGGTACCACCCACAAGGAGCCCTCCCACCTTGATCACTAATTGAGAAAACACCTTACAACTGGATCTCATGGAGACATTTCTTCACCTGAAGCTCCTTTCTCTGTGATAACTCCAGCCTGTGCCAAGTTGACACAAAGCCAGCCAGTACGGTGTGTGTGTACACACAGGGGAAGCCATCGCTCACACTGGGTGATGACTTCCAGTGTATTATTTAGGGGTCACCCATGTTCCTACTCTGGCAGGCAACCCCTCACCCACGCCCTGTAAGTAAACCCAATAAACTTTGGTTTCCCAAAGAGAACTTTAGTGGAGAGTTATATTGGTTTGTCATTGGGAATTTATGAGGAGGGGGCAAACAGTGTTTAAATCTCCCTAGGGAAGGAATTCTCAAAACAAAGTCTGTTTGCAGTGCCGAGTCTTCTGGTATGGGTTGTGTTTTTCTGTTGCTTGGCGTATGTGACAACTCTTGGTTGCTAAGCATTACAACTGTTACTGCAGATTATCTGAACTTTGCTTTCTGCCTTTAGAGGGTTAGGGCTATCGGAGAAATGGTTGAGTTGCCTGCAGGTCAGCTTCCAGATCCTCTTTAAGACTGTGAGCGTTGAGTGTTGTTGAGAATGATAGCCTTGATTGTAGGGTTAACTGAAGCTCTCCTTGAAGGTGTGACCCTTCTGGGCCCCTAGAGAAGGCTCGGCTTTCCTTTTTACCTGCATGAAATACAAATAATTCTCTTTCCTTCATGAACAGAGAGTTGGTTCGGGGCACTGTTCTCTACGAGACATTTTGATTTCCTGTCCTATGTAGTTTCAGCTGGAGTTGGTACAACTTTATATTCAGGCAAACACTTCAGCCTTCTCTTTATGCATAGTCCTTGAATTTCTCTTTCTGGGAAGCATGTTTCCAGCTCCCTTCTCCATAGCAGGACAGGTGAAAACACATTGCAAACCGAGCAAAAAGGGACTTACCCTCCCCCTCCAACCACAGCAGCCTGAAAAACCGACAGAACTGTGTATAAAACCTCTCAGAATTCAGCTACAGTGCTCCCCTGGGAACTTTGCACCTCTCTGTAGACCAGGATATGCTGAAGAAAGCCAGGAGATAGAAGGCCCACTTATATGCTGCCCTTCAGTTGGGGTTACTCCGTGAGCCCCTGCCCAGGGGGCTGCCGGCTTTGTCTGCTTTCCCAGTGGCTCTGTCAGGAGGCCATGTGTGACCCTGGCAACTCTTCAGGCTGAAAGCAGAAGGGTGCCCTTCTCTTAGAGAGGTTCTTACACACACAGTCTTCCCTTCCCTGAAAATCAATGGTTGTGCCCCTGGTTGTGAACCAAGGTACAGACATGGTAGGAGCTGGTCAACACCCAAAGTGACTGTAAGACTGGCAGGAAGCAGAGGTGGAGCATTGTTGGGGTTTGTGTGTTTGTTTTTGAGATAAGATGTTGCTCCAAAGTCCAGATTAACCTTAAATTTACCACAAGCCTCTTGCCTCAGCCTCCAAGGATCGGAATGGATAAAGGCACATAAGGCCATGCCTGATATTACCTGTATTCTTAAAAACATTGTGGTGGTCGAATGAAAATGGCCCCTCTAGGCCCAGAGGGAGTGGCATTACTGAGAAGTGTGGTCTTGTTGGGGTGGGTGTGGTCTTGTTGGGGTAGGTGTGGTCTTCTGGGGTAAGTGTGGTCTTGTTGGGGTAGATGTGGTCTTGTTGGGGTAGGCATAGTCTCGTTGGAGTAGGTGAGGTCTTGTCGGAGGAAGTGTATCACTGGAGGTGGGTTTTGAGGTTTCAGATTGTTATGCCAGGCCAAGTGTCATTCTCTCTTCCTGCCATCTGCCAACCCAGATGTAGAACTCGACTCCTTCTCCAGCATGATGTCTGCCTGCCTGACACCATGATTTCCACCACGATGATAATGGACTAAACCTCTGAACCTTGAGCCAGCTCCAATTAAATGTTTTCCTTTATATAAGAGATGCAGTGGTTATGGCATCTGTTCCCAGCAACAAAACCCTGACAAAGACAGACATCAAGTATACACTGAGCTCACCAACTCGGGAGCCATCCCACCATGGAAAGTCATGGCTGTGGAAGAAAAAGAATTTTTTTTAAGTTTTCATCCAATTGAGCTGGGTTTTATTTGCAATCAAACATACTCCATTTAGTATAAATTAGTGTATTAACACAGTAGCAATAGTCATACTCAATAATTGTTAGCAAGTAAGTCTGAATGTTATCACAGAACATGGCATACTGAGTGCCTCACCTTTTCTTACCCAATGCACAGCAAGCCTGGTGTGTAGGCAGCCGTCTTAACCCCAGTGTGCAGAGGTCTGATTCAAGGTACATTTTCAAGCTTATGAAGTTTAATTCCAGGCTCAGTCAGGCTCCCACCACAGATGGGATGTAACTTTTTCTGAATCTCAGAACCATAGTTCTTTTCATGTCAAAGAAAATTTGATCAAGAAAAAGCAACATTACCAATGAGTGCTATCTCATTCATAACTCTGTGTAGTTATTACAGCTGCATAGAGAAAGGTCTAACCTGGGTCACCCTTCTGAACTTTACCCTGCCTGCACATTTCTGAGAAAAAAGATTAGCAAACTTTCAAACCTATTCAGAAAGAATATCTGAAACAGAAAATAGAACCAAGCCACTAGGAACTAGGATTATGTCCTGTAAACTTTAAAAAGAAAAAGAAGAGAAGAAGCTAAATCCATGTTGAAGACTCTACAGGAATGATTTAGAAGAATATCATGATTGTGGAGAGTTGGAATGTTACAAATCCAGAGTAAGATTATTTTTAGTGTCCTAAGTGGTCATTCGTTGGCTACCTCTGGATCAGACTTAACATCCTTTGCCTATTGGGTAAAACCTTTAGACAGTATTCTTAGCAACTCACTACCTTCTACCAACCCCATACCTAAGAGTGTCTTCAAAACGCACCCAAAACCTATGGAAAACCTTTGCCACACAGCTCACCTCCTCGATGGGTCACTAATGCATTTGAAAACCACCTCGATTTATGATTTTGTTTTGTTCAGTAGATATAAAAACTTCATGAAAATTTGTCTGCATTGGAATGTATCGATCCAGAAATATGAATCTGTGTTCCTGGGCCTCGCTCTCTAGCGATTTCCTTAAGAGTAAACTATCTTCTATTTCCTTTGAGGTGAGAGCTATGTTTTTCTGGGTTGATAGTCCCTATCCTCCCCACCCCCCAACAAGTGATCTAGATGCATGGAGGATAAAATAAAGTGGCCAGGGAATATGGATGCTGCTGAACTGAAGAAAGGCTCTAGGTCAGGGAGCAAAGGCCACTGGGGATGGATGCCCCAGGCCCTCTCTGTGTGCTAACTCCGCTCTGCACAAGCCCTGAAAGATGCTAGCTTGGAGGTGCTAGAAAGAGCCGATGGCCCCTAAATCTTTCCTGGTCTCTGCTCGGAATGCCGCCAAAGTCACAGTTTTAAGACTTTGAGAGATGTGTGAAAAATGGACTATGCTATAGCAGTGTACAAACACTATAATTCTTCTTGCAAGGGCTCAGCCACTCAGTGCAAGTGAGGGTTCTGAGAGCCGCTATCAGCAGAGAGGGAGAGAGGGAGAAAACCTCCCTGAACATGACTTACACATCACAGTGGCAGACAGTTGTCTCTTTCAAACCCACAGTTTATCGTTCACACATTAGGGAAAGAGAAATGAATGAATCTAACAACCTTACAATCCAGCTCTAAGTGATGCCGCCACTGATATCCAGAGACAGAATTCACTTCACTCAGGCGCAGGGGGAGAGGAGGCACAAGGGGTCCCACGTCCAGTTGCCCAGTGCCACCACATCCGCAGCCACCGATGGGAAGGACAGAGAATGGGTGTTGCCTCTGCAGCACATATTGTTTGCAAAGCCTCAGTTGTACTCAGGCCAACCACAGTGCTGGACCCTGAAGCCAGAGCGAACCCTGCGGCAGGAGATCCTGGAAAAGTCCCCTCCTGCTAAGGTGAGTGGCTTCTGTGTGTTGAGAAATGTTGGAGGCCAGTGTGGTGGACTGCCTGGGGCCTGGGTTTTAGGGCCAGGCAGAGGCTTATCTCATCCTTGCAGATTTGTTGGTCCCTGCTTCTGAGTGGTGCAGGCTTTGCTGGATTCACCAACTGCTCGCGTCTGCCATCAGCCCGTTCAAATGTCAAGAGTACCCCCATCTTTGTTTTCTTTATTTTCTATCCTAAGCATTCACTCAAAAAACCAAGGACCAGGAAAAGAAAGAGTTCTGCTGAGACAGTGCAGAACGGTTGGCATTGAGCTTCTGGGGGATCTTCTCTCTCTCTCTCTCTCTCTCTCTCTCTCTCTCTCTCTCTCTCTCTCTCTCTCTGTGTGTGTGTGTGTGTGTGTGTGTGTGTGTGTGTGTAGATCAGAGGTTGACATTGGGGTTTTCCTCTATTGCTCTTTTCCATATTAAAGTTTTAAATTACATTTATTTAATGTGTGAGTATGCATGCCATGGTAGAGGTCAGAGGTCAGCTTGTGGGAGTTGCTTTTCTCCTTTCAACATGTGGGATCCAGGATGGAACTCAAGGTCGTCAGGTTTGGCCAGCACACTTCAGGGATCTGTCTGTCTCCACTCCCACAGGGCTAGAGTTACAGAACTTTCACCTTGGCCAACACCCCCCCCCCACCCATAGGTGTCAGGGGTCTGAACTCAGATCCTTCCAGTTTTGAGGCAGGCATACCGAGTCTTCTTCCTAACCCCTCATGGCTTTTGTAACAAGAAGTCTATGCAAACTGGAGACTAGAGCGGGTATAAAGCTCAAGAGGCCTATTTCCTTCTTGCCTGCTACTTTTCCCAAAGAAATTGGGCAGAAGGAGCAGGGCAACTGGAAACACATCACCAACCAAGGGTCTTACCTTCTACCCTTCAATCCCAGAAAGCCAAAGATAGTGATAATTTAAATAAAACCACCTTCAGACATAAGGGGGAGACAAGGATGAGGCTTGTAGCAGACCTACCATTGGGCAGGTGGAAGAGGAGGACCTGAGCTCAAGTTCATGCAGGATACATGAAAGAAACCTGAGAGAGAGAGAGAGAGAGAGAGAGAGAGAGAGAGAGAGAGAGAGAGAGAGAGAGAGAGAGAGAGAGAAAAGAAAAAGGAAATACACACAATCCTATAGCTGAGATTATTTTTCTGGGGACAGAATTTGGTATAGTGGATACTTTTTTTTTCTTTTGACGTCTGTTATTTTGATAAACCGCTTTTAAAAGAATGACATCCTGTGTATCACATTCTGGATTTTGTCAGGATATCCCTCAGTCTCCCCCATTTGTTCCTGGAATCTCACTCCCTGCCCTACAGGCTGGTAGCACTTTAAACTTATCCTGAGAACAAAGAAGAGAGCCCTTGCCATATTTTAACGGTCTCCAGCTGTGGATCAGCCCTTCCGGCCAGCAGGAGCCTCAGCCACGCCCTCCCTCCACAAGCTTCTGGGCAGCTGTGTGCCTGGATCTTGGCTGCCGGTTAGTACTATGCCTTGGCCCCTGGAAAATGTTGCCGCCCAGTGCGGTCACTTATAGAAACCATCCCAGGAGCCTTTGGCACCCAGGTCCAGGCTGGCTCTGCGCTTCAGGTGTTCTGTGAGAGAAATGCATCCTGTACTTAGCCCCTGTAGCTCCCCCTCACTCCTCCCCCTCACCAGAGTCTCCTTCGCCTCTCCAGGAAAATACAAAAGAGGGAGGGGACGACTGACAAACCAGCACATCTGAGGGGCTCTCCCCGTGCTCCCAGCAAGGAGAATCTACTGAAATTCCCAACTCACAGACTATGCAGATACTGATATTTTTAAAATTTAAAATTGAGACCGGGACCGGGAATGGTGGCTCACATCTGTTACTCCAGCACTGGAATAGCTGAGCCAGAAGAATTGTGAGTTCCAGGCCATTCTGGATTACAGAGTGAGTTCCGGGCCATTCTGGACTACAGAGTGAGTTTCAGGCCAGTTTGAGCTAAAACCACAAAGTTGAGAGGCAGGCAGGACGGACCATGCTCATAATCCTAACACTCCGGAGGGAGAGACAGGAGGACTGCCCACAGTGGACTATATAGGGAGACCCTGTCTCAAAACACCCACCAAACCAAAACTAAAGTAATGAGGAAGTTCCTCAAAACTAGAGTCTAGAGCCCTCTCCCAGGACTACAGTGAAAAGGTATAAAAGCAGGACCTGAGCATCCTCACAATAGGTCAAAGGTGCAAGTGATTGCAGTTCACCTCAGCGGATGAATGACAAACAAGGAGTACCATAATGCATACAGTGGAGGAGTCTCCAGCCTGAAAGAATGAAAACGTATCTTAAGACAGGGTCTGGTTATGTGGGCCCCACTGATCTGGAACCCACTATGTAACCCAAGCTGGCATTGAGTGTGAAGGCTCTAGTCTGACCCCCCCAAGTACAGAGGTTACCAGCATCTACCTCCGCCATGCTACTACGAATGAACCTTAAAGACAGGCTAATTGAACTGTGTCAGTGATGAAAGGGCAGGTAGTATATAATCTGGCTTGTTTGATGTATGAGAAGAGCCAGATTCGTAGAGACAGAAATGGAATACTGATCACCAGGGGCAGGGGCAGTAGGGAACAGGATGTTATTGTTTGACAGGGATAATGCCAGTTGGGGACAATGAAAAAAAAGATCCTGGAGACAAATACAGTGATGGCTAAACGTGGTACTGACCGCCACTGAATTATCCATTTGAAGTGTTTTATATGGAAAATCTATGCTGTGTTTGTTCTACTGCAGAGAAGGGGGGCAGGAGAAGGAAAAGAAGAAGGAGGAGGAGGGGAAGAAGAAGAGAAGGAGAAGTGGAAGGGGAGGAGAAGGAGGAGGAGGAGGAGGAGAAGAAGGAGAAGGAGAAGGAGAAGGAGAAGGAGAAGGAGAAGAAGAAGAAGAAGAAGAAGAAGAAGAAGAAGAAGAAGAAGAAGAAGAAGAAGAAGAAGAAGAAGAAGAAGAAGAAGAAGAAGAAGAAGAAGAAGAAGAATGGGATGTCATAATTGGTTGGTTCGTTTTGTCAGCAAGCTCCTGTGGAGACCTTAAATGCCTACACTGAACTAGGCAGAGATGGAAAAGGTAAGCAAAGAACACTTGTATGCCACAGTGAGCTGCCACTTGCTGTAGTGTGGATCTTCAATGTCCCCAAAGACACAAATGTGGACCCAAAGTCTTGACCTCTGGAGTGGCAGTTTTGGGAGGCAGGAGAACCTTAAAGAGGCATCACTTTATGAGGGGTGTATAGGTCATTGGGATCGTGCCCTTGAAGGGGGTTGCGGGACGCCGAATCTTCCTAGTGATTATTTTTGGTTTAGAGGCAGGGTCTTATGCGGCCCAAGCTGTAGTAGATGACTCTAAACTTAGATCCTCCTGCTTCTACCTCCGCAGTACTGGGTTTATAGGACTGTACCACCACACTTGGCAATGGAGGAAGGGTTTACTGTGGCTCATTGTTGAAAAGAACCATCCATTACAATTGGAAAGACATGGTAAGGCAGAGGCTCTCTGCTGTAGGAACATGAGGCTTCTTTGGATCAGATCTTATTACCACAGCGACACTATCATGGAAAATCCCTCATGCAGGAGATTCCTGGATTCTAGCTGACGTCTTCTTTCTGGAGGAAATTCAGTGGTTCTGTGATTCTAAACATTAACAAACATCAGCTAAGCTTCTGTCTTCAGTCCTTTTGTCATCCAATAGCAAGTGATGGGCTGAGTGAGTCTGGGGGCAGATGCTCTGGTTTACCCCCTTGTCCAGGACTAGATCAAACAAACAGGAAAGGTTTTGTTTGTTTGTTTGTTTGTTTGTTTTAAAAGACAGTCTCACCTATGCAGGCCTGGCTGGCTAGAACTTGCTATGCAGGACAGGCTGGCCTTGAACTCACAGAGATGCACCTGCCTCTGCCTCCTGAGTGACAGGACCAAAGGTGTGTGGCACCATGCCCAGCCTGATCTTATTTGTTTATTTAAAATATTTGTTCATCATTTATCTTGTAAATCCAAAAATAAATTACTTTTCTATTAATAAAAGCTCTCTATAGGACATTTTCCTATTGGTTTATTCTCACTGGCCCAAACAGAGTCTGGGTACTGATGACAGCTTTCACAATTTCTCAAGCAAGACACTTCCACAATATGAATATGAATCTATTCTTTGAGGGGCCTCTCTGACCTTGACCTCTCTGACCCTGGTCTCTCTCACTTGTAAAACAGGATAATGTTGGGAGTGGGGAGATGGCTCGGAGGTTAAGAGTCTGCACTGCTCTTGCAGAGGACCTGATTTTCCTGTACCCACTTGTAATCCCATCCATTCCCAGGACCCACATTGGGCTGCTCACAACTATCTGGAACTGCGGCTCTAGAGAATCTGACACCCTTTTCTGACCTCACACTGGGCTCAGATACACACACACACACACACACACACACACACACACCTAAAAAATAAAATATAAAGTTAAAACCCAGGGTAATGGTAACTGCTCATCTTTCAGAAAACCGCTGGGATGAATGTTTATAAGATGCATGAAAGCATGAGAAAGTCAGACCCTACTGTTTCAGCCTGCAGAAATGTCAGTTCCCAAGTTCTGATCCTTGAAAAGGGAAGTGTAGGTTAAGGTGAGAGGCAACTAGGAATCTAACATTTGTGACTTTACATTTGTGCCAGGAGAACTGAACAACAATGGGAAACACCCAAACCCAGGTCTCTGGCAGGATAACGGGTGCGAAGCATGACCCTGTGCTGTAAAACAGCAGCTCCAGTCTTTTGGAACATCAGGTATCTCTCCTCATTGTACTGAAACTTGACTTTATGTCTGAATCATCTGCAAGAGACTGGGTTGAGTGAGTCTGTCAGTGGAGGTACACGCTGTTAGAAAAGAAAAGAAGGAGGGTTTAGAACTGATAGGGGGTGCTGTGAGTGGACACACCTGACCCCATAGCACCCATGGGCAAAGGCAGACAAAATGTAACCTAAGCAGTCCCTGACCGGCATGTGCTGGCCTGTCTAGAAGAGGACTTCCCCGTCTGTGAGGAAAGCCGCTGATCATGGTCATTGCCTCTATGTCAGCGTCTTGGGATTTTGATAATTGAACAAGCAGCGGGTTGGAATGCGCAGGTCCTGACCTGCAGCACTCCAGTGGGTTCTGGCCACACAAATCCAGGCAGAGCCTTCTGTGGGGTGTCCGCACGCGCGCTTTACTTTGCCCTGGCGGATCTCTCACGATGGAGACTCCGGGTATTCTCACAAATGAAGAGCCATGTGCTTTCCTTGGAAAGAAATGTCACAGAATGCTATGCTAAACACATTTCAGCAGAAACACTGCAGACAGTTCCTTGTTCCACACAGAGAACCTCAGCACCAAACCAGAAAACACAGGCTTGGTGGAGCTGGCTGGGTTCCTGGAAAGCCACTCAGTGCAGACGCCTGGGGTCAGATCACTGGAGTAGAGGGAGGTGTTCCGTTCTCATCTGGGCCAGGAACAGCTTCGGGCTCCAACCCCCAGGGTTTTAATGGTTCCGTTTTCAGTCAATATTCAGAGCAGCCCTCAAGGTTCGTTTCAGTCTCAAACCTTTAGGTGTTAGACATCAAATATTCACAGGTCAAGTAAGGGTTCCAGACACGAACTTGAGTACCACTCAGGCAGCATGGCCTTCTCCCATCTCTGTCCTCCCTTACCAGATAGGACAGTGAGAAACCAAGAGAACAGTATTCTCCTTCACCTCCCTTCTTCTGCTGAAGCACTCTAGGTGAAGAACTTCTCCAAGATAGCCAAAGCTCATGCTACTACATGCCAAGACTGTACTTGCTTCTATTTTGATGCAAATCTTTTAGCAACATGTTATTCTCTACCCTAAAAGTGATGGTGGTAAATTAGGCAGTATACAAAGATTAATATTAATAATAATAATTAACAACAACAATAATAATAACACAGTAGCTTTTTATAGTAACATTTATTCTCTGAGAAAGAAATTAATAAAAAATTCCATTCAGAATAACTCCCCCTAAATTAAGTAACTAGTAACATATCTAACTAAAGAAAGATCTCTACAACAAAAAGTCAAGATATTGAAAAAGAAGATCCTAGAAGATGCAAAGTGATGGGAAAATATTTCACACTCTTGGATAGGCACAATTAATATTGTGAAAGTGTCTATATCGCCAAAATTAATTTACAGAATTAATGCAATGCTTATCAAAATTCCCATGTCACATTTCATAGGGTTAGAAAACAATGCAAGAATTCATATGTATCCACAAATGATCACAAATAGTGAAAGCAATCCCAAAGATTGCTGGAAGTATTACAGTATCTGGGCTTAAATTATACACAGAGCTATAGAGGCAAAGACAAAGACAGAGACAGGCTGGTCATGGCCAGCACTACAACACCTGAGCTCAAATTACACCATAAAGCTATAGTGATAAAGACAGGCTGGTCATGGCATGGAAATAGACAAAAAGACCAATGACATAGAATAGAGAACACATACATAAAATGGCACAGCTATGTTAACTTATTTTTTGACAGAGGAGGCAAAATCTACTTCGGAAAAGAAATAGCCTATCCAACAAATGTTGCTAACAAAATTGGATTTCCACCTGCAGAAGAGTGAAACTAGATTCTTATATTTCATCGTGTACAATTGAAATCATGAAACACACAAGCCCTTAGAAGAAAACACAGGAGATACCCTTCAAAATATCAGGGTAGATGTGCTTGTTAAATAGAAGATCAACAACACAGTAACCAACCCAGTATCAACAGATGGAAAAATATGAAAACTAAAACTTTCTGTTCAGCAAAGGAAACAATTGGCAGAGTTAACAGACAGTCCACAGGATGGGAGAAAATCCATACCAGCTATACCTCAGACAAGGGGCGAATATCCAGAATTTACAAAGAACACCAGAAATTAACTACCGAGGGAATAAAACTGCCAGTTGACAAATGGGCAAGTTAACTGAATAGACAGCTTTCAAACAAAGAAATACAAATGGCCAATAACTATTTTTAAAAGTGTTCAACCCCCCCCCCCCACAAGCCATTAGGAAAGTGCAAATTAAAACTACTTTGAAATTAGACCTCACCCCAGTCAGAATGGCTATCATCCACAAATGCTGAAGAAGGATGGGGGTTGGGGGGAAGAAAAGAATCTTTATTCACTATTGGTGAGATTGGTGAGGGTACAAATTAATGTAATCATTGTGGAAATCAGTTTGGGGATTTCTTAAAAAAAGAACTACCATGGTGATGATACTGGAATTGTTTGTTTCCTTTAAACACAGTACAACTGTTCATCTGCAGCCATTTAGTCAAGCATTTGTTCAGTGACTACCATTGACTGTACATTCCTAAGTACTAGGAAAGCAATGCTAAAGACAATCTGTATACCTTGTCTTCCAGGTGTGCCCAGAAAATGGGGACAGCGAAGACATCAGCCACAGCTTCTCTATGATGAACTACAGCTGCTGTAGGAGAGACTGAGGCACCACTGTGGTTTGGATGCAAAGGTCCCCCAACTGAACACTGGGAGGGGCTACGGAACCTAAGAAGTTGAGTCTGGCTGGAAGAAATGAGTCGCTGGGGCTGGGGGACTGGTCTTGAGAGTGTGGCCCCATTTCCAACTTTCTCCTTGCTTCCAGAATTCAGGCGCAGGGTAGCCAGCTACTCCACACTCCGCTATCATGCCTGCCAGTTCCCTACCCCCACCCCATATGGCCTGTATCCTGTGAGCTAAAATAAGCCCTTCCTCCCTTAAGTTTCTTCTCAGATCAAAGCATGAGAAAAGTAACTAACAGACACTTCATTTACTCCTGAGGTTTGAAGAGGCTTCCAAAGTGGTGCATGGGCCGAAGGACCAGTGAGCATCAGTAGAAAGTAGACCATCATGGGTGGAAGGGAACCTTCCAGGAAGAGAGATGCTTGAGACTAGAGACATTAACTAAACCAGACATGAGCAGTCTCCTATGCCACTGCCTACACATTGGATAATCATGCTCTTTTCCATTTATACACTGTGAATTTTGACTAAACAATGAACAAATATGAACTGGTCCCCTCCCAAATGTCAACTACTGATAAGAGTTACTAAAAGCATGTAGCTACTATATGATAGACATTATACGTCATGTTTGCATGGATTAGCTGTTCAATCCTCAGGAGATTGAGTTGAATATTATCCCCAGTTCATGGAGAGGAACTTGATGGTCTGCTAATGCAGATGGTGGATCCACACAGCTCCTCCAGTGCAGACAGATGACATAGGCAATGGGTATTGGGGAAGGCCTTTGTAGAAGTTATGGCATTTTTTTATGAGCAGCCTCAGAAGTCACATCCTCATCTCTGGCAAACATTATCAATGGAAGACAGCACAAAGATCCTCAGGCTGTAGGGAGGTGGCATGTGACCTCAGCACTCCATAAGAAGAGTGTCATTGTCACACTGTCAGAGATCTTGAAGGATAGGACTATTGAGGCTGCCATCTTTGGAAAATGCAACTCGCTTCCAGGTTCCTTGAGGGAAATGGTAGTAAGGGGAGGAATTAGTTTGTTCTCTGCCCGAAACTATTGTGCAATGTAAGACCTGCAGACCAAGGAAACCTACACCCCAAGCAATTTTGATTTGAAACTGATAGTAAGTTGCAGATGCAGAGACTGTTTTCTGGATTCCCCCATATCATACCTGCTAGAACCATTCTTTCTTGGCATTGCCAAAGTCCTAGCAGCAATGTTGGTTAAGTGGTAGTGGTGGCACATAATTAGTGTTAATTTAATGATTTCGGTTGGTTCTAGTATCAGAAGTGGCACAGCTGCCAATGGAAGAGGCAGAAGTTGTGTTTATGTATGCAATTTCTTACACCTGGGCCACCTGAGCAGACCATAGCAAGCAGAGGTTCATTGAGCATCAATGGTAGTTACCCCTGGGCAGCTCATCCATGAAGGAGTGTCCTATGACAGGAGTGATATGCTATAAGTGAAATGGATGGGAGCTCAATATATCCATCAGGGTGACCTCATCTGTTGGTGTTGCATTGGCCAAGAGTTAGAACAAGGGCGTGGAGGCTGGAGAGAAGCTTAGCTATCTAAGAACACTTGCAGAAGACCCAGGGTTGACTCACAGCACACATGTGATGACTCACAAGCATCCATAACTCTTGTTCCAGGGGACCTGACACAATCCTCTGACTCTGCAGGCATACACACAGCACACATACATACACACAGGCAAACAGTCATATATATAAAATAAGAATAAATAAGTCTTAAAGAAAAAGAACAAGAAAATGGTCTGTTGTTACAGAAGATAGGTATAGAACAGATCCCTTTTATCTCACTAGGTGTTCCAAGCACTAGGTGACCTGTGACCTAGCCAGAGAGATGTTTGAATGGGTAAAACCCAGAGGACTTTGAACACCAGGCTAAGAAGTTTCATTGTCTTACTAGACTAGGGACTTCCAATCATTTTTAATCCTGAAATCCATTAGCATGAAGTTTTTGGAGTACTCAGTATCAAAATGAAGTCTCATTTCTCTTGTATGAATAAAACATCCCAGTGTAAAATGTATTCAAAAATAGAAATCAAGGTAGATGAGTTAAAGATAATCCTAATGTCTTTAGCACCCTATTAGATTCAGGAATACACTGCCCACACAGGAGCTACTGGCTAAGACCATGGGGAGATTCGAAGGGTCTTTCCAAGTAGCCATGCTCTCTGTGAACTTTGAGGAATATAAGGTAGGGGACACTAAGCCTGGGCCAGCCCTGGATTTCTCTGTGCTCATATTAGCAGGGTATCTATTATTCAAACATGAGTACACTGACTCCCTCCTTGTTTTTCACAGATCTCCTTTCTCAGCTGTTGAGGGTTGAATAACTGCTTGCATTGATCTAAACACTCAACTACAGGTCCGTGGACCTGAGGCACTTCAGACAAAGGAAAGTCATGTCTTGTTCTGGTCTGTCTGGTCTGCTTTTTCCCTCCTACCATGTGTTCCGGTTCCTCTCCTCACCCCAGTCTGGATGGCTCCCTTTTTCTGGCAGCTTGTGTCAGATCCTGGTGAATCACCCAACAGGTCAATCCTGCTGCTCTGCGTAGGAGGACATCTGATAATATTGTGCAATACGTACTCAGCAGTGTGAATACGCACAGCTGTTCAGTGCTAATTCCCTTGGTGGGATTAAGAGTACAAGAGCCAGTCCATACCGAACTCATGATTGGTTTGCTCGGCCCTTTTGTCAATAGGCCTGGGCTGCCACTTGAAGTCCATGGGCTTTCATTTCCCAGCTGGTCATGAGAAGGAGGTCAGCTTACTCCTTTGTCTTACTGCTGTACATATGGCCACTATTTGTTTGTTTGTTTATTTATTTATAACCTGCTGATGTCAGGAAGCCAGGTTTAATGAGCTATTCAGAACCCAACACAGCAGGGACTTGGTAAGGGCAGCCATGCCCAAGTCAGAGTCTTACTGTGTAGCTTTAGGGCTAGGCCAGGACAGGGCTGTGGCAAGTGAGGTGCTTAAGACATAGAGTTTAAGTGTCTTTCGCACTCAGGGTTATAGAGGTATAGGGTCAGTATCTGCAAAGGAGGCGTCTAAAAATTGAACACTGTTGGACTGGAGAGATGGCTCAGAGGTTAAGAGCACTTGCTGCTCTTGCATAGGATTCAATTCTTAGCACTCACATGGTGGCTAACAACTGTCTGTAACTCTAGACCCAGAGTATCCTTCTCCCTCTTCTGGTCTCTATAGGCACTATATGCGCCTGGTACCCAGACATACATGCAGTAAAATATTCATACAACCTAAAATAAGAATAAAAATAAGCAAGTTAAAAGTAAGATTGGAGCACTGGTCCCACTTGTGTGTATACCTCACTTTGACTCAGTTTGATCCACTTTGCCTGTGTAGACCTACTGCCCAGAACTGAGTCTGAGAACAGGGGAGATGGTTTGTCTTCACCAAGGTCCCATCTGATCCAGACATATACTGGATCTTGTGGTTTCCCATAGGACTGAGCCCAGCTAGGACTAGGACCCCGTTCATGGCCCTACAGTTTGAAGGGCCCCAATCCAAGACTAGGAAAGTGCTGTAGAAAGAGAAGTCCCCGCTATGACCACCCTGAAGCACCACTGTCCCCTGCATTACCCACTCACTCCCCATCCCTGACTTTGGCCCTTGCTGAAGCAGCCCTTGGCAAGTGAACAGTGTCAGTCCCTCTGGTGACAGAACATTTGGATCATATACCTGCATCCTGCAGTTTAAGGAGCCCTGACCTTCTGCACTTAGGCCGACTATTACCACACTCAGTATGGCCTCTGCAGAGTGGATGCTCCCCCTGGGACTGGTGTGTCCGCCATTTGGAGCATATTGGCGGTGATGCTATGAGTATTGTTCCATTCCTGCCTTTGCTCCTTCCCAGCCCTTCAGCCAGGAGCAGCACCTAGTGAGATCCTTCCGGTTCCTGTACTTCTATCCTCCCAACTAACCTTGACTGTAGGCCAAAGGTTACCAAAGTCACAGGAACACGCAGGTTGAATGGCCCTCCCCAGTCCGTGAAGAAGCCATAAAAAGAATAAAAAGAAGAGCAAAGGATTTGCTTGTGTCGCTTTTTAAGTGGTGACAAGCTAGAAATCATCTAAGAGTCCAAAATAAGAGCCTTGGCTGAGTCAGTTTCAGTACCATGAACTCAAAGGAACGAATTTGGTACAGCAATTAAAAAATAACCTTGTGAAATTGTGCTTAAAGCACCCTGTTATAAAACCAGTGGAAAACAGAGTAGAGAATTTTATTTCACTGTGTGAAACATGAGCACACAGGCAAGCCAGGCGAGCGGGGAGGGTCAATGGGTGCTCTGGATGAACAGTGACTTCTTTTTCTCATTTAAACAACAAAGTTTGATGATGTTATCTACATAATGATTATATGATGATTTTTTTTCTCTTATAAGATTCCTCAGCACTTTGCGGGTGGGTGTGAAGATGATCTGAAGACTAGAGATTTATTGCCAGTGGATGGACAGCTCTCTCTTGCCCTCTCCCTCCTCCACTCCCTTTCTCAGACCACATGTGTGCTCTGGGTTCAAACTATCTTAGCCCTCCTCTTACCTAGCCTGTCAAACACAGATAAGAATGATATCTGTTTCCCTCTTTGTAAGTCACCTTTGGACACATGCAGAGAAACTCTGGCCCAGAGTGAATGCCCAGTAAATATTGGTTCTCATAATTTTATTACAAGTAAACACTGCACTCTAAGCCACATCTGTCTGGGCAAAACCAGAGGTCACTGGACTCTCCCTGGCCTGACAGTGACCTGCACTTCTGGGTCTTTCAAGATTTTTTTCTTTTTTTCCTGCAAGGCTTCACAGGTATTTGGCAAGCAAGGGGCTCTTGCTGCCTCAGCTCGCAGGCAAGAAGGGAGGCCCCATTGGCCCCAGTGGGAAAGTTGGTCATCCCATCCAAGGATGTGGAGATGCCTGCTGCTGCAGCTGTAGGGCTGGCAGCTGAGGTGGACGCTACTGCAGATGCCACAGCTGGCTCTGCCCAGAGCTCAGAGTCACATGCCGGTTGCCCTGTGCCAACCACTCCATCCTGCGTGAGATCACGTCTTTTGACGTTTCCTGTGCACACACAGCTGGCTGGGCTCATTCCACCAGTACAGAGGACAAGACCTAGCCGCTCTTCTCAGAGGCTCTGTGGCTCCTCTCAGCTCGAATACATGCCAGCTTGTGTGCTGTGTGTAACTAACTCTCCCCTCTACCCCCAGGAGACCCCACGGACTTCCTGCACTGCCTTCCGCTTGTCCAGGGGAAAAGTCCAGACCTGACCGAATGCTGTGTGAAGGCAATTTTGCTCCTGAGGGGACTCATATAAGACAAAGTCAGACCTGCAGCCAACTTGTAGAAAAGATCTGAATGCAGGGATCAGGACCAGGGGACCACAGAGACAAGGGCAGGGTTGTTCAGAGTAGCGGGAGAGGAAGGTGCTGGGAGGGCGGGGGGGGGGGTGCTGAGTCGCTGCAGGTTAGATGCTGAGGAAGGTGATGGAGAAAGGGAGAGGGAGGTAAGACACTTCCTGGAGACCTAAAGAAAGGACCCCAGCAGATGCTATCTTGCAGTTCTTTTGCCTACTCTTATACTTAATATAAATACAGTGTTTAAGGTTGGAGGAGGGGGGAGGGGTGTTCCTAAGTGCAATGGAGTCACCTCACTCTAGACACAGATGTATTTTCTCAAATGATGCTTCCTCTTCCCTCACCCAAGTGTCATAGGAAATGGGGACAGTGTTCATTAATAACAGAAAGAGGGTCTGAGGAAAACTAGATGCTGTATAAAGAGAAGAAGCTGCAAACTAAGAAGCCCTGGTGGAAATGAAGTGCTCAGCCAGTCCTGCATCCATTAAAGTAATAACATCATCGAATGGCGGGTTTATCACTCCCCTGCAGCCCCTCAGCCTGGAAGCTGTGGCTTTTTCTAAAAATGAGAGAGGAGTTGCATGCCGCTTCTCCAGTGTGGAAGGGCAGGTCTCCCTGTGCCCCCTCCCAAGTGCTTCCCTCCCCAGCCTTGGACTTCTCCCAGCCTCTAGGACCATCTCTAAAATTCATTTCACTCTTTAATTAGATTTCATGGAGTAAGAGATTGGGAGGGGTGCTGGGAGAGGCGTGCATATGCCCTCTTTTCGTGGAGAAGGGTAATGCTGCTGATAGGGGAGGTGGGACAATGGTTGCTATGGAGACATATTCCCAGACATACAGACACACTCATTTTAATGCCTTTTTTTTTCCAAGCAGGGGAAGGATCCAGTGCCCTATTTTTAGTGTCAGATTTCAGCAAAACAATTCACTTTCGTTTCATCTCTCACACACACACACACACACACACACACACGCACACACACACACGCACACTCTGCTGGCTTTTTAAGTAGGTCACCCCTTCTGACTGTATCAAGAGCTCAGATCTGTCTTGCTTGAGTAATGGAAGGTTCCATGGAAGATTTTACTGATAGAGGGGAGGATCTCAGACTTGCCTTGGTACAGCTTCCTTTCATCTCAGTTTGACAGGCATTAGGACAGGCGGGAGGAATAGCTGTAGGTAAATTTACATTTTAAAGATGGGTGCAAGATGTCGAGGTTCTGATAATAAAGAGGGGAGGTATAGAAATTACAAATGACAAATGTGTCTGCTCTTGCATTATCAGCTTATCATTGATGATTACAAAAGATACTCCTTGGTTGTTAATACTACACAGCCCACTGGGAAAGAAGTAAGTCCTGGCTGGGAATTGTCCAATTTGAATTTTTGATCTTTGTCCCAGATCAACCGGGTACAACAGAATATGTGAATCAGAATTGGGCTTTTTATTTCTGTCCCATCCTGAGTTGCAATTCTTGACTGTTTCCGTCTGATATTTTTTCCCCTTTGTGATCTTTGCCAAATCTCACAATCCCTCTGTGATGAGAATACCCCCATTGACTGGAATAAGCACTAGCTGTTCCCTTAGCAGAACTAGCCCAAGGCGAGGCTGTGAATTGGGCAAGTGTCTGTTCTCAGGAGCCCCAGCCTCACATTCACCCTCATCTCCTATTCCCACAAGGGCCAGTTTCTCTCTCCAAGATGGCGACAGTCTAGACTAATTAGGGCTCTCTTCACTGGGAGTCCCATGTGTATTAACTGGAGCCTTTGGGTAGTTCTTTCCACAGTCAGAGACTTCTGGTTTCTCTTTCATAACATAGAGTAAGGAACTCCCCATGGATACAACCAAAAGGATATCCCATGGTTCTCAGCTTTAAAAAGTAATAGCCTTATAGCTAAGGAAGATGGGGATGAAACCACAAAACTATGACAGTGCTTTGTAAAGCACTATTTTACACAAATAGTGTAAAAGTGTAATAGAAATAAAATCTATAGGATTTTATTTTTCCATAACATTTATGTTTTCCAAACATTGCTCTGTTAATTAGAAAATAAAAGATAAAAACAAGAATGGATCCAAAAATGGATATTATGGTTGCTATTTTATAGATGAGAAAAAGATAACAAGAGGAGAATCTTCTCAAGGCCTTAAAATAAATGTGTGTGTGTGTGTGTGTGTGTGTGTGTGTGTGTGTGTGTGTGGGTGTACATGCGCATGGTGTGTGTTCGGGGAGGCAGCAATGAGAATCCATCACGTCTGTAAAAATCAAACTCCAGTTATACCATCTTAATCTTGTGCTCCTCAGATGGGTAAGAATCATTTATTAAACATTTATGAAATATTAAGCATTATGTGCATGTTTGAGGTACACTATACAAATTTGCATAGAGAGTAGGTCTCATAAACAGTATTCCACATTTAAGAATGGAAATCCATAAGGATTAACTAATTTGCCCAGAGATGTAGCTAGTACATAATAGGGTGAATAATGGAATGCAGATCTGATCAAACCTTACAGTAGCACAATGGTGCTAGTGGTTCAGGTTAGGAGACAGAGAGAAGTATTAACTGGATATTTGAAAATACAGACACCCCATTGTCAATACATGAAACTGTTTACTACCTAGTGAAATTTTCCTGCTGTGTAGATCAAAGATCTAGATTTCTTAACAGTCATACATCTGACAGGAGGCCTTCATCCGCTACCCATTCTAATAGGTGATTTGCTTGTAGCAGTCAGAGTTGCTGAATCTCTGGAGTACCTATCCTGGACAGCTACGTGAAAGAAAAGTACTTTTATTTTGTTGAAGAGTAATTAAACTCTTATATCTATTATGCAAGCAATTTACTCTAACTAAAACACAAATTAGTACCAGGAGTCGGGTGGGAAAGTATGATTACAAAATCCTAAAATAAATGGAGAAATATCATTATAAAATCCTAAAATCTGTGAGCAGCAGGATAGCAAGAAACAAAAGCTAAACCCACCAGTTTTTATGCTAGGGAAGTGACACAGGTTATGCTCTCTGTCTGGTCTGTCACCTAAATTGACTAGCAAGTCAGTGATCTGAGAACTTCAAGGTTTAAAAAAAAAAAAAGACAAATGTGTTGACCCTGAACAATACATTCTTAGGTAGTAGCTCCAAAACTAAATTCTATCCAAGTAGCTTGAAAAGCTCTCTGTGAGGTGCTGGGTGACAGCTTCATAGCAACTATCTAATTAAAACTGTTGCCTTCCTTCCAAACCTTATTGTTAAAGGTAGTTTCAACTTACTGGCATCAAATTTGGGGGAAGGTAATTAGAGAACACACAACTATAGGTAAAAGGCTTGAGTCTTTGAGTTTAAAAATTATTTTTAGCAAGATCTTTAGCTGTTGTTAATCATGCATGGAAATAATGGGAAGCAAAGAGAAGAGGTGTTGCATTTTGGGAGAACTGAATGAACCCAAATCTCCAAGTCCAACCTGTTGAAGCTCAAGTGGATTCAACACCTCAGGCAACCCCAGTGCCTAGAAATCTCTATCAGCATGAAGTAGGCTCTGAAAGCTATGATGTCTCAAGAGAGCAAAGTTTCTACTTCCTGCTTCAGACATGGCAGTAGAGGATACTAGACCCCAAACACCTTCCCTAGGATGGTCAGTCTTCTCCTCTGTTAGAAAGGCCCCTTTGTTCTTTATTAGCAGAATTTGATCATTATTATAAGATTCCGCAGAAATCCGCTCATTCTGGGGTTTTGCATTTTCTGAAGAGTAATTTTAACTGTGGTTTTCCTATCTTACTTCATCACAGTTAAAGAGTGAGTAAGAGGGCAAATAAATAGACTTTTGGTTCATGATTTAGGCTATGGTTTATATGTTTTCCCTCCAAAGTCAATGTTGAATATAATTCTCAATTCAACAGTATTAGAAGTGAAGCCTTTCAGATGTGTATAATCTACAGTCCTGGAGCCACATGTACCTAAGATATGGCCTAATGCAAAATTGTAATCTTACTTAAACATTATAAGATTTTTGGGGGGAGTGATTTTTTTCCCTTTGGTTGCATGTTGCAGTGTCAAAAGGTTGAGCATATCTGTGAGAATTTAACCTTTGTGAATAGGAGCATTCTTACTCTAGAAGGCATAAGGAGGTCTGTTTGGCTGCTTTTCAATGATCTATAGCTACACCATAGCTATCTTGTCATAGAATGACAAGATAATCATTTATGATCTCACAATTCCATGGGTTGAGTAGGATCAGATGAACAGTTCTTCCTTAGGAATCTCTAAGTAGTTGGGGGGTCAAATGGCAGCTAGGAATGGAATCATCTGAAGAACATGGTTGTCCCTGGATGCCAGCTATTGACTAAAGGCTTTGAAGAAGCAAGATCTTATCAAACTCCAAATTTCCTACCATTTTCATCTTGGACTTGTTAGTCTTCAGAACTGTAAGAAATAAATTTCTAGTATTTATAAAAAGTCATTAGTCTAAAGCATTTTATTATAGCAGATTGAAAAGACTACGCTGTAAGTGGTGGTATGTGCCTTTAATCCTAGTACTAGGGAGGCAGAATAAAGTGGATCTCTGAGCTTGAGGCCAGCCTGGTCTACAAAGTGAGTTCCAGGGTAGCCAGGCCACACAGAGAAACTGTGTCTTAAAACAAGAGGAGGAGGAGGAGGAGGAGGAGGAGGAGGAGGAGGAGGAGGAGGAGAAAAAAGAAGAAGAGGGGGGAAGAGGAGGAAGGAGGGAGGAGGAGGGAGGAGAGGGAAGAGGAACAGGGAGGAGGAGGGAGGAGGAGGGAGGAGGGGGAGGAGAAGGGAGGAAGAAAGGAAGGAAGGAAGGAAGGAAGGAAGGAAGGAAGGAAGGAAGGAAGGAAAGACAAGACAAGACTAAAACAGATAGTATAATATTGTGTCTGGACTCAAAGAGGGATGCTTAGCAGCAGCAACTTATCTCTCGACAAGACTTTATGTTTTCTTCTCTTGGGGGGGCGGGTATGTCCTATGAGGGAGAAGAGAGATGCACATACATTTTTGAGTTGACAAAGGGGTTAAAGTGTAGCCGAGACTGTTTTATCTGCACACCCGACCCCCACTTTTTTTCCCTCAGGTTTTTAAGACAGGTTCTTATAAGGGGTAGGCTGTTCCTAAAACTTGCTCCATGGTTGAGACTGGCCTTGAGCTTTTGATCTTCCTATCTCCACCTCCCAAACAAATATTTATTCCACTTTCCTCAATTCTATAGTATGAAAATCCTTCATGTTTTGCCTGATACATGCTACTACAAAGACTCTACTTCCTGGACTTCTTCCTGTCAGTCAGGTAAGGTGATGTAATGGAGGCATGGCCACTGGGATGCTTGTAGTAGTAATAATGTGAGTAGCTCATAGAAACTACTTTTTAAAAGAAGGGAATAGTCCCTTCTCCTTACCAATGTCTTCTTTCTGCTGAATGGAATAAGGGCATGAGAGTTGGGGCTGATACAATCATAGTGGGCCATAAAATGGTTAGAAAATGTAGATGATGCAGATAAGGTTTAAAAAAAAAAGTTAAGAAAAAAATTCTGTGTCACTGACACTGGAGACAGCACCATAATCTCTAAGCTCCAGGCTTGGATGGAAGAGAAAGTCTGTAACTTGTTTAATCCACTGGTTTGGTTTTGGTTTTTTTTGTTGTTTTTCTTTGTTGTTGTTTTGTTTGTTCTGTTTTGTTTTGAGGGGCGGATTGGGTGATGGACCTATAGAGTTAGAGGCAGAAAGAATTCTACCTCATACCCAGAAGCCTAATTTTAATACAGGGGAAGTTGTTCCTTTTGATTTGTCCCAGTTTCCCAAAAATGAGCCTATTTGGGCCCTAAGGACAAAGATTAAAGCAAGCATAATACCACCGTATCCCGTATCCTAGGTATATTGGATAAAGGAGAGCAGGAAGCTCATACCCAGTTATTGGTGAGGACCTAGCTCATTCTGAATGAAGACCATGAGACTTGAGGTCCTCAGACCCACATTCTCTGAGTTTCAGCCAGAAGCTTGTCTGCAAAGCCTTTCATTCGATCGCCGCCTGCCAGCGTGGCTTAGGAAGAAGAGCCCAGCTGGCTGAGACCCTCCAGGGCTCTGGAAAAATGACTGAATCCTTCCAAGCAGTTTTAAAAGTTAGTCCACTTTAAACATTACATCAAGTTTACATTTTGTTCTACCTGGTTGTGTGTAAGTCTATTTTTGCTGTCTAGCTCCTTTCATCTCTCACCAATTTTGTGTGCGTGTGTGTGTGTGTGTGTGTGTATTGTTTAATTTTAACATCTTCTTTTCTCCAAATTATATTTTATTAATTTGGTGCAGTTGGTAGCCTTCCTCTGACTCCACATAATTGCTTAATCACGTCAGTATATTGATTCAAGCATTTTGTTATTCGTTACCTAAACATTACTAGTTCCTTTCCGTTTCCTCCGTCGTACAATGATAACACTTGTTTATAAAACTGCTTTGAATTTATCAAGGGAAAAGAGCAACATCAAGATGAAGTGCTCTGTTGTTCTTCCCCTGGAGTTATGCCTTGGCTCCATTTTCAACGTGGGGCATAAATTGTAAGCGATTCTGCCAAGAACACTCCAGTTCTGATCAGCCATATGAGATGAATTTCTCCAAGCCAGCTTGTTGTGCGACTTGATGAAGATGAGACGTAGATCCAGGCAAGAAGGGCGTTGCATGCCAGGGCTACTGTGCTACCACTGACTTGCAAAACCCTCTCTGGTCCTTCTCTTCCTGCCACTTCTGTCCTTATTTCTTTGTTTCCAATTTCTCTGACTCCTCCTTTCTTCGCATGTCCCTTCCTTCCTGCCTTCCCTCCTCCCACACATGCTCACTGAGTGTTTTGTGCCCAACTCTTAGGCATAGTTCCTTTGATGGACTTGGCCATGTTACTTGCAGGTACTGCAGACAATGGCCCTACCAAGCATTTGGTCAACAGCCAGCATCTTGTGATAGCCAAGAGTTTCTGGTGACTCTAGTTCCTGCTGTGATTTGACTCCAACTATATAGTATCCCTAAGGTAGAACTTCCCAGTTGATCTTTCCCAACACAGGGGTTCATGAAATTATGGTAACCTATGGTCTCAAGCATAGCCAGTCTTTGCTAATTTGTGGGTTCTTCTTTTTCCCACCCTTTATCCCTCATGTTTCACTCTCTATCATTAGATAGGAGAGAAAAGATAGAGGAGAGGAAGAGAGTGAGAGATCCCTGAATCTGATTTCTTTCCTTTTGCTTCTTCTTTGACCATGGCTACTCACAAATCAAAACTAACCTCCCTAAAGGTCTACCAACCACCAACCACCACTCTTGGGGCCCTAGCATTTGTATACTCTCTGAGAAGTTCCCAGAAGTCCAACTGTCACACAGTCACAGAAACTATCTGAAGCTGACAAAACCATGCCTCTGAGCATGAGGCAAATCATAGTCAGCTGCTTCAGACCAAAGCAGCTCCATATCCCACACCTGGGATTAAAATGAAAGCACATTCTTACAGTATTTCTGTGTTCTTTAAAGAAACCAAAGTTCCAGAATTCTCACTACACTTAAGTTGGGATGCTATAGGATAGTTTATAATATAGCAGTAGACAGCTGAAATGAGTGTTTACCATGAGCTAGGGAATGTTCTAGAACCTAGAGAATAAGCAAATGTGTCTCTGAGTCCACATGCTAGAGAGAAAGGCAATCAATTAATGTACACACACACACACACACACACACACACACAGTGTAGTAAAAGAAAATAGACAACGAAAGTTGCACATAAAGTGTGAGTGGCTAGGGTAGGGTTTCCTGGGGAGATGATTTTATTTTTACATCTAAGTGTTTTGCTTGCATGCATATCTGTGCACTGCATGTATGCCAAGTGCCCTCAGAGGTCAAAGAGGGCATTGGATTTCCAGGAATTAGAGTTACAGAAAGTTGCAAGCTTCCATGTGGGTTCTGGGAAATGAATAAAGGTCCTCTGCAAGAATATCAAGTGTTCTTAACTTTGGAGCCTTTATCCCTTGAGAACATGATTTTTGAGTTAAGGACAAAGAGAGGTTGGGAGCTAGTTGTGTGGCTGTCTAGGGGAAGATTGTCTTAGGGAGCACACATCAAGCACACAGACTCTCTTGTGTAGTCAAGGAACAGTGTACTGGTTGCTTTTCTCACTGCTGGGACCAAATGCCTGAGAAGCATCTGCTAAAGGAAGTTTTGGCTCACAGTTTGAGGGTTCTGGTCACCATGCTGACATGGTGGAGATTTGAAACAGCTGGTCTTATAGGGTCAAAAAGGAGAGAGAGAGAGAGAGAGAGAGAGAGAGAGAGAGAGAGAGAGAGAGAGAGAGAGAAGAAATGCTGGTCCTAAGCAAACTTTCTTCTTTTTATTTAGTCCAGGACCCCAGACCTTTGAAATGGGCGGCTATTGTTCAAGGTGGGTCTTCCTTCTTCAGTCAGACTTTTCTGGAAATATCCTCATAAAGACACACACACCCAGAAGTGTGTTTCTATGATGGTTCTAAATCCAGATAGTTTGACAATGAAGAAAGGCCATCACAACCGCACCCACTGTCAACTTGACACCCAGACACAGCACTTTAAATCTTACATTCTATCCTTAGCCCCAAAGGACTCAGTTTCAACTCATAATGAAAAAAGCAGTTCCTTTCTAAGAGTTCAGTCTTTAATGGTTTCACTCACTGTTCAAAAGTATAGCCTCTTCTGAGACTCAAAGCAACCTCTTAACTATAAGCTCCTACAAAAAACTTAGCTTACATACTTCTGGTATACAATGGCACAGAATAAACATTCTTATGCAAAAAGGGAGGAACATGGACACATCAAGAAAATATTGGTTCATGGGGCAGTGGTGGTACACACCTTTAATCCCAGCACTCGGGAGGCAGAGGTAGAGGCAGAATCTTTGGGAGTTTGAGGCCAGCCTGGTCTACAGAGCTGGACGACCAGGGATACACAAAGAAATCCTGTCTCAAAAAAAAAGTTAACTCAAAGCCAGATCCATATCTAGCAACATACACACCAAACTCAGTAGTTCTATACCTGTACTTGTGAGGGAATCCTCTGGACTTCAATGGCTGGGGCATACCTGGCCCTCCAGTTCTTCCACCTCACACACAAGCAGACTCTCTTGGGCTAGCTGCACTTCCTGACTGTCTTTTTCCTTAACATACATCCCAGATTCCCAGGCATCTCCAACATCTCGGGACCTTTGCTGAAATTCCGGTTTCACCTTCGCAGGTTTATGCAATGGTCTATCGGGTACTCCTTTCAGAAACTCTGGCTCTGGCTCAAGGCCTTTCTGGAATCTTGGTGCTCCCATCCCCCACCTCAAACTATTGTATCTTTCATGCCTGCAAAAATCAGTAAGCACAATGTGGCTGATACTGTCAAGTTCTGCTGCCAGATGAAATATAGCCTGACTTTGTGGTGACCTCTGCATGCCTCTGAGGTTGAGCCTGGGGAAACACTTCTATGCAGGTATTTTGAGTGTAGACCCTCCCACCCACTGGTGGCATTCTCAGTATAGATTTTCTTCCTTTCAAATGGTTCTCTATTTTCACAGGTTGGACACTTCCATGGGTGGGGTTGTCCTCAGACCAGCACTGCTATTTTTCCTAGCACGGAACACAGGTTTCTCTTTAACCAGCATCCTTACCAGAGATGACTGCGTTGCACCCTTATCTTCAGCTTAAATTGCTTTCACTTCTTTCCTCAGAAAACTGCACATTTCCACATCTTTCTTCTCCACTTAGTGTTTTTTTTCACCACCCTCATCTAGGAAGGGGCAACTCATTTGAGAAAATGCCTGCATCGGATGTGGACTTTTCTTACTATGGGAGGACCTGGGCCACTGTGGATGGTGCCACTCCGGGGCTGCTGATCCTGGGTGTATAAGGAAGAACTGAACAAGCTACAGAGAGTGAGGCAGTGAGCAGTACTCCTTTGTGGCCTCTGCTTTAGTTCATGCCTCCAGATTTGTGACTTGAGTTCTGCCACTGGCTTCCCTTGATGGTGGTCTCTAAAGTGTAAGGTGAAATAAACTCCTTCTTCCCAAGATGCTTTGGGTCATGGTCTTTATCCAAGCCAAGAGAAACCAAACTAAGGAAGGTCCTCATACTTGTGTGGTGTCTTAGGGTTAGAATTGCTGTGATGAAACACAACATATATGGGTGTTATATGGAACTGCGAGTTCATCACCAAAAGTAGTGAGGGCAGGAACTCAAACAGGGCAGGAACCTGGAGGCAGGAGCTGATGCAGAGGCCATGGAGGAGTGCTGCTTACTAGCATATTTGGCCTGCTTTCTTATAGAATCTAGGATCACCAGCCTAGGGATGGTACCACCCACAATGGTCTGGACCCTCCCCTATCAACCACTAATTAAGAAAATACCCTACAACCGAATCTTATGGAAGCAGTTTCTCAACTGTGTTTCCCTCCTTTCAGATGTACTTTCCTTGTGTCAAGTTGACATAAATCAAGCCAGAACACACAGCAAGCACTTTACCACACAAGTTCTTGCTCTAGCCCTCTTCCTTGTCTTTTTCCATACATGTATCTGAGTAGAAAGATACTGAAACTTCCTTGAGCAAATTAGTACCTTGCAATGTTCCAGAGAAGACCAAGAGAGACACTTGTCCTGATTGATAGAGACCCACTCAAAGTGTGGCCTTCCTTCTCCTCCTTTCCCTTCTTGGAAAAGCCCTTTCTACCCTGTCTCCAAAGATACCTAAGATGGAACTTTGAAGAGATTACCCATCCCTATCTTCTCAATATTACCATCCCTTTAATGATCCCAATTCCTTTAATCAGCTCTCAACTCCTAAACACTGGCTTTTGAGTAGTAAGCCACCAGAATCTTCATTCCATTCACAACTCAAAATTATTTAGTTGAAAGTTTACATGATTCAACAACTATTAAAGGATAGATTTAATAAGGAGCTTTCCAAATTTATGAAAATGTAACGGTTCATGCAAGTGTCAATGTGAAATAACTACCCTGTGGTAAAGGAAGTAAGATCGTGACATATGAACACAGGTTTAATTTATCCTGAATGACATCTCCCACTGTGGAAAAGGTTATGTATAATCATCGTAATCACAGAATAAAAGAGGGACTGGAGTCAACACATTCATCAGTTACACTGGTGGGAATCCCTGCTGGCCTACAGCTACAGCAAGGTGAGACAATGTGTTCTAGGAGTCAGATGTTACCTCGCTCCAGTCTTACTTCTAGGCCTGGTGGAGTCTAGTGGTCGAGCAGGCTTAGTGACACATTCCAGGAATTCTGTCTAGTGCTCAGGATAATGTGAGGCCGGAAACAGAGGTTGATAGCAATAGATAAGAGAGCCCAAGACAACTTTGGCTCTTGATCTCCAACATTCCATCTCTCCACAGTGATGTTTAACTCAGCCAGGGTGTTGTACAAGACTCTCCTCTAAGCAAACTGCTACCATCTTCAGGAGTCTGCTGGGTCCCTCAGAGAAGGAGGGATCAGGGAAGGTCATGGAATTATCACCTGAGAATCCAGCCACCCTTCCCAACCAGTTGTATGAAATTCTCTGTTGGGGGAGGAGCTAAAGACTCTAGGTGGGGAAAGATGAGGGAAGGGAGTCCCATCTATATAGCCTTAGGGAAGCCATCTTGGCTGAAGGGTGCAGACCTTCCAGTGTGACTACCTTAAGCTCACCCGTGCTTGTTCCCACAGCCTCTCACCCACTGCTCTGTAAATAGACCCAGTAAATTTATTGGTATCTTGGCTTGCTATTGGGACCTGAGGAGGAGGGGCAAGTGTTGTTTCTATCTCTCTCCTGGAAGGAATGTCAGCAACATAAGATAAATCAGTCTGCAAGGTCTTCTGTGGAGATAGGGCTTCTTCCAGTTCAATGGAGCCAACTAGCCACCTTCCGAATGCTACAGCTTTACAGCTTCCTAGCCACCTGCTTTGTTCACACACAGCCATTCCCCGATCTTAGGCTGGCCCAGCATGGTAGACTGACACCCAGCTCCAGACTCCATTGTTCAGTTGAGACCTCAGGCATAATGAGGATCTACTCACCAGACAGTGACTCTAGCCTCAGTATGAGTCACAACTTGTGCTCCTAACTTTGAACCCAGGGAGCAGGACCCTGGGACTTTAATCCCTTCCCTCCTGGGGTCACTAGAATCTTAAGGGAATAGGTCTCCATTTCCAGGATGGGAGGTCTGTGTAGGAAAGAAAAAGACTTGAACAGAAATAGATTGAGAAGAGAGGGGAAAAAGCGCTGCCAAAATGTCTCCCAGAACAAAGCTCGTACTTGACCTACATGTATGTAACTTCCAGTCTGTGAGTGTACAGCTACCGAGCAAAGTTGATCTGCTCCAAAATGAAGAAGCCTTCCACAGACAATGGGTCCAACCTTACATCAGAAACCACAGGAAACCACGTACAGTGGTCTTTACAGCACAAAGAAGACACACAGGATGTATTTTTTGTCTTGTGAGTTCTCCACCATAGAGACTCGGTTCTGCCTTCCATTTTAGACCTTAGACAATGCCCTCCTTAAACCTGGCTGCAAAGTGAGAAAACAAGCAAGAAGGGAACCTACCCTTCAGTTCGCGCTCTTCAGAACTGCCAGGATGCCCTTCCAAAATGCAAAGCAAAATCTGACCTAAATTTCCCTCCTTCCTTCCTCACTCCTTCCATCTCCCTCCCAGGCCATTTCCTTTCCCTTCTTTTCTTTCCTATTCTCTTCAGACCTTTCCCTCTGCTCCTCTTTAGAAAATATTTACTAGTTCCTTGCTTTCATTTCTTATTTATTCTTTAATGATTATATATATATATATATATTGAACTCCTCTGGACCCCTTCTTCCCAGACCTTTCTATTCCTACATTTATGTCTTTTGTTGTTGTTTAGTAAACAACTCTCCACGTCTAGGTAAAGTCAATGGCATATGCATAGGTGTGAATTTTTTCTTTCTTTGTTTAACCAGCTCATGGGTAATTTCCAGTGGCTATGCCTCTGAAGAAAAATCACTCCCCCTCTTCCAGAAACTATTAACTAACAATAACTCTTCATATAGGGGTGTGGCCTCATGTGTCCCTGCATCCGTGCTGGACCATTGATTGGCCTGTGTATCTATCCACAGATGCAGTGAGTTCACGCGTGCTACCTTTGTCATGTCTAGATGTGAGTTCATGTGTGTTACCTTGTGTCATGTCTGGATGTGAGTTCACGTGTGTTACCTTCTGTCATATCTGGATGTGCGTTCATGTGCGACCTTCTGTCGTGTCTAGAAGATGACATGTCACAGTACCCTTCACCATCTGCCAGCTCTTACATTTCCCCTCTGCCCCCTTCCAGGATGTTTCCTGAGTCTTAGGGAAGGAGAGATGGTGTACATGCTCCGTTAGGACTGAGTACTCAGTAGTTGTTTATAGTCATTTGTTTGCAACATTTCAACCACTAAGAAGCTTCTCTAATCAAGGCTGAGGGTATCACTAATATACTAGCATAAACGTTAATATTGACAAGGGAGAAGGCAGCTAACAACATGCCCATTTGAAAAAGCAACAGTAGCAAGTCCCTCACTAGGGCCTCCAACCTCCTAGTCATGGGCTTTTAACCAGGTTAAGGTATTAGACATGAATTCCCTCCTGTGATGCAGGCCTCACATCTACCCAGAATGTGGTTGGTTACCTTCAGAGCAGCTGTGCCACTATGTCACCAGTCACCAGTAGGTACATTTTGTCTGGCAGGTCAGTATTATAGTATGCATGGTCACCCCTGGGATGAGCCCACAGATGGCTTTTCTTTTTCAGTGGCCTCCGTGTTGATACAAAACCAGCCAGTATAGTAATCTCTCATGTGTTCACTCATTGATTGACTCCCAGGAATAGTGCTTTCAGGAAGAACAATTTTTAGCCACACTCCCACAGTGAGACCACTGGAGGTCCCAAGACAGTAAATAATACAAACTTGACGAAAGGAGATGACTTTTAAATGCTCACAAGGACATGTGTCTCCAGGAGAGATTACTGTCCCCAGAGTATACATCTGTACCTAACAGGACAGCCTGTGTAGATGGAGGGACCTCCCATAGCCCCCTAACCATAGAGTCGAAGCGACGGAGAGTGGCTACCACAGATCCACTTATCTGTGCCCACCAGTGACATTTATTCCCCCTCCATTTCTCTGCTGCTGTCAACTGAAGGAGTGAAAGTGGTGACTCCTGGAAGGAGTCAGGGAAAGAAGCCAGCCAGGTGCAGGCAGGAAGGCATTAGTCTAAGGCATTAATTAGTCTGTAGAGTTTAAAAATAATAACAAAACCAACTAAAAGCCATCTGGTTTATATAATCACCACAGTCATGGCAATTCTGAACAGTTGGCAACTAATGTAGCCAAAGGCTGGTCTTCGATCTTCTAAAAAATGCCATTGGTTGGAAGAGCTCCCTAGTACCAAGTTGTGACTTTTATGCAATTCCAGAATAATCAAATATTTCGGCTCTAATAATATTTGTTAGTATTTACACTAACACTAAGCCAAATAAACACGAAGCCAAAACCAAGTGTATATAGGTGTGTGTAGTCCTTTTTACCCTCTATGCTGGAGCTCCCCCAGACCCCTACTTTTTTTTTTTTTAAATCAGGAAGCTTCTTGTAACACAGAGATCCTTTGCTAAAACACGCAGGAGAATTGAGGTAATGGCCCAAGAAGGCAGAGCCCTGTCAGAATGACTCAGAAAACTGCATCCATCACTTACCCTGTACTGGGAGGGTCTGCCAGGCCCACCGCCTAGAGATTTTATTCATGTATTTTATTCTCCTTTTTTGGAAAACCTACAAAAATCACCTCGTAATTCAGGATATTAGAGAATCCATTAGTTCTGGGGATGGGATCCTAAGGGAAACTAAATACTAACAAATACTCCTATTGACTGACACCCTCAGACACTCAAATTGCTTAAACCAGCTCCTAATTGGGAACAGCTGGCAGAAGAGAGCAAAGCCTGTGGCCAGACCGGGAATCTGGTTACAAATCTGGTCCTAGAAAGAAACCAGTCTCCATTAAGGGGTTAAAATGTGGAAGGTCAAGAGAGCTGTCTTCCAGTCTTCTGTCCTCAGGAGTGGAGCAGGAATGGAAAGTGGCTAAGTGAACCCCCCCCCCCCCCCAGAACAAAGCGTTCACATGGCAGCTACAGCCCCTTGCTCAGCCTGGGACTGAGTTTGAGAAGAGACTGAGTGGGTGGGGAGGGGCCTGAGCTCCAGCACGATTTCCCCCGAGACATTATCTTTCCAGAGTTGACATCACTAATCCTGATGTGTCCAGCCAAATACCTTTCCCCAGAGTTTTTCCTTCTCTGCTGGGAAGTGCAGATCTGCACACCTATGGGGTAGGGGGAAGGGTACCGACTTTAACTTGGCCTGTGTCACCCAGTGTCCCTCCAGATCCACAGTGTCCTGCACTCTGCTAAGCCGCCCAGCCGCTGGGCTGTGTGCCCTGACCCTGCTGTGGTCAGAACCATAGCTCTGCTCTTGGAAAGCTGTGCGCAAGGCCCACCCTCTAGGCCTTGGCATTGGGTCTGAAACCCAGACTGGGAACCAGAGAAGGCAAGGAAAGGTCTCAGGTCTGTAGACCACCCCTCTGCACAGTCAACTGGCAGCGGTGGTCATTAGTGACTGGTGGGCTGGATGGTGGTGGCAGTCCCACTGGGTAGTTTTCAATGGTGTGACCTTGGCTCTGTTTTTTGGTGCCAAATACTTTGGTTCATGCCTGTTCACCGAGCCAAATTTCCCAGGCTTCCCGTCGATTCTGTGAACTACTTGAAAGCTCTCCAATAATTTTTCTTTTTGTTTTTTTTTTCTACCTAAGAGTCGATTTGTAGTGTTGGAAGTCAAGAACCCTGCCTGGTACAGCATCTGTCCCTGCAAGACTCAGGAAACCAGGGACATGAGGGCTGGTGTGTGTGTGTGTGTGTGTGTGTGTGTGTGTGTGTGTGTGTGTGTGTGTGTGCACTAGACATCTGATAAAGAAAGGCAGTGTGGAAATTCAGGGAGAGGGAGGGGAAGGGAAGAGGGAAGAATGGAAAGGTTGGTGTTGAGGGACAGCAGCCAGGAAGGGGTCACACACCTTGTTAATGCCTGTAATAAGAGCCTTAGAGGAAACTGCCCCAGTGGCCTCCCTAAGGTATTTCTGCATTGCTATTTCTGTCAGACAATGTGGTTTAAATTGTTTCTCGGCACTGTTTTAGGAACAACAGTTACTTGATTCAGTCTTGCTTCTGGAGATAAACCCGGGCGTTAGCTTTAACTTTATACATTGATCAAGCATGCAGCATGCTGGGAAGCGTACAGATATATGGGCATGCATATGCATGGCGTGCTATGATATGATAAATACATGCATGAGGAAATCAGGTCTGGGGCTAGTTATGTGGGAGGGGAACCTTTATGTAGCATGCTTATTTAATGTCTCAAAGGGGAAACATTACTTATTATGCCACATTAGCGTATCATGTGTCTTATGGGTAGACAGAATGAAGAATCTTCGACAATTAATAGAAATTGCAGGAAAAATTATGATTAACTGCCATCTGCTGGCTTCTGTGCATTTTATTTTCATGCAGCTTCTAGCCTGCCCTCGTAATTATTGGTGCCTGTCTTTCCCGTACTTAACTGGTTCTGTTAACCAGTGCTGCCCTTTGTGGATACAGGGGCGGGGTGGAGGGTGTACGCGCAAGAGGATGAAGCTAACTCAAATACACGAATCCATCTTCTTCTATATTCCAATTGGAGAGAGCAGGCTACAGCTTATTTTAGAATTCTGTTTTCGTAGCAGATTGAGCAGGCAGTGTATGCTTAGTGTGTGTATAGTAGGGGCAGGCAGTGCTTTGAAAGTCACTTCTCTCTCTCATCTCTGATGACCGATAGGGTTTGCATCTCAAAGGCTCTGTGGGCTTCTGGCAGGTGAGGTATTTCCAAGTCTCATTCAGATGACATTGTAGCCTGGGAGCCTGTTGCAGCTCCAAACCTGGTGGGAAGGGAAGCAGATTCCACCAGAGTGTATTTGACCCTTTGCCCCAAAACCCCTACTAGAAGTGCTCAGCAGGAAATAGATCTTCACTATTAGTAAATGAGGGTGACTTTTGTTTACATGGTGAGTCCAGGCATAGGCCAACCCCCCTCCCCCCTATTCCCCATGTAGACCTGAGAGTTGGTTATTTATCTGGGTGACTCACACTCCAAGTATGGTTTAAACTAATAAGATTGATGTTCCAAAGTTCTCAAGTAATTCCAAGTCATTGTGGTTGACCATTGCAACTTTAAAAATGTATTTTTTATTTATTTTTATTTATTTGTGGATGTGTGTGTGTGTGTACACCCGTGGGGAACGAGGCGGGGGTGTGTGTGTGTGTGTGGAGTATGTACACAGTCTGCCTATGTGTGGAGGCCAAAAGTAACAAAGCTGGTTTGGAGCTGCTACAGGCTCAGAGGCTACAGTGTCATCTGAATGAGACATGGAATACCTCACCTGTCAGAAGCCAGACAGAGCTGTTGAGATGCAAACCCTATTGGTCCTTTTGGTAGTGGGTGGAGGTGGGGGTTAGGATTTCTCACTGAAAACCTAAGGCTCAGCAGTTCAGTCATAGACTGGTTGACCAATGAGCTTTAGGGATTCATTTGTCTCCATCCTGCTCCCGCCCAACCCCTCCTGTACTGGGGTTTTTACGTGGGTACTTTTTAAGGCTTTTACGTGGGTACTGGGGATCCCGACTTAGGTCCTGATGCTTGCACCACAGTCAGCTTGCCACTGGAGTTGTCACCCACCAGAGCGCCCACATTTTTAGTATTTTTGTATATTTAACTATTTGAAATCAGTCATAGAATGTCAACCACGCCTAACGTCAAATGTTCATTCCTTATCATTTAATGTTACATTTGAGATGTTAAAACATACATAATGTGTTTGTGTTATAAAGTAAAATAACAGAATCAAAGGAGCTATGTCAGGTCTGGTACATTCATTCAGTTCAGATTAGAGCCAGGATGTCCCCAGTGGTGGCTCACGATGGTCGGAATGCTGTGTGTGCGCATTCACACTCAGCACCCTTTCTCTTGTCTCAATGGAAGCAAGGCTGGCACCTAGTCCCAAACCCATTACCGTGGTGGGCCATGTGACTCTCCCTGTGGACATCTGAAAGTGTCACTCCTGGGCAGAGGAGTCAAATATCCTGGAGGTTGCTATGACCCCCCCGTCCTGGCATACTGCTGGTGCTTACCTCACACCCCAACAGCAGCACCAGCAGCGGCTTTCTTCTACAGTCACCTCCAACTTTTGGTTCAAGTGGCCAAGGCAGGTGAGAAATGTAAGGGAGGGGCTATCTCTACGAGTGGTTTTGGTGATACATTCTAGTGTCCTGTGGGTGGGAAACAGTACTCCTCTGCCTCAGAATCCTCCAGCCCTCCCTGTCCACAGACTCCCTCTCTGCTTGCTTCCCTTCCTTCTGTACTAGCCAACTTTCAGCGTGATAAAAACTGACCGGACCGACTGAGGGGAGGAAAGGGTTTCTTAGGTTACAACTCATCACTGAGAGACAACCAGGACAGGGATTCAAGCAGGAACCTGGAGGTAAGAACTAAAGTAGAGGTCACAAATGAATGCAGCTGCTGCAAAAGAGAGTTCACCCTCCATTCAGGTTCTTCTCTCAAGACACATGGATGTCCGAGCTCCAGAGACCCAGAGGTAACGTGGAGGCTGTTGCTGGGTTTACACTGCAGCAAGATTCTCCCTCTGTACAATTGTTTTCCTCAGGGATGTTGTTCCCAAGGGTAGCCCAGGGGACCTTCATAACTAACATGCCATGTGTTTGTTTTTGTGTTCTGACAAGTTCCTAGGTGGGAGTCTTACAGAATCTGCCCTTGAGGGAATCTCAATCTGCCACACTTCATTAGTGTGGATCCCTAAATACTGCAGAGAGCAGGGTCCACATCACCTGTGGTGGACATGTCGCCTGAGGGAAACTGACCCCTGTTTGGTCAGGTCAAGGCTGTTTCAGGGTTCATTTGTCAGGCACTGTAAATTTAAACTGGTCTCAAACACCCACATTCTTTCTAGGTATCAATCTATTGCCTGAAAAGTGTTATTTGTCCTCTGTCTTTGGCTGTATTAGGGCACAAAGCGAAACAAAACAAAACATCTCCAAGTACAGTGCTTGGATCTGCTGAATACTTAGAAGCAAGAGAGACTGGAAGCCTCAGATGTAGTCTGAGAAGCAATCTCTCTCTCTCTCTCTCTCTCTCTCTCTCTCTCTCTCTCTCTCTCTCTCTTTCTCTGACCTCCTCCCACCCTCCTGTCATCTCCCTCATAGATCCCAGAATCCCCCTTTACTCAGGGTGTGCCATTGAGATCTCCAATCTCTCTCTCCCAAGTCCACTCCTTCCCTCCTCCTCTGAAGGCCTCACTCCAGTGGGTCCAGTCTGATCTCAGGGAGGAAGGCAGGCTGTAGAGGGAGGCCTCACTGGGTGCCCCGTCTTTTACATCAGGTCACACCTTCTGGATGATTCATTGGTTCATGACTGTCTCTTCTTCATTAAAGAAGCAGAAAGACTTTTCCTGGGGGTTTATGTCTTCATTTGTGAAGGTTCTTCCATGATATAAAGCTTTGATTAGATACTTTGATCATGGCTTCCACTTGTTAACCTGTCCTTTGTTGTAGAGGGATCAGTCATGCTCCTTACCTTGTAGAAGAGGAGGAGAAGCGTTCTACCTTCTCCTACAGCTACAACTTCATATCTACTTATGTCTTGATTTCAGTTTTTTTTTGTGTGTCCCTTGGATTTTTGTTTGTTTGTTGTCTCACTGTAGCCCATGCTAGCCCCCAAGCTACTAACCTCTCAGCTTTACCTCCAACATACACTTATCAAATATACATGGATCTTCAAGACTATCTAGCAGATTTTGGGGAACAACTTGGCAGGGTGATGAGGCTAATGTCCCACTTCAGGCTAGTATGTAGAAAGGGTGATGTTTCCCTTCCCATGTGTTCTGACACTGTACCAGGGTATTGTTGTTCCTTTTCTTCACAACTCTAGTTCTGATGGGGGGGGTGCTGATGAACACTTATACACAGAACATGTTAATTCCACACACATTTCCAAGTCACCTTGTGAGTCACACACACAGATGAGAATGAATTATACAGGCTTTGCTGGCAGCCTTGCCTGGGAGATGGATGAACACAGAACAGCAGTGTAATGTCAGAAGAATGAAAAAAGGAGGTCAGAGAAGATGCCTGGGAACCAGAAAGGAGGGATCCAGGCCAGACCCAGGAAAAAAGAGCCACTTACGCCTGATCCGAAGGATTTTCGAACTCTCATGCTCTAAGCTGGGCTAGGTGGCACAGGCCTGTAAACTCAGATATTTGAAGACTGAGGCAGGAGGATCAAGAGCTCCAGGATACTGGGTGTGGTGGCATATGCCTGAGGCCATAACATTTGGGAGGTGGAAAAAGGAAGGTCAGGAGTTCAAGATTAGCCTCTGCAATATAGCAAGGTAGAGGCAGCTTGAGTTGTGTGAAGAAACATCTCTTTAAAAAAAGGATAAGGGAAAACTAAGACCTGCCTGGGCAATTTAGTGAGACTGTTTCAAAATATAAATAACAAAAACAAGGGACAAAGCTCAATGACAGAGAATTTGCCCAGCAAACCTGGCCTTAATCCCAGACACTGCTGAGGGAAGGGAGCTAGCTCCCAGCTAGTGAACAGTGTGTGCAAAGTCACAGAAGATTTTGGTTGACCAGATATGGGGATGTAGAGCAAAACCAGGGATGACTACCAGAACCTTGGGAACTGAGGCTTGATGAGTTTCTCTTCAGACAACAGGAACCAACTTTCCAGAAGGCAAATCAGAGTCTAATATTGATTAAGAGATCAAATACGGCCTGGTACTCATTAGGTAAAAAGCCTGGCTTAGGATTTGTGGCCATCCTCCTGCCTCTACCTTTTGAATGCTGAAGTAAGCCTAGCTGATTGTGGAATTAGCATAATGCATGTATTTTACACAGATTAAATCACATATTCCTTTGAGAGCTTGAAGGGGGTCCTGCAAGTGTTCATGCAGGCAGGAATCTGAAAAGAGAGGAGAATAAAAACACAATTCAAGAGTATCCTTGTCAACCTGGACGGACTCTGCGGAGTCTAGGGATGTGCGGGTCATTGTCAGCTTATTTAAAACACATTACAGTTTGGAAAGAGGTTTCCGGGCAGTAATCATTCTGATTCTAAGTTCACAATAAAGCTTAAGGTGTGAACACATACAAAGTCCTTCACAAAGTGCATGTGACCATGAGGGTGAGTCCCAGATCTAAAAGGCCTAGAATCTAAAGTGGTCTCTAACCAATAACATAGAGGTGGGTCTGCAGGCTATAAAATACATATGACATCTCCCCTAAGGATGGGTTAACAGTCTAGGGAGAGAAGAGTCAGGTCTGCCTCTATAGCAAAACGTGGCTTAAATCAGCCTCCACAGGCGGTAAAAAGGCCACCAGACTGTTAATAAAATCCATTCCCAGCCTTCTGGAGGTGGTGGTGGGACTGGTACTTTATCTCATCCATTGAGAAGAGGCACGTGAGTATTTAACATTCCTGGTTTGCCAAGTGCTGTTCTGATAAAGTCAGACAGAGCTTTAGGATTCCTATTCTTAAAGGAGAAGCACCTTTTGGGTGAATAGCTGGGGTGGAATACGATGTGCAGGGCCTGGTGCTGCAGAGACAGCGTGAGAAGCATGTGGCATATGTGCTAAGGGAATGGTAGAGGGAAGGGGAGGGCTGTTTCTATAGGACATCATGACTATTTCCAGAGCCTGGAGACCTCCCTGCAAGGGCAGGTTCAGGCAGGTTTGGGGAGCACGCTACAGGGATTCCATGCAGATTCCAGGTAGAGGTTTCTATGGAGGAGTTGGATACTCAGGTTGGAGAGTGAGGGGTCTTGAGTGACAGCAGCTCAGAGTCAGTCCCTGAAGGTAAACGAGACAGGGTGAGTAAGAGGAGAGGACACTGGCGAGTCACAGCTGGTGGGAGCCAGCGTGAAGGCTAGTCTGTAAGCTCACGCTCTTATGTGGAGACTGGAGCTGGTAGACTGACCTCATACAACAGTAAGAATTCAGAAGGCCTGGCAACAAGCTAGGACATAGAAGTAGTAGGTAACAGGTGCCCCTTATCCAGGAGCTGGATCACTGCATAGCAGAGGAGAGGCAGAACGTAGCTGGAACGCCTCGGAACTTGAGACAGTGGCCTCCTCCTCCTCCTCCTCCTCCTCCTCCTCCTCCTCCTCCTCCTTCTTCTTCTTCTTGGTTTTTGAGACAGGGTTTCTTTGTGTAGCCCTGTCTGTCCTGGAACTCACTCTGTAGACCAGGCTGGCCTCAAACTCAGATATCCACCTGCCTCTGCCTCCCAAGTGCTGGGATTAAAGGTGTGCGCCACCACTGCCTGGCTTTTTGTTTTGTCTTGTTTTGTTTTGGTTTTGGTTTTTTGTTCTTTTTTTGTTTTAAGACACTGACTTCTTGAGTCAGATAAGCAAAAGCCAACATAGAGACCAAGAGGAGCACATGAGAATCAGAAAACCAGTGTGGCCTGGAAGCAAAGGGAGGTGATCCTTCCAAGGAGGAGAGGGCTTTCCTGGTGCGCTTGATGTCTACATAAAGAATTGGCCAGGAGGAGGAGAAGGAGGAGGAGAAGGAGGAGGAGGAAGAGGAGGAGGAGAAAGGAGGAAGGGAAGGAGGGGAGGAGGAAGAGGAGGAAGACAGGAGGGGAGGAGAAGCCGAGGAGGAAGGAGGGAAGAGGAGGAGGGGAGAAGGAATACAGAAAACTTTCAGAGTAAAAGAGTGCAACAGCTGAGTGCAGTGGTGCAAGGCTTACATTCTAGCACTTGGGGAAACTGGGCCAGGGGAACTCAGGTTTGTGGTGGGTACCGAGAGCCTGTATTGGGGGAAAAAGTAAAAAAGGAATGTGAATGCTCTTGAGGGAGTGGAGCTCAGAGGTAGAGCTTGTTTCATGCATGTGAGGCCTGGGTTCATTTTTCATATTGTGAAATATGTCAGCCCACACACTCCTACACACACACACACACACACAGATACACACACACACAGATACACACACACACACACACACACACACAGTAAATGGCATACAAATAGATGGAAGTTGCTTTAACATCACCCATCACCACAAAATGAATACTTATCTTTATCTATAAAGATGGTAAAGATGGCAAACACCATTTGGTAACAGTCTGTGTTGGACAAAGCACTGAGACCCAGGGCCACTGCCATGCTCTGTGAGTCAGAACATTCATGCCACTTTTATTTTTCCTTGACATAATCAGTTATCATAATGTGTCCAAACTGCAAATGCCTGTGTCCTTGAGCCAAATTTTACACTTCTAAGAATTTGCCCCGTAGCAATCTCACAAGTGTACAGAGATGTCACTTCTGCCATTCTAGTTACGATGAGGGTTAACAAACAAAAGAAAAACCAGAAGCAAGCTAAATGTTGGCCAGACAGCAGTTGTTGAAATGAAATGTAGTCCGTCCTTACAACTGGGGTGGCAGGGACTGGGAGGAGAAGGGTAGCGGTGGAAATACAAGTGCCTTGGAGCACGAGTGCATGTGCCAACACTGGATAAGCGGAGGCCGGGGGTGAGCAGTCCCTGGCTGTAGCATGGGCTGACAACACGCAGAGACAATTCGACACAGCTTTGTTTTGGTTGGACAGGGAGAGAAGCTGATGCTGTGTAACGCGACCCTTCTCCTCAGCCCCATCAATTTTTAATAATCCTTTAAACATCAGGATGTATTTGGTGTGATTGAATTTCTTGTAAATGCTGGTCAAAGGGCTGAGTTCTGTGTCAAGTGTGGCATGGAGTTAGAGAGTGAGCCAAACATGAGATGAATGACCAACATCTGGGTCACAGATGCTTATGTATACAGAAACATTTCCTTGACGTGTATGCAAAACTCTGTTACCAGAGTAACCTCTAGAGAGAGAGCTGGGTGTATGGTCCAGAGATGGGTTTCAGTTTTGCAGCTCATACTTTATTGGCATTTTTACTTCTTATTCTGTTTTATTTTATTATTTATTTGTCAAGCTGGGGTCTTGCTGTGTAGCTCAGGAAGGGCAATCCTCCTGCCTCTGCCTCTCATGTGCTGGAGGACAGGCACGTGCCCACATACGCCCTCATATTTTTACTTCTAAAATTACTTTTTAAAATGTCACCATTCAGATGATACACTAGGAAACTGTGAGGATTCCTCGCCAAGTTGAAAATAGCGTCTCAGCTTTGCCCCAGATTTGATATTGCATCATTGTGAGAACCCACTGTGATTCTGAAAAACAGGTATGAAGACGAGACCAGGGCTGCAAAAGGTTTCAGGAAAAGTTGATATTCTACTGGGAGATAATACAGCATCAGCAATACCCTGAACTCCAGGACAGAGGAACTGTCTTCTGAATTACACATTTCAACTCTACCATATCCAAGTTCCACTTGAACATGCAAATATTTCAACTGAAAGCACATGGCTGATCTAAAAAACTCAAGCAGGGAAATAAACCCAGATGCATAAATCCCAATTCAGTAACAAAAGAAATGTGAAAAAAAAAAAACCAAGAGAACCCCCGAAGTAATGTCATCTGGGGAGAATGAGTGAGATGGATTCCTGGGCAGAAAAGTCAGAAGAATGCTCATAAGTATGTCCTAAGAAATGAAAGAAGGAACGAGATCGTGATTGAGAGTCCAGATAACTGAATAAAATAAGAAGACGATGTGACATATGTAAGAAGAACTCGGCAATGAGAAAGGAATCCTGGAGGAATGCTGGAGATGAGAAACATAAATAAGATCTGTGAGATAGGTCTTACAATAGAAATGGATGAGGAGATGAGAGTATCTGAGCCCAGACTGCAGCAATCAAACAGACGCAGAGAAAATCACACCGAGGGCCCCGTGTGAAGAGCGAAGTATATACTCTCCTCTGAAAGCAGCAAGTGTATGGGTCATAGAGAGCATTTTTAAAAGACTCATAAGGGGAAAATTCTCAGAATTAGGAAAAAAAAAGATGGCAATGCAAGTCCAGGAGGGTTTTATGACTCCAAATAGGAAAACCTGGAAAATGAACCTCCCCCCTTATATTATAATTAAAATAATAAATACACAAATCAAAGAAAATATACCAAAAGGGGAAAGAGAGAAATGCAGACTTGCCTATGAAGGAAGGCCTTAAGGTGACAGCAGAATCTGCAAACAAGACTCTAAAAGGCAGAAGGTCTGGCTTGGAATGATGTATTTCAATTTCTGAAGGGCAACAGCTGTCAGTGCAGACTCATATACCCAGCAAAGCAACCTATCATAATTGAAGGAAAAATGAAAGCTTCCCATGATAAGAATGAAGGGATTTATAATGGCTGAGACAATTCTGTAGACAATGCTTGAAGGAATCCTTCAGGCTGGAGAGAAAAACTAATCCATCCATGAGACCACAAGAAAAAAAAAATAAACCATGCTAAACAAACAAGCAAGAACAGGAGGAAAATAACAAATGGTACCACCCACCAGATGCCAGGCAGCCATGCAGCAGGCAGCAATGCAGACCTCTCCATAATTGTGAATCTCAATGGTCTCAGTTTCCCAGCCAAACAGTCCAAGTTTTCCCACTGACTAGTACACTGGATAAAAAGAGCATCAAACCATCCATCTATTTCTTGTCTCCAGAGACCTACCTCATGACAAAAGATGGTTGCTACCCAAGGGAGAAAGGATGGAAAAAGGTTCTCTAAGCAGGTGAACCTAGGAGGCAAGCGAATTCTCGTATCTGACAAAATAAGCTTAAACAAAAACTGATGATAAAAGATAAAGAATAATATTTTATAATGATTCAGGAAGCAATCCTTCCAGAGCACATCAGAATGTTTAACAGATGCACCCCAAACATGGGTATATCCGGATTCATAAACAATACAGATCAACCCCTCCACAACAGTAGCTGATGGCTTAGCTACTTTTCTATTGCTGTGAAGAGACACCATGACCAAGGCAACTTACAAAAGAAAGCATCTTTTAGGAACTTCCTCACAGTTTCAGAAGGCGAGTCCCTGATCGTCATAGCAGGAAGCTTGACAGTTGACAGGCACATGTGGTGCTGGGGCAGTAGCTGAGAGCTTACATCTACCAATTGGAGGCAGGAGGCCAAGAGGGCCTGATGTGTTATTTGGTTTTTGTTTTTGTTGTTGTTCTTTGTTTGCTTGCTTTGTTTTGTTTTGTCTTGAGACAGGATCTTTCTACATAACCCTAGCTGCCCTGGAACTTGCTCTGTAGACCAAGCTGGCCTCAAACTCAGGGAGATCTGCCTGCCTCTGCCTCTGAGTGCTGGGTTTAAAAGTATGCACCACTATGCCAGGAAGGTGTGGGCTTTTGAAACCTCAAAGCCCATCCTCAGTGACACAGCTGCGCAAGGCTACATCTCCTAATCCTTTGTAACCAGTTCCACCAATGGCAGACCACCCATCCCAATATGAGTCTATGGGATCACTCATTCAAACCACCACAGTCAGTGACTAAGATATCTTAACTCTCACCAACTGACATGTCATTCTGCAAAAAATAAGATAATAGAGAAACATATAGGTTAAACGACATCATAGACAAATGAATTTAACAGACACCATCCAAATCCTGCAGAATGCACATTCTTCTCAGCAACCTACCGAACTCTCTGTAAAGTAGATCATATAATAGGACACAGCAAAGTCTTAACAAATATAGGACCATTGAAACAATACCTTGCATTCTAGCTGATTACAATGGAGTGTGACTACAAGTCAATACCAAGAGAACCCTCCAAATGCATACATGCTCTTAGAGATTAAATAATAACCTATTGAACAATGGAGGGTCCTTCGAGAAATCCAGAAAGAAATAAAAAAATTCTAGAATCAAATGAAAACACAACCTAAAAACCTGTAAGAGGCTATTAAAGCAGTCCAAAGAGGGGAGTTTACGGCTGTAAATAGACAGCAGCGAGATCTGATTTCTCTCTAACTTAACAGCATATAGACCCCAGGGCCCTGAGAAAAGAACAGGCTAAATCTCTAATGAGTATACGGAAAGATGGCAAATTCATATCAGAAATTAATGAAGTGGGAATAAGATAAATACAATAATGCAAAGAATAAATGACAGAGATGGGTTTTAAGATGATAAATAGATTGACAAACTTTTAGCCAAATCAAACAAAAGAACAAGAGAGAAAACTCAAATTGATAAAATTAGAGATGAAAATTGAGCCACCAAAAAAAAAAAACAAATAAACAAACAAAAATACCAATGAAATCCAGAAAAATCATTGTGTCATACCTTAAAAACATATATTACACTAGATTGGAAAAATTTAAAAGAAATAAATGAATTTCTAGGTGCATATGGCCTACCCAAATTAAACCAGAACAAGATATACTATTTAAACAGATATGTGGCAAGCAGTGAGATTGAAACAGTGATTAAAAATCCTCCGACTAAAAAAAGAACAGCTCCAGATGGACTCCCCGGTGAATCTCAGCAAACCTTAAAGAAGAACTCACACCAATGCTTCAAGTCATTACACAAAATCAGTAAGGAAAGGACATCACCAAACTCTGTCACGAAGCTTGTTTTACCCTGACCTAATTATACAACCACAGAACTCTCACAGACCAATCCTCCTGAAGAACACAGACACAAATAATTCTTGCCAAACAAATTCAAAACATATCAAAAAATAATTCACCATGGTTAAATTGGATTTATTCTAGAGATATACAAATGGTTTTATGTGTGAGTGTGTATTTGTACATGTGACTCCCTATATAAAAGAACTTAAGGACTCCAGAAAACAACTTTTATTTACCAAAGTAGCAGGATTAAGAATTATGCAAAAGCCATCCAATTTGCTAATGATAATACTGAGAAAGAAGTAAGGAAAACACCATTAACCACAGCCAACAAGAATAGCAACAGCCAGCAGCAGCAGCAGTAGCATGGTACTGGCATAAAAACAGATCAGTGGAATAAAAGATAAAAAAAACCACACAAGTCACACAATTACTATGACCTGATCTTTGACAAGAATGCCAAACATTCACAAAATAAAGAAAAAAATGAAAAAGAAAAAAAAATCTTTAACAATTATCTGTAGGAAACTAGATCTCTACATATAGAAGAATAAAAGTGGAGCTTTATCTCTCCCCCTGCACAAACATCAACTCCAAGGGGATAAAGGGCCTCAATGTAAACTCTGAAACTCTGAAGTTCTAGAGGACAAGTCGGGAGTGTCCCTCAAGATACAAGCATAGGGAAGGACTTTCTGAATAGGATGTTGGTAATTTAGGAAAGAGAGACAGCAGCAGCAATTAAGACCTCATATAATTAAAAGCTTCTGTATGGAAAAAGAAACTGTCAATAGAGTGAAGAGGAGGACAACAGAATGCCAGCTATGCAGAGGATCAGTCCCTACAATATGCAAAGAACTTAAGAAAGCAACATCAAGAAAACAAATGACTCAATCAACAAATGGACTACAGAAACGAACAGACTTCTCAGAGAAGAAATACAAATGGCTAATTAGTATTCTACAAAGTGCCCAACATCACTGACTACTTTGAGATTCTGTCTCACTCCAGTCAGAATGACTATTATTGAGTAGACAGGTGACAGCAAAGGCTAGTGAGTATGCAGTGGAGGAGAATTCTTACCCACTGTTGATAGGGGTGTAGATGAGTACAAGCACTATAGAAATCAATGTGGAGGTTTCTCGAAAAGCTAAAGGTAAGACAACCATATGGCCTAAGCACACACTCCTGGATGTATACCCAAAGGACTCCATATCGTAATACTGGATGTACTTACATATCCTTGTTTATGACTGCTTTATTCATCATAGCTGAGAAATGGAATCAGCCTAGATATATGTCAACTGATGAATGGGCAATGAAAATATACTATCTATATACAATGAAATTTTATTTACCTGTAAAGAAAAATGAAAATTGAAATTTGCAAGAAAATGACTAGAACTTGAAAGTACTATGCTAAGTGAAGTAGCCCAGGCCCAGCAAGACAGTTTGTATTCTCTATCACATTTGCAGCCTATCTTTGAGGTTTTAGATTTGTGTGTTTAATTTGGAGTGTCTGTAGAGGTCAGGAAGCAAGAAGGGGCCTGTGAAGTGCAGGAGGCCTTTAAGAGAAGGAATAGTAGAATACAAGTGATATGAAAGTAGACATGGGAAGGACTGCTGGAGGATAAAGATTAAGCAAGGACAGGAGGACTTCTTATCCTTGGGTTAACTGAAACTTAGGATGTATGAAAAAGCATTATGGAGATCCACTGCTTTGTAAGCAACTTTTAAAAAAACAACAAACAAACAAACCAGAAGTTTGGGTGGAGGTAGTCTGCACGGGTGTGCAATGCTTCTCCAACCATGGGTCATTAAGTGAAAATCTCAGGTCCAGATGTTATTGGTTAGAGATACCCCTGAATGCCCCATCACTACCACCAAAAAAACCCCAAAAAACCAAAAAAAAAAAAAAAAACCACAGTCTTTGCCATTGTTTCTTATTGTTCACTATAACTAAGTAGTAAGAGCCTATTGCTGAGGACACAATGCACTTTGGTTGTAGACCTTAGAGAAATCAAGTGGTAACTGTCTGTCCTAGAAACTCCTCTTTGATGGCTAGCTTCCACAGAGCAGGAAGATGTTCTATAGGCTACGAGATGAGTTTGGGGTCATCAATGGATTTATCTGAGAGTGGATTCTGCCTGCTGACCTGCCAGTCTACAAAGGTAAATGTAGCTTTTATTCTGTCAGATGAAGGGATGAGATGAGAGCTGTGCCCAAGCTATGCAAATTCATAGCTTAGGCTGAGCCCAGATGTTTCTGTCAAACTATTGCTAGGCCTAAGCCTGGAAACTTTTAGCCTCTGTACAATCTAGTCTACTGCAAGCCTCAACCTTGAAGGCTTTAGCTTTCAGCCTCAGTCTGCTAACCTAGGCCTAGAATGCTTTAGCCTGTGTGACTTACTGCTGAATAAACTCACCCTTTCTAACTCTTTCTGAACTCTGGCTGGTTGGTTCTACTCGGCTGTTCTGGCTCAAACTCCCTTCCAAGCTGACTAATTCAAATTGGATTCTCTCGGCTTCTGACCGAATTGCTCTACATAGAAAGACTGCCTCTGAACTCCACGAATTAAATGGCTCCAAACTCAACACAACTCAACTGAATTGAACTGACTTTGCTCCAAACTGCTCTTAAGAAGCCTCTCTTTCCTGTCTGTTCTCTTGAGAATTGGGTATTTCCTTTCTTTGACTTATTCTATCAAACCTTCCTCTGATTCGTCAATTTGTCTGCCCCTCAATTATGTGTTGCTGTTTGGGATTAAAGGTGTGTAGTGTGTCTGCATTGCAGCTGGATCATATTTTTGGATGTGATCCCTTCTATACCGGACAACATATATCTACTGGCTTGAAGGTTGTATGACTGTCATAGGAATAACTAAGCATTTACTAAATCTGTAAGAGGGAATTCTTTCCCAGCCCTATAAATTTACTCAAAAGCCTATAGCTGTGTAGATCATAGACTCTAGGAGGAACCTACTTCCTCTGCTAAGTGGGCATGTTGTCAAACCACATTGTCAACACTTATGCTTAGATTTATAGATTAGTACTGTTCTCAGCCTTGATCAGAGAAACTTCCTTTTATAGTGGATAGTGGCTAATACAGACTGATAACTCATGAAAGTACAGAGAATACATGATTGTTGAGTGCTAAACCCTAAATAGGGCATCTATACACACATACACACATACACACACACACACACACACACACACACACACATACACTCAGAGAGAGGGAGAGAGAGAGAGAGAGAGAGAGAGAGAGAGAGAGAGAGAGAGAGAGAGAGAGAGAGAGAGATCCCAGCACTGATTCTGATTCTTTGATTGCTCAGGGAACATCTCTAAAGTCAGAGAGGAAGAATATAAGAGCCAGAGGATGGTAAAGAGTGCTGTGCAATGCCGCCTCTGGACATTCTATGGCCAATACACAAACGAACACATAGGTATGGTTACATGCACAAGACCCACACAAGATCAAGCCAGTGATGGACAGGAAAGGAGCCCATGAGGCCCTAGCTGAAGAGCCATTAGCAATTGATGACTGCTAGTGTAGGAAGTTCTTTTCTTTGAGGGTATGGCAACTTCTAGATATTCGTAGTCTAATAATAGATTCATAATGTATGTACATGGGCTTTAAATCCACTGTGGTATTTAAGATATATATGCTTTATCTGTAATTCAGATATACATATATGCTCTCCCTTGACTAAATTTTCAGGAGGGTGTCCTTCAGTTAACTGAGACTTGTCACCATGCACAACAAACCGCCCTGTTTGATATAAGTACCATGCTCTCTAGCCTCTGAACCTACCCTCTCACCTACCCCATGTCTTGTGTGATCTGATAAACCAAAACACTAAAATGAAGGGTGAGTCACTTCCATGACCCTCAGCAGACACACACACACACACACACACACACACACACACACACACACACACACACACACAGACATTTCAGGGAAGTTGAAACCAACATTTACAGTAATTCTGATTTTTTACTAGTCCATTCTGTTCAGGAGGTGTGAGATGCCTCTCTCAAACTCCACATGCTCCTATTAGAATCCAGGGTCAGATTTTCCCAGCTTAAGAGCAGAGCTACTGTCCCTCAATCTGTTCTCCAGGCAGTCTGGAGACACAGCTGGAAATATCTGGGGCCTCCTGCCACAGAGAATCCATTACAGGGACATAGGGACGCAAACTTCCAGCTTTCTAGGAGGCATGTTCCAGCCTGCATCTTCCATATCAGAAAGGAGCTTCTCCCTTCTCCCTTCTGTCTCCCCAGTGCCCCTTGAATGGTTTAGAGATCTGGTTTGCTGGTTTCATTAGTTTGCTAAGGCTAACCATGTCCAGAGACGTTCATCAGAGTTACCAGATTCCTTAGTGTATTTATTTGCTTATTTTTTATATGTATGTTACATGTACATATGTGTGCTGTTACATACACATGTGTGTGCACATGCATGTAGAGACTACAGGTTAAGCTCGCCTGTCATTTCTTGAAGCCATCCTGATTTCTGAGACAGAGTTTCTCATTGGGATCCAGGACTCAGGAACTAAGCTCTGCTGTTTTGTCAGCCTCCGTAAGCCTTTGTCTATCTTCCTGGTGCAAGCACACATCACTGTCCTGTGTTGAAGGTAGGTGCTAGGGACTAAACATGCTTGAGTAGCAAATACTTTACCATCTGAGGTATCTGCCTAGCCTTCATTTCACCTTATGTCTCATAACGTTTTATTCTAATGAATATCAACAGTTAGAAAAGTATTTTTAAAAACGTGTAGTGAACATCCATTGTCATATTCCCCAAACAGTCTCCACTCGACATTCTGCGCGGTTTAATTACACATTGAGATGCCAGAGTTTCAGTTTCTTCTTTCCAGGTCTGTAGGTTCTTAGATCCACACCTTGGTCCTGCAGTATGCACATAACTTTTCTTCTTTTTTGACCAACATTATTTCCTCTCTAAGTGCCTATGGCAATTACAGACTCGATGATATGCACAGTTTAATAAGCAGATTGGCATCTGATCCTCTGCATCCATGGAATCAACAAAGTGCAGATCTAAAAGTATTTCAACAACAACAACAACATCAACAAAATTCACATCTGTACTGAGTATGTGCAGACCCTTTTCTTGTCATTATTCCCTTCACAATATGAACTAACAATCACTTATATAATATTTGCATTGTATTCAGTAGTATAAGTTAGAGATAATGTAGATATACATTACATGCTTTATTTACATTTACAACTTTACATGCTAAATGTAAACACTTTGTCATTTTTTGTTTTTGTTCTGCAGTGCTGGGGATCAAACCTAGGGCTTTGCACTGGCTGGGCTTGTAAGTCCTGTACCACTAAACTACATGCCACATCAGCTTGTAAGGGACTTGAGCATCTACAGATCTGGGTATCTACAAAGGTTCTATAATCAATCAATCTGCTATAGATTCCAAAGGACAATTTCACACATAGACCCAGACAGACAGACAGACAGACAGACAGACAGACACACACACACACACACACACACACACACACACACACAAACATGAACTTAATATGTACTTTGGGCTGGGTCCTGAGCAGAGCATAAAAGGCTTTTACAGATATGACGGTATTAAACTATTTTTGCTTGTTTGTTTTATGCTTGATTGACCTGGAATTTACTATATAACCCATGTGGGGCTTGAGTTCATGATCTTCCTACAGCATCCTCAAAGTGTAAGATAATAAGAGTGAGCCGCCATGCCCAGTTTGTTGATTTCTTAACCTGTGAAGTAGGTATCATCATTGTCCCCAACTTGTAGCTAAGAAAACTAGGGCACAGGTAAAAGCCACAGCTGCTTATGACAAGGACTATTACCGTAAGTAAAATAATTACAAATGAGCTCCCTTAATGTGCATATTTAAATCAAAACACATAGCTATATTTAGTGCCCTGTTTGTATTTAAATATACACTGACAGGTTGCTACCCTTGAGTGTTCATTTCAGAGATGGTGTTTAATGTGAGAGTCTGCATGCGGCCATACTGACGTGTCCATTTAGCTATCTGTGCCCACTCCCCAAAGTAGTAGTAGTTTGGTAGTAGTTGTGGTTTAGAATCAGCCCTTTCAGCTGTACCATTATCCACTCCAGAGAACCAGAAGTCTCTCCTTTGTTTTCCAGTGTCACTCAATGAAAATTCATGACTACTCAGTGTAATAATCTAATAGAGAATTCTAGACAACAGCAGAAAATACTACACGGTTTCAAACTCATTTCACCAGCCTAGAAAGTCATAAAACTTCCCATTAATAACAGTTGTCATGGAGCCCTTGCTCCCATACACTTCACAACAGTGCTGTGCACCAGTGACACTGGCGGGCACTGAGAGGCACCGCAGGGAGAGCATCTTCAGCATCATCAGTTAATACTGATACAGGGGATGGGATAGGGGATGTGAAGAAGTCCACAGAAGTGGATACAAGAGGTTCTAAGTGCGTGCTTCACCCTACAGCAGCCTCTAGAGCCGTGGTTCTCAGCCTTCCTAATGCCGTGACTTTTTAATACAGTTTCTTATGTTGTGGTGACCTCCAAACATAACATTATTTTCATTGCTACTTCATAACTGTAATTTTGCTATTGTTATGAATCGCAATGTAAATATCTGATAAGCAGGATATCTGATCTGTGATCCCCATGAAAAGGTCATTTGACCCTCAAAGGGCTCTCAGCCCACAGGCTGAGAATCACTGCTCAAGAGAGTAAAAATACTGCCCTCCTTTTGGTAGCAGCCCTCACTGGCAAACTAGGCTGTCTAGGCTGAGATCAATTTAGAAGGCACTTCACAGCTTACAATGCCCTTTCTAGGAACAATCAGACCAGGCTTTCCCAATCACCAAGACAACATACGTATCGTCGGTGTCATCTTTCTAAAGCTCAGAAGTTAAGTGAAAAATCAGTCTTACCTGGATTGTCTTCTATCTCACTGGCCAGAATGGAGGATTTAGAAATCAAAGACTTGGATTTGGGTCTCATATCCCACTAGCTCATGGCTTCTGAGCCATTGGCTTACTCGTTCTGAAATTATTTCCTATAAAATGGAGATAGTAAGTTCCCCCCGGCAGGCCTGAGGTTTGGATTAAATTATGTATGAAAAGTACTCTGTAAACTGCAGTGTACTATATAATTTGATTATTATCAATATGCATTTAATATGCAGATGCGGCATCCGTGGTTTCGTTAGGCTTTTTATTCGGGCATTTTCAAGCTTATAGTGAAGTGCATCTTAGTATAATGAATGTGTGTACAGTGAACCCACATAACCTATCACTCAGCTTCACCGTGGTGAAGCTTGCATTCTGATTGTCAACCTGACAGGCTCTAGACACTCATAGGGGATACACTTTTGGGCATGCCCATGAGGGAGTTTCTAGAGTAGGTTTGTTGAGGTGGAAAGACCTACCCTAAATGTTTGTGGCTGTGGTAAGGTCTTAGATGTGAGAAAGGAGGAAGTGAGATAATTAATAGCACTAATTTCTCTCTGCTATGGATGCGGTGTGACCAGCCGCCTCACACTCCTGCCCTCACACCTTCTCAGCCCCGATGGATGATATTGCCTCAAACCCTGAGCCAAAATATACCCTTTCTCTATTAAGTTGCTTCTTTTCAGGCATGTGGACACAGCCACGAGAAAAGTAAATAACATAGACCATGTTTACCCGGGAGTGGTCCTTTATTCTGATAAACCTGACTGTGTGTCCTTAATCCTTTGGCAATGGTTTGTAGGGAAAGAACACAGACGTTTCCAACTATGAAAACCCTAGATCGCTGTGAGTGGAATTTAATTGGTCAGTCTGGTGGTGTTTGGAAGACCAGAATGCAGAGAGAAATGTGGACAGTGGAGGCCTAGCTCCTAAAGTTTCAGAGGGAAATAAGGACTTTATTAGGAATGGGCTAGCATCCATTCATGTTATATTCTAGCGAGGAATGTAGCTTCGTTTTGCCCATATCCCCAAGGACTCAAACAAGGCTGAATAAAGAAGAAATGGACCCATCTGTTTGGAGGAGGAAATTTTAAAACAGAACAGCACCTTGTCATGGTCGTGGTTCGGAGCTCTGATCTAGGTCTGCAGTGAGAGAGAACAGCAAAAAGATGCGCAATGCGCCTCAACACTTTGAAGGGTAAGTGGAAGTCTGTTTAAAGAATCAGACAAGTCTGTTGTTGAGAAAGAAGCTATAGTCCTTAGAGATTAATAACAGGGCAATAGGAAAGATGTGGGCAGGACCCCACTTGTGAAAGTCTCTATCTTGTAAAATTCATTTTAAGTAGGAGAACTTACATGAAGGAAATACAGAAGCTGATGCAACTGTGGTCCAGGGGACTAGGCTATACCTTGAGCTGGCAGCAGAAAGTTGGCAGCATTGTCCACAAAGCATGAAAAGTACAAGGGTAAGGGTATCCCAGAGGCTTATTACATGGTTCTAGAAGATCACTGATGAGAGGCAATGTGTGGCAGGGTCAGAGTCCATGCAAGAGGCCCAAGAGGGGCTATTGCATAAGGCTGAGAAGGTGAAGTCCAAGTTGGAATGGTGACCCCAGGATGTTAGTCATGCCAGAACTCTGGGACAACTGCTGAGGAAAACTGCATTTACAGAGTGAGTCTAGCCTGAGAGAGAGGCGATGTATGTTTCAGGCATCAGAGAAGGAGGGTGGAGATTCCCAAGTCCTCCAGAGTCCAGATGAGTCCCTTACGCCAAACGTGGAGCCGCATGACTTGGTATTTGTCCTGCTGGGATTCAGTCTTTCTTTCTTCTGATTTTTTTTTTCTTCATGTGCTCCTACCCTTCTTAGGATGGAAGTATTTGTTCTGTGTCCTTCTGTGTATTAGAAGTATGGAATTTGTTTCTTGATGTACCTGAATCTCAGAAGAGACTGTACACTTATATTTTTTTTAACAGTTTTGGCACTGTTTGTGGTTATGGTGACTTTTGAAGTTATACTGAATACAATTGCATTATGAGATGGTTTTGAAACTATTAGGGACAAGGGTAGGCAGGTTATGGTTTAAAAGTGTTACATCTGGGTGTCAAGTGGTCAAGGGATGCACCGGAGATGGTTGATTTAAATTGTCAAATTGACAGGTTCTAGAATTGCCTAGAAGACAAAATTCTGGGCATGCCTGCAAGAGTTCTTACCAGGGGCCAAGCAACTGGGACCACCTAATCTTAACATTCAGCTTCCAAAATAATGGCCTGGTTATTATACTATAGCAACTGTGGTGGTTTGAATGAGACTGGCCCCCACAGACTCATATATTTGAATCCTTGGTTCCCAGTTGGTACAACTGCTTGGGAAGGATTAGAGGTTATGGCCTTGTTAGAGAAGATGTGTCACTGGGTTTGAGGTTTCAAAAGTCCATGCCATTCCAGTTAACTCTTGTGTGCTTGCTTTCTCTGTCTCTGTTTCTCTGTGTCTCTGTCTCTCTCCTTCTGTCTCATAGTTCTTGCTTCAACATGTAAACTTTCAACTACTGATACAGCATCCTGCCTGCCTATTGCCATGCTCCCTGCCATGATTGTGATGGACTCTGTTTTAGTTAGGGTTACCATTGCTGTGATAAATCACCATAACCAAAAGCAACTTGGAGAGGAAAGCGTTCATTTGGCTTATGCTTCCATATCACTGTTTATCACCAGAAAAAGTCAGGACAGGAATTCAAGCAGTGCTGGACCCTGGAGGCAGGAGCTGCTGCAGAGGCCCTGGAGAAGTTCTGTTTACTGGCTTGTTTCCCCTAGATTGCTTAGCCTGCTTTTGTAAAAGTAACTTTTACTTTCCAGATGTAATTGTCATTTCAGAGACTTACTACTGAATAAGCTCACCCTTTCCAGTTTTTTTCTGAACTCTGCCTGGCTAGTTCAACTCAGCTTAAAAGTCCTCTCCAAGCTGACTGATTCAATCTGACTTCTCCTGGCTTCTCACTGAATTGCTCTGCTTGGAAAAAACCTGTTTTTGAATTCCACAAACTGAAATGCACTGACTGCACAAACTGAACAGAACTGCACGAACTCAACTCAACCGCATCCAATTGAGCTGAATTAAACTGGACTCCATCCACTACATTACCTGAACTCAACTGAACTGCACTCTTGGAGTTGCTCTCCCTCTTGACTCATCTGTGCTGCTCTTAAGTAGCCTCTCTTTCCTGTTTGTTCTCATGAGAGTTGCACATCCTATTGCTTATTCATTCTGTTGAATCTTTCTCTGATTCATCACTTTTTCTGCCCCTCAATTGGATGTCACTGTCAAACATGGCTGTTTCCTTCTATAAACTAACTTTACCTTCATTGCTCCGGATTAAAGCTGTGTACTAAAGGCATGTCTACATTCCAGCCAGAGGGATTTAAGGTGTGCCATTCCAGCTGTATCACACAGACCTAAAGGTCTTTAACTGTAATCCCTTGCCAGAGCTGCCATGTTGCTGAATTAAAATTCTTCTACATGCTTTCTTATACAACACAGATCCACCAGCTTGAGGTGGCCCCATCCACAATGGGCTAGTCCCTCACATATCAATCACTAATTAAGAAAATGCCTTGCAGCCTTGTCTGCAGCCCAATCGTATGAAGGTGTCTTTCTCAATCAAGGTTCCCATCTCTCAAATGACTAGCCTGAGTTCAACTGACATGAGCAAGCCAGCAGAGGCCCTAACCATCTGGAACCCTGAGCTCCCAAATTAATTTTTTTAATAAGTTGCCTTGGTCTTGGTGTCTCTTTACAACAATCTAAAAGTATCAAAGAGTAACAACAGCAAGTAACATAAACAAAAGTAACAAAGAAAATGGACTAATTCAGTTATTGTATTCAAATGGGACACAAAAAATCAATAAGAACAAAAAATCAGTTATGGGAGAGCAGCCACTAACTTCCACAGCTAAGTCAGAGTGCTCAAGGGAATGGAACTAGAAGAGCGTCTCTGTACTCCCAAGGATTGTGAGATAGACCAGAAACCATTGGAAAAGTTCACTGATGTACCTCTGACCAGGAATGATCAGTAGAAACCTCTTGGGAGACTGACACTACCTTTCTGGAGGCTGCTTACAGTCATGCCACTGAACATCACTGAGGGCATGTATACTGTTGTCCTTGGGTACCACAAGAACCAAGAGGAAAATGCGTCAGAATAGGAAAGAGAAAGTCCTATCACAGCCCCCAGTACCTTCTATTTACAAAAGCTTACTGCAATGCAATATGAGAAAAATGTCCCCTAGGTCAAGCACCAGAGCCACCAAGATGAGTCGACTGGGGACCTCAGGCAGAATATTGATGTCTCTCATACAGCGACAGATCACTGTAAACGGAAGATGGCTGCTTTATTTTCTAGTGGGTAAGTCAGTGCCTAGAAATTGCTGTGGTTGTTATTGTTGTCTTGTAATCATTGTGCAGCCATGAACTCGAGTATATCTAAAAGTTCAGCAATTGCAGTTATTATTCATTTGATTGGTACCACATGCACATACATTAGACCGACGCAACACATGAAGAATGCATGTTTTCTTTAATATTTCAGGAAGATAAGATGAAAAACCATCTCAAAGCCTTTGTGCGCAAAATCCTTCCAGCAACGTTATCTGTAGTGGGGAGGGATAAGAGCTTGGGAGTTTCTTTTCCCTCTGCTGAAGAGATGCTTTGCTGAATGGGGGCAGATCTTGCTCTTGAACATACCCTGGCTATGCAGTAAGCAGAGGAAGCAGTCTTTGTCATGGAGAGTTAACTGTCAGAGTTTTATAATTGGTGTGTCATAAGCCATACACACATTAAGGAGCGTGTGCTATAAGGTGACAGAGATTGGAAAGCACTGATTAAATGACAAGCAGATTTGATTTTACTCATAAATAGCTCAAACAGTATTTTTCACCCCCACGTGTTCTACAGTGTGACCTTGCTTCTCTTCTACCAGCGGGTTTAGCCTGATTTCTTCTCCTGGAATGTTGTCTGCTGGCTCAGGTGTGTCTCTGACAATGTAGCAGAAGGGTAGTATATGATTCTGAGGCAGGTCTCAGAGGGTCTTGCCTGGCTTGAACTGTCTGTATTAAAGTGGCCATGTGTGAGCTGTTAGCAAACAGTTCATTCAGTCAACATTAGCTGTCAAACAGGAGAATAGGGCATTCTGGCACAGCCAATACAGTTGAGTCTTCAGTTCAAGGGAGCTCCAGGTAACATCAGACTGTAATCACAAGAGACGCCACAGGAAGACAGCCCAGCCTTACTAAATTCCTGACCCACAAAATAAAGATTGAACTACTAATAGGGTTGCAGTAAGGGGTTAACGTGGGGGATTAGTTTGTATCAGAAATAATAACTGCTTTAAAGAGCAAGAAAAGTTTTTCCTGCAGAGGTGATAAAGCAAGATTGGATGTATTCCAGAGATTTAATTTTTTTTCTAAGCTCTGATCTGGGGATTTCTCAAATCCATGGTCATTCTAGATAAGCACCATAGTCCCTGAGCCACCTGCCTCATCTGGTATGGCCTAGTACTGTCTAAATGATCACTCACCAGAGTCTGTATTTCTGTCACTTGTCTGGGTCCTATCAGGAGGGAGCTAGTGTCTTTCCTTCTAATGCATGTTGTTGTTTTATCATCATAAGATTATACCGCTCTTGAAGAGGAGATAGGAGAAACCTGGATTCCAGAGTCCAAAGACCTGAGTTCAAGTCTAAAGGCACTCACACCCCAACTCTGTGATATCAATGAATTCAGCCACATAAGCCTCACTTTGCTCTGAGAATGGGGAAAAAAAATTCCTGTCCCGCGTAAATGGTGGGAGGTCTCCTAGTAGGTTTCAATGAACTTGACACAGCTCAGAGTTATTTAAGAGAGTCTCAAATAGGACTTCCTCTATCGGATTAGCCCAGGGGCATGTCTGTGGGAGCAGTTTCCTGAATGTCAATGGATGCAGGAGGGTGCAGTCCATTGTGGTTGGTACCATCCTTAGGCAGAGTGCCCTGGCTTGGATAAGCAAGCTAGCTGAGTGAAGGATTGGAAGTAAGCCAGTAAGTGTTCCTCTGGGGTTTCTGCTTCAAGTTTCTGCCCCGATGGAGCTCCTGCTATGATTTCCCTCAACAATAGACTATAACCCAAAAGATTAAATAGACCCTTCCCCCGCCCCTGTTGCTTTTGGTCATGGCGTTTATCCCAGCAACAGAAACGTAACTAAAACAGGAAGATTGAGCAAAATTACAATTAGAAACCCTGGGGACACCAGCCAGCTGAGCCTCTCTTATTTCTTTTATGCCTTTTCATTGTTTTTAAAAACTCAAAAATATAGAGTATACTAAAAAAGAAAAGATCATATTATTATAATTGGGAATTGCATTAGCAGCTTTGTTTTGTTGTTTTGAGACAGTCTCATGTAGCCCTTGATGTCTTAAACTTCCTGTATTGCTAAGGATAGCCTTGAACTTCTGACCCTCCTGGCTTCATCTCTTGAGTTCTGAGATTCCAGATGTGTGCCACCATGCGCTGTGTGCAGTGCTGGGATTAGAACCCAAGGTTTTGTGCATGCTAGGCAAGCATGCTACCAACTGAACCACACCCCCAGTCTCCACATTACTTATTCCCAGTACTCCCCCCAAAAAAATTTAAGAGAGAGTGTGTGTGTTTACTCCTAAAGCAATATCAAATGTCTTCTTCAATTGCTCTCCACCTTATTTTTTGAGATAAAATCTCTGCCTCCCCAGTACTGAAATTACAAACACATGCCTGGCTTTCAATGTAAGCACCAGGATTCTGAATTAGCATCTTCAAGCTTGTTTAGCAAGGACTTTATTGATGGAGCCATCTTTCAGCTTCTGGTCCCAGGTTTTTATTGTTTGTTTATCTAATTATGCTTGTTTTTGTAAAGCTGAGAAATATTACATATTTATTAAAAATTATTTAGCTGTGAAAAAACAGTATTCCCAAATATAGTGTACTTCGTGAAGGCATTGCGTCTCTTTGTATGGGGGCATGATAACCATTCCTACATATTTTTAGTTTCTTTTCCTATTGGTATGATAACATTCCTGACAAAAGCAACTTAAGGGAGAAAGGGTTTCTCCTGGCTCACAGTTTGAGGGTGCCAACTACTGTGGCAGGGAAGGGAAGGTGGCAGGGGCTGGAAACTTTCTCATTACATCCACATCAGAAACCACAGTGCAATGAATTCAACCTCAGCTCACTTTCTCAACTTTACACAGCCCAAAATCCCCTGCTGAGGGAACAAGTACTGCGGCAGTTGAGATGTCTTTCCACATCAATTAACACTATCAAAATGCTCCCTCACAGGAATGCCCAGAGGCCTGTCTCCTGGGTGATTCTAGATTCTGTCTGATTGACAATGAACACTCACCATGACCATGCAATACTTAAATATTTCAACATCAAGGTTTCCATTTAAGCATAATTTTAAACACGGGGAATTTGTTCCATGGGAAGAAGGTTAATTATATCTGCTGTCTCACCTGCTATGCTCTTTGCTATGCAGGTCACATTTTTTATGGGCAAGTGCTCCTCCCCTAAGTGGAAGTGATACTTACCATTGCACTAGCCAAGAGGAGAAACACCTTTTCTGCTGTCCTGCCTTCTATATCAGCTCTGTCCCACGTCCCACTGCCTGCTTGACTCACGTTGTCTTCTGACATAAGACCACTGGTACAGAATATACTGTTGACGGAACCAGGTTTTACACTTTAATCTATATTTAGTGGAGCTTCTGTCCAGAGTGTGCAATGGCCCCACCTTGTAGCAGATGGATAAAAATTCATGCCCCCAGCCCCAGAAGTGTTCCTTCTCTTTTCAGAAGAGCTGTGGCTCTGCTGCTCTTGGTCTCAATAAAACAGGGCCACTGTCCTCCCTCATTGATGGAAGTAGACACAACATAAACACCCGTGACCTCAGAGGCTATGCAGGTGTTAACCTTAAATCCTGAGGACTGATTTTGAGCTCATCTGCACACTCTCTGGAAGTCTTTAGGAGCCTTCTAGTCCTCTAGTGCCTGATGGGAACTTATCATCCTGCTAAGCAATCCTTGCTCAACAAAGCATGGCCTTCATTTCTGCTGACCATGGACCTGAGTCCCCATGTGTAACTAGGCAGTGGGCTCTAAGAGAAGCTGCTGTGGGCTTCTCCTCTCCTTCTCATTGTTGAGGTGCAGAAAGCAGCACCCCAAATTATGACATTTAATAAGCATAGCACTTAAATGAAACTGGAAGGCCTTCCTAGGGCTTTAGAATGTAGGTCTCTCTGACTAGCCCTGTTCTCTTCCTCCCTAAAGACAAAGGTGGTGGCGGTGGAGAATCTCTGTGAAGTTCCCTATGCCAACTAAGCAAATTGATTTCCAAAGAGATGGGGGGAGGAGGAGAAGGAGGAAGAGGAGGAAGAAGAGGAGGAGGAGGGGAAGGAGAGGGGGGAGGAAGAGAGGAGGGGAAGAGTTGCCCACTATAAAAGATATGTCTCTGGAATAAGATTATTTCTTGTCTAAAAGTGCCTTACTGGCCAGCAAGATGGTTCAGAGGGTAAAGGTACTTGCCACCAAGAAAAATGAATTGAGTTTGACCCCCAGGAACCACACAGAGGAAGAGAAGAACCGAATTTTACTCTGACCTCTACATGTATGCTGTGGGATGGATACACACACACACTAAATAAAATGTAATAAAAAATTAGTGTCTTACCCATTTTTTCCTTGTCTTAGTACCTGGCATAGCCCTAGGGTGGAGGGAAGTGATGCATTACATCTCTGAGGGTTTCAGGTTCAGTCTGAAGACATAGCATGCCCTAAATTAGAAGTGTTAAGATATCTGCATATCCCTTAAGCCATCTCTGGAACAGGGATATTCATCCCTGTGAATATAATGACCCTAACTCAACTGATGCTCTAGGGTGGTGGGTCTCAGGTATGGACCAGAGACCTGTTAGCGGTTCCTCAGACCTTTCAGTAGCTCATGACACTGTCTGTTCCTCAAAAGAACTTCCAAATTGGTTGATCAAAAGCCAAGAAATAGTCTTTTCCTAGAACACAGATGTAGCCTACATAGGGATGAAGGGGATGGCCCTACCTTCCTCTGAAGGTCGGATTCTGCTGAAATAAACAGGCATTTAATTAACAGGAGAAAAGCATGAAAAATAGGCACTCTATTAACAGGAGGCTATGCATGCAAATTACCAGCAGCCATATGCACATAGGAACCATGCTGGAGTACAAAATGAGTTTCATAAACCCCAAAGGGACAGGTCATTAAAAAGCTTAGATGTTCCCTATGTAGAGGAGAGGGGAATGGAGCTGTGGGCACTTTAGAGGGGCAGTGTGGTGGTTTGAATGAGAAATGTCCCTAATTGCTCACATATTCAAACTCTTGGTCTCTGGCTGGTGGCACTGTTAGAGGAAGTTGTGGAACCTTTAGGAGATAGAGCCCTGCTGGAAGAAGTGGCACTAGGGGACATTAATGTGAGATGTGAACACCAGTCTAGCCTTTAGTTCCATGTTCTTCTCTGAAGGAGACTTAAGGAGGAAGGCCAGTTGTATTTCAACTGGAAGAATGCCCTCCAGTCACATGAGGAGCTGCAGGGAAAGCACTCCCTATATTTGAGGTGCAAACAGCAGTACATCAGCAAGATCTGCATTCCGAGGCACCTCAAAGGCCCTCCGGTCTCCTTTAATTCAAAGTGGCTAACGCATATAAACTTCATACTGTGGAGTATGTCTCTGAACACCAACAGCTGCATTTCCTAGCTTCTCTGTGGATAGGTTGGCTTTGGGACTAAGTGACAGATAGTGACAGATCATGGGCAGAGTGATGTCATTCATCCTTGTACCTGGCCTCCTGTAGGCTAGCAGCTTTGCTCTCTCCCATTTTACTGCTAAGTATAATAGGACACTTATCCCAGCCCACATCCCCAGGGAAAATCCGGGAACTTCCCGTTGACAATGGCAGGGAGAGATGCTGTGTCCCTGAAACTCTACTAAGAGGCAGGCCTTCTTACAGGAACCCACACTGGCTAGTAAAGAGACACAAAATAAACTTGCATTGTGTGAAATCACTGAGCCTTCAGACTTGATCTATTACTCACACAATGAGCCCACACACTGTGAAGCCCCTGCCCACTTATCTAGAGTTAACTGCGGCTGTCAAATCCAATGCATGGCGAATGTAATCTGACAAATCCTTCATTTGCTTGGCAGCCCTTCAGGTTCTGAGATCAGCTGTTATTGTGCCGCATGACAACCAGGCACCAATAATAAACATTTCACAAAGATGGTTGTAATAGCTTTTGCTTTTCAAAAACAACTAATTTCCTCCTCTTTCTCCCTCCAGTACCTATACTTGGCATCAGTCAATAATCACTCCTGACACCATGCGCATTATCACCGGTTAGCGCATGGTACGAATAAATGTCTGATGTTCAGAAATGTGGACTTGATGATCCTAGGGCAGTCTAGACTGGTCATGTTATGGCTGTGAAGGGCAGCAGGTGTTTTTACCCTCAAAGATGTCATGCTGGCATACAGATGATTTTACCCAATATCAACAGAGAAGAATCAGTACAAGAATATCTCTCTGCTCTCCTCCTATTTGCCTAAAACAATAGAAAATAGATTTGTGTTTACCTTCTCCTTCTCTACCAGAAAAAGGCAGAAATGAATGGCTAGAGAGAACCTTACCCCTGGACGGATTCACATAGCAAACTGCTACAACTCACCATTATCTACTGTTATGTTCCCCATATATTTGCTTCCCTTAACTTAATCAGAGCCAGAAGCTGAGCCCTTGCCCTGCCTCCAAGGTCACTGTTCTTGCTGAGATGCTGCGACCCTTTGATTATTGGGGTTTGAGTGTGTCTCCCTGTCACTCCTGGGTTCGTGGGTTGGAAGTTTCATCCCCAGTGTGAGGAGGTGAGGGGGCAGTCCTTTTGGAGTCTAGTGCACAGCAATTAGGCCATGTGGGTACTGCTCTCAAGGCAAATCGTTGTGATTCTCCTGGCATCCTGGGGAGTTCTCATCATTACAAAAGAGCAAGGCTGCCTGCCTCTCTCTCTTCATAGAATTGGGGGTGGATCCTAAACTTCACACAGAACCTCAAAAGAGTATGAACAGGTAAGGCAATGAAGTCTGAGCAGAAAGAGAGACATGGAATCAGGACAGCACCCCATCTCAGGATCTACTGTGAGCCACTGTAACCAGAACAGAGCAAAAAACCTGACCCATGCACCAAGAGAACAAAACCCAGAGCCCAAAGTCAGCTCACAAATCTACAGTCAGCTGCTGCTCAAGGAGCCCATCCAAAACATGCTTTCTGCAGAGGGCAGTCTCTTTAATAGGTGGTGCTGGGAGAACTGGATATGCTGAAAATGAAGATGGACTTCTGACTGTCACTACACACACACACACACACACACACACACACACACACACACACACACACACACGCACGCATCAACAGTCAGTCACAGCGCCACAGGAGGGCGCTCAGGAGGGCTGAGAGCTTGAGGCCAACCTGGGCTACATAGCTGAAACTACGAAGAAAACATTTCAAGGCATCCATAGAGGCAATGATTTTTTTTCCTTAGATAAGACATCCTACAAGTACAGGAAATAGAATATAAGTAGAAAAATGGATTTATATCAGATTAGAGAACATCTACAAAGCAAAGAGTACCAACACTTGAAGAAATGGCCAATATAATAGGAAATATTTGCAAACTATTTGTTGAAAAAGGATTAATAACCAGAATATATAAGCAATACACAACGGCTGGGCATGGTGGTGCACACCTTCAGTCCCAGGACTTAGGAGGCAGAGGCAGGTAAGTTTGAGGTCAGCTTGTTCTACAAAGTGAGTTTCAGAATAGCCAGGGTTATTACACAGAAAAAACCCTGTCTTGAAAAGCAAAACAGAAAGAAAGAAAGAAAGAAAGAAAGAAAGAAAGAAAGAAAGAAAGAAAGAAAGAAAGAAAGAAAGAACAAAAGAAGAGAACAAAGCTCAACAAAATACAATCTAATTTTAAAATGCACAGACAATCTAAACAGATATTTCTCAAAAGAAGATATACAAATAGTCCAAAAGTATTTAAAAATATTCAGCACCACAGGTTATCAGGTGAATGAAAATCTCAGTGACTACAAGTCAGAAGTTCACCCCAGTTACAAAGGCCATAATCAAAGGACAAGATGGCAAAGGATGTGGAGAAAGGGGGCGCAGGCACGGTCGGCAGAGACGAAAATTAGAGCGGCCAATATGCAGAGTGTTATGGAGCCCCACCCCGCCCCAAACTTAAAAGGTCTGCCATGTGATAAATACCTATACTCCCATGTTTATTTAAAACCCATTCACAATAGCCAAGACTTGGAATCAACTGAGGTGTCCATTGGCAAATAAATGGGTATGGAAAACATACTGACATATACTATTGACCTGTCCATCTCCAAAAAGATACTCTAACTAAGTTTATTTTCCTTTTGCATCATCTGACCTCAGTTATTTTGTTATAGCAAAGGCAAACTGACTAAGATAGATGCTATAGAGGCCTAGGTTCTCCTCCACATTTCTCATCACATGTTGCTCCCAAGTGGATACGTGTTACAGATGTTAATAAAGTTCTGTCTGTTTTCTTCTAGTGCATCTGTCTTTTGTCAGTTTAATTTACAGGGCCCCAGACAATTAACCTGAGACAGGTAGAGAGAAAACAGTTTTTCTCCCCTGCAGCTGGAACATGACTTTATGCCTGAGTTCTATCCACATCTACAGGGATGGCGAAGAGCTCAAAAATTTTCATCTGGGACCCGGCTGAGAGACTGAGCAAGAAAAAAGTAAATCCAGCAACTGTCTTAAGCTATTTGGAAGACTGTCATGTTGAAGAGGGATTATATTGTGCTTGTCCTCAAGGGGCATAAGCAACACCAACTGGCTGGAGGCTCCCTAGGAGAAATGCTCTAAGAGAGAACTGGGGCAAGAGAGGTACCTCTGCTGAGAGGAAATAGGAAAGAGGGAGGAGAGGAAGAAGAAAGGGACAGACAGAGGTGTCTGTGCAGCACACTCAGCTTCATTTAAAGGTGGGAAGCAATCCTCTGTCTTGGGTTAACTTGCAGCCAGACTGTTTCATTGTTCTGGAAAATGGTTTTAGCAGCACCCACAAAGAGCCTTGGCTATGCAAACAGAGAACAATGCGTCTTTCCTAGAGTGACAGGTTTGATAGCCTGGCACGCTCAGGAGCTAAACTATATTGCATAATGATGAAAAATGTGTTTCATTCTTTTGCGGAAAAAGTCGCATCTCTGTGTGAATTGGATTTCTGCTAAGGAAAAAAATGTTTTTGTTTTTGGTTTTCTTCTTTTTTAATGCGTGTGAATTTAGACGACATGTACTGTGTATATATTGTGACTTGTCTCTGTGGCAGTTTGATGTGCTCAAAAAGAGACTCAGGATGGTGGGAGGACCTGGCTTAGAAACAGCTTAGACTATTTGCATCCCATTCACTTTCCAGAAATGGGTGACCCAGACTTGGGAAGGACTGGTATAGAATTTTTAACTTTTGATGGATTCATTTGGGTGCTCTAGGGAAGTGTTCCCAGAGCTTCATCCAAAGATAGATATATTTGCTTCAAAGAATAACCACAGGGAAAAAAATATTCACGTGACCAGTCTTTAACCAGACTGGAGCATGACAGCAATATCAATCACCATAGGTACCTTCCAGTCACCTGTATCTTTCTAACAGATGACCACCGAGGCAATGTATGGTCATCAGTCGCCTGCTTGGCTTAATTACCTTAATGCCTGTATACCCTTACTGTGTGTGTGTGTGTGTGTGTGTGTGTGTGTGTGTGTGTGTGTGTGTGTGTTCAGGGGTCTCTTTGAATCGCTTTCACCTTGCTTTTGAGAGAGGGTATCTTAATTCATGTAGACTGGCTGGACAGTGGGCCCAAGATGTGCCTAGCTTTGCTTTCCATCACACCTGGCTTTTATATGGACGCGGGGGCTCAAAGTTGGATCTCCATTATGCATGGGACTGACTCATCTCTCCATCTCCTCCAAAACATTTTTGTTTCTAGTTTTGCCTCTTGTCATTAGAATTCCTCCTTGGGGGACCTAAACAACATCCAACTTCTCTCCATAATACCCCAAGGACAAACCTCAGTACAATTCCACCAAATTTCTCTGTGGGCATCGATGAGTTTGTTGGGCTCACTTCCAGATCATCGATTGAGGCTTACTTGCAGGAGCATGAGTGACCACCAAAACAACCACACTGGAAAATCCATATCATACACAGAAGATTCTCCCTATAGCTGTATGAATGGAGCCCCTCTTAACGAATCTCCCTCAGTCTGTATTTTCTAGCACTTTCCAAGATCCTGAGGTCATGTACAGAGAGGCTGGGAGGAGTGGCTGAAAATTGGGGTGTGAATCCAATGACCTAGTCCATTGGGAGCTTTGGTGAGGGGATGCCAATGGTCAGCAAGTACTCAGCACCTGTTCTGATAGGCTCTCTTGCATGCAGGGCCACAGCAGAGATGACAAAGATTTCCCATTGGAGGACATTCTATAAAGTATGGCATTCTATTGGTCCTCTCCCCTCCTCTTCTCCTCTATTCTGTTCATGGCATTCTATGAACTTCTCCTGATTCATGCATGTTGATGCTGGTTGCTGTGTTTCATTCCTTCCTAATGCCAATCGAAATCACATATCCTATGACTTACTGACCAGTTAGCAACTGATGAGCATTTAAGCTGGTTCCATTTTAGTAGTAGTATTATTGTGAAGGTATCAGTGCTGAGACTATCACTCCAACCCACATCATGTAGGAATATTTCTAGATCAATGGTTCATGTGGTCATTTGACTGAGAATGATCTTCATAGGCTCATATGTTTGAATGCTTGGTCCCAAGTTGATAGAACTGTTTGGGAAGGATTAAAAGATGTGGAGTTGTAGAAGAGATGTTGTCTTGTTGAAGGAGATGTGGGAATAGGCTTTAAGATTTCAAAAGCCCATGTTTCAGTTAGCGCTCTCTCTCTCTCTCTCTCTCTCTCTCTCTCTCTCTCTCTCTCTCTCTCTCTCTCTCTCTCTCTCTCTCTGTCTCAGTTTTGGAGTTGTCAGCTCTAGTTACATCTCCCTGCCATGCTCCACCATGATGGTCACAGACTCACCCTCTAAAAACTGTAAACAAGCTCCCAAATTAAATGCTTACTTTTTATAAGTTGCCTTGGTCATGGTATCTTTTCACAGTAATAGAAAAGTAACTTAGACACTTCTCAAAATGTCCCAGCATCAGATCACCTAGGAAAAGTGAAATTTCAACTCTTCCAGCCTTAAATGGAAGAGGAGAGATGGCTAGCAGTCTGAGTTTTAGTATATGCTCTAAGTAGGTATGGGAATGACAGGCTGAGGGTTTAAAGCCACACCCACAACCTGGTCAGCATTTAGCATAGCAGCAATTCATTGTCATCTACAAAGTTTCATGCTTGAGGACCTCTCACTAGTTATGAAATAAGCCATGCAGATGCCTCATATTTTAAGTAAGTTAATGATTTAAGGTTAGTTGCCACACATTGATGAATGGTGTTTCCTCCAAAGAGACTGTAGACTTTCTAGCAAAAAGCCGGGTAGGCAAGGGATACCTCCCTTCAAGGTGTTGCTCACAGGGATGCAAGAGATCCTCAAAACGATACAGGTTATTGGGAGGGTGGGACCCATTGCTAATAACATTGTTCACTTTAATCACAGGGCTTAGAGGGATCAGGCTGGTACTGGCTTTAAGGTCCCCTACCCGAGGGTTAGCTCTCGTAGTGTCAGAAGGTATTCTGCAACTGCAAGAGAAGAAACCAATCAATAATCCTCCCAGGTGTAAATCATGAGAACTACAAGCAAGGTATCCCTAAGAGTGCAGTAGTAGACCTAATATCGTGTGGTTAACCATCAGCTGTCTGATAGGATTTAAGACCCACTCAGTAGGAGGGAATTCATGCCTGGCAGTGTAAACATACCTGAGAATCGGCAGCTAGAGAGGTCATGCATAGATCCTAGAGGAGATCTTACAACTACCATTTTGCTAGCTTGATATAGTTTCCAACGGTCCTCTGACTTCTTACCCTTATACCCATAGATAAGTGCAGCTGTCATTCCTCATCAAAGAAGCTTCAGATGGAGATGGACAGCAACATACAACTGCAAGTAGTCAGAGTGCCTAGAACAAGTGTCACAAAGTGACCAACCCAAAAGGGACATCTACAACATAACCACTACACCTGAGGCTCAGGGAACACTGGGGAAGAAGAGGCAGAAAGATTGAGAGTCAGAGGACTGGGGGCACTAAGTGACATCGTGTCTTCTGGATGTGACATAATGCAAAATCAAGAGTAGTATTCCCCATTTGTTTCTAGAAACTATATGTTTGCATTTCACACTTAATGTAGGTTGACTCTCTTGAGTTTCAACCTCTGCTACAACACATGCCCTGTGTCTGTTCCTGAGTCCTTCTCTCTTTCCTTGTCTGTTACAGTGTCCTTGCACCAACATCAAGATGCTGTGAATATTACATAAGCCCGGATGTCAAGGGTACCACATCCATACTTTCTTCTTCAAAATGTTCTTGGTTATCCTTGGGCCTTTACAGTGTCGGAAATTTTAGAACGAGGGGGTCAAATTCCAGGTCCCAAATCTCCGACAAACACATAGAATTTGGGATTGAATTAGATTAGTAAATCAGTTTGAGGAAAACTGTATATTTTTTGCAAATAAATCTTTCTGTTCATGGACATAGCATACCCCCAGTCTGTTTCTTTTGGCATTTAGTTTCTCTCAGGGATGTTTTATGGTTTTCCATAAGTCTTACACATTTTTTTTTACAGTGCCCGGGATTGAACCCAGAGCTTCGAGCATGATCAATGTGTTCTGCTAGTAAAGAATACCCACTAGACCCATTTAGAAAGTTATAATTAGCTGGTAAGTTTGATGCTATGTAAATGATAGTCTTTTAAAATTCCCTTTCCTTCCAGGCATTGTGACATTCACCTGTAACTCCAGCAAAAGGGACTTAGATTCAAGGCTAAACTGGATAGTGCAGCCAAACCTTATCTCAGAAAACAACATTTTCTGGTTTATGGATTAGTAATTGGGTTTTGTGCATTGACATTGAGAACAAAAGTTCTTGTACTTTCAAAGCCACTGTTGAAACTGAATCCTCAGCATTTAGGAGAAGAACAGTCCAGAGGGCTTTATCCTCTAGGAGAAGAATGATTGAGGTTGGGGGGCTCTTCTCTGGCTTATTAGTGGGCTCAGTGCCCACCTCAAAGGCATAGAAGAAGGAGCTTAAACTTTCTGCACCTCTGCAGGATAGGAGACAGTCAGAGGCACTGTCTATAAAACAGGACATTGACCTCCACCAGGTGCTTTGATGTTGGGCTTCTGAGTTTCTCCGAAAAGCACGGGAAAAGAATCCTGTTATTCAGACCTTTCCCAGGTATTTTGTTATAGCAGCAGGAATAGACCCACATAAGCAACCTTCTAGAACTTCTGATGACACACTGCGTTACTTTGACATGCCTCTATGTGCAGTCATATTACCCGTGTGTGACAGTTTATTTCTTCTCCCAATCTTTATATTTTGTATTCAAGATATGCTGTATTTAGTCTTTAAAATACCTTTCCAATCAAGGATGCTATGCTTTATTCCCAATTTGTTCAAATATTTCTTCAAAATTATAAATATACATCTAACCAGAGAGAATAATTATATGATGTCTCTCATTTACTTCTGTTAAGGAGGAGAGAGATACATGTACCGTTTTTTTATGCATGCCAACAATTTGCACTCCTAGACATACATATCCCAGTCTTGAGCTTCCACACTTCTGGACTGGATTTGGTTTGGGATTGTCATAGCTTTGTTCAGAAGCTGGCTCAATGTCTTCCTCTTTTGTGATGAGCTAGCAGGTCAGCCTTAGAGTCAGGTTCCAGTGGACTGACAAACTGCTGGGAGCTCCTTGAGAGCTTGCATAGGTAGTGTTGGCATTGTGAAATGTATGGAGCAGAGTTTGCTGGCGAAGGCCTCCTTCAGGAAAGTTCTCCACGTTTAACTTCTGGGGCAGTGTGTGATCACTAAGGTATTTTTATTTTTTCTATTTTTCTAGGAATTGCTTAATTTTTATCAGAAGTTCAAATTTGTTAGTACGAAGTTGTCTGTACTTGCACCATTTTGATGCTCACAGAATCTGTGTGTTTGTCCCACCCTCACCCCTGCACCCCATTTCCAGCCCCAAATTTGGTTTTTACACCTCTGTTTAAAGCTCCTCTTGCCTGTGTTTAACAATATGATTAGTCTTTTCAGAAAAGCAGACTTTATATGTGTTGAAAATCTCAAAAAAGCAAACTTTAAATATGTTGAAAATCTCTTCCTTTATTTACTCACATTTCATTAGCTTCTGCTCTAGATTCTTTTACTTTCTAAAAGCCATTTACAAAAATTTGCCACTTTCTTAGGCTAAATGGTAGCCAAACCCCCATATATGTCATGTTTTATGAATTATAGTGACTTTGGGAATGGATCAGCTGTAAAAACACTGACTGTGCAGCATGAGGACCTGAGTTCAAATCCTCTGCTCCCACATAAAAACATAGGCATGACTAAGCATGTCTGCAACCCTATTATGAGTAGATTGCTGGAGTTTGTTGGCTGCCGGTCTAACTCCAGGGTCAGTAAGGTAGAAAGTGACAGATAGGACTCTGGAGGTCCTCCTCTAATCTCTACATGTGCACATTCCCTGCCCCCACCACATATATACAACACAGACAAATATACATATACATATATATGTATGTAAATATATATAATATACACAAACATAGAGATGCATACACATATAACACATATACACATATACAGCATAGACACATACACATATGCCACATAGATATACACACACATATACCACATACACACACACACACATACCACACAGACACACATACCACACATAAACACATAAACCACACAGACATACATACACACACATTTATACCACACATACAAAAACACACATATACCACACAGGCACATGTACACACAGAGATACACATACAAAATTTTTAAAACAGAAACTAGAAATGAATTATGAATGTTTTTCTAAAAGTCATGTTAGCTTCACTACAACCCTTGAATTTTGATGTGTAGTCTTTTATTATTACTTAGCTCTAAATATTTTTCATTTTCCATTTTTGACATTGTCTTTCACCCACAGTGATTTGGGAAACAAATTGCCTAACTCTCAAGCATTGTTGGGGGTGGATTCTTCTAGCTATGTTTTTATTTTTGACTTGTTGCTAAAGTGTGTTGTGCCTGGAGAACAGATTCTGTAAGATTTCTGTCCATGGAAGCTTGTTGAGACTTGTCTTATGGCCAAACATATGGTCAATTTTTCTAAATATTTCATGTGGAATTAAAAGAATTGTGCATTCTGTCGAGGTTGGTGTAATGTTCTCCATGTACTAATTGGAGTTTGCAGATACTGTTTTCCAAACATTACACGTTCTTACTATTTTATTTTCTTTCTTAAATTGATATTTATTTATTTTTTATCTATCTTTTATTTTAGCACTCCAGATTTTATTCCCTTCCTGGTCCACCCTCTGACTATTCCACATCCCAAACCTCCTCCCCGACTCCTGTCTCCACGAGGAAGTCCCCATCCCACCCTCCTACCCCACCAGACCTCTAAACTCCCTGAGGCCTCCAGTCTCTTGAGGGTTAGGTGCATCTTCTCTGACTGAACACAGACACAGCAGTCCTCTGCTGTATGTGTGTTGGGGGGGGGTCTCATATCAACTAGTGTATACTGCCTGGTTGGTGATCCAGTGTCTGAGAGATCTTGGGGGTCCAGGTTAGTTAAGACTGCTGGTCCTCCTACAGGGTCACCCTTCTCCTCAGCTTCTTTCAGCTTTTCCCTAATTCAACCACAGGGGTTGGCAGCTTCTGTCCATTGGTTGGGTGCAAATATCTGCATCTGACTCTTTCAGCTGCTTGTTGGATCTTTTAGAGTGCTGTCATGCTCAGTCTCCTTTTTGTGAGCACTCCATAGCCTCAGTAATAGTGTCAGGCCTTGGGGCCTCCCCTTGAGCTGGATCTCACTTTGGGTCTGTTGTTGGATCTTCTTTTCCTCAGGCTCCTCTTCATTTCTATGCCTTTCATCCTGTTGACCTTTTTGAGTTCTGTGGACTGTATCTTGGGTATTCTGTACTTTTTTTTCTTTTGACTAATATCCACTTATTAAAGACAGATGACTGTTGGTGCCTGTTATATTTGTTTTTGTAGGTGGCTTTATGTACTGTGGTTCTCTCCTTTTGGCTTTGTTGTGAGACATTTAATATCTTGTCTTTTCTTTGGAGTAGGTACCTTCCTTGTGTTGGAGTTTTCCTTCTAGGATCCTCTGTAGGGCTGGATTGGTAGATAGATACTGTTTGTTTGGTTTTGTCCTGGAATATTTTGGTTTCTCCATCTATGTTGATTGAGAGTTTTGCTGGGTATAGTAGTCTGGGCTGGCATTTGTGTTCTCTTAGAGTCTGCATGATCTCTGACCAGGCTCTTGTGGCTTTCATAGTCTCAGTTGAGAAGTCTAATGTAATTCTGATAGGTATACCTTTGTATGTTACTTGGTCCTTTTCCCTTGCAGCTTTTAATAGTCTTTCTTTGTTCTCTGTGTGTAGTGTTTTAATTATTATGTGACAAGAGAATTTTCTTTTCTGGTCCCATTTATTTGGTGTTCTATAGGCTTCTTGTACCTTTATGGCCATTTCTTTCTTTAGGTTGGGGAAGTTTTCTTCTATGATTTTGTTGAAGACGTTTTCAGGTCCTTTGAGCTGGGAATCTTCATTCTCCTCTATTCTGATTATTCTTAGATTTGGTCTTTTCATTGTGTCCTGAATTTCCTGGATGTTTTGGGTTAGGAGCTTTTGATGTTTTGAATTTTCTTTGACAGTTGTGTCAATTTCTTCTACAGTATCTTCTATACCCGAGATCCTCTCTTCTATCTCTTGTGTTCTGTTGGTGATACTTACATCTGTAATTCCTGACCTCTTTCCTAGGTTTTCCCTTTCCAGGTTTGCCTCCATTTGTGTTTTCTTTATTGTTTCTACTTCCACTTTTAAGTCTTGGACCTCTTTATGCAATTTCTTCTCCTGTTTCATTGTGTTTTCCTGTATTTCCTTAAGGGATTTATTTGTTTCCTCTTTAAGGGCTTCTACCTGTTTACCTGTGTTTTCCTGTATTTCTTTCAGTGAGTTATTTATATCCTCCTTAAAGGACTCTATTATCTTCATGAAATAGACTTTTAGGTCAGCTTCCTGATTTTCAGGTGTGTTGGTATATTCAGGGCTTGCTGTGGTGGGAGAACTGGATTCTGATGATGCCCACGTATATTGGCTTCTGTTGTTTATGGTCTTGCACTTGCCTCTCACCATCTGGTTATCCCTGGTGTTTGCTGGTCTGGGTGATTCTGTCTGGAGTCTGTCTCTTTTGTCTCTGGGTTGCTTCAGGGCTCCTGGTAGGCCTGTGGCCCTGGCTGTAGCAGACCCCCTGTAGGCCTTTCAACTGGTGGGTCTTCAGAGGGACTGCTGATCTGTTGCCCTGGCTGCAGTAGATCTCCTGGGAGGCCTTCAGGCTGTTGGGTCTTCAGAGGAGCAGTCAAGCTGTTTTTTTGTGTGAAGACGTTCTCCTGGGGGCCCTACAGACTGTGGTTTCTGATTCCCTGTGTGCAGCAGAACTCCTAGGAGGCTTTCAGTCTGTTGGGTCAGTTGCCCTGCATGCCACAGAGCCCCCAAGAGGTCTTCAGACTGTGGTGGTGTTGCCCTGTTGCCCTGTGTACAGAGGAACTCCTGGGATGCCTTCAAGCTGTGGTGTCTTCAGGGGAGCAGACAAGCTGGCGATGAGTTGCTCAGTTGCCCTGTGTGCAGTGAACCTCCTGGGATGTCTCCAGCTATGGTATCAGATGCCCTGAATGTAACAGATCTCCTGGGATGCCTCAGGATGCGATGATATCTTCAGGGGAGCAGACTAGCTAGCAGTCTGTCCCAGCAGAAAGGACAGGCAGAAGGGCTTTTACTATTTTCTTAATCTTCCTGGTTTTGTTTGCTTATCAATTATTTAAATGGGGTTTATTAAATGTTCAACTACCTTTATGACCTTATCTATTTCTATTGTACTGGTCAGTTTTTTTTTCTTTATACATTTTTGAAGCTACATATAGCTACATGCAACTTTAAATTTTTTATTAAAAAAACTTTAAAATGTTTTTCATAAGTTTGTGTGTTTTAATATATCAACATTAACTTTCTTATAGTTTGATTTTTATATAGCATATTTTTGTTCCCTTTTAATTTTATTCTCTCTCTCTCTCTCTCTCTCTCTCTCTGTGTGTGTGTGTGTGTGTGTGTGTGTGTGTGTGTGTGTGTGTGTGTGCACTTGCACATATACAGGGCACATATGCATATGACTGTGTGTGCATGTGGAGGCCCTAAGTTGATGCCAGACATCTTGGATCACTCTCCCACCTTATTCACTGAGGCAAGGTCTCTCAGTAGAGCTCAGAGGTTGCTTACAGCTGATTTCACTAGACAGCTTGCTCTGAGATGCCCTGGATACCCCCTCTGAGGCCATTTACATGAATTCTGGAATCCCAAATCTGATCCCCACTCTTGCACAGCAAGTGTTTTTAACCATGGGGCTGTCTCATCAGTCAGGCCCACTTCTGTTTTTATTCTTTCTCTTCTCTTCAATTTTCTCTAGCCTTAACTTTAGGTGGTTTATTCAAAATAACTTGCTAGATCTTTCTAATACTTCATGTTTATGATTGGAGATTGAGTCCCTTTACTGTCATGTAATAGACTGGCATTTTTTCCCTGCTACATTTTTAATGTATTAACTAGCTAGGCAATAAATATGGATACCACATCATTTGTTCTATGTCCTGGAATTCCTATTCTTGGGTAATTTTATAGAAAAACTCATGGACAAATCTACGGAGGAGGGATACTGAGAATGCACACCACAGTTTTGTGGCAAAACAAAACAAAAAATTGGGAGGTAACTGAGAGAGCCAAATTGATTGTTTGTCTTAATGCTTATCTGAGTGTTCGCATCACACCATGCTCTCAGGACTGGATGTCTTCACACTGAGACAGGCAGCAGGAACAACAGCTATGACAAATAACAGAGTAATCTAATCCTCATGCCCCTAGTAGGCGAAAGCTTTCAGCGAGCCCCATGCTATTGACAAAAAAAGGAGCAATTTTATCTCTGCCTGTTGCAATGTTGATGTCTGAACATGGTAATGACCTTCATGGACAGAATAACCACATGAAATGAACAAATGTTCTTTTTCTACAATCAGTCCACTAATGGATGCCTGCTAACCCCAGCAGCTCTGTAAGTTTTCCTTGACCCTCTTCTGTGCTTTACATATGAAATAGTGAGTCTTCTGAAGACAGACTCTTTTGCACCTCTTGGGAAAGATGTCTATATTTGATTCCCAATGCTTGTTCCTGAGTCTTCTCACCTCACCCAGGTCTCCGTCACTAGGGAATAAGCAACTCAAATAAGGTAGGTGCAAGACATGCACAAAGTCAACTGTTATAGGAAAGGAGAGAGGGTACCACAACATTCATAGATATTTTAAAATATGATGTCTCATACAAATGTAACCTTTGCTACATTTTTAACATTGTTACATTGAAATAGGACCTTCCAAATTCTCATTTATTTCATGCCCACAGCAATTCTCCATAAGTTTTGTGAGGGTGAGGATTTTTGTGTGTGTTCCTGGAGTGTGGAAGTATGCCTGGCACACAGAAGGCTATCAAGAAAGAGTGAATGAATCCTCCTCTTACAAAACTGGAATATAGATACTGCGCATTGAGGAATTTACTTAAAGTTGCCCAATGAGTAAAGGGCATTGCTACGACTCTACCTACATGCTGGTCATTAGGCATGCTGTCCCTGAGGCTGGTACAGTACGGTATCATAAGTGTCTATTAGAAACACATAAACGAGATAGAGCCCTGCCGGTTTCCAAAAATAATGTATGTCTTAGAACAAAGATAACACATGTTTGACTGAGTGTTTATGCAGCAGAAAGTAGAGGATCCAGGTGAGAAAAGTCATTTAAGAAAGGATGCATTTATCTTGGCCTACAGCTCCTGGAGGATACACTCAGGCCATCAGGGTCGTGAGTGGGATGAAAAGTGGGCAGCAGTTAAGGGTCATGAGATTCAACTATTTCCTTTTCAAAAACAGAACAGCTCGATCGAGGTTCGACTCACTCTTTAAAGTGAACTGGGCAAGTCCATTTTAGTCATACTTTTCATTGGAAATCCATACAACACATTCTGATCATGGTTTCCCCTCCCCCATCTCCTCCCAGATCCTCCCTACCTCCCCACCCATCCAATTCTGTGACTTCATTCTCTCTGTTTAGAAAATAAACAGGCAAGTAACAATAAACAAACAAGAATAAAAGCAAAACAAAAAAGCACAAGAAACACACCCAGTCAACACACACACACACAAATTCCCAAACGCATAAAAGCCCAGACTTGGAAACCATAATATACAAGCAAAAGAACAATAAGATAAAAAGTGCCCAAACATCACTGAGTTTGTTCTGTGCTGGCTACACTTTTGGGTATGGTGCCTACCCTTGAGTGTAGTTTATATTCCCACTGAGACTCCATTGGAGAAAATGAATCTTTCCTTTGCAAACAGTTGTTACTTGGAGATAGCTTCTTGGTAGGGAGTAGGAGCTTGTGTCTACTTCTCTATTACAGAGCTAGGACCCTGTGTGGCTTGAACCTGTGCAGACCCCGTGCCTGCTGCTGTAGGCTCTGGGAGCTCATTAACTCTGTTGTGTATAGAAGACATTGTTTTCTTGCTGCTGCCCATTCTCTCTGGTTCTTATCATCTTTCTGAGCCTCTTCTGCATAGATCCTCGAGCCCTGGGAGGAGGGGTTTGATGAAGACATCCCTTATAGGTCTGAGGACTAAAGTCTCTCACTTACTGCACATCATCCGATTGTGGGTCTCTGTATGAGTTTCCATCGATTGCAAGAGAAAGTTTCTCTGGTGGTGACTGAGCAAGACACTGATCTGAGTCTCAACCTGGTGTGGATCCTGACAGGCCCAGGTAGAGAGTCGGTTTTAGTCATGTTTATTTACTTAATTATATTTTGGGGGGCAGGGTTTTACTATGTAGTCCTGTATGACCTGTGATTTAGGCCAGGTTGCTCTCAAACACACAGAGAACCTCTGTCTTACCTGCTGATTACCCCGATTAAAGGCATGCATTACCATACATGACCTATTTATTTTTAATTTTTACTTTATTGTTTTGTATGTGTATAGATTTTTGCCTGCACATATGTCTGTGCACCACATGCATGCCTGGTATCCCTGGAGACCAGAAGAGGGTGTTGGACCTCTTGAAACTGGAGTTGCAGTTGATTGTGATCCTCCACGTGGGTGCTGGGAATCAAATGCAGGTCCTCTAGAAGAGCAGCCAGTACTCTTAACCACTAAGCCACCTCTCCAGTCCCTATTTATTTCTTTTTAAGACAAGATCCCACTATGTAGCCCAATCTGGTGTCCATCTTGAGCTCCTCCTCCTTCAGCCTCCTGAGTACTGAGGCTATGAGCATATGCTAGCTACCAAGGCTGGTGATGTTTTAAATGCATACTCACATGGTTAGAGTAAAAATCAAGTTCAGCTATCCCCTCAGGGCGAAGCCCTATACGGATTAGACATAGAACCCAACAACAGGTATTCCTTTGTGTTGGGCTATTTTGGTTCAGCACACTTGTCAAAGCTTATTTTTTGTATAGTGTCTATCAGAGTATTTCTTTTATTGCAAGAGAATATTCATTTCATGGCTATATCACACTATGTCTTCCCAACCACCAGTTTAAGGACATTTGGAGGGAGGGCTAACTCTTTTTGACCACCATGAGTAACATTGCTTGGAACTTTCCTGTGCAGACATTTGTTTTCAATCTCTGTGGGGATATATATATATATATATTTCATATATATATATATGAATGATTGCTGACTCTCCTATGGTTATTTACTTTACTTTATTTACTTATTTTTATTTTTTGAGGAGCTGCTTTCCAAAAACAGCTATTCCTTTTTACATTTAGCAATAAAGAAGATCTGTCTTTTTGATTGTAACTCTCTGAGCAGGTGCAACACGGCCTCTCGCTGAGATTTTGATGACTCTTCTCTAATGGATAATAATGGTGGTCTTTTTTTTCTTCTTGTCTTTCTGAAGGTGTGTTTAAGAAGTGGCAGCATGTCCTGGTATGGTCAGAGCTTAATGGTGTTGCATGTTCTTGAGGCTTGGTTGGTGATTGCTGTAGGATCCAAGTCTTCAAGCAAGAAAAAGAGAGCCTATGACTTGAACCTCACACCAAAGGCTCTGATTAGGAGAAGGAGAGACTGCAGAGATGGTTAAGAGCACTGGCTGCTTTCTCAGAGCACCAGTGTTCAATTCCCAGCACCCACACTGAAGCATTCAATGGTTTATAACTATGGTTCCAGGGATTTAGATACCATCTTCTGGCCTCTATGGGTACTGCATGTCTGCGAGGCACAAACAGACAAAAGACGCATCCACATAAAATAAAATAAAAATAAATATTTGCGCAGGAGAAAGAGACTTCAGGCCATTACAGTGAAGACAGGGAGACTGGTGGAATGCAGACCGGACACTGGGTGGTGACGGGAGGAAGAAGTATTCCTGCCTCAATGCTTCTGTTTCCTCCAGGAAGCAGGAAGTGGGAAGCAAGCTCACATGCTAAAAGGGGGAGGGGGGCTTCTTTAGTCAGTTTTGTCACTGTCACAAAATACCTGATAAAAACAACGTAGAGTAACAAAGGTTTGATTTAACCCACGGGTTTTAAGGTTTTAGTCTACAGTGAGTGGGCTTCATTGCTTCTGGGCCTGCATGAGGCAGCAGGTCACAGCAGGAAGTACATGGTAGAACACAGGGGCTTATTTCATGGCAGGCAGGAGGCAAAGAAAGCAAGATGAGAGACTAGAGACAAGACGAACATGCTGAGGCACACCGTATGACCCACTAGATCTCACTTACATACCTATTCAGCCATGAACTAATCCATAAGTGGATTAGTCACTAGTAAAATTAGCTTTTAGATGATCCACCCTCCTCTCAACAGTGCCACTAGTTGGGATCCAGGCTCTTAACATGTAATCCTTGGATTCTGAGTCGAGGAGGGATGGGAAAGCTCTTCATATGCAAATGACAGAAGACACCAAGGCAGAAAGTGTTGAAATCTGGACATGGGGACCAGAAGCTATGAGCTAGCTACCTGTCTAGAGGAGGAACTAGGAGCGGAAGGCAGCACTGGACAGCCCAGTTAGGCTTCCGCGTACTAAATGCAAAGACAGCCTGCCATAAAGTCTCTCTAGAAATATAGCACCGGGCACAGCAGCAGGAAAGCTCTGTGGTTTTGATTCTGTAGAGTAGCATCAGTCGCATAACAAAATTGCAAAGAAGACAGGTGTGTCCCACACGCCGCTGCCCTACACATGCACAGCTGTCCCCCATAGGGTGGTGTACTTGCATCATCAACATCGCTGTCATTCAAAGCCTGTAGTCTACATTGAGGTTCACGTCTGTGTTGCATTCTATGGGACTTGACACATATGTTATAAATTATGTCCACAGTTATGAATCATACAGCACACTTTCACTGCCGTGTTTTCCCCTCCCTTCCTCGAACCCTTGGCAACCGCTAATCCTTTCACTGTCTCTGCTACTGTGTCTTTCCCAGAGTGTCAACGAGTTAGAACTAGACAGCATGTAGCCTTTACCCACCAGCTTCCTTCACTGGCGGGCCTTTCACGTCTTTGCATAGCCTCCTGGGATCTCTGAAAGGGAAATTTCAGAGCTGGTGCTGTTTGTAACTATGACAAGGTCTAAGCTCACGCTGAGTCAAAGTGAAGGGAAAGGTCGGGGGCGAGCAGGTGGAAGGACACAGAAGCCCGGATGTTGGCTGAGTCATTCTCAAGGTCCCCACCTGATTTGACCGACCCACTGTCAATCATCTTGGGGAACTATAATCCTCTCCCCCAAAGGCAAAGAGACCTGAAACCCACTCAAAAGAATTGCATTTTCCTTTCCCCAAGTCTTGAGAAGGGAAGCCCGAGCTTCGTTCAGTGATACTGAGGCTCTATATGGTCTGTATGTAAATTCACACTCAGATGTGAAGAGAGAGGAGGGCCTTGTCCTGAGGGACAAGCTGGGAATCAGAAATACTGGTCTACACTAAGGATACCTTTGTGTTTTCTGGGTACCCTTCTATACTAGATTACCTTGTCATGTAACCAAGCACCTAACAGAAGCAACTTAAGGGAGGACAGGCTTAGTTAGGACACAGTCATCATGATGGTGTGGACAGCTGTGTTAGTAGAAGCAGGAGTTTGTGGTGTGGCTTGCCATCTTGAGGCTGCAGGCGGAAGGGAGAGCTTTGGCAGGAAGCAAGGCCAGGCTACAGCCCTCACAGGCCCACTTCCAGTGACCCACCTCTGTCAGCCATGCCTCTGGCACCAAAACCCCCAACCTCCCTCCCTAGTCAATGCCACTAGCTGGGAATCATAAGCTGGTGGGGGCATTTCATGTCCAGCCAAGTCTCCCTTTGAGACTGAGGTCTATGCTCTTTTGGTTGTGGTGGGTGTTATAACACAGGTAATCTAATCTTTGGGTAAAAAAAATTCATTTCATTCCCATATATTCTTGAGATACCCTCCACCACTTCTAGCCTCTCCCCTCCACATTCTGATTTTTTTTTTCACAATGAGGTACTAAGGGAAGGGCCTGTTCTCATCTGAGCAACGGGGTCAAAAGACAGCAGGGTGGCCAAGAGGCTGTGTTGTGGAGCTCCTAGTAGCTGGAGGCAGAGGTTAACTGTGGCTATTTCAATGGGGTATGGGGTAGGGGGAGAGGCTGGGAGTGGTGGAGGGTATCTCAAGAATATTTGGCAATGGAACGTGAGTCTAGGAGAGAGGCACAGGCTTCCTGCCTTTAAAGGAGGTTAGGATAGGTCTGCAAGTTGTTAACAGGGATGTGACAGCTTTGTTTAAGACAGATGCCAGGGAACACTCGGATGCCCTCTCTAGGAAACTTGTTTGTGGTCTTGTGTCTCGAAAGCTGCTTTCGAAGTTCAGTTGCAGATTTCCAGTAGACAATGGGCATTGGAGAAAGTTCCTCACCCTTCTAGATGCTTTACCTTGGATAGGGATGCGTGCCCTGCTCTGGACATTCTGTCTTCTGTGATTGTCCCTGACAGGCACACATAGGAGGAGCAGGTTGCATGGACTCTCGGTGTGTGAACACCTAGACATGTGAAGACAAGGTGCAACCGAGGCCTGGATGAGTGGGGTCCTGGGTCTTTAAGACCCTGGTGAGTGTGCACCTGAGTGTGGGAGTGCAAGCACTTAGGTATGTGAGGACCTGGGTGTGGCAACACCAGAATGTATGAGGGACCTGAGCGAAGGAACACCAGGGGTCCTTTTCTAGGTGATTTTTGACCCAGTCAAGGTGACAATCAGGATTAAGCAGAGAAGATGAGGAGCTGGGTTATGGGGATACCTGGGTATGGAGGATCCAAGCATGAAGGCATCTGGGCATATGAATAAAAACTAGGGTGCATGAGGACCTGGGTGTGTAAGCATTTCACTCTGGGAAGACCTGAGTGCAAAGGCACGAGGAGGTAAGGGGGCACCAAATTCGTGAGGACCTGGGGGGGGCTAATATGAGAGCACCAGGCCATGTAAAAGCCAGGATGTGTTAGGCCTCAGCTTTGGGATGGCCCAGGCCTGTGAGAACTTGGGCACACGAAAAGCTGAGCATGTTGGGACCTTGGTATTTGTAAGGACTTGGGCACTGAGTACTAGGGTATGTGAGGACATCTGTGGGTAAGGACCCCCAGGACACAGGCTGTTTGCTACCTGTGGCTTGGCACTCCTGCCCACCCATGGGTGAAGGATCTGAATAGAATGGCTGACAGAAAGACTCTGTAATGAGAAGGCAGGACCAGGTCCAAGAAGCTGTGTCTGCCTCCCACAATAAACCATCACACAGCACTTTGAACGAAGTTTATGGCTTTGGCAGAGCTCCAATCTCCTGAGGACTCGGGCTGTAAATTCTTAAGAAGATCCTAGACCCTGCTGGCCAGGCCTTGCCACCCTTTGTGGAAGGAGCAGAAGGGAAGATAGGTTACACTGTGGGCACTTCTCTCCCCCCCCAACCTCCCATAAGTCTATCAAAAGGGAAGACAAACAGCCTGTGCGACAAAGATGGAGAACTAGGCCCCTGGGGTTGGCTGGGGGACCTGCTACAAACTGCTAAGTGGGAACATACACAGGGAAGAGGCAGGAAAGGCCCTAATCCACAGCCCGAAGGAGGCCAGGTCTGTTTTTAGCCTTGACTGGTAGGGCTTCTCCTTCCTCCCCTCCTACCCTTGGCTGAATCACTCAGCAGCTGGGGCCCGGGCCCGAGGGTGGGTGGGTGGGGTGAGGGGTACCTTCCTGTCCCCTCCGCCAGCTCCATCTGTGCCCCGGTGCCCCTGTGGTTCCCACACCCAGCTGTCCACCACACTGCTAGTGGGTGTGAGGCCGTTTGGGAAAATATCCGCTAAAAGCAAAATGGAGAGAAAGGGAAACATTGAATATTAACGTAGCAGGGAGAAGTCTGCATAAATCTGCATGGCTAATGAAGTCAGGGAAGAAGCCCAGAGAAGCCCAGGGGCCTGTAGACCTCAGACCACCAGAAACTGTGAACTTGAGGCCAGGGTTACACAGCCAGCAGATGCTGTCATCTTGCAGTCAGAAGAACTGGGCCAGAGTGAGGGGGCAATGGGGGCAGCCGGGGCTCCAGTGAGAGATAATGAGGTCATTTCTGGCCAATCAGAATGGAGGGCAGAATCCCAGCTGATGATGGGGATTTTAAAGGACTCCAGGGACTTCCTAGTGCCACATTTCTGTCCCTGGATTGAGAGAACCATGGAGCTGGCCAGCCGGCCGGAGGCCAGTGCTTATGTCTCTTGATTTTTCTTTGTGCTGTTTACGGAGGTGGCCTGTGTTTGGAAGGGTGTCCCCAAGGAGGCTGGCAGCTGCCTCTGAGAAGCAGCTTTCTGTCCCAACAGGCCTCTTTCCATCCCATCCTCAAAGCAAGGCTTCTTCCCTTAGCAGGTGTCCCCTCTTCGCTCAACCCTGGTTTCTCTTCACAAATGCTGACTCACAGGGGGACGGAAGTCGTCATCCATTAAGAACCTCATCTCCTTGACAGGTAGCCAGCCAGCACCAGCATCAGTACTTCTGCTGTGGGGATCTCTGTACCCCCACACAGCATGGGGCTCAGCACCCCCACACAGCATGGAGCCTCAGCACACACACACACACACACACACACACACACAATGCTCTCTAATCAGAAAAGCTTAGATATTTAGCAGGTCTTTCCTGCCTGCTTCCTTTCTCCCTTCTTCCCTCTCTTCTTTCCCTCCCTCCCTTTCTTCCTCTCCTGTTTTCTCTTTCCCCTCCCCCTCCTTCTTCCCCCTTCTTCATCTCCCTCCTCCCTCCCTCTTCTCCTAGTCCTCTTCCTTCTCTTCCTCCTCTTCCTTGCAATAAAGACCATACTAAAGTCCCAGTGAGTTTTCTGGGTTTGTTTGTTTGTTTGTTTGTTTTCTTGAAATAGCTCCAGGTCCTTCAGCCTTATCTCTGGAGAGTGATTTCTTGTCTTCCCATTTGCTGGGAATAGATGCTTTGAATATGCATGCTTTTTTCACACAGTTATTTTGGTGTTTATCCATTCATATCTGCAACTTACTCCAAAAAGAGACTCAAAGGGGCTCACAAATTACACATCAATACTATAAAAAGTAATGGAGAAAATATTAGTGAAGAAAAGACAGAAAATGTTGAGCCCCAGTAAGTATACTCATAAGCGCATTCCTATCAGTTTGAACTTGGTTAGGTGTAGACACCAAACTTGTCTGGTAAATTCCCTAGCAGCAAAGGTGAAAAGGGAAACTTGGGCAGCTTTGCAAGCCAGTCTCCATAAGAACAAATGGAAAACACAGATGTTCTAGACCTGGAAATGAAAGAAAAATATCCCCAGCCTCACCCGGAGAAGAATGCATCCGATACTTTTCTCACGATAAATTCGACAGGCCATTTACTCAAGCTGTTTCCTATAAGGACACCTCACATTGCAACTCCAAAGCACAAATGTTAATAAAAGTGTGTACTCTGGTTTGTTAATGGGCCTCTTAACACACGGCAATAAAGTATTTCAAACCCCTCTGACTGTAGAAAATGACAGTGAGATGTGTCTGCCCAGGATGCTCCTCCTATCAGCACAGCCTGGGGTGGCATTAGCTTTTTAGTGATGTACTAAGTCTTGTAGCAGGCTCCTCAAACCTATCACTGCCTTTGTGACAAGAACTGAATTTAAGCAAATTTGTCTTTATCTTTTACTTGGCCAATTGATTTTTTTTTTTAACTTAAGTGCAGGACTGGATTGTATTTATCACCACAATTCCATTTTGGTAACTTTGCTCCCAACCTTGCTGATGCTAATCCTGGGGCATCGCATCAAACCATATACCATATTTCTTCAAATAGAAGACTCTTTTCATCACAAGATGCGTGATTTACAAATTACCACTGAGAAGAAAGAATGTTGTTAATTGCAATAATAAATCTTGTGTGAGTTTGAATGAGAAATGTCCCCCATAGGCTTCCATATTTGAGGGCTCAGTCCCCAGCTGGTGGCAATCTTTGGGGAGGTTGTAAAGCCTTTGGGAGATGGCCCCGAACTGGAAGAGGTTTGTCACTACAGGTGGGTTTTGAGGTTTAATAGCCCTGCCCCACTTCAGTTCACTCATGTTTGCTGTTGAATATGTGACCACCCAGCTTCCTGCTCCAGCCTTCTGACCCGTCCCCCTCCCCTCACCCTCCATTATGGACCCTCCCTCTGCAACCATAAGTCCCAATAAACTTTTCCTTCTATGAGTTCCTTTATATCATGGTGTTTATCACAGCAACAGAAGAGTACCTGACATGGTGTTACATGCACTGGTTTTGGAATTCATCTAGTTTTAGGGATAAAGATGATCCTAAAACCAGATGTGGTAGCTCATGCCTACAATCCCAAGCTGAGACAGGAGGACCACTGAGAGTTCAAAGCTAATCTGGACTTATATGAATAAACCTTGTTTTAAAAATTTCAAATCAAGGACCAAAGGGGATGCTCAGTGGTTAAGGAAGCTTGTTACTTTTTCAAAGGACCAGAGTTCAGTTCTCATCACCCACAGCACGACTTGCGTAGAACTCCAGCTCCAGGGGATCTGAGACAGATCCTCTTCTGATCTCTGCAGCCACCTGTGTACAGACACTCACATAGGCCCACATTCTAGTTTGTTGATGGACTTCATGATACACATAAATAGAAATAGAATAAGTCTTTTAAAAGAATCCAAAGCAAAGCAAAACAAAACAAAAATTACATCTCAGAACCAGTGAAACATGTCATCAAATCTCTACATTCTGTCATTTTAATTTGGTGATCTTAACTTCCCTCACAGTTTTAGAAATTTAAAAAAAAACACATGTGACCATCAGGAAAACAGAGAACTGGCAGAGCCAGGGTGAGATGCCCTGGGTTCCTTCTTCATGTGTGTCTGGCCACCCATCGGACACATGCTAATGTCGCCGTGAATGTACAGCTGCCTCAGGATACACGAGTTCCAGCCTCTTTAACCCCAATCATGAAGTCACACATTCATCTGAACCCATACTCTCTAGGCTTAATTATTTAGGACCTTTGGACTCCACTAAGTTAAACCATCATTGACAACAGAACAGGAGGCTCAGCTAAGAAAGGAGTGGGGGGGGATCACATAGAGTAGGGCAAAGATCCGAGCCTGGAACCAGAGGGAAATGGTTTTGTCACAGGGGAAAAGAGCACTGGGAGTCACAGTGCCTGAAGAGTAGAAGTCCATGCACGATGAGGAAAAAGACTTCAAGGTTTCCCTCAGAAAAAGCAAACTGACACATCAAAGATGCCAGGACTTCAGTCCTCAGGGACAGGGAGAAGGCAAGGCGAAATCAAACTTCTGAGCATACGTGGGCCTAGGGCATGCTCAGTGTTGACCAGATGTCACCGGTGCAGGGCCCCCACCTAGAACTCCTAGGGTGTGGAATCCCACAGCCAGGAGGCCGAACCATCCCAGATTAAGAGCTAGGTTCCATAGCTGTTAGATTTCTTAGCGTAGAGAGACAGAAGGCAGAAACAGACCGTAGCCTGATCTCTAGACACCAGACTGCTTATTTCAAAACAGCAAAGGACAGACACTCTGCCACTGGCAATGGGGTACCTATGAGAGGAATGGTTGGCAGTGACTCTTTATGGGGTGGAGTGAGTGTATTGTTTGCATCCATGAGGGGCAGTTCTCCAGTCTCTTTCCTTACTCTCTGCAATCACTGGCTGACCAAGCAAGATCATTTGTGACAGTTCTTGACTCTGGAGATGGGAAATCCAATATCAAGCCTGAGTCTGCTCAGGACTATCTTGTCTAACATGATGGGAGACATCACACAGCACAGGTGAAGGGTAAATTCCCTTATGACCGCTGACTGGGGACAACTAACCCTCCTTTTTCATAAATACAATAGACCTTCTGTAAAGGCAAAGCTTTCAAGACCAAATCACCTCTTAGGGTCCACCTCCCAACCCTGTTGCAATAGGGAGGAAGTTTCTAACACCCAAACTTCAGAGAGTGCTAGTTTGAATAAAAATGGCCCCCATAGGTCCATAGAGAATGGTATTATAATTTGGAGGTGTGGCTGTCTTGGAGTGAGTGTGGCCTTGATGGAGGATGTGCATCACTGGGGATGGCTTTGAGGTCTCAAAAACTCAAGCTAGGCCTGGTGGCTCACTGTGTCTTCCTGCTGCTTGAGGATCCAGATGTAAAACTCTCAACTCTCCAGCACCATGTCTGCCTGCATGCTGCCATGCTTCCCACTGTGGTGAGAATGGACTAGACCTCTGAACTGTAAGCCAGCCCCAATTAAATGTTTTCCTTTATAGGAGTTGCACTGGTCTTGGTGTCACAGCAATAGAAGCCCTAAGACTGGAAACCCCATTAATCTAATCATAAATTCTGTTCTCAGAGTTCCCTTGGGATGCAGAGCTAGGTGACAGACAGGAGCTGTGGGAGCTTCCTCCCCAAGAGCAGAAGTCACTCAGGCCAAGAAAAGCTGGATCAGCCAGGACCTATGGAGGGATGTGGAGAAGGTGAGGAGAGCACAGGAGACAGAGCCTGAACATGCGATGATGGCTGAAACCATGGCCAACTCTGTGATCCCCCTCCACAGAGCAGAGAGCACAGAGGAACCTTCACCTGTGGAATCCCAGTGGGGAGTAAGCAGGGAGCTGGTCTCAGAAGCTGGTGCAGAAAGGCTGAGGGGTGTCAACAGGGACTCCACACAGCTATGAGGAGATGGAGGAGGAGAAGCAGAAGGGATGGGGCCTGTAACTCCAACTTCACAGGCTCTCTCTCTCTCTCTCTCTCTCTCTCTCTCTCTCTCTCTCTCTCTCTCTTTCTCTCTCTCTCTCTCTCTCTCTCTCACACACATACACACACACACACACAGATACATAAATAAAAACAAAGTAACTATTTGAAAGAAGACACTCTAGAAGGAAGTGATGATTACTGGGTCTGCTTTATAAAGGACTCAAATGAATAACAATAAGAACTAAATGCAACATCTAACAAGACAAGTGTGGGGTAAATTCAGTGTGTTTTTAGGCTTGCCAGGGCTGGAAGTTTTGCCTCCCTAAAATCCTGCTAAGACATAAGCCCGAAGTGGTGGTGTTCAGAGATCAAGGCCTTTGGGAGACAACTAGATCACAAGAGTTCTGCCCTCACACCCCCCAGGGAGAGTAAAATGTCTCTCCTTTCCACCATGTGTCACACCTTTGAAGGAGGGGACCACCACTGTAGATCTGGAACTCCATTACCTAAGCAATGATTGACTGTTTTTATAAGCCATATGTGTTATATTATCTTGTTGCCACATCCTGTATTAGTTGGTTTGGGCCACTGTAACAAAGTACCTTAGTGTGGTTAAATTGCAAACAGGAGATGGTATTGCTTATAGTAGTTGGGGACTGGGAAGCCCAAGAATAGGTTGCCAGCAGATTTTTTGTCTGGAGTGAGCTAGCTTGCTGTGGCCTTCAAAGATGGAACCATCTGGCTATGTCTTCAGAAGGTAGAAGGGAAGGGAAAATCAGCTTCTTTAATAAAATTAATCCCACTGATAATTTGTCCTTGTACCTTAGTCCCCTTCCCAAAGGCTACACCCCTTCCTAAAGGTCCTTAATGACACCATCTTGATGGTCACTTTCCAATTTACAAACTGGAGTAGATGCGGCAGGGCGCAGGCATTCTGGCCATAATGAAGCCAGGAGGGGCTAAGATAGAGAAAAAGACACACCTAGGGGTCTGGGTGTTGCTCAGTGGGAAAGCACTTGCTTAACAAGGCACTGAGTTCAAACCCCGGTGACACAAGAAGAAAATAAGGGTCAAAGACATCGCTGTAACCCCAAAGCTGCATCTACGGCAGTTCAGCACTCCCAGTTTTTTCTGCTAAACTGCCTTGCTATTCTCATCTGTCTCTCCGCAGTCTCTCTGAAATCTGTGCCCGGAGACCGGAGTAACATTTACTTGAGAGCAAACAAAAAGAGTGCTTTCAAAGTCAAGTCCTCAAGTGCTTTAAGGTTAATCGTGTGCCAAATCACATGACTAGGACGATGACAGACAGGGTCGCTGTCCACAGACCTTTCAATTAGGTAGACGTCTTTCATGTTTACACCCTTAATGGAGCTATGAATTATCTTTGTTTACTAGGATTAAGTAAGACATGATCTCATCACAGTGGTTTAGAATAGCAATTGTCAATATGGGTCTACTCCCACCGGTATCTTAGTGTAAAACCTTAAGATAACCAAACCAGGCCAAGGGCAGTTAAGCTGCGAGTGAAACAAGGTGCCCAGGGTGTGTGGAAGCACTTTATTATTTCCGTTCAGACTGATGTTCTGTGGGTGCTCCCTAGAATTGACAGTGCCCTCATCCCCAAAGAAGTCTCTTACAAATAAATATCCCAGCCCTCAGGTTTCATATTTTCACTTTTGAAAGATACAAGGCACAAGTCTTGATGAAATTCTGAATTTAGACACAACTTTGCAATTTTTCTTAAAGATTTATTTTAATTGTGTGTGTGTGTGTATGTGTGTGTGCACGAGTGTGTGTGTGTGTGTGTGTGTGTGTGTGTAGATTTATGCACATCAATGCAGTGCCCATGAAAGCCAGAAGAGAGCATTGAATCCCCCTGGAGCTAGAATTTTAAGTGGTTGGGAGCTGCATGACACAGTTGCGGGGAACTGAACTCAGGTCCTCTATAAAAGTTGTGACTAGTCATCACTGCTGAGTCACCTCTCCAACCCCACAGACACAAACCTGAACGAGCAGGGATCTGCTCAATCATGTGAAGTCCTCCTATCACATAATAAGCCAGAAACTCGCTAAGCTTTCTCTCTGCTGAACCAGTTGTTAGACTGAGAGTTGTCCTGGGTCTTCCTCATCCATTACCAGTTTTCGTTCTTGTCTGAGAGGGTAGGCAGGGCTCTCAGCCCCATAAGCTCTTCAAAAGGACTTCCCAAGACATGACTCAGTCAGTGGGGTAATAGCCATGGGAATGCATTGCACTTCGAGAGGCTGGGCACTGTAGCAGACATGCAGGAAGGCAGGGATGAATGACTGCAGCCAATACTTGATTACCAGGCGAGGGCCTAAGAGCAGCATAGCTGCATTCAGTCCCTCAGCCCAGGCCCCTCTGCTCCCCACCAGTTTGAAATAGCAATCTTTTAATGAATGACAGAACAGTAATTTTTAAAAAGGAAAATATGAAGCCTGGAATATTAGTGACATTATCTCCTCAAGCAGACTAACTTAGCATGGACCAGACTATACACCATCAGGAGGGCAATTCAAGGCCAATGACCCTTAGTACATCCATGGGCACTGGTGCCTCTGCTACGTCCATCTTTACATCTGCTAAGGTATTTACTTATGCACTGTGTGTGTATGTTTTAGTAAAATGCTCCCCACATATATTTGAGTGCTTAGTCACCAGGGAGTAGGACTGTTTGAAAAGATTAGAAGGATTAGGAGGTATGGCCTTGTTGGAGAAGGTGTGGCCTTGTTGGAGAAGGTGTGGCCTTGTTGGAGAAGGTGTGGCCTTTTTAGAGAAGTGGGGTTCTAGGATTGGGCTTTGGGGTTTCAAAAGCCAATACCAGGCCAAGGCAATCTTTGCTGATCTTTGTCTGCCTGCTGCATGTGATAGATGTAGCTCTCAGCCCTTGCTCTAGCTCCATGTGTACCACCCTGCTCTCTGCCAGTATGATAATGGACTAAACCTCTGAAGATATAAGCAACCCCCATAAGCCATGCCATGCTGTCTCTCCATAGCCACAGAAATGATAAGGCACAGATTTAATAAAGTGTGGGGCAGTCGGCCCTTGGAGGAAGGTTAAGAACTCAGACTTGAGAGTCAATGTCCTGATCACTTCTCGGGGATCCGTCTCCACCCAGGAGCCCCCCCCCCCCAGCTGCAGCACCAACCTCAGTGAAATTTGAGGATGCCCTGGATGAGGGAAAGGTCCATCTCTTTGCTCCCAAAAAACATTGCCTAAGGCATGAGCCACATACCATTCAAAGGACAAATAAACACACAGCATGTGTAGGAAAGAGGAGCATAGGAAGCGTGGACAGCATCCCCCAGGGATGGCACACAGTATGCCCACTTCTGCTAGGGGTGGTGCAAGATTCTGCTTTCCTAGAGTGGAGCGGCAAGTGACATGAAGGAGGCATCAGGAATGCAGGGACTGGTAAAGGCCTGCATGGGAAAGCATTGTGTGTTACCAATGCAGGGGTTGAGTGATCCGTGGTATTGAAATAAATGTGCCTTTGTTTTGCAGACACTAGCAGGGCTGAGCTACATGGCAGATGATAAGGGAAGATCGTCATCAAAGGACTTAAACAAAGCGCAGTAGAATAAAGGGTAGGTAGAAGAAAGAACATTTTTACAGCCTTCTGCCTCACCAATGCATAAGGATGTACATTTAAAAATCTACCATAGCTTAATCTGCCAAAGCATCAGGGCTTTTTATCAGGTTATACTAACTATAAAAAATATGACCTTTTCATATATGTGTGTGTGCATATATATTTATATATATAATGTTATTTATATATATGTATATATATTGATCATATTTACTCATCCGTGTTTCCCATACTATCTTCCCTCACCCCTCCCAGTGGTCTCCTTCCTATGTCTTAACCATCCCTCCTTTTTCTTGCTCTCCTCTTTTGGATTCCACACATGAAAGAAAACACACAGTACTTCTTTTTCTGATCCTGGCTCACTTCACTTAACATCATGATCCCTAGTCTTATCTAGTTCTCTGTCAGTTGCATGATTTTGTTCTTTTTTCATGGCTGTATAATACTCCATTATAGCCACGTACCATACATCTTATTTCTTCATCTGATGGGTGTCTAGACCAGATCCACAATTTTACTATTGTGAATAAACTACATCAAACATGAGTATGGAAATTGCCCTGCTGCTGAGTTGTTCTCTGCTTTCTCCTCTTGTTGCAAGATATTTCCTATCCATTCACACTGAGGCAGTGAGAGGCCAGTGATTGGAGGAGAGAGAGGAGGAGGAGCTAAGGAGAGAGAGAGAGAGAGAGAGAGAGAGAGAGAGAGAGAGAGAGAGAGAGAGAGAGAGAGAGAAAGATTCAACGGATCACACAAGCAGAGAGAGAGGAAAGTCGTGGATATCTAGATGGCTTCAGTTTTGGAAAGGTTAGAAATATTGGGATAAGACTTTATCATTGTAAATTGGCGTTATGAAATTGGTAGTTTCTTATACATAAATATATTTGGTTAACTATTTAAGTTTAAGAGTCATGCTTTACCCAGTGGGTGTAGGGTGGGAGTGCGGGACTCCCACTGTTTACAGAGTCTATGGCGGAGAGGAAACACAGCTGGGATGTGGTGAGAGCTAGCTGGAAGAGATTGGCTCAGTGAGAACCACCCTGAGTGGGACCTGCCAGGACTTGGTGCAGAGGCCTGGAGGGGCAGTACCGATTTATTAATTATTTACCACTACATCCTCTTCCTCCTGCTGTCTTTCTGGCCTGGCCTCCACACACAGAGGATCCCTTGAACCTTTGATTCTCTCTCCTGCATCTTCTAATGCTAGGATTGCAGGTGTGCGCCACTACGCCCAGCTGATGAGGTACTCGGGATTGAATCCAGGCTTTCATGCACACTAGCCAAACAGTGTACTCACTATAACCCTGTTGTTTCTGCTGTGCACTGTTTCTTATCCTTTCAGGAATATGCCAACGATCATACAGCAGGTTGACTTACACTTTGGGAGGACTTCTCATACTGATTTCCATAGAGACTGCATCAATTTACATTCCCATCCATACTGTGTAAGGAAGGACCCCTCCTTCTCTACATTTCTGCCAGCATCTGCTTTCTTGATGATGCCCATTCTGACTGGGGCAAGACAAAATTTCATTGTAATTTTGACTTTCCCTCACGACTAAAAATATTGAACGAATAAAGAGGCTCAGCAGGTTGCATTTATATATATTTGTGTATATACAGGCATTCATACACATACATGCATGTAATAATAATAAAGAAAAGAGGTGAGTAACTGGGAGGGGTTTGAGGGAGAAAGGAGAGGAGAGAGGTGATGTAATTCTATTTCAGTTAAAACATTAAAATTGGCCAGGCAGTGGTGGCACATGCCTTTTATCTCAGCACTTGAGAAGCAGAGGCAGGTGGATTTCTGAGTTCGAGGCCTGCCTGGTCTACAGAATGAGTTCTAGAACAGCCAGGGCTATACTGAGAAACCCTGTCTCAAAAAACCAAAACCAAACAAACAAAACATTAAAATTGTTGAATAAGTGTACTTGTTTCATATGCTTATTGGACATTTGTGTTTCTTGACTTGAAAAGTGTCTGTTAGCTCGTTTGTTCCTTTATTGATTGGACTATTTGTTCTTTTGGTGGTTTGTTGTTGTCCTTATTAGGGTTTCTACTGCTGTGATCAAACACCATTAGGTGTTGGAGAGGAAAGGGTTCATTCAGCTTACATTTCCACATCACAACTCATCATCAAAGGAAGTCAGGATAGGGACTCAAGCAGGGCAGGAACCTTGAAGCAGGAGCAGATGCACAGGTCACAGACGGGTGTTGCTTACTGGTTTGCTTCCCATGCCTTGCTCAGCTTGTTTCTTATAGAACCCAGGACCACCAGCCCAGGAGTGGCCCCACCCACAATGGACTGGGCCTTCCCCAATCAATCACTAATTAAGGAAATGCCCTACAGGTCTGCCTATGACTGGATCTTACAGAGGCATTTCTCAATTGAGGTTCCCCTCTCACAGAAGCTTATGTCAAGTTGACATAAAAATATCCAGAACAATTGTTTTGAGTTTTTCATATGTTCTGGGTATTAATCCCTTATCAGATGATTAGCAAAGATTGCTTTCCATTCTATAAGCTATAAGCTATCTCTTAACGCTGTCATTTCCTTTGATACACCAAAAAATTAATTTGATGAGGTTCGATTTGTAAATTTATTATATACTTCCTGGAAAGCCTTTTCAGAAAATCCTTGCCTATGCCAATGTCTTCAAGTATCTCCCCTGTATTTTCCTGCAGTAGTTTCAAAGTTTCAGGTCTCAAAGTTGCTGATGCAGAGTAATTGAGTGTTTGAAAAGACTGTCTTGTATCCAGTGTATGTGCTTGGTACCTTTGTTAAAAGTTGGATGGCTGCACTGACTGTGTTTAATCATCTCCAGCTCCTCTGTCCTGTTTTACTGCTGTTCATGGCAGTTCTGTGTCAGTGTGGTGTCATTCTCGTTACAATGGTTCTTCAGCGTAATTTGAGATCAAGTATTAAGATACCAGTGGATGACTTCAATATCTCACTGTGGTACCTTGAATATGCTTGGCCCAGGGAGTGGCACTGTGCAGAGGTGTGGCCTGACTGGAGGAGGTGTGGCCTGGCTGGAGGAGGTGTGGCCTTGCAGGAGGAGGTGTGGCCTGGCGGGAGGAGGTGTGGCCTTGCTGGAGGAGGTGTGGTCTTGCTGGAGGAAGTGTCACTGTGGGGGTGGGCTTGTCAGGCTCCGCCCAACATGGAACAGGCATCTCCTCCTGCTTGCCCATATAAGAGACACTGTCTGGCTGCCTTCAGATAAAGATGTAGAACTCTCGGCTTCTCCAGCACCATGTCTGCCTGACTGCTGCCATGCTTCCTGCCGTGATGATAATGGACTGAACCTCTGAAACTGTAATCAGCCCCAATTAAATGTTTTCCTTTGGAAGAGTTGCCTTGATGTCTTTTCACAGCAATTCAACCCAAACTAAGACACTCACTCTCACTGATAGACAAGTCATTCAGAGAAACAAAACAGTAACAACGATGACAAAAACCAGAGTTAAGTGTCCTTATAGGTGAAATGGAGACAACAGACATCTCTAGAATATTCCACTCAAACACTGCACAGTATTCTTATGGGATGTTTCTCAGGATTGCAGAATATGAAGCAAGCAAACAGGCTTAAAATACAGGAAATTGAAATGATTTCTTGTATTTCATCTGATCAGAAAGGAACTAGAAGTCAATAGCAAGGCAAACCAGGAACCTATTAGGCAATGAAAACAGTTCTAAGAGGAAACACTGTGGCTGCAAAACATCTAACTGCTAGGCTGGTGGTAGATTCACACCTTAGATCCCAGCGCTTGGGAGGCAGAGTCAGGCGGATCTCTGAGAGTTCCAGACCAGCCTGGTCTACAGAGCTACTTTCAGGATAGACAAGAAAACTTACCTCAGAAAAACCAATAAAATAAAGGAATGAGGGTGAGGGTAGAGAGATGGCTCAGCAGTTAAGAGCACTGGCCACTCTTCCAGAGGTCCTTAAATTCCCAGCAACCACATAATGGTTCACAACTATCAGGAATGGGATCTGATGCCCTCTTCTGGTGTGTCTGAAGAGAGCAACAGTGTGCTTATATACATTAAATAAATAAATAAATAAACTTATTTTAAAAAAAGTAAGAAAGAAAAAAGCCAGAGAAATCCATATAAATAACTAAGTGGTGCACCTTAGAAAAATAAGACAAAACCAGTATCTGGAAAAAATAATAAAGATCAGGGCAGAAATTTATGAAAAGGAAATTTAAAAAATTACAAATAATCAATGAAAGAAGAATTGGTTCTTGATGTGATAAATGATACTGAGAAATCTCTCAGCCAAACAAACCAAAAAATAAGAAAACTCATGTTAAAAAATTAGAAATTCTAGCATTGCTGATTTTGTTTAAATTAGCTGTACTTTTCTTGCCTGGCATGCACAAAGCCCTAGGCTCAACCCAGTACTGAAAAGAAATTGTGGCTTTTAAGAAATGATATTGAAAATAATAATGTGTGCTCTTCAAATCTTTTGTGCCTCCATATGAATCTTAGATTGCTCTTTTTTAGCTCTGTGAAGAATGTCATTGGAATTTTGATAAAGATTGCATCCAATCTGTAGATGGCTTTCAGGGAATTTGGCCACTTCTACAATATTAATTCTGCCAATCTGTGAACATAGGGGGTCTTTTGACATTCAGTTGTGTTCTCTAGTTTCTTTAACTCGGTGTTTTGCAAGTACCTTATAGAGGTCTTTCACATCTTTGGTAAGATTTATTCATAGGTATTTTTTACCTTGAGAGAGCTCCAGTGAAGGGAATTGTTCTCCTGATCAGACATCTAAGTCTCAGTGGTCCTCCTAAGTACCAAATCCATTCCTAGGTGAAGAAACAATTTCCAGTCGTGGTGGTTTGAATATGAGATGTCTTGGATGCTCAGGCATTCAGCACGTGGTCCCCAGTTGGTGGCGCTGTTTGTGAGCTTTGGGAGGTACAGCCTTGCTGGAGGGAAGGATGATTTGAGAGTATGTCTCTTGGTCCTACATCCAGTTTGCTCTCTCTGCTTCCTGCTTTGGCCCATGCTGCTTGCCACTGTGCTTCCCTGCCAAATGGACTCTCCCCACTGGAATGATAAGCCAAAACAAACTCTTTCTTCCATAATTTATTTTTGGTCATGGTATCACAGCAGCAGAAAAGTAACTGATATACCAATAGCAATAAGAAAATATGAATTTAAATATATGTTGATCTCTATTTCCTGACAGGCTGCTACCATGATGGCTAATGGCTATGGGGGAATGTCCTGTGCACTGCTATGGGGGGCTGTTTTGTGCATTGTTATGGGGGGCTGCCCTGTGCACTGCTATGGGGGGGAGGGCTTCCCTGTGCATTGGCATGGTGGAGGGCTTCCCTGTGTATTGCTGTGGGAGACTACCTGTGTATTGGTATGAGAGGGCTGCCCTGTGAGTTGCAGGACAATTAATAGTATCTCTGAACTCTGCCAACTAGATGCAATAACCTCTCTTATCAGTTATGGCTTTTCACAAAACCTACCTGGAAATACTACCAAGTGTTTCCTGAGGGGTAAATTCATCCTAGCTGAGAACTGAAATGAAATGCGAACTGTCTGGGCGTGAGGACTCTCAACATGATATTGTTGCAGGGATGTGTTCAGTGGGACAGACTGGTAGAAGCCACAGCCTAATGTGCCCCATTGTAGGACACAGACTGGGTGGCAGCAGGGACTCTCAGCAGCCTTGTGAGCAGAAGGACAGAGGGACATCATGGAATTCAACAGCCAAGGGGAGTATTCTTAGAGAACAGGTTGGTTCTTAGTTCATCTTGAATCGTGTCTGTAAAGAACTTTGCATGGAACTCTCCAGGAAGGTGAGAGCTCTGTGGAACGAATGTCTAGCAGAATGACGATCTCTAAATTACTTTCCAGCTTTTTAAAATTGTTTTCAATTAGCATATAAAATAATGGGTTTCATTTCGAACCTTTCATGCATAGATAATATTGTACTTTGTTCTAGTTAAAATAAATCTAAACAGAAGAATAGACACAGTTAGGGACGAGCACCTTAAACAACAGTTTAAAAAGTCAAGGTCAGCTGGGCGTGGTGGCACACTCCTGTAATCCCAGCACTCTGGAGGTCGAGATAGGTGGATTTCTATGAGTTTGTGGTCAGCCTGGTCTACAGAGTGAGTTTTTGGATAGCCAGGACTATGTAGACAGATTCTGTCTCCAAATAAACAGACAACAGGTCAGGATTAGAGTAGAGTGGGCCAGGGGACTGATGCTTTTTCTTTTATTCTTTTCTTTTCTCCTCTTTTCTTTCTTTCTTTCTTCCTTCCTTCCTTCTTTCCTTCTTTCCTTCCTTCCTTTCTTTCCTTCCTTCCCTCTTTCCTTCTTTCTTTCCTTCCTTCCTTTCTTTCTTTCTTTCTTTCTTCCTTCCTTCTTTCCTTCCTTCCTTTCCTTCCTTCCTTCTTTCCTTCTTTCTTTCCTTTCTTTCTTTCTTTCTTCCTTTCTTTCTTTCTTTCTTTTCTTTTTTTTTAACAAATGAAAAGGATTTTTTCCAGTCATAGCAAAATATATATGCACATATTTATAAAGAAGGCATAAGGTATTTTCAATATTACATGATTTTGTTTGTTGAGTACCTTTAAATGAGATTCATGAGCCCAGAGAATAATAATCAGTTTCGCAAAAAACAGTGTTTCAAATAGTGTACATTTTTGTTTTTGTCTTTTGGCTCAAAGGGTCTTAATATGTTGCCCAGGCTGACCTCAACCTTGGATACTAACAATCTTCCTGTCTCAGCTGTAGGAGCCTTGGGTGTTCATTACAACATGAATATATTTCAGGCACATTGTTTCAAGAGATGGTTGCTAGCTGACTACAGGACCTTAATAAAGACCGTGGCATCTTGATGGTTTTTCATACATGTACTTTTAGAAATAGTTGAATCCCTCTTCGGGGTAAAGTAAGCTTAGATTTGTAAGAACTCAGGCTGTACTCTGGCTACTTTTCGGAATTCTTTAGTGTGGGTCTTGGGGCACTACATCTCACACCAGCTGATGGGAACCATCTGGACTCCTGACTCGCTGTGGACCACCACAACTCCTAACTCATTTTCAGCAGTAGTCAGCAGGTAATTGGACTGTGCATCACCTAGGGAGATAACTTTGGCCAAAACTATGTCACCTGGCCAGAAGCTCTTGTAAATTTCTACCTTACCTTTTTCAGTTGCCCAGATATCTTCCTTGCGGATAGTTCCTTGAAAAGCATTTTTAAGTGGTGTGGATCCCACATACAGGATGTGTATTTTGGCAAGACGTGAGTTGATGCTAGAGACCTTACACGTGACAACAGCCCCCACATCTGGAAGTAACTGGGATTCTGTTTCTCTCATTACTGACACCACGGGAAGCGCGCCATTCTCGCTGGTCTTCTTCAGGCAGCCAGCCAGCGACGAAAAGATATAGCCATGCCGGGTGTAGGTGCCGCTGCCGGGGCTGCCTTCCTCCAAGTTACACAGACGTTCGCCAGGGATGCAGTACCTCACAGGTGATGCCAGGCTTGCCACTCCTCCTCCTCCTCCTCCTCCTCCTCCTCCTCCTCCTCCTCCTCCTCCTCCTCCTCCTCCTCCTCCTTCTTCTTCTTCTTCTTCTTCTTCTTCTTCTTCTTCTTCTTCTTCTTCTTCTTTAAAGAGCCAGCCAGTGGTGGTGTTCACCTCTAATCCCAGGCAGAGGCAAGTGGATCTTTGTGAGTTCAAAGCCAGCCTAGTCTACAGAGCTAGTTATAGAACAGCCAAGGCTACACAAAGAAGCCCTGTCTCAAAAAAATTATTTTATGTATATGAGTATTAGCCTGGATGTGTGTATATGTACCATGTGCAGGAAGATGCCTACAGAGGCTAGAAGAGGACATCGGGGGCCCTGTAGTTGTAGTTGCAGACAGTTGTTCTTAGCCACCGAGCCATCACTGTAGCCCTGGGACTGGCACATTTTATGCTGAATTTTTGATAACCTTTATTTTAGAAACCACATATAGGCATTATTTTAATTTAAAAAATTAGGACACCTGTGAAGCGATTGAAACTGTAATCAGAAGGGTGTTCTGGCACATTGCAATTGAAAACATAGGGCCTGTCTGGAGCTCAGGGTAGAGTGTTCGGTGTGTGCACGGTCTGGGTTCAGTCTCAGCAGCACACATACACAAAGCAGATATTAAGAACAATTCTGGAGCCGGGCAGTGGTGGCGCACTCCTTTAATCCCAGCACTTGGGAGGCAGAGGCAGGCAAATTTCTGAGTTCCAGGCCAGCCTGGTCTACAAAGTGAATTCCAGGACAGCCAGGGCTACACAGAGAAACCCTGTCTCAAAAAAAAAAAAACCCCAAACTTCTGGAAACGTGGGAACGCTTCTACCAAAAGACAGTGTTTTCACAGCCTCTAGATTGTATCCACGCTGGTGATGGGGAATAAAGATGTAGGTCAGAATTTACATTTTAAAACTTCATATCGTGCTATTTTCTAACAGCAGAATTTGGAAACAAATACCAAAAACCCAGCAATGAGAGAGTGGCCAGATGGATGTCTAGCCATATGTACAGCCTTCCAAGGGGCTTATGAAGAACTGGGATCATGTGGAGAAGTGTCTCCAAGATGTTAGGGAGGGGGGAAAAAAGGCAGACAGTTACCTTGAAGATCTCGTGCCACCCACACGACCACAGAGCAGAGCAGGGAAGAGTGCGCACTGGAACGTTACACTGGCTACCTCTGGGACTGAGGTAGTGCTTACCTTCTTGGTTTCTCCTCAGTTTCCCAATTTCCCTTCAGCTAGCTTGTATTGCTTCCCTTAGCGGGAAGAATGCTAATGTAATTTTTCTAAACGAATAGGATGAAATGTTTTGCTTCAGTATAATGGGGCAGCTAAAGCCTGGAGGGTGGGAACCTTGGGCCTTCCTGGAACTCACCGAGGTAGAGATGGAACAAATATCAGCTTGAAGTTTCACTTCGCATAATTGCCTTAGCTCATCGCAACTACTGAACACGCTCGCTCTGCCTCACCGGCAGTCTACGGGGGTGGCGGTACACATCCCTTTCACAGGCCTGAGCCCGTGGAGTTGGCGCAGAGCAAGCCAAGAATCTTAAACTCGGTTTCTTCTATTTCAAGCAGGCACCAGATGAGGGATGATACTTAAGAGGTATTTAGGTCACCAGCTATCCTTACACCCACAGATCCGTGTAGCTCCCACCCCCCCTCATCAAAGAACCTTCTCTTTACAGCAATGGAGACCATCGCAGAAAACCACTACTGGATATGTTGTGAAGATCACCGGTAAATGATTTTTTCATAAAGTTAAACACTTGAGAGATGGAAACTGAGGACTGCAAGTTTGAGGCTAATTTGGGTTACATAGGAGTCTCTGTCTCAAAACAAACAAAACAAAACATAAAACAAACGGGAAAAAAAAGGGAAAGAAAAAAGTCAATAGCCTGTTGATGAGAGAGGAGAAAAGACTGCACTGGAAGGGAGATACCAATCAAACTTTGGAAGTCATAAAGTGGCTGAGCCAGGACAATGACAGCAGCAGGAAGGACCTCTGTGTGAGATGGCAGAGGCTATGGTGAGAGGCCAGTGCTCTCCAGTGAGCTCCAGGGAGGCTCGGAGGTCACCAGCAGTTTAGGAATGCGTGGGAGGGATGAGGAGAGGAACTGACCTGGTCCCTGTAAGCACTGAGAGCACACAGCTGTCCTTCCTCCCCACCAGAGAGCAGAAACCCTGTGTTCAAGAGCTCAGCAAACTCCAATGGATCGTGGGCCAGCGAAGGCGTGTTTGTCCATTATCACCAGCACTGGTGAATCCGGTGACAGGATCATCATTAGGCTTCATCCACAGAAGAGCACAAGAGTCTGAGAAAAAAAGTCTTGCTGGGTGTGGTGGCACACATCTGTAACCCCAGCTCTCAGGAGCCCAAGACAGGAAGACTCCAAGAACAACCCGGGCTCCATAGCAGGATCCTGCCTCTAACCACTAACGGAAGATGGTTACTGCTAACCTTTAATAGGAAGAAAGCAAGGCAGGAAAAGAAAAAGAAGCGAACAAACAAAACTGAAAATAAGGACTAAGTGAAAATTATTATCCTTTGAGGCAGTGGTTCTCAACTTCCTAATGCTGAGACTGTCTAATACAGTTCCTCGTGTTGTGGTGACCCCTAACTATAAAATTCTTTCATTGCTACAGAGAAACACTGCTTTAAGGTGAGATTCTGTCTTTTTCCTTCCCAAACTATCAGAACGTTAGTGATCAGAACTGTACACCAGACTGGAAAACCGTAGAGAAACTGATCTGAGGGGAACAACCCCCCAATCCCCCGCCTGATATTTTAAGTTTTCCCAGAAAAAAAAATGCTTTGAGGGAGTCCTACTAGACAGTAAGTCCCTCCTGTTCACACAATTGGCTCTCCAGTCCTTGCTGATGAATGACAGGAGACCATTGACCGTCTGGGGCGTGGTGCTTCAAGTCCCAGTTATTCAAGGGACTGAGGAAAAAGAATCACTCTAGTCCAGGAGGCCTACCTGGGCAACAGAGTGAAACTATGTTGGGGGGAAAAATTCCATTAAGCATCACTAGGGTCTTGGGATGCAGCTCAGTGGTGACCCCCACCAGCACCTAGCAAGCAAGAAATCCAGAGTTCAGTCCCCAGAACAAAGGAACAAAACAAAAGGGCAGGGGGAGAAATGGAAGGAGGAGGGAAAGGGGGAGAAAGGAAAGGAAGGAAGAACGAATCACGAAAGGCTCCAGCTCAAAGGCAGCTTTAGTAATACAATTTTAGTAACAGAAAAGTAAAGTGGATAAATAGGAACCAACCTGGAGATACACCTGAGATGCCACAGTCACAGCAAGGTCAGCACACTACAGAAAAATTCAGAAAAGTAACAGTACTATTTATTTTTAAGTATCACAAAATAGAAACTCCATAGAGGCCAGAAGACAAATTGAAGACATTTTATAAATCAACCCAAAAGACAATTATATAGATAAAATGCCTGTTAAGAGAAAACTAAATAAGACTTTTTTTTTCTTGCTTGCTTGCATTTTTGAGACAAGAGTCTCAGGCTGGCCTGGAACTTGTTGCAAACCTCCTGCCTCAGTTTCCTAGTTCTGGGATTATTGTTGTGAACCTCCATACCTGGGTTAAAATTTCTAAGAACATAATCTTGAAAGAAAGGAAAGAAGGAAGGAAGAAAACACCCAAGTTTAAAGGACATCAGTTTTGCCATTGAGAAGGTGACCGTAACACATACTGCTGTAAAACTAAACAATTGCTTAAGTGAGAGAGTTCATAGTCTTCTAACTGACAGTACTAGGTGCTAGAGTACTGAACGGAAGAAAGACTGTTCAGTTTTGAAGAAGACGTTTGACAGCTTCAAGTTGAATACCCAGCCACTTAGCTGTGTGCTCCCTCTCTAGTGGGAGGGTCAGCTAAGGCAACATCCAAATGTGAGTGTGTCCCCACTCTCCTTTATGCTGTTTCCGCAGAGACTCCTGGAGGAAAAGCTTCACCAAAGAAAGGAGGAGCCGGGAGTGTGAGGCAGCGAATCCAAAAGAACAGAGAGAACCTGGAATGCCTCCTCAGTAAGAACTGCAAGCCCCAAGGAGTGGGAGGAGGGAGAGGGGAAGGGTAGACTTCCATGTGAGTCTGCCTTTCTGAGAAGTGTCAGATTGAGGGGACAAGTTAGCCATGGCACACATAAAAAGCTAAAACACTTACCTCTAAGGCCTTTTTAAAAGATTGGTTTTTATTTTTGTGCAGTTGTGTGTATTTATGTGTGTATCCCATAAGTGTGTGTATGTACCCACTGAAGCCGGAAAAGGCTTTGGCTCCCTTGGAGCTGGAGTTATAAGAGGCTGTAAGTTGTCATGTGTGTGCTGAGAACCCAACCCCGGGTCCTCTGGAAGAGCAGCAAGTGCTCTTAACCACTAAACCATTCTTCTGGCCCTTAGGACATTTCTGTTGTGAATAATTAGTAGTTATAACGATGCCAGTTACAAATCTCACCAAGAACTATACTGGGGGGGGGGTGGCAAGAAAGTGCTAAGTGTGTTGGGGGCCAAACTGTAAGACTGCTCAGTCTTCACTTTCCACAGCAGAAATAATAAATAATGCCTACTTGCCAGATCCGAGTAGCTGGCCCAGTGACACATGCCTACTTTTCTGACACTTAGGAGACAAGATTGTAAGTTTAAGGCCACCTGAAATATACAGGATGCCCTGTTTAAAACAAAACAAGAAGGAAGAAAAGGAACGCAAGCAGATGCAGCTAGATATTGATGTAAATATTAGGAGAAAAATCTCACAGTTGACGCGGCTCCTCTGGAGAAGAGCAGTAGCGGATACAGGATGAAGTAAGCAAGCCTGACATTTCACTGTAGGCTCTCGACTCTGCGGAATCGCAAAGTTCTGCCAGTATTATGTAAATCGCCACTGGACGCTTATTTAATTGTCCTCTGTGATTATAGTTGCTGGCTGTTTGTTTGCTGGTTTTGTTTTGAGACACCACCCTAGATTCGATCCGAAGACTCAGCATCCACGTGTGGCTCTGGTGACAGAAATGGAGCCACAGGCAACCTCTGAGCACCTCTCAGCGGAGGCACTACAGAGGCGGTTCCTCCAGCACCCGCCTGTGACACGCTGTGGAACCACGGTGTGTGGGCATTCTGTTCACACAAACGGTTAAGGAGATAAACTGCAGGAGGGAGCACAGACGCACACCTTCATCACTTAGGGAAAGTTCTGTGTCCCTCCAGGGCATGGTTAGCCTTCAGGTTCGCAGATGCCACCAGAGGCTGGACTCTCCCGTGTGCTGGTTAACTCTCTGGGCAGCCACTAGGGCAGTGGTTCTCAACCTTCCCAATGCTGCGACCCTTTAATACAGCTCCTCATGTCGTGGTGACTCCCCAGGCATATAATTATTTTGTAATTTTGCTACTGTTATGAATCATAATGTAAATATCTGATACATGACCCCTGTGAAAGAGTTACCCCACCTGCAGAAGGGTTGTGACCCACAAGTTGAGAACCACTGCATTAGTCTTTACAACAGCCTTAGAACCAATTGGAAAAATGTTGGAGGTGGGAGCTGGAAAGCTGCCGGCCTGGACTTGGAGTCAATCATTAAGATCCAAGTTTCCATTTACCTCCAATGGTCATGTGATATTGTTCAAAAAATTATTTGAGGCCTTTTCCAATCGCTTCCACCCAACCCCCCCCTACCCCCCAGCGTGCTGTCGGACTAGCGCGGCTGCTGTCCCAGCTGTCACCAGGATCACCTACCAGGACCTCATCAGCCACGGTCAGTAGAACAGAGGGTGCCACTGATAACTCACTCATTGGTGGAAATGCTTCCACCAAAGGTCCAGAGGGGGAAGGTACCGAAAGCACAGTAGTGACTGGTGTTGACGTTGTCATGAACCGTCACTTACTTACGAGAAACCAGCTTCACAACAGAGGCCTACAAACAGTACATCAAAGACTACATGAAATCACTCTAAGGCAGACTTGAAGAACAGAAACCAGAAAGAGTAAATAAAGCCTTTTATGACTGGAGCTGCAGAACAAATTAAGCACATCTGTGCTAATTTCAATAACTATTAGATTTTTATTGATGAAAACATGAATCCAGATGGTATGGTTACTCTTCTGGACTACCATGAAGATGGTGTGACTCCATTCATGATTTTTTTTTAAGGATGGCTTAGAGATGGAAAAATGTTAACAAATTGGATCTATCACCTGTCACCATAATTGGCTGCTGCTCACATCTATACAACACCAGGACTTAGGACAAATGGGACTGATGTCATCTTGAGCTTGTATTTTGACGGTGATTTATTTGGAATGGAGGCATTGTGTTTTTAAGGGGAAAAAAAGCATGTCATGTGGGTTGTCTAAAAATAAAGTGCATTTAAATTTAAAAAAGAAGAAGAAGGAAGAAGAAAGGGAGAGAGAGAGAGAGAGAGAGAGAGAGAGAGAGAGAGAGAGAGAAGAGAAGAAGAAGAAGAAGAAGAAGAAGAAGAAGAAGAAGAAGAAGAAGAAGAAGAAGAAGAAGAAGAAGAAGAAGAAGAAGGAAGGAAAGAAACAGTTTGAGATGGACATTTCCCTGCGGCTTACAAGAGCTTAGTTGATCGTATGGACCAAAGCCGCTGCTAGGAAATACTGCCTTGGGATTCTATGACCTTCGCACCCTGAGTGTGGGCACAGCCAGACTCCAGGCTCCACTGCTCACTGCAGCTCTCCTGCACTGATCTTGCACAAAATGTAAACTTTCCCTCTCCAGGCAGGTCTTAAAACATTTCCTCCTTAATTCCAGCACTTGGGAGGCAGAGGCAGGCAGATTTCTGAGTTCGAGACCAGCCTGGTCTACAGAGTGAGTTCCAGGACAGCCGATACTATACAGAGAAACCCTGTCTCAAAAAAAAAAAAATTCCTCAGTGGTTCTCATCCTGGGGGTCTCCACCCCTTTGGGGATTACATATCAGATAACCTGCATATCAGATAGCAAAATTTAGCTGTGAAGTAGCAACGAAAATAATTTTCTGGTTGAGGGTTAACACAGCATGAGAAACAGTATTAGAGGGTCTCAGCATCAGGAGGGTTGAGAACCACTGCCTTATAGAAGACCCTGGTGATCTTCCTGCATGCCTATTGGCAGGAGGCCCAGCTCCTCAGCTTTAGATAAAGCCTTATCCTTTGATGTGTCACTCACCGAGAGAAGCCAGATCAATGTAACTAGCTTTGGGTGGGGCTCCCAGTGGGCACCTCCCAGTGGAGTGCCTGCTTCACAGTGACAACCTCTAGGGTTGGATGTTGAAAAACAAGACCACGCCTCTTACTTCCTCACCAGGGCTGCCCTCAAGCTGATTCTGTTCGAAAGTCAGGAAGCCCCGTGATAGCTATCTTTTCTTAACTTGTGCTACCTCCCTGATCCACAGACTCTGACCCCCTGCTCTGAAAGACTCTACCCAAATCTTGGACTCTATGGCGTGTAGCTGGCTGCCAGCTATCCCTAGAAGGCTGTAGTCTGCATTGTAGGATTGTTCTGAAAGTGTCATGGGGAGATGAGGACGGAAGTGCTCTCACCAATGTAAATGCCACCCACGTCTATGCACATCTATGAGGTGAGTTATTCACACACAGAGAAAATGAGTGCCTGGTGGTGTTATAGACAGGGTCGTACCATCCCAAAGACTTCGTAAATAATATCTATCTTACTACTTTTATCATATATACATATACAGCCATAAAGAAAGAGAGGGAGATCTCATGTAGTCCAGCATGACCTTGAACTCCTGACTCAGTCTCTGAAGGGCTGGCTTATAAGCATGCACCACCATGCCTGGCATATTCTACTAGTTTGCAAACGTTTCTATTAGCAATAATTAACTTTTATCACATTTAAAAATCTTCATTGGATTCTATTTTCCTGGATTTTCTCATTTCCAACGAATGCCATTTATTATTATGAAGTTTACTGTAAAGCAAATGATGTTTTCGTTATGAGTGCGGCAGCTTTACGTCAGAGATTAAGAGTAGTAGTTGGAGTTTCAGGTCAGACCTCTAATTCCTGGGCTTGGTTTTGAGATGTAACACTGGAAAAAACCACTACGGGCAAGGAAAGGAGAGTATGAATCACCGAGTTACAAAGTAACTTTTCTAGTGGCCTAGATTGCTCAGCAGTTAAACAGTCCTGCAGACGAACTGAGTTAGGTTCCCAGCACCCATGTTCAGGCTGGGGAAGCGGACATGGGGATATTTACAGCAACCCTAAGCTCCAGTTCTAGGACACCCCAAACTCTTCAGATCTCTGAGAGTGCCTGCATTAACATTCACATATCCACACATGCACATATTTAAAAATAAAATGTTTTTTTAATAAAAATGATAAGCTCCTTATCTTCCAGTGTTTTATTTAAATATTTTATTGCATCTATTTATTCTGGGATGTGTGTGTGTGTGCGTGTGTGTGTGTGTGTGATATGTGTGGTAGGCATGAGAATAAGCCCACCCCCCTTAAGTCTATCAACAAAAGGGCCAGTGAATGTCAAATTAATGACCCATTGACAGTCCACAGCATCTTGTTCCTGACTTCTAGGGGAAAGTAGACCCCAAGATTTCCGAGAACACTCTAAGCAATCTCTCCACTAAGCATTTCTTTCGGACGTTTGTGCGACGACAGTGTCTCATGTGTGACAATCAGAAGACAACTTACAGGTGTCAGTTCTTTCTTTCTGCCACCTGGGTCCCAGGGATCAAACTTAAGTCATTAAGCTTGGCTGCAGGCGTGTTAGCTGCTGGCCATCTTGCCAGCCTATAGCTTATCTTGAATCAAACAACATTCTCTCATCATTTGTTCTAGACTCCCAAAACAGGGATAGCAGAGTGTCTCTTCTTTCAAAGTCCAGTTATTGACAAAATCTACTAAGTTGTCATTTCTCAATCGGTTAGTTTTCTCTGTAGGCTACATGGATTAGTGGTGGGCTGTTCTGAAAATGAACCTGCACTCTTAGAAAGACTGTACTTCAATTGTGTGGTGATTTGTAATATTAAAATATTTAAAGCTATGTCCTTTCACAGTTTTGGGTAGCCATGGTCTTGTCTGCTGGAAAGGCACCGGGTTTCAAAGCCATCTAATTTGTTTTTCTTACTGGTTCCACCCAAGTTTCCGTTTCATCTCTCACCCGGTCTGTGGCTGCTAATCCCAAAGAGCACCTTCGCTGCACTGCCACAATGAGGTCGCAAAGCTGTTAAACCATCAAGAGAGTTGCAGGCCTGCTCGGCTGTGGAACAGGGAGGCAATCCTTAGCCCAGGACAACTCTTCATCCGCTTCCCTCGGTACGTTCTTGCCTCCTGGGGTCGTTCACACAAACGTCCTGTCTCAAAGTCCACCGTTGAAATCCAACAACTGGAACTCCCAGCCAGCCCACAGCATCACATACTTACGGCTCTGGCATTTTGTCGACTTCTGCAATGGAATATCAATGTTTTGTTTGGCCACTGGAAGTGTCTCCTCCTGTTACAAAATCAGTCTTTCCCACTTGTATCTGCACAGCCCCAGTACACGGGGACAGGTGAAGCTGGTGGCTGTACTGCATGCAGTCACCCTCTGCCCTTAGAACTAGAAAGGAAACAGAACAGTATTTAAATATCTCAGTCCGAAAATCTAGTGTCCCAGGCTTGTAATAATGGAGACACTGTCATCGCACAAATGTCCAAAAGAAATGCTTAGTGGAGAGATTGCTTAGAGTGTTCTCGGAAATCTTGGGGTCTACTTCCCCCTAGAAGTCAGGAACAGGATGCTGTGGACTGTCAATGGGTCATTAATTTGACATTCATTGGCCCTTTTGTTGATAGAATTAAGGGGGGTGGGCTTATTCTCATGCCTACCACTAAGACTCATTCTAGGGGAGGCACGAAATGCCAGGCAGCTGCTTAGAAACCATGGGCAGCATAGTCCTGCGCCCTGCATTTACCAGCATGGAACAGGGAAGGTGATCCACAACTGTGGGCCCAATAGGCCCTCAAGAGGGTTGAATTGACCCTCAGTCCTGGCGTCTGGAAATCCATCATTCCACATAGACACAGACACCCGAGCTGAATGAGTAATTAGTATGGTTTAGAAAATTCAATTCAACAAGCAGTTATTGAGTGCACTGTGAGCACACAGTGTTCAGGACCAGGTGCTGGCAGAGGGAGGAAACAAGAGTGGGAGAGAATATGCAGTCGTCTAGGAATCGCGGCTCATTCCCAGAAGTGCTCAGTCCTGGCAGAGACAAAGCCTACGTAGGAAATAATGAGAAAATACGAGAGACAGTGTCTGATATTTAAAACCATAGGCTGAATGTAAATCAGACCTGTGGCATCAGCACGGGCAATGGATCAGATGGGAGCTGGGGTGACAAGGAGCCTGTCAGTGGACAATTAGTTGGTCCAGGGAGAGCTGGGGAACCTGCATTGGAACACGCTGGGAAAGCACAGACTGGGGGTCTGATGGCAGTTCCGAGGGTGGGGTGGGGGGTGGGGAGCTAGGCATGTTAAAAGTGTGCTCTTATTTTGACAGGGAAGATTTTAGTAGATCTTCCTAGAACTGTGTGTGAGAATGTATGTGTGCATAGGTGTAAATTTGTGTATGTGTAATTTTAAGGCTCCCCTTTTTTTGTTCTAGAAGCACCTTTTTCACTATCGCTGTAGGAGTCATGGAGGTCTTTGTGCTCACAGACAAGTACTAGGGGAACCGGAAATGCCAAACACACAGGCCTGTCTCGTCATAGGGAGAGGTGTGTAACCTAACCTGTCTTCTATCCAGAAGGCTGGGAGAGGATGGGGTTAATAGCCTGGTGACTTTGAACTATCCCTGTCACCAAGACCATAGTGGCATACTTCCCAGACCCTTATGGTGAGCTTGTCAATCTATAGAATCTATTTTCATGGAGAACACCATGCAGTGTCAATCTATAGAACCTATCTTTATAGAAGATGCCACATGTACTTTACAATGAGTTTTGATGTGGTCATGTCTTAAACTCTATTGTGCACATAGGATTGAGTTATATATCACTAGGAAAATTTTCACCAAATTGCACTGTGCTTAAATATGCCTACAATAAAGTACTCAGAACGACTCTGGAAATTTGAACCAACACCAGCTACTGGGTCATATTGAACTGAACTGCCTTCTCGACTCCTGCCGATCATTCATGGTGGTCATAGAGAAGAACCCCCATCCCCCACATCATGGCCTTCCCTATGGAAGATCAAATGCTGGGCTTCTCAATGGGATACTTCTAGAAATGATGAGACTATCGTGAAAATTAATTTAAATCTTCCTGAAATCTTGCCTGCATACCAAGATATGTGTAGAATATGAATATAAGGAGGGGTGTAACATTCTTAAAATGATCTCAGTGTAAACACTATGTAAAACAAAATCCTTAGAGTCATTGTTTCCATTGCCAGGGTCCCCTGCCCTTCCAGATACACTGGGGACAAACTTTCCCTCTTTTGAAGTTAGGCGGAGTCATATGACTACCAGTGCTGTGAATGGCCTCTGAGAAGAAGTGGTCCAGACCCTTGATTCGGCATGCTCCTCCACCTCCATCACTGCAGAGCTCACAAGAGCAGATGGAGCCCCTACCAGGATGGACCCTGGAGGCAGCTCCTCAGTGATGTGTGCCCTGGAGAGTCATTGGGGACCTTGGTGGATTTTTCAGGAGTAAGGTAATCACGTGCAGAGTTGAGCCTTAAGATGGGGTTCTTTCTGTCACAGCAGCACCTCGTCCTTGATGTGTTTATAAAAAGATAAGGAGAAAGGAAATATGTTCTATGGATGTGTGGTTAAAGAAGTCAGCTCAGGAACTTTGGAAAATTCTACCAGACCCCTCCCCTCCTGGAAGAGAAAGGTCATACAACACTTAGGCATCCCTCCCTTCCGGAAGGGATTGGCTAATTAACATTCCTCAGACCACAAGGCGGTGGTGGTGGGGACCAACCATCGGCCACCTGCAGGTGGGGGAAGCCCAGAGCACATAGATACATTCTGCAGGACTGACTGACCGTTGGCCACCTACAGACAAGGGAAGTCCTTACCACCTCATTTCTTAAAGACCAGTCAGTTTAAAAATCACACTGTTCTGCCAATCACATTGTGCCTAATGGCTACTGCTCTGAAAACTATATAAAAACTGGCCAAACAGGCTATGTGGGGTCGCCACCTCTCCTTTGGGTGTAGGATGACTCCAACACATTGGAACAATAAATCCCTCTTGCTTTTGCATCGATTCCCGGCTCCTTGTTGTTCACTCAGGGTTCCCCGGTAAGCTAAGGATCACCAGAGTCTTACATGGTGAGGTGTGGGGGAAGGGGATGTCTCAGTGGGTCCGTGCCAAGGTATCCCTTCCCCCTGAGGGACCAGCCACAGGATGGAATAGTATAGAATAGAGTTTATTCAGGGCTTGGGAAGGGGAGTTAAGAGGGTAGTAGAGGCAGAGAGAGAGAGAGAGCGAGAGAGAGTAGAGGCTGGCCACGAGCACGTGGAGAGATGGGGGAGGGAATGGGGAAGGAAGGAGGAAGGGTGAGGGGACAAGGAGCAAGAAGAGAAGAGCCCAAGAGAGCAAGAGAACAAAAGAGAGAGGAGGGGCAAGCAGCCCCTTTTATAGTGGGTCAGGTCTACCTGACTATTACCAGGTAAATGTGGGGTGCAATTTAGACAGAATGCTAACAGTCCTATCCCAGTTTAAAGGCATGTCTGACTTAGAGATCTCACAAATCAGAGTTGAGTTCAAAGAAGGTAAAGACAATCTCCAGACATCAGTGAACTTTATGGGGAAAGAGACGATTTTAAGGTTCTAAGTGCTCAAACCTTGTATACCTTTTTGAGTCTCCTGATCGCCCCTTGAGGGAAGCAACCAATTGCTTGACTCTTGACTCCACCAGCCCCACCCCAGAGCTGTGGTTCTTGCCAAGATTTCTGAGCTGTGTAAAGTTTGGGTGAAGGCTCTGGGCCAGAGTGATTCTTACAGCTCATAAACCAAGCCTTATTGATGCTGAGCCATAGAGGCACTTATAGAAATTAAAGAAAATGGCACACCAGAGAACATAGAAGTTGGCTTGCTCAACAGTCACCCGGTATCCAGTGAGGCTACCAAGAGCAGGGGAGTAAGGACTGGAGAGGAGTCTTGGCTAGAGAGCAGGAGAGCCAAGCAGATACAAGCTTCTCTTCCTTTGTCCCTCTCACACAATTCAGAGGCAGTGGTTTGTCTTGTGACACTTGCAGGCAGTGGTGGTGGTGGTACTCATAGGGTGGTGATCCTCCCTAGGTGGTGGTCCTCCCTGGGTGGTGATCCTCCCTAGGTGGTAGTCCTCCCTGGATGGTGGTCCTCCCTGGATGGTGGTCCTCCCTGGGTGGTGGTCCTCCCTGGGTGGTGGTCTTCCCTGCGTGGTGGTCCTCCCTGAGCTGTGTGCTGTCTTATTTGCCACAGTTTGGATATCACACACAAACATCCCCCACACATGCACACACACTTTTCTCACTGTGGCACCATGGACCTGTGCTTTCTGAGGAGAAGGTACCAACCCTTTGTCAGGTTCTCAGGAGAACTTGGAATAAGACAATGAGTAGCACTATCCCATTTTATTCACAAGATTAGCCAGGAAGTTGACACTAGAGGCCTGAATCAGAACAAGTGGATGTTCCAGAGGATTCTCAAGGGACATTCCATCTCCTGTGGTCCCTCTCACGTAACTGTTGTTTCTTCCTGAAATGAATGCAGATTGTAAGTTGCTGTAAGTTGTTCTCTTGATTTCTTTTATTTGGTGTATGGAAATATCTTTATTTTTCCCTTTTTCTTGGTAGGTAGTTTTGCTAAGAACAGCTGTTAAGTTGACAGCCACCTCCTCTAGGCAACCGGAGGCCCTTGTTTGAATGGTTTGTTCTTGTTCTGTTGACAAACTCACAGATGGCCATTAGCAAGAGATCTGTCTTTACCTCCTAAGTGCTTTCAATTTCCCATCTATGATGTTCTTCAGTTTTACTACAGCGTGTCTAGGGTTGAGGGTTCTTAAAATTTATCTTGGTAGGCATTTATTACATGGAAAATCTTCTGTGTGATCTCTTCGACAAATGGCTCTCCTTGAACGGGGGTAGGGTGGGGAGGCTCTTTGAAAGCCGTTTCCATCTGCACACTCACTGTCTCCTGAGGCAAGAGGATGATTTACCCAGCAGGTGAGCTTGGCCTGGGTACCTGAGTGGCTTTACACCTGCTGTTTCCCTTTCTCTGGGCCCTGGCTGGAATCAACTTTCAGTTCCTCTGTGTTTAATTTTCTTCAGACAGACATTGGAGAGGATGAGGGTCAAGGGTTGTGACTTCAATTGTCCAGCGCTGCCTATTATGATCTAGGTTAATTTGTTTAATCTGAGACAGAGTCGGGAGCATTGTTATTAGGCATGCTCCTTCATGCTTATTCCACTGTTCCTTCAGTAACAAACCTGGCGGTTGATCTCCAGCCACTAAACCTAATGCACACTTTCAGATGCTTCCAAAAGTGGAAGGAAATGGAGTAATGGCTTGTCATTTATTGTCCTTCTCTTGGCATTCCTAATCCCCGCATCATTTATTATGGAATTCTAACTCATTCTACACTAGATCCTAATCTGTTTCTATTTCTTAACTTCCATTTTATATTTGCCATGTTTCTACTTCACCCCCTCCCCCTCAATTTTGGGTAGCTTCTTTCAGTTCACTAATTCTTTCTTTAGCTATCTGTGGACCATTCTTTTTTGTGAAGCACTTTTTCTTGCACGTGCATGAAATTCTCTTTTCCTCCTACATTGGTATAAGCTATACCTTAAACCTAGCACCTGAAGTCCCATACAACCTGTTTTGTCTGGTATTTTACTGACCCTGGCTTTAGGTAACTTATTTCCACGAGTCTTTCATGATTTCAGTGTGATCTCACGTTTGGCTGAATATGTGGGAATCCTGAGACAGGAGAATTGAAGACAATACCTTCAGGAAACAATGTTTGTTTCGGCTGTCACTGAATACAAAGCAAACCTGGAGGTGCATCCATAAATACCTCCTGCTATGCTTTCTAGGGCTGCCTCGTTTGTAAAATCCAGTTACAAACTCACAGTTCTAAGAACTATTTTCACCCAGTCAGTTTAAGCCAGAACTGAAAAGATTCCCTCAACGTCCCCTGTGCTCTGAGCGCTGTTCATGTTGAGATCCTTCGGCTGACTTCTCAGCTCTGCCAACACTGCAAGGAGGAGGTCTCCATTCTGACCCCAAGTTGGTAAGGGCCTAGGTATTAACTATGGTTCTCATGTCATCTTTGAACCCCAGAGTCTGGGTTACAGATAGCAACAAATCCCCAAGGAGCAATGACAGCCCCCAAGATAGCTTGTCACTGAGTTTCCTGACTTCAGCTTCATTCTGGGAGAACCTTCACAAACTGCCTTTGTCAAGACCAATTAAACCTTTCAGGGGTAGATGATATACACCCAGCAGTTTAAAGAGTCCTGCAGTGAGATATTTTCTACTTTGTTCACAATATTGCCAAACCTAGAAATCTCCTGCGTGCTGAACAATTGAACCCAGAGAATGAAATGGGTTGTCTTGTATCCCCAGCCCCTGGTGCCACAGCTTGTATGGTGCTGCCATGCTGATGGCCATCCACAGTGTTTAAACAGCTTCCTGTGTCCCAGAAACATTGTGGGTTGTAGACTTGAACTTCCCAAGATGGAAGCATGAAGTTATTTTTCCTGGCAATGAAGAGATGGCTTCATGATTAGGAGCAGTTGCTGCTCTTCCAGAGTACCCACATCGAGCAGGTCACAATGAATGGCCTGAAATGCCAGTTTCAATAGGTCTGAAGCCCTCCACTGACACACGTGGTACACATGTGAGCACACACACACACACACAAGCGTGCACACACACCATGCACACATACATACCATACACACATAATAAAAAGCAAGTCTTTTTTATTAAAAGAAAATATTTCACTTGATTCCAAGGTAGTTGCGGGACCAGGCATGCCACTCAGTGCCCATTGGTGCATCATTGCAAAGCTTTGATTTGGAGAGGAGCAGTGTGCAAGACAGGAACACCGAACAGCTGCAAGACTGCTCTTCTGGGGGCAGTGGCAGAGATCCTAAGGCAGAGTGACTGACACCACTGGTGGGCACTGCTGTGCTGCCCTATGTGGTCCTTGCAGATGTGAGTGACTGCATAGCTTCCAAGTCTGACCTCTGACCTTCCTAGAGAGTCTGTGTGATACCTGACATCCCATAATGAATTTTCTTTCTGCTTAAACTAGCTAAGCAGGTGATTGTGTTTTCAATTACAGACCCTGACTGATACCCTGTGGATATAGCAATGTGCCTAGGTTTAATTATGAAGACAAAGTCTGCAAGCTACATGCAGAAATCAATATCATTATGTCTAGTACCGCCTCATTGAACTCTGTGAGCTAATGAAGAGGTTTGCAAACTCAGATTGCCAAATAAATTTGATATTATATTTAGAAGGGGAAAATAATTAAGAAAATTAAAATATACCTTGCCGTCAGCAATTGTGCTTTTTTAATACACAAAGGAAGCTATTGTCTGTTGCAAACTTAAAGCTGTATGGAGTTGGTGTGTGTGTGTGTGTGTGTGTGTGTGTGTGTGTGCTTCAAGTTGCATCTGATCTGCGGCTTAGTTAAAAATAAGAAATGAATATTTGGTTCCAGTTGGGATTGTTTGTGAGCTCCTGCCAAGGTTATTATTACACAGATACAACAAGGTCAGCATCATGGAGATAAATAATCACGCTGATTTTCCACATGATAGCCCACGACACCTTGGATAAAGAAATACTACTCATCTCCGTTTCCATTCCATTTCACCTCTGCTCCCTCGGACAGGAGTTTCCTCCCGTCTGTCTCTGCGGACCTCCATTGGTTGTCACTGTCCTTTAAGGCTCCTTTCAGATGCCACTTACTCCATGGACTCTCCCTCAGTCAAAGCAGGAGTTAGGCCAGGCCTCTTGGGTTTGGGTCTCCACAGCATGATGTAGGCTCTCCTGATCTATCACAGCAGGAAAGGTGTGACTGAGCACTTCAGCCCATGTCATGGTGGGTCAGGAGCAGAAACAGTCACGCTCACACTCAGATGGCCTTCCCCTTTACTCATCCTATTCCCCTCAGGCTCCCAACCCATGGATAAAGCATCTACATTGAAAAGGGGTCTCCCTCCTAGAGGCATGCCTCAGCCTCCTAAATGCAGCCGAGTTGATGGGGAAGCTTGAACATACCACTTCTGAAGGAGTCTGACAGTTTTCTGAGCATTCTGGGTGATTTTTACGTTTGGTAATACCATACAAGTGCAGAACTTCCCTATGTTGCCTACCTTCCCAGCCTTCACAGATCTGATCTGGTAAATATCTGCACAGACCTAGGTCTACCTGTCTATCATGCTGACTTGTTCCATAGAGATCTCTTGCCAGCAGAAAGGGGTTGGGGAGCACTTTAGGGACAGATGGAAAGTTTCTCAGGTCCCCTCCTTTGTTCTGTATTTTGTGATTAACGTCTATGAGACTGAAGGGAGGAGGAGGGAATATGTAAAAAGGCAAGGATTCTCCCCTGGATTATAATTTTATAATCACACTGTATCTAAAGAACACAGATACCTGACACAGCAATAGGGGTACCGATCACTGCCTTGGAGTTAATTTTCTTCCCTCTCTGCCTTTCAGAAGGTTAACTCTACTGAACTGCATCACCTGAATTCTCTTCCTGCCTGGTTTTTGATGAGGTTGGAGATAGACAACAACCATGAAGAAGGAAAGAGGCTGGGGTTTTCTCTCCCACTACTTCCTGCTTTGCTACTGTATCTCTGACTCCACCTCTGCCCTTCCGCCAAGCAATCCTTACTGAACCCTCATCTCTCTGTCCTAGGAAGTAACAGCTTCCAGCCGTTCTAAGCCTCAGGGTCTTCCAGAGACCCTATTGGCTCCCTTGACTTTGCCCACACATCGTCAATGGCCTCTTTGGTGACATCTCCCTACTTCATCAGAATTCTACTTCCACCAGTGCCCTAAGCTACAAAGGAAGACACATGAAAGTCACACGGAGAGTTGTATCTCTACTACAAATGAGGTCTTCAACCAAAGATTCCAGACTTTCCAATTCACCCTGCCTGACTCCTTTATGGGAGCTTGTTCCATGGCAGCACCGGTGTCAACAGCACATAGCATCAACTGGGCTCACAGTGGGTGGTGGGAGGAGCCCTGCCAGCCTAAGGCCTCGGGTCTCTTAGTTGAAGTCATAGAAATATTGTATACTCCTCCAGATCAACTACTCACATGCCACACAGAAGAGGAGGGTTAATTATCTGTTCCTAGTCCTTCTAGAAACTAAAACAGAGGTTACCCTCCTGGACTATGGTATAGTTTGAAATGAATTGAAAAGGATTTTCAGTATTGGGGGTGGTGTATGCTTTTAATCCCAGTATTCCAGACTCAGAAGCAGTCAGAGTGATGCGAGTTCAAGGCTAGACTGATCTACATAGAGTGCTTTGGGCCAGTCAGGGCTCTCTAGTGAGTTCCTATCTCAAAAGGAGACATAAAAGAAGGAAGGAAGGAAGGAAGGAAGGAAGGAAGGAAGGAAGGAAGGAAGGAAAGAAGGAAGGAAGGAAGGAAGGAAGGAAGGAAGGAAGGAAAAGTATAGACAAAGGAAGGAGAAAGGAGGGAAAGGTTTTTACAAAGTCTTTTCCATGTTCCTTTAGAACTGCTGGGATTTCTAGAAGATTCCACGAGTTACACATAAAACAGAGAAGAAAAGTATTGGTGTTGATAGGGTCAGATCTAAATGTATTTTAAGTTGGAAGAAACAAAACATCATCCAGAAGTCATATGACTTCATGAGAGAAGTGCCTTTCAAATACTAAATAAATAAATAAGAAGAAAAGGAACATGCTTATCTCTGAAGGTGTAGGGACTCAGAAAGGAATGTGTGAGGCCTTGGTAAGTTTTCCCTAGTCTATTGTTACATTACATCATTCTGTTCTTCTACTGTGTTCTCTGATTATCCACTTTTTTATCAAACCTATATTCAAGTTTATCTATTCTTCCAGATCTTCATTTCTTGATTAAGCCTCCCAAGTTGCTTAAAACTTACCTTAAATACATTTGCATGCTTGTCTCTTAATAATCTGCCTTTTGCTACAGAGGTCTTGACCCTAAACATCGGATGAGCTGAGATGTTTTCTCAGCCCTGCAGTAAGACTGTACAGTAGCATTTTCATCAGGGAAACAAGTGACTGTTTCTGATACTGTTCTGTTACAGAAGGGGAACACATCTGCTCAGGAACTTGCCTGAAGCCACATTGAATAGGGAAAAGGGCAGAGGGAAGACCTCCCTCTTATATGTGTGTCCCATAAAAATATGTTCCCCAAGTCACACAATCCTGAGTGCCACCAGGATTGTGCTCCTCTTGAAAAGTTTGCTCAGAAAAGAGCTCTCCCAAGAATAGCTTCCCCCAAGGAAAGACCCCTGGAGAGAGTCAGTCCTTACCTCAGAAACCCACCACCGAGGACAGCTCCCTTTAGATGTATGTTCCTATATCAGATCTTCTGGAAGCTTCCCAAGAAGAGTTTCATCCAAGGAGAGTTCTCTCTAAGGAGATCCTGCCCTGAGGTGAACTCTCCCTGAGAGCTTCTCCCTCTGGGCAAGCCTCCTATGGCCTTTTACTCACAGATTCTCCCTGGAATTCTGAGTTGAGCAGAAACAGACTTTCTGCCCTGGAAGAGAAATTTTTCTACCTTCATAGAGTGCATATTTCTTTTTTAACTCCCAGGCTGTTCTTGAAGGATGCCAATGGAGTGTCTCATGGGCCTAGTAGGTACTCAGGAGAGAACTAGCTCACTGACTGACTAGCCCTGGCCTTCCTTCATTCCCTCCCTTTCTTGGGTCCCTGCCTCACCATGTTCCAGCCCTCCATTCCATATCGCTGTTGTTCACAGTTCGGCACCATTCCAAAAGCAAGCTCCTCACAAATACACAACGGCAGCACTCAGCTTGGTCCCTAAATGGCCAAACCTGGACTGTAGAGTGTCACACAGTGCTGAGAAGGAGGGACTCTCAAGCCTCAAAAACAGACACGGAGGCACCTCAAATGTGCATCGAGAAGTGAAAGTCGACAATCAGAAAAGTCTACACATCACCAGACTGTCTGCTTTGTTTTGACTTTTGAGACAGGATCTCACACTGCCTGAGCTAGCCCTGGATTCGCTGTACAGTTGAAGATGACCTTGGAGTCTGAACTGCCAAGATTAAAGGGATGTGTACACCCAGCTCATACGACCTTCTGCAAAAGGCCAAACCATATCAACAGTGAAGAGATCAGTGGTTCCCAGAGGTTGGGGGAAGGAAGGGATGATTTAACAGAGGAGGGAGGGTCGTTGGGGCAGAGAACCCCACTGTGTGTAATACTATAATAGCAGCTACATCTCACTATTGGTTCAGATAGAATATGTGCACATACAGCATATGTGGATATACACATTGCATAGCAATGAGGGTGAACCTTGATGTAAACATTAGATAACAATGCAAGATGGTTATTGTAACAGATGTTCTAGCCTGATGAAGATATTGACAGTGGAGGAGACTTTGAAACTGTGAGCTTGAGAGAGTATAGGAGATCTGCTGTGAACCTAATACTGCTCTAGAATACACAGTCTACTAATCAAAAGAAACCAAAACAGTCGCACTCATCTGAAATGTTTGCATTCTAACAGTGTCTAGACCCTGACCAAACACAAGCAGCCTTCCCTGTATACTATTTGTTTTCTGTTGAAACCCCATCCTCGGGTTGCTTGTTGGTTCTACATGCAGAAAAACATGAAGGTATTAATAGTGGAGTTCCAGTTATCTGTGAGTGGTGTGTCACCCATTTGGTAGGCAGGACGCTTCCTAATCTTTCTGTGGCCCTGGTCTTGAGACACCAATCTCTCTGAAGTATTGGAGATCTTTACTCGCCTTCCTATTAAAGCTTCCCAGAAGATCCCAGCCTGAGGGGTGAGGGAGAGGATACACTGCTGGCAGGAACATGTCCAAGTCATGGGCATCTCTGGTCCCTTCCTCTCCCTTGCTCCTGATTGAGCTCAGTGTCTAGGGTATAATGTAGCATACTCAAGTTCCTTTGTCATCTCTGCAAGTACAGAGGTCGATGGAGTGACCAACTGAGAGTGTGACAATCTGTCTTCCTGTTGGAGATGGCTTTACCTGACAGATATGCCAGCATGGGTCCATTCATCCACCCAGGGTGTGGGTTATCTAGCAGGCCTGCTTCAGGTGACTGTTGTCAGTGGGCTACCACTAGTGTTCACAATTTTAAGGAACATGTTGCTACTCCACCCCCATACAATCCTTTGGTAGCCTCAGTGTCCTGACCTTGAAGCAGGAGCAGATCAGAGCAGTGAGTCTGTGTGTTCTCTGCCACAAGCCACTCCCCTACTCTCTCCCCTTCTCTGATACTCGCCTGTTCTACAAGTATGTGGTTTCTTCCTTTGCCCCTTTGATTTTCTCTTACCAGATGTAGAGATTGTTACCTTTTCTTTCTTTTAAATTGTATTTGCTTGATATTCATTCTTTTTACTTGTTTAAATGTTATTACATGGGGGGCTGGAGAGATGGCTTAGCAGTTAAGAGCACTGACTGCTCTTACAGAGGTCCTGAGTTCAATTGCCAGAAACCACATGGTGGCCCACAGCCATCTGTAATGGGATCTGATGCCCTCTTCTGGTGTGTCTGAAGACAGCGACAGTGTACTCATGTACATAAATTAATTAATTAAAATGTTATTACATTTATCTGTGTGTCTGCATATATGTGTATACATGCCTGTGTCATGGCGCCCTTACAGGGATCGAGAATCAACCCACAGGAGGCTGTTTTCGCAGTCCACCATATGGGTTCTGGGGATCAAGCTCAGGGTCAGGCTCGGCAGCAAGTGCCTTTACCTAAGACACCTCTTTGGCCCTATTCTTTATTTTTAATCCTTCTGTATTCTTTTGTGGCAAAGGCATCTTCTGTAAATAATGTATTAGTGGATCTTTTAGACCATTCATTTGGAAATGTCCTATTTTGTGATTGCCAGCTCCATTTACATTTGTTATAATCATGTTATATTAAGACCTATTTCTACCATCTTACTCCACCTTTTCTACCACTGATAACTTTTACAACTCTTCTTTGCTCAGGGCTGGAGAGATGGCTCAGTGGTTCAGACCACTGGCTGTTCTCCCAAAGGACCAAGATTCAGTTGCCAGCACCCACATGGCATCTCAGAACCATCTACCACTCCATTTCCAAAAGGCCAACTCCCTCTCCTGGCCTCTGCAGACTCAAGGTACATACATCGTGCACAGCCATCTGTGTGGGCAAAACACCCACATGCAGAAAATAAAAATAAGTAAACTCTCAAAAAAATAAAATAAATCTTTTTGCCTTTAACCAAACAGATTTGATTTTCTTTTGCTGGTATAAAGTAACAATTTATTTTTGTTCTTACAGCGACTGCACTTGAAATATATTTACTTATTTATCTTGACTTATTAAATTTATGAATATCTACTTCTTCACCTGCAAAGTACATGTCATTCAGCATGTTTCCTTTGTCTTCTTCCCACCTGGAATACACGTAATAGCAACGCCCACAGGTGTCTACCCACCCCCACACACACATACCACACACATATACACACACACATACACACACACACACCACACACATACACATACACACACACCACACACACATACACACACACATCACACATACACCGCACACACATACACACACACACCACACACACATACACACACACCACACATACACACCACACACACACACACCACACACATCACACACCACACACACACACACATCACACACACACATCACATACACACACTACACACACCACACACACACACATCTCACACACACACATCACATACACACACTACACACACCACAAAAAACACACACACACATCACACACCACACACATCACACACCACACACACACACACACACACACACACCACACCACACACATACTACTCATGCAGTCTGAATAGAATTCTAGCTTGGATTTCTTACAAATATAATTTTTTCTTCATTTCCCTGCCTCAATCTTTGCTTTCTTTTTCCTTCTAAGAATAACTTCCATTTTCTTTTTCCCAGATGTTTTTTTCCTTCTGTCCTTATGAAGCAACCTCGTTACATGGTCTCTGGGTGGAGGTCCCAGCAGAGCTTCATCGGGTTAAGTCATCATGGGAGTGTTCCGTCATCTTCGGGCTTCAGGAAATGGACTCTGACTACCTTGCTGTGCCTGTCACAGCCCGCACAGTAATGCAGCTCAACACAGTGAGAAGCACATAGCGTCAAAGACACTTGCTTCAGGTACATCCCTGATGGCAGTGGACTTTACAGTGTTCCAAGTAATGATGTTCTCATCCTTGGGCACACTCTGGGTGCAATTTGTGCGGTGAATTGGCAGTATGTGGCCCAAGGCTACCTACCTACCCTTTATCTTTGGTCATTGTGGAGCCAAGACCCAAAACTGCTTTGCTAGAAAGAGAGAGAGAGAGAGAGAGAGAACAAAAAGAAAAGAGAAAAGAAAAGAAAAGAAAGACAACAATAAATCTCAGTTTATTTGACTGTCCTAACTTCACATTTTTCTACAGCAGTGGTTCTCAACCTTCCTAATGCTGCCACCCTTTAATACGGTTCTTCCTGTTGTGGTGGGCCCCCCAACCATAACATTATTTGAGTTGCTGTTTCATAGCCATAATATTGCTACTGTTATGAATCATATTGTAAATATCTATGTCTTATGATGGTCTTAGGCAACCCTTGTTGTAGAGAAAATATCTTGTGTGACGGATGCATCACCTGTCAATTAAAAAGCATTTGACCTATGGGTTAGGTAGGAAATAGAAGGTGGAACATCAAAGAGGAGAAAGAGTTCTGAGATAGAGCCAGGCACGAAGAGATCCACCCGGGAAGATGTTAGGAGATGGACACATGGTGCCTGAGCACAGGTGACCAGTCACGTGGCAGAATGTAGGTTCAAATAAATGGGATATTTGAAGTTAGATCTGGTCAGAGAAGAGCCTAGCAATATGGTCAAGGTATTTGCAAATATATTTTGATTGTAAATATATTTCTGGGAGCATGGAACTGGGAGGCAGAACCAGACCTTACTACTACACCCTGTGCAAGGGTCAGTTGACCCCCATGGGTTGCAGCCACTGCTCTATAGAATTGTTGGGTTTATTTTCCACTAGCTTGAATATTTCTTCTTACGTTTTTTTTTTTAAATGTACAGGTTCTAAAACTTCATGAGCCAGAGAATATTATTACATTCAGAATATTTTTCATTGCATCTTTCTATTCAGGTATTAATTTTGCTGGGTAGAAAAGCCAACGCCCAGCAATTTCACCATGCCACTGTCTCCTCTGCAGCACCAGAGCGCCAAGTGGTCTGGGGTTCATTGGATGCTTGCTCCCTTGTGTAAGAGCTCCTATTTTTCTCCAAAATAGTTTGGGCTTTCTCTTAGTCTTTGATGATTCTACTGCACAGAAACTGCCTACTTCTGGAGTTTTCTGACTTGTACCACAGACTCTGGTTTTGTTTTTTTTTTTCCTCTATTTGATTTTCCCTCCCACTGAATCACTATTATCCAGGTACTAGAATTTTCACCCTTCTTAACGCTAACACTTCTTCACTTTAATTTCTCCTGTCTTGAATAAGGTTCACAGTGATTGCAGTTATATGTCTGGGCACTTGTCCAGGATCTCATGCCTTCTGTGTCAGTCATTGCGTTTGACAAACCTGGTGTTGCCAGGTGGTCGCTCTCTCTTTCTATCACTAATATTTTCCCTGGTTGAGTTTTTGACAGGGGATAAACCAACTTATACAGCTTGCCTCTTCCTCCAAGATTGAATTGCTCCTAATTGACAGCGCAAGGGGAGGAAGCACGGCCAGGAAATCCTAGCACACTCGAGAGAGCCCTCTGAGAGGCTGGAGATTGCTGTGAGCCAGAACATGAGCGAGCACGCACTTTGTGATCACCTGAAATTGAAGGCAGACAGAGTAGGCCTTGGGGAGTAAACAACTTTCCTCCTCTCCTCCTGGCCCTTGGCTACGGCCTTCCTCCCCACCACAGCCACCGGCCGGTTAGTTTTTGTCAACTTGACATAAACTAGAGTCACCAGGGAAGAGGGGACCTCAGTGGAGGAATTGCCTCCATCAGAGTGAATGGACTTTTCCTTGATTAATGATTGGAGTGGGAGGGCATAGGGCAGCATGGGGGGTGCCACCCCTGGGCAGGTGGGTTGTCTAAGAAGGCAAGCCACGCTAGCACTGGAAGCAAGTTAGTGAGCGGCCTCCCTCCGTGGTTTGTGCCTCTGCCCCTGCTTGAGGTCCTGCCCTGACTTCCCTCCGTGATCGACTGTGTATGAGAAAGCAAACTAGTACAGCTGTGGAGCCCAGCAAAGTGGATCTGCTGGGGTGGAGAGGGCACAGGGAATGGCACCGAGAAAGCAGATCAAAAAGAGAAAAGAAGCCTGTGTACTTGTTACCCACGGTAGCCGAAGTCACTGCAAACACTGAATTAGCCAATATTGAAAACGGCTCTCGGTGGAGAGTACACGGATAGATTCCTATGGGCTACTAATCGTGTTTTCTTCAACTGATCAATATGTAAGTTTATGTTCTGTGTGTTTCTCTTTAAAGGCATAGTTAAGATCTATTACTGTTGTGGTAACATTGAACTCATAGCCAACGCTATAATTCTTGTTTCAATGAAGCTTGGGTAACATGAGTTTGCTCCCTAAGGCACATCAGTTTTCCTGTTCTAATGAACAGCAGACAGCATTTCGGCTCTGTTATGGACTCGATGGGGCCCCTCAAATTCATGATGAAGCTGCAATCCCAGTTAGGTCACATTGGAGGTAGGCCCTATATGGAAGGCCAAACAGAGTTCAAAGCATGAGCCCCAACACAGTGCCTTATGAGAAGAGGACGAGGACCCTGAAGTGTGGGTATAGAGAAAGGGCTGTGTGCAGGCGTGTTAAGAAAGTGGCCCTCACCGGGAGGTGGTGCACACACCTTTATTTCCAGCCCTTAGAAAGCAGAGGCAGGCAGACCTCTGTGAGTTCAAGGCCAGCCTGATCTACAGAGATAGTTCTAGGACAGCCAAGGCTATTTAAAAAAAAAAAAAAAACACATACCTGTTTCCCTTAAACAAAAAGAAGAGGAAGAGAAGGAGAAGGAAAAACGAGGAGGAGGAGGAAGAAGAGGAGGAAGAAAGTGGCCCTTCGAAACTGCATGTGGTGGTGTCCACCAGTAATCTCGGGGGAGATGGAGGAGGGAGAATCAGGAATTCAAGGACAGCCATCCGGGTTTGCTTTCCACATCTGTGATAAACACCATGATTGGAACCAGCTTATTGAGGAAAGGGCTCATTTTATTTCAGTTTATAATTTATATTCCATCACAAAGGAAGTCAGGGCAGGAACCCAAAGCAGGAACTGGAGCGGAGAGGGAGGAGCTCGCCTCTCATCCTTACTCAGCTTCTATACAACCCAGGAGAGCATGCCGAGGAAGATGGAGCACCTGCGGTGAGCGGGGCCCTCATGGCAGTCATTGAAGAAAACTCTCCACAGACTGCCCACAGGCCAACCTAATGAACACGTTCCCACATAACTCTAGCTTGTGTCAAGTTGACAAAAAATGAACCAGCACACCCGCCTTGGCTCTCATGAGTTTGAGGTCCTATGAATTCATGATCCACAAAATAGAGATAGAGAGGCCTTACAGAAACCATCCCCACCTGGACATTAACCTGGGGTTGTCTGCCCTTGGAAATGGGAAGAAATGGATCTGTGTTGCTCAAGCCACCAGGACTTGCAAAAATAGACCAAGCAGACGAGATGAATGCTCTGTTTGGAGACCTTTCTCTTCTCTTCTCTTCTCTTCTCTTCTCTTCTCTTCTCTTCTCTTCTCTTCTCTTCTCTTCTCTTCTCTTCTCTTCTCTTCTCTTCTCTTCTCTCTCTCTCTCTCTCCCTCCCTCCCTCCCTCACTCCTTCCTTCCTTCTTTTTAAAATTAATTAATTAATTTTATTTTATGTGTATGGGTATTTTCCATGCATGTACATCTCTGCAGAATTGCGTGTAGTGCCTGCAGAATCCAGAAGGCGTCAGGTCCCCGGGAACTGGAGTTACAGACAGTTGTGAGTAACCATGTGGTTGCTGGGAATCAAACCAGGATCCTATGGAAGAGCAACCAGTGCTCTTAACCACTAAACTATCTCTCCAGCCCACGGAGAGCGCTTTCAATACAAAATTAGCACTTCTTGCTCTTACAAAGGACCCAGGCTGGAGTCCTAACACACATATCAGGTGGCTCAGGGCGCCTTCAATCCCTGCTCCAGGGATCTGACAGCTCCGGTCTCCTCTGGCACCTGCTCTTATGTATAGATCTCCACACACATACACACAATTCAAATAAATATTAAATATTAAAAACTGCTTCAAATAATTTTATAAATTATTATCAGACAATCTATCCTATTTTTTTCATATTTTCTTTGATAAATGTAACTTTTGCTTATGTTAAGGCTCACTTTCGTCAGGTAGGGCGTCAAGAAGCCCCATATAGTTTGTCTTAGCTCATTTTGCTCTGCTATAAAAGAAATAACAGAATACCAGAGACTGGGTAATTTATAAAGATCACAAGTATATTTCTTATAGTTCTAGAAGCTAGGAAATCCAATTTCAAGGAGCTGATATCTGTGAGGGCACTCTTACTGTACCATCCCAGGGAGAGGGGAGAGAGAGAGAGAGAGAGAGAGAGAGAGAGAGAGAGAGAGAGAGAGAGAGAGAGAGAGAGAGAGAGAGGGAGAGAGAGAGAGAGAGAGAGAGATCACAAGCATCATTATCTTGGTTATTGAGACCAGATCTCACTGGTAGTCCAGGTTGGCCTTGAACTCATGATTCCCCTGCCTTAGCCTCTCAAATGCTGGGCTTATAGACATGTATTGCCACACTTGGCTCCATAATCACATTTTTAAAAATGTATATATGCATTTTACCTAGACATATGTATGTGTATCTGATGAGTCACAGATGGCAGAGGAGGATGTCCGATCCCTTGGAACTGGAGTGCAGATGGTTGAGCTGCCATGAGGGTACTGGGAACTCAACCCAGGTCCCCTGCAACAGTAGCAAGCACTCTGAACCACCGAGTCATCTCTCTGACCCCTCAAAACTCACTTTAATAACAAGTCGTCCCCACGACAGCATTCTTAGCCCATCCATGAGTGCACCTAACTTGTTTCTTTTTAGATATTTTTACATGTATTTATTTATTGAGAAGGCAGAGGGTGCAGTTGTGGGAGTCAGTTTCCTCCTGTCACCATGTGGACCCTAGGAAAGAGTGGACATCGCCAGGCTTGGCAATAAGACCCTTGACCCTCTGCACCATGCCACTGGCCACCTAACAGTCTCATATAGGCCCTGCTGCTCCACTCTGTTGCATTCAGAACTGCCTGCAATACACAGCTTTGGGGGAGCGCATTAAAAACCCAGTGATCTAACAGAAGCCTCCCAATGCCCTTCCACATCCCCACTCTCCAGAGAAGGCTGCCTGCCCTCAATTTCTCACACTGATTCTTTGGGCACTTTACGTCATTTCTCTATAAAACATAATTATGTAGTTGCTTCCTGATTGCTTTTTTCTTTCATTTCAGTCATTAATGCTAGCCTTTTCATCCCTAATCCTCCCAGGAAAGCAATGCTATCATTTCAGATAGATTAATATTCAGTGTTTATGTTATTACCAATCATGAGAATGCCAGGCCCTGCTTAGTGATCTGATACGCAATGATTTGCTTTGTTGAGCGAGTTATTATTTTCTCTGCCGTTAATTACTGTCTTTGGTTTGTTGAGTCATGTCCTCTGTATTTGCTTTTTTCCCCCCCCCCAAACTCTGTCTCAGATGTGTAAATCTTTTCCCCATGTGCGTAGCCATGTCAGGGTAGTTAAACTCTGTGTCTTTCGCACTGACTCTTGCCTGGCTGTCTGCTCAGCGTGCTGGACACTGTCCTGGGTCTTCCTTGCTTTATGATCTCATTTTGGCAAAGCACACTGTTCTAGCAGCTTGCTTGTAAAGGCAGAGATTAGAGGGAGATCTTTCAAGGATGCCCACCTTTGAAAATGCCTTTATCCCTGCCTAACGCCTTTATTCCAGCTTCATACCTAGTTGGTAGGTTAGGGTAGGGGACTGGAAATGCATTAGAACATCAAAATGTTAGTCTGTTGTCTTTTAGTGTTGGTCTGGCTGTTAAGAAGTTTGTTCTGTTTCACTATGGCTTTGCTGTTGTTTGTTTTGAGTCGGGGTCCCTGTGTAGTGAAGGCTGACCTCAAGCTGCCCCTGTCCGTGAGGATAATCTAGAAATCCTGCTCCTCCTGTTTCTGCCTCCCAAGTACTGGAACTGCAGGGGTCTACCCCCATGTCTGGCTTCTAATTCTTTAATTTTTGTTTAATTAATCAGTTGTACATAGATAGGACCCAAGGTCTAAAGCATCACGAGTGCTCTGGCCCCAGTAGCTCCACCAGCCTTTGTGTTTCTTCCTTGTATTCTCTCCCTCATTTCCCCTCCCCCTCCCTATGTCCAGTCCCTGATTGCTTTTGTCTCTGTGTTCTGAAATTTTACAGTTCCATTTCTTGGTCTGAATGAATTCTCTTTCATGGTGCTCTGTTCTTAGTAAATACTTAAAAGAAAGGGGGCTCTCAGAATCAGATCACGTTCAGATTTATAGCAAAATAAGAGAACCACATGGATCCCATCCGGCCCTGTCCCTTCTTGGTTCCTGTTGCTGTGAGATAAACACCAGCGACAAAAGCAACTTGAGTAGGGCAGGGTCTGCTTCATCTTCTGTTCCACATCGCAGTTCAACATCCAGAGAAGTCAGGGGAGGCACTCAGCCGAAGCCAAGGCACAAACCATGGAGGGATGCTGTTTAACCGACTTGCTTCCCCTGGCTTTCTCTCTTGCTTTCTTACACACCCCAGGACTACCTGCTTAGGGGTGGCACTGCCCAAAGTGGACTGGGCCCTCCCGCATTGATCACTAATCAAGAAAACACCTTACAGACTTCCCTACAGGTCAATCCGATGGAGGCAATTCCTCAAAGGAGGTTCCCTCTTCCTAGATGACTCTAGCTGTGGAATGTTGACATGTATGTCCCACATTCACATAGCCTATCTCAGTCAGAGTGGCACATGGAGCGTGATTACACTGATGCCTTGTCTCCCTGAGCCCTTAGCACACACACATCAGGACCCACCCCCTATTGTCCACTCTGTGAGTCTAAAAGGGATCTATATGAACACGCATCCAACGTATCATGCAGTGTTTCCTATGCCCCGTAGAGCCTCTCTGCACCCACACCATTGTTTCCACCTAAACCCAGACAAGCATAGGTCTATTTGTTCTCCACCATTTAGCCTTTTCTAGAAAGTCACATAATAGATTGGCTTCATTCCCTCAGTAATATCATTTCTTCCATCTCATTTTATAGTTTAATAGTGAATGTCTTTATCCCTGAATAATATTCTATTGTTTGGGTTGGGCATGCTATTGGAAGGCAGAGGCAGGCAGATCCCTGAGAGTTTGAGGCTAACCTGTTCTACATAGTAAGTTTCAGGACAACCAAGACTATGTAGCGAGACCTTCTCTCTCAAAAAAAAAAATCCATTGCTTCCGGATTTGAGCAGTTGGGAAGATAGCTGCTTTAAATATCTGTATGCAGGATTTTGTGTGAGCATGTTTTCAACTCCTTTGGGTAAAGACCACAAAGTGTAGTTGCAGAGTTTTATAAAAACCTTCAAATCTGGTTACATTATCTCATTTCCTAACTTCAGTGGCTGAGAGTTCCAACTGTGTCACCTCCTGACCAGCATTCAGTGCTGTGGGTGTTCTGCATGCTGACTGTTCTAACAGGTATGTATAAGTATTTCATTTCTGTTTCAATTTTCATCCCCAATGATGTATGATGAGGAGCATGTTGCTTATTTGACATCTGTGAACATTCATGAATGTCTACAAAGAGACTCAATTAGAATATGGTTGCTCGCACTTTATTTTGGAGGGTTTTCTTTAAAGACTGATTGATTGATTGATTTAAAGTATAAGTGTGTGTGTGTGTGTGTGTGTGTGTGTGTGTGTGTGTATACCATGTACATTCAGGTGCCTGAGAAGTACAAAAGAAGGTGCTGGATAACCTGGAACTGGAATTACAGGTAGTTGTAGATGTTGAGAACCAAGCCAGATCCTCTGCAAGAACAGTGAACGCTCTGAACCACTGAGCCATCATTCCAGCTCCTATGGTGGAAGTTTGAGAGTTCTTTGTGTATTAAGGATAACTGGGATGACAGGTACCATGCAAATATGTTCTCCCAACCCGAGGTTGTCTTATCTTTCAGACCACATCTAAAAGACAATTTTCAAATCCAAGGTCATCTAGATTTTCTACTGTGTTACCGCGCTGGCTGGTGTTAATTGTCAAGCTTGCAGAATCCAGAATCACCCGAGAGTTGAGCTTCTGATGCCTATGAGGGATTACCTTGATTAAGGTGAGATGGCAAACCCACCCTCTGTGGATGGTGCCACTCCCTGGCTGGGATCCTGGCTGATGGAGATGGAGGAAGGAGGCTGAACAGCTCCCAGTCGTTGCTCTCTGCTAACTGTGGATGTGGTGTGACCAGCGACTGCAAACTCCCGCTATCTTTATCTCCTACCACAGTGCACCCTTGAATTGTGAGACAGAGAAACTGTGTCTCCCTTAAGATGCTTTGCCAGAGGATTATACATGGTAGCAACACCAGAAAGACAGCTGAGGTGGTTGTGTTCTTGGACTATTATAGCTTTACACTTGAAACTCAGGTTTGTGATCCATTTAAATTGGTTTCTGTGGAGTTCATAAGATCTTCATCTAGGTTTGACTTCATGTGTATATCTGGTTGTTTGGGGAATCGCTTGTATTAAAGTAATATCTCCAATTGGATTGCATTTGCCTAATATAGTGTTGAACTGACTCTGTAGATCAGGCTCAGAAGAACTGACATCTTGACTACACTGAGTCTTCCTATCCGTGAACATGGACTATCTCTTCATTTACTTAATTTTTCTTTGATTTCTTTCATCAGAGTTTTGTATTTTCCTCCCAACAGATGCTGTGTGTATATATGTCAGGTATTTCGCTTTGGGGGGAAGGGTTCTTTTTTTAATGCTAATATAAATGATACTGTATTTTCTGTTTCAAACTATGCTTCACATTAGTACATACAGGGAGTGATGTACTTTCCAGTAATTAACCTTGTACTCTGCAACCTTGCTACAACTTCTTGTTCCTGCTTCTGTTATTACTTTCATTGTTTCACATTTGTTACATAGATGATTTGTATCCTCTGTAAAAAAAAAAAACAAAAAGAAACAAAAAAAAACAGCTTTGTTTTTATTTCCTTCCCAACCCATGTGCCTTTCTTTTTCTCTTCTTTTCTGTGTGACGTTGAGGAAAACTGGGAAGAACAAATATCATTACTGTGCTCTCAGTCTTAGTAAGAAAGCCTTAGGTTTCCCATTATTAAAGATGATGTTATCAGTACATTTTTTTTGTAGATTCCTTTCTTAAGGATGTCTTTTGTAATGAAAACTGTCTTTTTATTTTTTAAAGTTATTTTGTTTTTCACCGCTAGTCACAGCAGGACATTGTGCGCCATAGACACAGCACAGGAGCAAGAGCTGGACTGGCTCTGGGCAAAGGAGATCCTAAGTCAAAAGACAAATGTCTTCCTATGCATCTGTGTCCAGACTCGCCAGGAAGAGCACAGAAGCAGCACCGGGTGCCCTGTCAGCTCCTCAGAGTTCTCTAAGAAGTCTGAGAGATGGGGACCCTGTCTGCTGAAGAAAAGCAGAAACAGGAAGAAATGGGAAGGCTGACGAGGCACGTAATGAAAGAGAAATGAAAACCTAGATTCCAGCCCTCAAAAAGGGGAGACCAGAAAAAAATTGAAGGACCACAATGTACCCAAGAGGTCCCCTTCGGAATTCTTCTTATCATGTTCTGAATATTGCTCCCCAAATCAAAAGAAATCGTCCTGACTTATCCACAGGAGATGCTGCAAAGAAACCAGGAGAGCTGCGAGGGAGCGCTTCAGAGGACAAGCAGCCCTGTGAGAAGGCTGCGGAGCTGAAGGAAAATCTGATGCAGTGAAGAGAGGGTGCTCAAGGCTGAAATGGGCAGGAGAATGAAGAGGGAGATGAGGAGGATAAAGAAGAAAAGGAGGACGAAGATGATGAATAAGATGGTTCTAACTCAGTTTCTCTTCTCTGTAAAGCATTTAAATTCCCACCCTATCCTACAACCCACTCCTATCTTAAAAAGAACTAAATGTAAGGCTGTGGAAGCATTGGTTTTAAACCATAGTGTCTTTCTTCTTCTTTTGTGTAGTTAATACACTACCAACTGTGTCTGTAGATGGCCCTATCCCTGGGATATTTTCAACAGCCACTAACCATACCTGGTACAGCCTGGGGCTGTAAATTGGCGTGCAAATTTAGATCAGGTTCTGGTTGGTGTACAGCACCAACCATGGGTTATATATGGGGACAGCAGGGTGGGGCTTGTTTTGTTTTGTTCCCTATCTTCAGTTGCCTCTAATGCTGCATTATGAAAATAGTTGTTGTTCGGTTAGCTGAATACCACTCTGTAATTACGAAAATAAAACTCTCAGCTGTTTTGTTGACATTCTGTTTCTAAGTAAATTCATTTTTAAAATTAGTATTCTCTTGTTCCTAGATCTGAGATGTTTCTTCTCCGGGGGAAGCTCGCCTTCTGCTCTTGCCCACGTTGGGTCACATGGATTGCTGCCGTGCTTATCTTTTCATAGAACCAGATGTTAGAAAGCTTTTTCTACACACCCTGCACACTGCGATGGGGCAACAAAAACTAGAAGAGCTTCATTCATCGCTTAAATTCCCAAATCACGATCAGTTGAATGAGAGACCCCACATAACTCATTGTAAAGCTAAGAGTGACCAATTCTATCACACCGTGGGATTGTTGGACGACTGAAAGTCATCCTTGATGGACTAATAGAAGAGTCTGTTCTAATCCTTACGTAAGGGCTCTGTGTTCCTTAACTCCCACTACTGTGTAATGGCAGCTACGCTCTGCAGTTCTCCTATTAAAGAGAACTTAGAATTCAAGACTGCCATATTTATGTTGACATTAGTCCCAGTGAAGGCTATGAGATTGCTGGTTATAATGTCCTTGCCCATTTATCTAAATTAGTTCAGACAGTTTTTATTAAAAGAATGCTACATTTAAAATTAAAGTTAGGGTATATTTGTTCTATATTGTGATTTGTCCCTTCATAAACAGATACAAGGAAAGAAGATAGACTTTGCATCTTAGTATCAGTTGTCCAATTCACTTGTCTTCTCTTTATAAAACCCAGATTCATTCATTAGAGTCATGTTAATCTGCTCAGCAGTTTAGGGGACAATTTGGCAGTTTTCTGGGTTTTCTGTTTTGTTTTATTTATTTTTCCTTTTTGTTTTTGCTTTGTCTTGTTTTTTGTTTTTGTTTGTTTGTTTACATTCTTGTCCTCTTGAAGTGCCAGTGTTTTCTCTTTTTTTCTTTTTTTTATTAGATATATTCTTTATTTACATTTCAGATGATTTCCACTTTCCTGGTTCCCCCTCCCCAAAAGTCCCATAAACCCTCTCCCCTCCCCCTGTTCCCCAATCAACCCCCTCCCACTTCCCTGTCCTGGTATTCCCCTACACTGCTGCATCGAGCCTTTCCAGGACCAGGGACCTCTCCTTCCTTCTTCTTGGGCATCATTTGATATGTGAATTGTGTCTTGGGTATTCTGAGCTTCTGGACTAATATCCACTTATCAGTGAGTGCATACCATGTGTGTTCTTTTTTGATTGGGTTACCTCACTAAGGATGATATTTTCCAGTTCCACCCATTTGCCTAAGAATTTCATGAATTCATTGTTTTTAATAGCTGAGTAGTATTCCATAGTGTATATATACCACATTTTCTGTATCCATTCCTCCATTGAGGGACATCTGGGATCTTTCCAGCTTCTGGATATTATAAATAGGGCTGCTATGAACATAGTGGAGCATGTGTCCTTATTACATGCTGGGGAATCCTCTGGGTATATGCCCAGGAATGGTAAAATGGGGTCCTCTGGGAGTGTCATGCTCAGTTTTCTGAGGAACTGCCAGACTGATTTCCAGAGTGGTTGTACCAGCTTGCAATCCCACCAGCAGTGGAGGAATTTTCACCTGAGGAATATCAAATGGCTGAGAAGCACCTAAAGAAATGTTCAACATAATAAGTCATTAGGGAAATCCAAATCAAAACAACCCTGAGATTTCACCTCACACCAGTCAGAATGGCTAAGATCAAAAACTCAGGAGACAGTAGGTGTTGGCAAAGATGTGCCAGTGTTTTAAAACAGTATTCTCGTCATTTTCCGAGCCTTTGTGATGAAGTGCTATTATACAATTTTGACTTGGGTTCTTTCCAGTTGTTTTGATTTATGAAAGTTGAGAAAGAACACTGAACTTATGTCCTGGACAATACTAATGAACTAATAATTGCAGAGGTTTTAAAAATACTTTTGGGGAGGGGGTCAGGACTGGCAAGATAGAGCACTCTTCCAGAGGACCCGGGATCAATTCCTAGTTTCCACATGGCAGCTCACAACTGTCTGTAACTCCAGTTCCAGGAGATCCAACACCCTCATATAGACATACATGCAGGCAAAACACCAATGTACATAAATTAAAAAATAAATAAATCATTAAAAAATAAAACTGAAAGGTGTGCACCACTATGCCTGGCTAAAAATATCTTTTAAAAAATATCTTTCATCTATTGAAATGATCTTGTAATTTTTCTTCCTAGGTTGATAAATGTGATGGATTGTATGAATTGATTTGTAAGTATTGAACCAGTCTTGCATATCCAGGATCCCACTGGGCTATGGTGTGTTCTTTTTATACATTGTTGGATTCAGCTTGCAGAGGTCTTTTGAAGGTTCTTATGCCTGCACTCATGACAAATACTAGCTTGAAGCTTTCTTTTGTTCTGAAGCCTTGTCCAGTGTGGCCTCCTAAAAACATCTGGGAAGTGCTCCTTGATTCTCTCTTCTGAGGGCTATGTCAGAAAACTGGCTCAGTTTCTGCACCAAGTGTTCGATAGAATGCACTGGAGCATCTATTTAAGCTGTGTTTTCTGTATTGGGAGGTTATTAGTTATTAATACAGTTATTATTTCTGAGATGGTATCTTGTTATACAGTCCAGTCTTGCTTCAAACTCACAATGAATGTTCCTGCTTCTGTATTCCAAGTGCTGGGATAATAAATATGTAGATACTTCCATACCCCACGTCTGGTACAGTTTTTCTAAATGGAGACTGAGCTTTTGAGATTGTTGGTTAATGCTTGTGTTGAGTTTTGCAGTGTGTCTTTTGAAGAGTTTGCCCTAAACTTACCATAGATGTTGGCATAGAGTTAGTTATCCTTGCTATTCCTTGATTATACTTTTAATGTTCTAATGTTGGGATTTTGGTTTCATTCTTTTTCTCTCTATTGATTTCCTGTTTTCTTTTTATTTCTGTGTGTGTGTGTGTGTGTGTGTGTGTGTGTGAGAGAGAGAGAGAGAGAGAGAGAGAGAGAGAGAGAGAGAGAGAGAGAATATGTGTGCAGGTACCCATAAGAGGACAGAAGAAATATCAGATCTTTGAAACTGGATTTCCCAGCAGGTATGAATGAGCTACTTGATGTAGGGAATAGGAACCAAACCTGGACTCGGGTCTCCTGTAGGAGGAGTATTGCTCTTAACAGCAATGGCTTTGTTTTAATTATATTGACTTTTTTCTTTGCTTTAATTTTTATTTATTTTCCTCTGTTTATGATGAATTTAGCTTGATTTTTGATTTTCTAGTTTCCCAAGGTCAAAACTTAATTTACTGAGTTTAATTCTCTTTTTTAAAACATATCTACTCAATGCTATTAATTTTGTTGTGAACACGATTTGTATTGCATCCAGTTGCTGTGTTTATGTTCAGTTCAAAATATTTTTTAATTTCCCTGAGATTTTATTCTTTGACTTGTGCACCACATCACATCCACATTTTAAAAGAATCCCAGCTGTGCTCTTGTTTGGTTCCATAGTTCCATTGTGTTCTGAGACTCCAGATCGTCTTGTATCCAGCTGTGAGGGTGGAGCCATCTCCTCCTCCATGCTGCCCCACAGGTGTCAGCCCCACTGTTGGGCATGGGCAAACTGAGCAACAGTCTAGATCTACCATTTTGAGACATGACTACTTTACGAGTTCATACCGTGTGTGCTCTTAATCTCTCATAACCTTTGTCAGCCTGGAGTCTGCCTGAAATCAGTAAGTTATTCCCACTTTCCTTTGAGTCATATTAGTGTAGTATCTCTGTCTCAATTCCATTACATTAGAATCTACAGTAGGGGTTGGAGAGACAACTCAGTAGTTAAGTCACTATGACATTGATTAGTGTTTTCTGTTTCTTGCCCTATTGGTCTTTTGTCATCTATTATCTGGCTGCTTTGGTTTTACTTGAGCTCTGTGTATTATGTTGCTCTCTTCCCTTTCTTGGCTTATCACTACACTTTTGTTTTATGATTATTATATTACATTATAGTTTACAGTACATACAGAAAATTCAAAATCTGGGTCTACTTTTAAATGATATGCCACTTAATAGGTGATATAATTTCTTGGTAGTAATAAAGTAATTCCAATTCTAGCCTTCCATCCCTTGTTAAATTGCTGTATCTCTTTTCACCTACACATGAAAGTGCCCATGCAAGTGCTCATGCTCACACACATGTTCACATGCACATGTACGCACACATGCACACACATAAGCTCACATGCACATGTATACACACATACACACATGCTCACACACATTCACACATACACGCTCACATTCACATGTACACACATGCATACACACGTGCTCACATGTACATACACATGCACACACATGCACACACACAATCAAATGCCTTGCTGTGGCTGACTACTACTATATGCTATGACTATTAAGAATAAGAAAGAGAAGTAGATTTTGCATTCATTTATTTATTCTCTAGTTTTTAAAAAATTATATAGACCAACCTTCTGATCTTTGTGGTTTTTCTTTTTTCTAAAACACTTCCCTTACTCTTTCTCTCATGTCATGTCTGCTGTAACAACTTCCTTCAAGTTTTGTTTCTTACAAAGAGGTCACTTTACCATTCACTGGGACTCAGCTCTTGGTGGGGATCCAGATTAGCTCTTGCCCACTGACCTCTCAGCCTTGCCTTCTGGCCATTTTGTTAGCCATCAATCCTCGGAAATACTTTCTACCAAAGACTCCTTCCAGTGGCCACACTGGGTTGGGAAGCAGGAAGACTATTCTCACTAATCTTGAGTCTTCCATTCTGATCTCTGCAGACCTAGTCTTAATTCTGTAGCAGCCTGCCTGCAGGCCCCCTGCCCCCACACTACCTGTACTCCTGAGAACCCTAGTCTTCCTAGCTCTTTCCCGCTGCCCCTCTCAACCTTTCTCCTGACCCATCTCCATTCCTTTGTGTCCCACTGACCCTCAGCAGCACTCACAAGGACCCCAGAGCCACCACACTTGCCTTGGATCCAGAGTAGGCAACAGTACAGAACACCTGCTCAGCAAAGACAAGATCAGGTGTCTACATCAAGAAACACCCCAAACAGCACAACTCCAGATGCCTAGATCTAGATGTAAAAACACAAACATGAACAGCCAAGACAATGTGCCTCCTGCAGAAGCCAATTACCCTATTGCACAGGCCCTGAGAAATGCAAGTTAGCTGAAGCAGAAGACAAGGACTTCAGATAGCAATTAAGAGTTTGTTCAAGGGCCTTAAAGATCTGAATAAACGCCTCAATGAAGACCAGGAAAGCACAAACCGTTGAGTGAAATGATGAAAAACAAGAACAATTCAAGACAATAAAGGAGAACGTAGCAAAGGACTAGAGTTAGTAAAGGAACACAAACAGAAACAAAACTGGAGATGAACAACTTAGGATGTAAAAAACAAAAGTAAACCCAGACACTGTCAGAGGTGAGTCTCACCAGCGGATTACAAGGCATGGAAGAGAGGAGTTCAGGGATGGCGAAGTAGAAGAGGTGGACAGCTCAGTCAAAGAGAACAAGAAATCTAAAAACTCCCAGGTGCACAGCACACATGAAGCATGAAAGGAGTAAGCCTATGAATAAGGGGAATGGAGGAAAGAGAAGAAACACGGGACAAAGGCACAGAAGAGACTTTTAACAAAATCGTAGATGGATTTCCCCGATCTAAAGAAGGAGATTGTACCAAGGAACATGACACACACAGAACACCAAACAGACAGAGCCAGAAAGGAAGTCCACATGTCACACATTAATCAAGAAACTAAATGTACAGAACAGAGAAAAATACTAAAATAAAAGCTACAAGGGCAAATCACATGTAAAGGCAGGCCCACTAGAACAACACCTGACTTTTCAATGGAGACTCTGAAAACCAGAAGGGCCTGGCTAGATGTTCTACAAACTCTGAGATACCACAGGTGCCAGCCCCAATCTACTATGCCCAGAAAAACCATCAGTCACAACTGATGGAGAGGAAAAAATGATAAGACCAAATGAAAGCAATTTCTATCAGCCAATCCAGCTCTACAGAAGGCACTAGAAAGAAAACCTCAGTCTGAACAGATTAACTGCACTCAAGAAGACACAAGGAATAAACCCACAACAGGAGCCAGGCAGTGGTGGCGCACACATTTAATTCCAGCACTCTGGAAGCAGAGGCAGGCAAATGTCTGAGTTCAAAGCCAGCCTGGCCTACAGCAAGAGTTCCAGGACAGCCAGGACTGCACAAAGAAACCATGTCTTGAAAAACAAAAACAAAACAACAACAGAACATCCCAAACAAACAACAACAACAACAAACTAATAGGAGAACAGTAAATCAGATAAGGGGGAAGCAAACACCATAAGAAGAAAACAGCAGTAATCAATAGACGCTTCTCATTGATAACTCTGAAATTAAGGGTCTCAATTTGCTAATAAAAGGACACATAGTCGCAGTATTAGAAAACAAGATCCACCTTTCTGCTGCACCCAAGAAACACATCTTAACATTAAGGATGGAGATTACCTCAGGGTAAAAGGATGAAAGAGAGGTTCTAAGTAAATGGGCTCAAAAGCAAGTAAATGTAGCCATGTTAATATCTGACAAAAGAGACTTCAAGTCAAAAGTAATCAGAAAAGATGGGGAAGAATGCTACATAGTCATCATAGAAAATTCCACTAGGAGGGTATTACAACTTAAACATTCATGCACTAAACACAGGGCACTCAAGTTCAAAAGAAGAAACACTGCTATAGCTAGAATCACAGACTGACCCTCACATGGGCGTGGGGTGACTTCAGTACCCCACTCCCACCAATAGTCAGGTCAGCCAGACAAAAACTAAACAGAAATTCTGGGGTTAAATGGTGCCATAAATCAAATGGACCTAGCAGAACGCTGCGAAACTTCTTACCCTGACAGGAGATTATACTTTCTTCTTAGCAGCTCATGGAACATTTTCCAAAACAGGCCATGTACTAGGACCCAAAGCAAGTTTCAACAAATAAAAAGAAAACTGACATAACTCCCAGCATCCTCTCTGACCATCATGGACTAAAACTAGTGGCTTGTTTTTCTTTATTCTATTAGCTTCTCTTGTGATGTTTTCTTTTTTTTTTTTTAAATGCTTGTGCATCATCGCTTCTCGACCTTTTGGCTAAGATCAAGTGTAAAATGCTTGTGCATGTGCGCGCTCACACGCATGTGTGCATGCATGTGTGTGTGCTTCTATGTCTATTATTTACAGTGCACATGTGAAGGTCAGAGGATGCCTTTCATAAATTGGTTCTCACTTTCTTTCATGGGTTCAGGTGATCGAACTCATGTCATCAGACTTGCATGGCAAGTGTTTCCACCTACTGAGCCATGTAGCTGGCCCTTGTGATGCTTCCTTGATTGCCATGCATGATAACCCAGCATGTCATTCTGGGTTAACTGAATGAAGAGACTTTTAGTCATAATAGTAGGTCATGTGAGGAGAGGACATATTCTTCAGAAATCCCAACGTCATTGGTCTCTTAATGAGCTCCCTCCCCTGGAGTGTGGATCCCACATCTGCTTCTCATTCTCTTACCCTTTTATGTGTGGACCAATGAACCGTGTGCCCTGTGGACTGAATGTGGATGTTTCTTGCTTTCTCTTTCTTTTTCTTTCTTTCTTTCTTTCTTTCTTTCTTTCTTTCTTTCTTTCTTTCTTTCTTTCTTTCTTTCTTTCTTTCTTTTTTCTTTGTTTTAGATCAGTTACATTATGAGCAAACCCCAGCAGGGCAGGATCTTGTTAGTTTCTACTAAGGAAAGATTTTGATTTGAAAAACATAGTATTCCATATTTTTCAGAATGACTGTGTTTTCTCTCCTCTTGCAAGATGTTGGAGATTTTTTTCCCCCTCAAACATCTCTGAAATACTGGTCATCAAACTCATGGAGGTGAGGTTCACAGTTTGAGGGCCTCCCTTGAGCAGCTATCCCAGGAGCTGTGCCTGGGGCTTTACTGTAGTAAAGAACTCTGTATCTCCAACTTACGTGCACCCATTTGCTTTGTGACCCCATCTCTTAAAAGAATGGCTGAATTTTTTTCTATTATTTCTTTTCATTTTTAAAAATTATTTTTGTGTTTATGTTTTTGTTTGTTTATTTATTTATAATTTTATTAAATTTATTTACTGAGACAGGGTCTCACTAAGTAACCTGGGCTGACCAGGAACTCATGATCTTCCTGTCTGAGCCCTCCTGAGGCAGAGATTATTTGTCTGAATTTTCAATTCATTCAGTGTTTTAATTGTTTAAAATACAATGGAGACATCTAGCTTCATAGATGAGAAATCAACACTCTACTGAGACCTTTTAATATGGAGATTATGTCCTTCCATTCTGAAAGTGTTCTAGAATTATCTCACGGGCAATAAACCTTCTGCTCTGCCCTTTCTTCTGAAATGTCGATCGCTTCTATTTTGAACACACTTGTCTGCTTTTGCTATTATATTTATTATTCCCTAGGACAGTCTTTGTTCTCTAACATTCCTTTTTTAGAGTTTTCTGTTCTAGCTCCCCATTCTTTGCAGGGCATTAAGCCTTGTGTGCGTTCTCACCTTGTTCTCTCCTGCATGTTTCTGTGCATTCGAACCATTACCTCTCCCATTGTTTTCTTCATCTCCATCAGGGTCCATGACCATCTGCTGGTGTCTAAGCGGGGAGCATCAGGAGCTGAACTCTCAGTGAGGAGGTGGTACTCAGTGACTTCAGAGTGCACCCCAGAGCCACGGAGCTGGGAAGCCTGGGTGTTGATACTGTCAGGCTTTCTCTCTTCAGCTAATAAAACTTCCATGCTAGTGGGTCATTTTCCAATAGCCTGCCTGAAACCCTATCATGAACATTCTACCCAATCTCTGCCACCTGGACCCTCACTTTCAGTAGAAAATGGTTATCTAACCTCTTGTATTTAATGTATACCCTGCTGTCAACAATTCCCTGCATCCTCTAATCCAGGAACCATGTGTTTTACCATCTCTGGAGAAGAACCATAAAGGCTCTGACAGCAATCGATCCTTACAGGGCACAGAAATGGGTGTAACTCTCCCTCTCTTCCTACCCAACTTCTGGGTCTCATACATTGAACTTATGATTCTCCTGTCTCAGCCTCCTAGGTACTGTGATTCCAGTTGTGTGTACTGTGTTTGACCCTAACTGCTCCTTTAACTGATCTTACACCTATCTTCCATTGTAGTCTCATCTATCCTTCATATGGAACATGGTGTTTCCAATTCTTAATGGTGACTCCAGTTCCTATAAACAGTCAATATTTAATGCTGTGAGCTCATTTATGCTATCTTTTTCCTTGCTGCCTTGGTATTTGTAGACGTTTGAGTGAAAATGGCCACCACAGGCTAATACATTCGAATACTTGGTCTTAGCTGGTGGAACTATTTGGGATGGATTAGGTGTATCCTTGTTGAAGGAGGTATGTCACTGGGTATAGCTTTGAGGTTTGGAAAAGCCCATGCTCTCTTTGCCTCATGCTTGTGGATCAGATATAAGCTCTCAGCTACTGCACCAGTACCATGACTGCTGCCATGTTTCCTGCCATGATGGTCATGGACTCTCACCCTCTGGACCTGTGAACCTCAAACTAAATGCTTACTTTTAGAAGTTGCCTTGGTCCTGGTGTTTTCTCACAGCAATTGAGAAGTAACTAAAATGATGTTGACTCAACTTTTAGAGTCTTTTAGTCAGCTATCAACCTTCACCTGCTTTCTCCAGTTCCCCAAAATGCATTGCTATTGTTTTCCCCATTCCTCCTTTCCTGTGGCTCATGCCTTTGTATTTATTGAGTTTAACATAATGATGTAGAGCTTCAGGGGAGAGTAAAAGCTGGTGCATTAGGTGAGTTGCTAACTTTCACTGGGAACTTCCCAGCCTTCAGTTGCTCTTGTCCTGCCTCTGGCCTGAGGACAACTCTGCATCTAGACACAGCCTCCTCAGTCCATATGTCTGGGTTTGGCTTGGTTGGTTCCTTTGATCTCCCTAGAATTGGTTGAGTATTTGCTTGATCCCATAAAGGTCAATAACCCACCTCTAGTCATTAGCTGCCAGCACCTCCCCTGTGCTAACTCTGACCAAGATGGGTGGGTGGTGATACCCCAAGTAAACAGACTAGCCAATGCAAAGGTCAGACCTGGCCTTGACCCTAACTCTGTGTAGCTGTGACTAAAGCATCAGGTTGCCTTGAAGACTAAGGTTCAGATGGACTATCAGAATCGTCCTGCTTACAGGGCAGGGCAGGGCAGGGCAAGGGCAGTAGGCTGGTGGCTCAGTCCAGGCCTTGTGGGGTGGTCTCTTGAGCTTCTAATGCCTCCAGCATGATCTCTCCAGGTGATGAATGCTAGGGAACTGACTCAGGTGGATCCAACTCAGAGCAGGCTACGTGTTACCTTAGGGAATGCTTACTGGTTAATTTATAACTGGCGATGCCCTTTTCCAATAACTAGACCGTTTATAGTTGTCACCCATTATCAAGCCACAGGTATAAAATGGTGCAGGAGAGGGAACCACATGCACAGTGGGTACAGCATGTACAATGAGATGGCAAACACATCAGTGAGCCTTTGGAAATGGAGCATCATAGCCCAGTGGGCATGGAGATGGAGAGCCCTGGGGACACAGTGGACTGGTGAGGTTGTTTTCTTTTTTTTTCTTTTTCTTTTTCTTTTTATGGGGTTGTGTATTAGTTAGTGTCCTATTGCTGTGAAGAGACACCATGACCAAGGCAACTCTTATAAAGGAAAGCATTTAATTGGGGGCTTGCTGACAGTTTCTGAAGCTTACTCCCTTATGATCATGGTGTGAAGCATTGCAGCACACAGGTGGGCGGGATGCTGGAGAAGTAGCTGAGAGCTTTATATCCTGGTCCTGAGGCAACAGGCAGGGAGAGACAGACAGACAGACAGACACTAGATGTGTAGCAGGCTTTTGAAACTTCAAAGCCCACCCCCAGGACACACCTCCTCCAACAAAGCCACATCTTTTAATCCTTTCAAACAACTGGGGACTCACCAACTGGGGACTAAGCTTACAAATATATGAGCCTATGGGGGCCATTCTCCTTGATGAATATGGCCAGTCCAGAAAGCACAGGGACTTCCTGAGAATAGCTGATAGCCCTGAGAATGTACTGCAGTCTCTTACAATAGTAACCCTGAAGGAGGAGCCTGTGAAAGCTGCCAGAAGTTGCATTGCCTTTGCTATGTGAGCTAAGACACACAGTGTAGGCTGGGCTGTACACCCAGATGATCTGGCCATGTAAGGGATGACTTGCAAAATGAAAGAGATGTGTGGGTGCTACTCTCCCCTAACCTCTGATTTGCTGTGCAAATTGGATAAAGGATGAGATGAGGTGGGGTGTTGGTTTGTCATTTCTTATAGCTGGGGGTGCTAAAAGGAAAGGGAGTACACAGTAGATATGTGCCAAAATCTCTCTTTCTTGACTGGGCCAAGCCAACTGGTTCGTACTGACCCTGAGATGTCCATAGCAGTGGAGGAGATGCCTGTAGATCCCCATGGAGTTCACCAGGATGAAGAAGCTTAATTGCTCATAGAAATTGTGGTGAACTACCTAGGATAATGCCTTCCTTTCAAGCCACTGTAGCCAGCAATGGTCTTTTAAGATGGACAACAAAATCTGTTCATGTTTTATGAACCTCGTCAATCCCATTCCTTGCTATCTCTTTAGCTGCTGTCTCCTGAGACCCTTGTTGGAATGGATGGTGGTAGTCTTCAGAGATCCTGCCACCCTTTCTAAGAATGATTTGTGGTTACATAGATGCTATACCTCAGCCTCCAGGTCTTTTACAGACTTAGAAACGTCATTTGAAAGACAAAAGGTGCACCTAAGGGAGCAAGGATGGGAAAAGAGTTCACAAAGGCGCAAGGGCCAGGCATCACTGTGGTGTTCTCAGGAGCTTTGTGGTTGAGATAAGCATAGATGGTACTCATTAAGGTGATTGAGAAAATTCCCCAACGGCCTGTGCCCGTTGATGTTACAGCAATGATTAAAGAATGAGCAAAAGGAACCTTGAATGGGTGGAAAAAGATGTTCCAAAAAGCAGAGGTTACTAATGGAAACACCCAGGCCCAGGAATGAGCTACCTCCCTAAAGTTGTTGTCCAGAGAGGATCCCAAAACAATACAGGTTATTTCCACTGCTGTTGGTTGGCCTCCCCTTACAGAAGGAAGGATGGTAAGAGTTATCAGGCCCTCACGCGGGATCTCAGCCACACCCTTCTGCACCATCCTCCCATCTGTATATAGTTCTGCCAAGCTACAAGTCTCCAGAGAAGAAGGTTCGCTGAAGGGGCTTATCTATGGAGCTGTGGAGAAATCCTCTTCTATGCTAGAGTGAGGCTTTCAGTAATGTGGCTTCTTTGGAGTTCCTCATGCTCCTCCTGTGAGTTATCCCTCACTCACTCACACTCTGTAAGTAAGCCCAATAAACTCCCTGGTTTGCCAAGTTGGACTTCGGTGGAGTTGTGCTGTGGTCTGTTGCTGTTGACCTGTCTGGAGTAAGCAGACATTTACATCTCCCAGGAAAAGTTCAGGCAACCTTGCAGTCTGGCAAAACATGACAGTTGGAAAGGACTATAGCACTGGTATAAGCAATAGCTCTTTCCTCGACATGGGTAATTCTGCACTCTTTCCTCCAGTTGATTAGCGTCTATTAGCTTAGTTGTCCTAACCTGTTACAGCTCAACTCAAATGTCACCACCTCCTGGAAGCTCTCATGCCACCCCAGTTTAGTGACCCATTCCTCAGTCTGCCTTTTCTTGAGCTCCCTTCTTGTCTCTAATCTGTATTTGCCACTACAGACTCCATTTGTGTTGTCGTTGGCCCACTGCCTGCCTTGCCTCTTGAGCTGCCTGGATACACAGATGTCATTGTTCCTCTTGCTTTTAGTGTCTCCTTCTAGCTTCTAACACAGATTCACAGCAGAGTTCAATGACTATCAAATGAATAAAGGGACTGTCATAAAAGACCAAACATCGCATGCTAGATGTGTCCTATGCCATACAAAATGTTACAGAACAGTAGGAGAAAAGGGATGGAAAAGAAGGAAGGCTTTCTGAAGGGATGGAGGTAGAGAAGCTATTGTATCAGGATGGCCAGTGGACTCTGAGCCCATTGCTTTGGACTGAGATGGAAGTGAAATCCTTAAATCAGAGATCCTCTGCTCTTCCCCTGGGTAGGTCCTGTGATGACTGTTTTGTAACTGGAACTAATGTTTGAACATTTAGAAGGGCATGGGACATGGCTGGATGATGGTGGTGAACACCTTTAATCCCAGCACTCAACAGGCAGGGTCAGGTGGATTTCTGTGAGTTCTAGGACAGCCTGGTCTACAGAGCTAGTTCTAGGATAGCCAGGGCTACACAGAGAAACCATGTCTTGAAAATAAAAGGGAGTGGGGCATAGACTTAGTTTGTCTTTGCCCTATCATTTACTGGGTTCTAAACAAGAGATACCAGATTGAAAGGAAAAACGTAGCTGAGCCCTCACAGGAAGTCCTTAGTATATTCCGTCTTTGTGGTTTACCCTCAGAGCTTCCTGCCAGCTCTTACCCAGTCTTACCAGGCCTAAGAAGACAAGGAGAAGTGGGCAGACTGGGCCACAAGCATGCCCTATGTTATAAAGCAGGTGCCTCTGGCCGGTGAGTTTCCAATTTTAACTGAACACCTCCCTCAACCCCAGCCTCTCCAGAGGCGGGTCTGCCATGACTGCTAGTGAGGACGGCTCTGCCTACAGGACCCAGGAATGGAGCCAGAGGCCTATCATCCTGCCCTTTGAGTGTTACCTGATGGGTTCTTGTTATCTCCAGTATCTATAGAGAACTCTTCTTACACTAATAATGTTAAGAGACCATTGTGAGCCCATTTGAGTGATCAAGAAAGTGAGCCTTCACAGGCACCTGTTGTTAAAGTGTGTGCACAGAGGTTTCTACACAGGAGGCCGGGACCCCTTTGCAGCTGACACACAGGTCAGACAGGTGATGACTCCTATGATCAATCCAGTGACCTGAGTGGACCAGATTTGATATCATTGTCACCCCAACCAGCCTCTTTCCCATTTTGCAGCTTCCTCTCTCGGACCCCGGTCTCCTTTCTAAAACAAGCAGGGTTAAATTTTCATTTTACCCCTGCTCAAGGGAAGTGGCCAGTGCCCATTGGGGTACCTGGGGAACTCAAGACCCTCTGCTCAGGCAGCTGCCTATAGAAAATGAGTCAGTGGCCATGTGGTAGCTCACATGGGTGGAGGACCTGAGAGGAAGTTGAGGCCTTTATGCTGCTTGTCCAACATCCTTACATCCACATGTTTATGGTCTCTTCGTTTCTGACGTGACAGATCTATGAAGAGGCCACAGATTCCAGAGGCCAGACCAAGTGGTTGCATGGTGAGTTAAAAGGTACCACTTTGTGTCCTGCAAGCCTTGGGAGGCATTTGGGTCCTACTTGTATAAAACACTCGACGGTAGAGTGAGCATGTTCACTGGGAGAAGACAAATCCACACAGCTTTTTATTGGAAATGACAGATCCTGCCTTTTTAATTAGGGGGTGGCAATGAAACATCTCCACTCCCACAGGGAGGCTTTGGCTGGACTCGGGGTCTGGGCAAAGGAGGGCCTTTCTGCTGGTGAACCTGTGTGCCTGATGGAGGAGGTCTCTTCTTCTGCTGGTACTCACGGGTACGGTGTGTTGGAGGCACAGGACGATGGGCAGGCGTCTGGAGATGATGGCCAGGTGGAGGAGGCGCTTGGGACGCCACTGGATTCTGCACTGCTGCGACTGGGGTTGAGTGCAGCTTGGGGCCCCTTTCCACAGTGCTCGTTCTGGAAGCTTTTATCTCCAGCTCTTCATCTGTAATCGTAAGACTTCTTAAGAACTCATTCTGATGATAGCGAGCAATATCACATGGGTGTGCAAATGTGCGTGTGTGTGTGTGTGTGTGTGTGTGTGTGTGTGCGTGCACATATGCAAGTAAGTATGTTTGTATGTGCCAAGGGATAACCTCTGATGCCATTGCTCAGGCACTGTCTACTTTGCTTCTTTTTGAGATATTCTCTCTCTCTCTCTCTCTCTCTCTCTCTCTCTCTCTCTCTCTCTCTCTCTCTCTCTCTTTCTCTCTCTCTCCCCTCCCTCCCTTCCTCCCTTCCCCCCCAACCCCCACCTCCTGCTCTGCAACTTATCAAGGAGGCCAGCTAGGCCCAGGGAATCTACCTGCCACTGCTCTGGGACTGCAAGTACCTCCCTGCCCTTTATATGTGGGTTCTGAGGATTCTACTTCAGTCCCCAGGCTTGAAAAATAAACCCTTTACTAATCGGGCTGCCTCCCCAGCCTCACGATGCGACCATTGAACATGCTTCATGTGACAGGCATCAGACTAGCTGCTTCAGGAGATGTAAATAGGAAAGGGAAGTCACTCTCACCCTCTTCGAGTTCCGACTGTGTCAGGGGAGAGAGAAACGTTGGCCACAGATACCCTGAGACCCCAGGCCTCTTTAGAACTCAAAAATATGAGGGGAGAGGACATCTGGGTGGAGAACTTTGTGCCAAGGCTACAGAGTGTAGAGTGAGTACTGGATCTGGGAGCTCTAGCTGAATGCTGCCTAGAGGTAATCAGCAAGATTGCTAAGCAACAGCCCTCATGGCCTGAGCCCTCTGTAGCCCAGGTCTCAGTGGTAGTATAGTATACTTCTTCTGTGGAGTCTCTAGAGTAGGTCTGCCTTTTGCTCAATTTGATTGTCACACAAGTCCTATTCTGAAAGGAAACTGGAGTGCCCTCCAAGGGGCAATCTCACCTTTAGAAATGGGCTAACTCTTCCAAATTCATAAGCAAGCCCCATCTCTTGGGCTTTAGCGGGAAAGATGGTTCCTTTCCTCACGCATTGGGATTTTCTGCTTTGTGTGGCTTCCATCCAGGAAGACAAGCCTGAGACTCTGTAGATCTTCTTATACTGTTTTTAAAACACTCAGGAAATCTGTGGGAACAGCCAGAGGCCTGGAGGCTCTGCTGGGCCCCTTCAGGGCACATTCTTGCTGTTCCAAGCCCTGTGCCTTGGCCATCCTCAAGGAGCCAGGGGGAGCTTCTCTGTGGGGTAAGTGGATGATTGCTTGTACCCTTATAGAACACGTGTCTTGAAAAGCATATCTCCGTGTCACCAGGGGGCTGACATATGGACCCATGTTGACACACTGGTTACTGTCAATGCATTGCAAATGCAAAGCCTCAAAGTCAAACAAGGTGGTTTGGACACCTGAGGGACCCGTGTGCAAGCCCTAAGCACATACATAAAAAGACACCCAGAAGACAGAACATACCCTTTATGCCATGTTTGGTGCCCCAGAAGTGCCTGCAGTCATGTTTAGAGGGGTATAGGTGAGACTTTGTCCCTAATGCCGGGTCCCAGACACAGACCAGCAGGTGGCCCTTCATCCACAGTGGCAATCTCCTGTGGCTCTCTGCTGGCTCTTCTGCTCGGTGGCATTGCTTTCCTCTTGTGCTCTCTCTCATGCTCTATGTGTGAGCCCCATTGCTAAGCCGCAGTAACGACTCAGGCAGCTGCGCTGTCCTCAGTGAGCAATGGAGTCAGATAGCACATGCCATTGTCAGCCTCCACCAAGGTGGGGGACCACCAGAAGGTGCAAAGAACCACGTGAGAAGGGGGAGGGGGAGAGGTGTGACCAGACGCTGAGCCCTCACACTGAGTTGGACAGCAAGCTGGCTCTGGGGAAGCTATACACTTGCTATGACCTATGCCACCCACCTGTTAGGAGCAGGACCATAGGGCCCCAGTACAACTTCTCCAGCAAGGTCCACCACTGCCTATACATCTGTTCCAGGAGCCTTTCCTGTTCTTTTTCTTTCTATTAGGACTGTCTCTTGATGGCTCAGCTCAGGTTACAGACTCGGGTGAGGAAAACCAGGCCCATAGATGTCAAATTTAAAGAGGAGTTATGTAAGAACAAGATAAAACTGCCTTAAAATTCAAGTGCTAGGAATCTCGCCTCTGCCTAGACATGCTTCAGCCTATGGGCTGTAGGATCTGAGGTGATAAGCTAGCTTCTTCATCTGTGCAGATGTCTACCTTTAAGATCATGAAGAGGGACATGGTAGGGCATCGAAAAACTGAACTGCGTTCCTGGAACAGGCCACTTTATTCACGTGAGCTATTGTCATATTTCTCTTCCCAGTCTGGTGGTGGCAGAGGTTGCCATGTCTTGGGTGACACCTGAGGTCCACCTTGGAGGAATGTGTCTGACCACTGGGCAGTGAGAGTGAACTTTATAAGGAGGATGGAGACAGTATGAGCAGAGCACAGAGATAAGGAAGCCAGTGTCAAGGGCTCTGCAAGCCACTAAGCTGTACTGATGGAGACCTGAGAACAATGTGAGACAAGAAAGGTGCCCAGACCCAGGCGGGGGAAGTGGTGCATGAGATGACAGATGAGGATGTTGGCTTGAAGGGAGGACAAGGGTGACACTGAGGTGTGAAGAAGGAAGCCAACCCTACCAGGCTCAGGGCCAGGGGCCAGCACCGTGGGGTGTGGGTACACCCTGCCCATAGGCTGAACTGGATATACCACAGGGCTTACTCTAGGTGGAGACCTACAGGGATGGGGCCCAGTCCTGCATGAGTCTGAGATTTCTCAGGACCCTGGGGACATGCCCACCCACTAACATGTCCAACTAAAGGCTGCCCTTACCCCAGTATCTGCAGTGACACTTGAACATAGTCCCTGACATATTGTCCCTTGGGTGGTCAACTCTCTGCTTAGGATCACAATAGCTAATTTCTGTTTTGTAGGCTGCAAGACAAGTCTGCATCAAGGAAACCATACTCCCAGCCTGAGAGCATCACTTCCTGAGCATCCAACCAGGAAACAACGGGCCAGCACCCTGATTTTGGCTTTTATTTTCTTACAGCACTGGGAATCAAATTTAGAACTTTTCACACTGAGCACTCTACACTGATCCACCTTGAATGCCTCCTGGCCAGAGATAGTTTTATCTGTATTCCCAAGAACTTGGCCCTGAAGTCACCTTTGAGCCATCCAAGGCCAAGACATTTGCTCACAGACATGGGATTTGGGTGGGAATCGCTCTATCCTTATGAAAGTTTATAGACCATTCAGGGATCTCCACACTAGCCTTTCACCAAAGCAGCCTCATGTGGTGGATTCTGGGAAGATATATAGCCTGACTGCAGCGTCTCAAAGGTCCTTTGATGTTCCCCCTGAGAACTCTCCTTCAGAAATCAATCTGAGCACATAACAGAGCCACCCACAACCTCTGGCTCCAACCCTGCCATTCTGATGCTACCCATCCCTTTCTTCCCTTCGCAGACTCAAGGAGGGACGTTCCCATGGGGATTTCACAGCAGCCTACAGTGATAAAGAAGTGGGCGTGTTTACCTTTTCTCTTCCTGTTCCGTTTTTTCCTCTTGCAGATACAGAAAATGAACAGTGCCCCAAGGATCACCAAGAGGAGTCCTCCTGCACTGACCCCCACTATGAGATAGAGGGGCAGATCTTTCTCTGTAAGAAGAAAAGATGGCTAAGGAAAAGGTCTTGGGCAGAGTGGTCCCTTCGTTGTTATGGCCCAGGTCCCAGCCTCCTACACCACACAGATGAAAGAGTTCCACGGGGTTTTCCACCTCCCGGAGGCTGAGCTCGAGTCTACAAGGGTTGAAGAGCAGTGCCTGACCACCTCACCCCATCCCCCACCAAGGAGAAGAGCATCCAAGTTCTAGAGAGGGAGGATGAGTTGCCTGGGGCCTCATGGGACCTTTCTCCGAGTGAACTATCCCCCAACCTCAGAGTTCAGTTCTTCTTCCTCCCAGATTCCTCCTGGGTTCAGGAAAGCCACCTAGATACTCAGTGGTTAGCAATGGCATATGAAGTTCTGATCCCTTCATATGCCAGAACAAGGAAGAATAACAGAGAGGAAAACAGTGCTATGGTTGCTCAGGGCGATGGGCTTAGTTTAGCTTTTCCAGGTAAGAGCTGTGTGACCTTTGGTAAGATGCCCCACTTCTCTGCGTCTGTTTCCTTCTTTGTAAAATGGAAACAATGCACCTTACATCACAGAGTAGCTGTCGGAAGTCAGATCAGATAATGGATGGAAAAGTGCCTTTGTAAACTGTAAAACAACACCTAGAAGTGAGGTCTTGCTCTTGCTATACTCGCTGCTCTGGGGTTTTCTGGTAGCTGTTTCCCAGGAGGGGGGCTAAACCATCTGCTCTTTGTGAATCAATAGCAGTTAGAGAGAGAGCAGCTGGAGCAGGGGCTCAAAGGACTGTGGGGAGAAGGACCCAGAGCTGGGCCCAGCTTCACAGAAGCCAAAGACTGCTAACACTCATGACCAGGGATGGGCCCAGGGCAAGCTGGAGGTCCACCAAGTAGGGCGGAGAGTCAAAGCAAGCTGTTGATGCTGGTTCTCCCCTTCCTTCCAGTCATCCCCCTCACCCAGTCCTTGCCTGTCAGCTGAGAACCTCCCTGGGCACTGTCTGCGTAGGGGTATCCCTCAGCAACCCCTGAAGCTGCTTCAAGGATGAATTCAGGGACCTTCAGGCCCTGGTGGCTTGCCAAAGGCCTGGAATGTCTGAGTCAGCTCCCAAGTGTGAACAGGGTAGACAGAAAAAGCATCCTGTCCAAGCTGAATCTCCAACAGATCTCCCTACGGGTCCTCAGGCAGGACCTCCACCCCTTCCCCCAGACACTCTTAGAAAGCAGGCACACCTTCCACAGTGCAGTCTCAGGTTTGCCCATTGCAGCACTCGGGGTGCCTGGTGGTTGGGGACATCAGTCACTGTGGTTCTGTCACAGGTCCTTGCAGCAACTCATTCTATCTCTGCTTCCCATGCTTCCTCGTGGAGACACTGTGCCTGTGTTTATGTGAGAGAGCTCGACTCCAGGGCCAGCTGCTTCCTCCTCGTGGGACCTCAGCACACACCCACTTTATCTGAGCCTACAGCTAGGCCTCTGCCTGCCTTGGCCTTCAGCTTCTGCTCTGAACTACAGAGTAAGGGAGTTGCATGGTCCCCTGTTCCCAAGCCCTACCATTATTGTCTTCCAAGGCCTTGTCCTCCTTTATAAATACTTATTTTTATTCTGGAGGGATCTAGTTACACTAAATATGAAGCATGAGGTTGCCAGATAAAATCCAAGACAGCCAGTTAAATTTGAATTTCAAATAAACAATGAATAATTTCTAAGATCAATAGATGGGACCAGTTTTTGTCGGTTCACTGACTAAGTCTGGTGTCTCTAACTCAGGGCCTTCTGAAAGAGGAGTCCAGGAGACGCAGCTTAGCCCCACCCCCATGCCTTTGTGATTGGGAAATAGAGGGTGGGGGCAGGGAGGCAGAAGAGAGATGTCCATGAACCAAAGGGGTGGGGGGGGGGGTAATAAAATCCTTCTGCATCTGTGCCTTCAGATACCAAACACCTCCCCCCCCCACACACACACACACATGTTCCACTGCCATTAGATCCCTCTGAGCACATGTAAGCTGCACTCACTGTCTTTAAGTGCCACACAGGAGTAATGGAGATTAAGTTCTAAAGGGCTGTCCCATCTCTCTGGAACACTGACTCTTGCTTTCGGGTTGCTCTGAGAACCTAGCCGCCATGTTGTAAGGCAGCTCAAAGGCCCACGCACGTGAGGCAGAGCAGAACCCAGGACTTCCTTCCCATCCGATACTCCATGTCAGGGCTGCTTTTCTCTGTGGAGCATACGAAGCCCACTGAGGGGAGGGAGCTCTGTTAGGGTCATACCAGCTAAAGTCGGATGAACTGAAACATTCCAGACTGGAACTTGGGTACTATGATAGGATAGTCTTCTCAAATACTGTTGCTGGGCGCTGGGCACAGTGATGTACATCTGTAATCCCAGCAAGAGACTAAGGCAGGAGCATTGCTGCAAGTTGGAAGCCAGCCTAGGTTAGCTACAGAGCAAGACTCTACCCCCCAAAAGCAAAGCAGACTGAGACAAAACATAGACAAATCCTTTCTGGGAGCTCCAGGCTCTGGAGATCAATTAGGCCTTTAGCGTTGAGGGCTGACGGGAGCCTCTGCAGTGCAGCACTGGTCTCCGGGTGGCAGGAAGGGTGTGCCTCTCTGTTCCCCACTTCTGCTTCTCCCTGGCCTGCCTCCCAGGCATCCTGAAACCTTGCTCCATATCAGGTGTCCAGCAGAAGCCTTTCCTTGGGCTAGTCAGAGTCCCTCCTGCAAAGAGTCTTCTTCAACCCTGAAATCCTTTCTTCTGGAGGAGGCTCCTTGCCTGCCTGAAATGGACTGCCAAAATGGGTAGCCAGGAGTCCACCTCCCCAAAAGGTTCCAGGGAGTACTAAGTGTCTTTTCACTTCCAATCCTGTGCCAGAGTGGCCTCCCAGCCCAGCCCTGTAGCGCTGGCCAGCAGGCTACCCCTGTGCATGTGGGCCATCCCTCAAACCCCCCCCCCCACCACCCTACATCCCTCTGTACCTGGACAGTTGACAACTTCCATCTCAGACTCCTTGCTGACCCCGTTTATTGCCTCGCACTTGAATGGTGCTCTCAGGTTGGTCCACTGGTAACTCATGATCTTCTGGTGGAGGCTCCTGAGATGTTTCTTCCCTTGATACAGCTTTAGTTCAATATCTGTCCCTTCCGAGACCTCACAGGTCAGGGTCGCATTGCTGCACTCCCAATAGATCACTGGCTTTGAGACCATCTCTAAAAGAAAGATCCAATCTCTATTAGGCAAACTGTGGATAATGTTTTTTTAAGACCAGATCTTACTCCATAGACCAGTTTGACTTAGAAGTCATCTTCCTTCTGCCTCTACCCCCTGAGAGATGGGATTATGGAGCCATGGTCCCATGTACAATAGGCTGGGGTTTTGTTTGTTTGTTTAATCTTTTTTTTAAATAATTTATTTATTATTATGTGTAAGTACACTGTAGCTGTCTTCAGACACACCAGAAGAAGACATCAGATCTTGTTACGGATGGTTGTGAGCCACCATGTGGTTGCTGGGATTTGAACTCAGGACCTTCGGAAGAGCAGTCAGTGATCTTAACCGCTGAGTCATCTCTCCAGCCCTGTTTGTTTAATCTTAATAAATATACCTGTTAAAATCAAATTGGTTTGGGACCCGGGAAGTTCAAAAGTCTTAGTGTTGTTTTTATTTTTGTTTTTTTTTTTAAGATCTATTTATTTAGTGTATATGAGTGCTCTATCTGCATGTACACCTACATGCCAGAAGAGGGCATCAGATCACATTTTAGATGGTTGTGAACTACCAAGTGGTTGCTGGCAACTGAAGTCAGGACCTCTGAAAGAGCAGTCAGTGCTCTTAACCACCGAGCCATCTCTCCGGCCCTGGTTTGTTTTTGTTTTTGTTTTGTTTTGTTTTGTTTTGTTTTTGAGACAATGCTTCAACATAGCTCAGACAGGTCTCATACTCAGTAGTTGAGGATGCCCTTGAAATTCTGATGTTCCCACATCCACCTCCCAGGTAGATAGGTAGGTGTGTGCCAGCATGCCGGGTTTCATGTGGACCAACCCAGGTTTTTCCTGCATGGTAGACAAGCATCCTACCAACTAAGCTACATCCTATTGAAGTTCTTTTGAAAATAATTATATTTAATTGAGATAGATCATCTTGAACAAAGTCATTTCTGGTAAAGTTCATAGACACAGGATATGAGTAAAATAGGCATGGTAACGTGTGTTTATACAGCATCCGTGCCTTCCTGCGTTTTCACGTAGTAGGGGAGGGGCGTCATTGGGGTCTAACAGCAAGGCTTATGTATGTCTTCCCTTTTGCAGATGAGATGTCCAAAGCTATTTGACCTTCAATGCCTAGCGTTGGAGCAACCATTAAATATGACCAGTCAGGGCATGCAGAGTTGGCTCAGCAGTTAAGAGCACTTGCCACTCTTCCAGAGGACCAGAGTTGGGTTTCCATAGCCTATGCTGTACAGCTCATTATTGCCTAGCTCCAGGAGAGCTGACCCCTCTTCTGGCCTCTGTCAGTACCTGCACACATGTGGTACACACACACACACACACACACACACACACACACACACGGGGAAGGGGTAAAATTAATTCTTAAAAATATGTCATTCCGGGAAGAAGAACCCCCACAAAGGATTCCCAAGTCCAGAAGTGTAGGTGAGGTCAGTCAGCAGCCCCAGCTTGGAGAAATGACTACACGAGAGGCCTGTGGCCTTAGCTAGCTGCTGCCCAGCAGTGTCCAGGGAGCAGAGGCCCAGGCCAGCACAGGAGTGTCTGAGCAGCCTAGGCTTACCAGAGTAAAAGTACCAGCAGGGAGTCAGGAAGGACTCTGCTGTTCCTGGACCCAAGGTTCTGAGTTAACGTCTGGCCTTGAAGGATCTCAACTTTAAGGAACAGGGAAGTTACTCCCTACCTATCTTAAACCAGACAACCTGTGGCCAAGTCCTGGACAAGTCACCAGGGCCGGTTCTCAGATTCACACTGCAAACTCCACACCCTTCCTGTTTAACATCCCAGGGGGAAGTGCCCCGCCCTTGGCGTTAGTGAGATCAGGCCCAGTGCCCACCTGAAGACCTGAAGCTGCCATCTTCTCCTCTCAGTGGACTCCATTTGTCACACAGGGCAACAGTGAATTTTTCCGACTTCCCCTCTCTCTAGCTTTCAGACCACAGTGTCTTCCCCATAGTCCTCCCTAGTCTAATTCCATTTCCACCCCAACATACAAGCGTGCAGAAATGCAGTTTCCTTTCCATCCTGAGATTCTGTGTATCTCAGAATAAAGAGAGGATGGCCTCATCGCCATCCAGAGAGCAGCGTGTAGTCTCGGGGTTGCCTGGCACAGACTGCCTGTCTTTCCAGAGTGAAAAACCTTCTTCGCAGTAAGATCCAATTATTTGAAGAAATACTGATCAAATTTTAAAAGGCTTTAAAGGCAGTTGGAGATCACCTACAGTTCTGTTACTCAGGGTTATTAACACTTTGATGCATATCTTTATCGGATATTTTCTATGCACAAATCTATAATATAATTTTTCAAATTAAAACTGGATTATGTACCTGGGGGGGTCAGAGAACCGCACTAAGAGTTGAACCCATAACCCCAGGCATTAAGGCAAAAGTTCTATCACTTCACCACGCCCCCAGCCCCTGGATCACGGGACTTCATAACCCACCTTCAATCTTTTACTGTGAAATTGTGCCTTTATGGTCCCCTTTCATGGGCACCAGTAAATGTACATCTCTGTCAACTTTTTAAGTGGCAATCCTACTTAAGCTGCTAAACCTCTAGGTTCCAAATGCACCCTGTGTTTTACTCATGAGATCACAGTAATGAACAACCTTCTGTAGATAGTCTCCCTGTAAAATGGCTTCCTGAAAGTGACCTGGACGACTTGAGAGGGATGCTCCTAGATATGACTTTGTCCCCCACCCCCTTTGGCTTTTCAAGACAGTTTCTCTGTGTAGCTCTGGCTGTCCTGAACTAGCTCTGTAGACCAGGCTGGCCCCTAACTCACAGAGATCCACCTGCCTTTGCCTCTCAAGAGCTGGAATTAAAGGCATCGGCCACCATTCCTTGACTAGATATGACTTCTTAATCTTGGGCTTCTGGGATTCTCTCCTCAACAGGGACCCTGAACTGTTCTGTCTCATAAGGGAAGGTAAAATCTAGAAGCACATAGGGTGACGTCACACTCACAACCCACAACACTCCTCACTGGATAGTATAGGCTTCATGAGCATCCTAATAGATAAATCTGAAATGTCCCAAAATCTGTCAAGCCACAACTCAGTACCACACATGGAAAGTCTCATGCCGTGAGACCTTGTTTCCTACAAAATACTATTTAAAATATTGTTTTAAATTGTCTTGAATAGTGCGTATGAAGTATATGTAAGCACGGATGAATGTTGTGTTTACATTTATGTCCCATCTCCAAGATATAGCATACACACACACACACACACAAATTTTTGAAATCATTAAAAAGCCTCAAATCCTAAACACTTCTAATCCCAAACTCATTAAGTAAGTGATATATAACCTGTACTGGGTAATCAGGTTTGGGGTCAGAGGACAATTTTCCAATGCTGCGTAATATACAGTCATATATAATGGTGACGGGCCCTCAAGTTGAGTCAGCATACTGTGTGACATTGGCATTTGCATACAATAGTGAAGCCACAGCTTTTAGTCTAAGGGGTATGGGTTTCCTTTTAGGGGGGTAAAGAAAATGTTGCCTATGGTGATAACCACATAACTCTGTGACTATGCAGAAAGCTGTTGAACTAATTATGGCAAATGGGCGAGTTGTGTGGTATGTGAAATCTATACAATGAGCTTGTTTGGGAGGGGATATCACCATCCATGTCAAGGCCTGGGCTGGAATTCTGACTTTGTTCCTGTCACACAGTGAGAACATGGCCACTTCTGATCAGGCCTGTTCCGTTACAGATGGATAGAAGCTTGTAATTCTAAGTTCTCAGGATTGCCAGCAAAAATCAGGTTAACAAGAGCCTGACTCCTCTCCAGTAGCCTTGTCACCCCAGGTGACAGTGACAGAACACAAGAATAGACTCAACACAGGGCTCAGTACAGCTCAGTGTCATAACAGGACCCTAGAGCCACATGGTCTGCGGTCATGACTGACCATTCTCGGTGCCCACGATGAGTGGTGGTTCTCATTCCCACCCCTTTTCTGAAACATTCTCTCTAGATAAAGTTACAGGATTGGGGTCTGGAAAGGGTCATGCACAGAGGAGCTAACAGTGGGCCCTGGAGAGAGGTTGGTGTCAGGCCCCAGTGCCCAGGACAGGACAGGAAGGGCATCCACAGGTGGGAGGAGGGGAGCCCTGTGGCATTTCCTGTGTGAAGCTCAGAATGTTTGTGTGCTCCCTGAATCTGTGCTGGGCAGGGCACTCTCGACTTTCTCCTCTCGCCCCTTGGTACAAACTGCCCACTTGTCACTGGACTTTCAGCTTCGGTGGCATCCTGTGTTTCGTTCTCTTCTTTCTCACCCACACAAGCTTCCTTCACTTCCTCCTCACACCCACACCCGTCATGTTTGCATCCCCCCACCTCTCTCGGGCACCCTTTACTCCAGGTCAGTGACTATCAATGACAAATGCTCACTAGAAGCTCTTGGAACCCTACAGATCCCACTGGCGCACAGACTCCATGGAAGGGCCTGGGCATCAGTCACTTCTTACAGCTCTCTTGCTGCTTCTTATTAAGATTAAGACCACCTGCTTGGCCTCGCTTGGGTTACAGAAGAGGCTTCCCAGCTAGTCGTCTCGTGTTCCTCTTCAGTATCATACCCTCTCGGTACATGCAAAGTCAAAGCCGCACCTTGTGTGTTTAGTTCGGGGACCAGCAAATTTGCCATCCACCTTCATTGTGTTGATGTTGAGAAGGTGGAGAAGCTTCTCAAACAGAGAAGCTGTTCGTACCTCGGCTCAGCATCTCCAACCCTATCTTGCCCTCTATCTCCTACAGAGCACCCTGGCTCGAACTTAGCTCTACAGGGCACCCTCCGACATCCTGTTTAGCTACAACTTCATCTGCCACTAAGGATGTCCACCTTCTTTCTCTGCTAACCTGCCTTCTTCCTGACTAATGCCCATCTGTAACCTGGGAGTCTTTACACAGCCCCATGGCCATGCCAAAGAGAGGATGGCGGTCAGGCTCTAGGACCACGCTCACCCACCCAAGTTTTCACTGTGGGCCACACAAGAGGTGTGGCATGGGTATGCTACAGAAACACTGCTCCCCAACTTGTTACAGAGTACCCATCCTAAAATGAAAAACTTCAGGGAATGAAGACTTACCCAGAATCCTCAAGTCCAGCGCCTTTTCCAGCCATTGTTTCCCATTTGTGCCATACACCGTTACATTATAGGTGTCGCTGTCATTTCTCATCATCGGCTTCTTTATCCTCAGGGATCCGTTTGCCAAGACCTCAAATACTTCTGATTTCAAATAAGGCATCGCCTTCCTTTTATACTCTGCAACCAGGGTGTTCCCCCTTACCCATCGCACTTCATCAATATCACCAGTCATTCGAAAGCCAGGGATGTTCAGGGTGATGCCATGACCCAAAACACCCCAGATGATCCCATTGTCTCTGCAGTCTGCCCCTGTAAAAAAAAAAAAAGTAAGATGGTTTCGAGGTCCGAGGGACTACGGAGAATCTCCCTCTTGGCCTCTCATGTCCACTCCAAGGTCTCCAGAGGAGCTCCACGCCAGTACTTACCTTTGCCAGAAAGGCTGAAGAGCAGAAAGAAGCTACCCAGGATTTCACATCTCATCTTTAGAATTCTTTTCCCAGGGGTGACTCTGGGTTCTTCTTTCTGTTGGGACTGTGGTGAGGCTGGCAGAAGCCACACCCAGCAACTTGAACCACGTGCCTCTCATGCTTGCTGTTCTCAGTAGGGAAGAAAACACACCCATAGGCCCTGGCCAAGGACGTGTGCATTTGCAACTCCTTAGCCGAAACAGGTGTCTGTCACATTTTAATCTTTACAAAACAGTTTAGGGTGTCAGCACCCCACAGAGGAAGGAGAGGAACTGGGAAGTCAGTTGCCAGAGCTATCCTTTTATTAACAAGGGCTTAAACATAGCTGTTCACTCAGCTGTGCTGCCTTCAGCAGAACCAAGCAGACTCACTGGCAAAAGGTCACAAGGGAAGAGAATTCAGATATGTGTATTTGGGAAGGATTGGGAGGTGTGGCCTTGTTGGAGGTGTGTCACTGGGGGATGGGCTTAGAGGTCTTTAAAGCCCTTGAGGTCCTGTTAGCACTCTCTCTCTCTCCCTCTCCCTCCCCCTTCCCTCCCCCTCTCCCTCTCCCTCCCCCTTCCCTCCCCTCTCCCCTCCCCCTCTCCCTCTCCCTCCCCTTCCCTTCCCTCTCCCTCTCCCTCCCCTTCCCTCCCCTCTCCCTCCTCCTCCTCCCCCTCTCCCTCCCCTCCCCATCTCCCTCTCCCTCCTCTTCCCCCTCCTCCTCCCCTCCCCTTCCCGCTCCCCCCTCCCCCTCCCTCCCCCTCCTCCTACCCCTCCTTCTATCCCTCTCCCTCTCTCCCTCTCTCTCTCCTGCCATGGACAGGAATGTAACCCCCCAGCTATTACTCTAGCTCTGAGCTTCACTCCTGCTGACTCCCTGCCGCGATGGTCATGGAACAGTAAGACCCCAATAAATTCTTTCTTCTGTAAGTTCCTTGGTCATGATGTTTTGTCACGGCCATTGAAAAGTAACTGAGACCTGCACACAATGCCTGAAGAGGCCAGAGGAGGCCAGAGGATCTCCTGGAATTGAAGTTACAGATGTTGTGGGCTGCCATGTAGGTGCTGGGAATGGAACCCGGGGCCTCTGGAAGAGCAGCCAGTGCTCTTAGGTACCAAGACAGCTCTCTTGTCCTAAGACTGTAAAAGAATAGTGAACAACCAAATTCAAAATGTCCAGGATGGCTAACACTATAGATTGCTAAGGAGATGGAGAGACCAAGACAATTAGAACTGGGAGAGGGAAAAAAAGAAAGAACAGGGTTTGTGATCTGGGAGAGGGTCAGGGATACAAGGACAAATGTCCCTAAAAAGATAACAGAGAGGTCACATGGGCGAGAGATACAATGAACGTTCAGTCTTTTGATTCTTTAGCATTCAGTGAGAAAAGTTCTTCAAAATCATAATTTTTCCATTTCAGATACTTACAACAGCCACAATGATGCATTACAGTTGGGTTAAGACATTAATTCCAAGGGGGGAGGAACCTAAGTTTAATAAGACTTAAGAGGAAACATAAAAGAATTTCTGTTCTTGCGTATAGAAAATACTTCTATATTGCACAATTCAGAAATAGTAAAGATGGACATTCCAACAGAGCCTGTGAGTTTGTGAGCTGAAAGCCCAAGACACACATGACACAGAGACACAGGTGTTTCTCAGCAGCTAACTTGGAAGCAGCTCACGGAGGAGGAGCTACTGCTGTCTGAGTAGAGGTAGAGGGAAGTAGGCTGAGGCTTCTGCCTGAAGGGAAGGGGAGGCTGGTGCCGGCTAGCCAAGGTGACCACAGTGACCACAATGCTGGAAGTCCATGCGGATCTTCAGTGGACCGACAGCAGGAGACCAAAATGTTGGCTGCAGGAACAGCTGACCAGAATGGCTTCTCGGAACGACGGCGGGTGACCTGATCCGAGTTAGAAGATGCAGGCTTGGTGGATGGGTTTTCACATTTCCTGCCTGCTGTCTCTCTGATCATGGAAGCAGCCTCTCTGTGCCTCTGTTTCCTCCTAATTAAAGTGCTGAGGTGAGAGAAGGAGGAAACAATTCTGCCTGCTCAATTTGTCTCTGAAGTTTATGGTAATGACTAGGTGAGGTCGCTACAGCCCGAGATGCACACTTGTGACCCAGCACCCAGAGAGCTGAGTTGCAAGTTACACAGAGAGACCCTGTCTCGAAAGCAAACATCAGATGGCTGCATGCTTGAATGTGATTCTCAAAGAACTAATAAAAGTATTAAATTAAAAATGAAACAAAACAATTTAAAAAATAGCAGTAACAACAACAACAAAAAAAAATCACCAGAAATTGCCAAACAATATGGCAAGATCAAGGACAAGAATGGAAAAGATGCTTCACCCAGAGGCCGGTCCAATGCATGGCCTAACCGAGGCGTGGCCTGCAGCCCCACTGCATGGCATGCCCGACGCAGGATAGCCTGACTTCAGTAACCTGCCCAGCCACCTGAGATCATGGTATTCTGGGTCAGTGCCACCACTGAGGGCCATGTCTGGGTCTGTGGCCATGCAGCAGCAGGGGGCTGTGTTGATGTTGGTGGTTGGTGTCTCACATTACCACCAAAGGCCACGTGGACTTCCATGGGCTGAGTTCCTGCTTGAGTCTGTGCTGATGTCTAAGGGCTATGCAGAGCTGGTGCACCCTGGGCAGCACAATAGAACCAGCCCTGGTGTGTGTGTGTGTGTGTGTGTGTGTGTGTTTCCCACCTTCCCCTCCCCCCTCCCCCTCACCACTCCCCTCCAGGGCATGAGCACTGGAGAGCTGGCCCCACCCCTCACCAGCCGTGGCACTGGGCAAGCTAGCCTAGCCAAGGCAGTGCTGGAGAGCTGCCCCCCCCCCCACCAGCCGTGGCACTGGCGAGCTAGCCTAGCCAAGGCAGTGCTGGAGAGCTGCCCCCCCCCCCCACCAACCGTGGCACTGGCGAGCTAGCCTAGCCAAGGCAGTGCTGGAGAGCTGCCCCCCCCCCCACCAACCGTGGCACTGGCGAGCTAGCCTAGCCAAGGCAGTGCTGGAGAGCTGCCCCCCCCCCTCACCAGCCGTGGCACTGGCGAGCTAGCCTAGCCAAGGCAGTGCTGGAGAGCTGCCCCCCCCCCACCAGCCGTGGCACTGGCGAGCTAGCCTAGCCAAGGCAGTGCTGGAGAGCTGGCAGGCTCACCAGATTCAGGACGTTGAGCTGGCCTACCCCAGACTCTACCTCATCTATGTACTGCTGAAGCATGAGAAAGGGCAGGTCCTGCAGACCCAAAGCTTCAGTTCTCCAGGACACAGGGCAACAACAGGATGTCCAAGAGGAGTCCTGGTGAGGATCCAGTACTGATAGTGTAGCAGAAGCCAGAGGCCTCGAACCAGACCAATGACTCATGCAACGAACATTTGCAAATAAAGCAGATCGGGAAAGGTTGGGTATATTATATGACAGACAGACTGACGCACTACAACTTCCACAACCAGAGGTGGGTTTTTTTTTTTTTTGGTTTGGTTGGATTTTGTTGTTGTTTGTTTTTTATTTTTACTCTGGAGAGAGGTTGCAAGGGTGGAGACAGGGAGAGGAGTGAAACTCGAGGTCCGTGATGAGACATTCACAAAGAATCAATAAATTTAAAAAAAAAAAAAAAAAGGAGTGAAAACCGCCAGCGCTCAGCCAGTCGGTCACTCAAGAGGGAAGCAGCTAGGTTTGGCTCGACTCAGCAGTGGCCTGATTCCACAGCAGGAGAGAAGGCTGTGAGCTGAGCCCAAATCTCCAGCAACCACAATCCTAGCAGACTCCTGCGGCTTTCAGGACCGCTTTGTTACAAAAGACCTTCAGGCTAAGCCCCTGTCTCCTGCTGCCACCCTCTGGCAACAAGCTGAATTGCACCCTTGTTAATTTCCTTGCCCGGAGTTAAAACACTCAAACTTGCGTTTGAATTGTGGTTTCAGTTTACTTTCTTCTCTCTTTAAAAAGCGTGGTGTTTTGTTGCCTACTTTGGCACATGTGTAATCCCAGCACTTTCAGGCAGAAACAAGAGGATTACTACTGTGAAGATATCAGCAAGACTATACAGCAAGACAAGACCCCGTCATTAAAAAAAAAAAAATCTGACCACTGGCAAAATATCATCATCCCTGTATTTGGGAAAAGGAAACAGGAAGATCAGGAGTTCGAGCCCAGCCTTGGCTAAACAGTTTTGCAGATAAAGAAGACACTTAGTTTGGAAGCGCTAAGTGCATTGGAAATGCTAAGTGCATTGTACAGAGACATAGCCAGGAGGCCTGTCCCGGCTCTGCCTTCTGTTTCTGAGATCTATGTTCTCTGCAGTCTCAGTGGTGTACGCATTCATCCTACTGCTCTTAGAACTAGTTCTCAAAATTAACAGAATCCAAACACCCGCTAGGTCTCCCAACCCCTGCACCACATTTCACAAGCTCCTCATACCCACCTGTACCTACCACAGCCGGCTACAAGCCAGGAGTGGCAGAGACACCAGGGCACACATCTTCCTACTTTCCAAACTGAAGAGAGAGGTGAGGCAGTCACCCGGGGACCTGGTGTCTGTGAGGAGTGTGATCAGTGGACCTAGACAGATACAATACTGAAACTGAGAGAGCTGTGCCTGAGCCAGCTCTGGGCGTCCCAGGCAAAGGAGCCCCATGGAAGAAAGGGACGCATGCTCCTATCGACGGAGTAAAGAGGCAGGCAAGCTGGAGAGGGAGGCTCAAGGCGGGTCCAGGAAGTCCTGTGCTCCTTTCCAAAGGCACTGAGACACCATCATTGCACACATCTTTCCCCGGGGCATTTGGCAAGCATTTTTAGAGCTAAGCACACCATCGTGTTGTAGGATAACAGTTACTGTGGTGTGGTGTTCTTTTATTTTTGCGGTGAATATTTACTGACCACCTAGTACTCTTGTGCCTGACTCTTCTAGACCCCTGGGAAGTAGCCCTGCCAATATTTGAATTCACATTCTAGTGGGGGCTTTCGCAGCATGAACTAACACCCTATTTAGTGACAGGCTTTCAGAAGAAGAGTAAGTAAGGCAGGAGACCATGCTGGGTGTATCCTCAGAGCAAAGAAGAATCCATCGTTGCTGGGATGTGCAGATAGAGAGGAAGGAGGGCTCAGAAAGCAACAGAGGGACAGGCAGGTGGAAGAGGAGGGCTCACGAGTGGCCTTGTTCATGATGGGCCAACTCGGAGGGGGTTACTATGCAGTCCAATTCTTATAAGGTTTAATGATGAAAAGAAAGCTGGGCTCACGGTCTAACCCTGGGGACCTAACAGACTTGCAGGAGGAAGTGCAGGGGTCAGGGACTAGGAAATGTGGCTTTTGGAAGACACACTGATCACACTTCGAGTGTGCTCTGACTACTCATCCTAAGGGGCAAGCCACCACACATTGACCTGACATGGCCACACCAGGATACTTCTGAAGTTCTAGCTTTTCACTGTCCTGCTGGGAGAGGCACTAGGGGCCTGGGCTGCTGTGGACGGCTGGATGCTGAGCCTGGAAGATGGTGGCTTCACTGATGTGCCCGATGCCTGCAGCTGGAAGCTTGATTGGCATATCCCACAAGGCCTCTGTCTGGGTTGAGGCTCCCCACAGGGTGGGGCTTTCCCCCGGAAGAAATGTCTAGAGCAGAGGCAGCCAGACAGGTGAGCCACCTAAGAGAAGCAGCTGAGCTGTCTGGCTTTTTGTGACTTCACCTCTGGAGGCCACAGCATCCCTCCTACAACACCAGTGTTCTACAGTCACAGAGCACAAGTCAGAGAAAAGGATTGGCATCTTTCTGGGAATCGTGTCAGAGAGGCAGCCCTGAGGGCCACAGGACTCACAACTGTGTGCCCTCCACACCTCCATCCAACCCAAACCTCAGTCAGAGCCCTGGGCATCTTTGAAAGTTCGTTTACTTTCACCTCCTGAAAAGTTAGTACTTGAGCCAAGTGGCACATAAAAGTCTTTTGGCTCCCAATCATGTGCTCACACACGAGAAACATCAGGTCTGGAGGGTGGGCACAGACAGCAGCAAATGCTAACTGGATGACTCTGAAAACATGAGAATGTTCAAAGCCCTGACAAAGTCTGTGACCTGGACCTAGCCATCCATTTCAACATTCACTTGAAATACGTGAAAGAAGTCTCAGGGGACTTTGGAGTCATTCTCCCAGTGGAAGGGTTGGCAACTGAAAGTCATCACATCCCAAGGTAAGTAGGATGCTTGGCCTCCTTGGGCCCCTGTTCTAGCAGGAGAGTAGTAACATAGGATCAGGTACAAGGAAGGGCCAGGGTTAGCACTGAACTTCCACAAGAGCTACTGAGTCTAACAAAATCCAGCTTTATGTATTTTCTAGAACAACTTCACACCTGACACCTAGCAGATGCAGGAGAAGAACCAGGAAGAGATGGTCTTCATTCCATCCTGCATACAGCAGAGGACCAAGGCTGGAATTGAAAGCCTGCCAAGCAAGCTCTTAGCCTCTGTTCTAATGACTGTGAGCTCCTAAGAAAGAAGCTCTCATCTGCTTTCCAAGGGAGACTGTCTCTGTAGGTTGAGGGACAGCTCAGTGGTGGAACACTTGCCTGGAGGCTGCAAGGCCTCAAGTTTGATCTCTGGTCCCACAAAAAGAAGAAATGAAAGTCTGTATGTGTGTGCGCCCTTTCCCTGGGGGTTTAGCATTCCAAGTGCTGTATGACCTAGGTTTTAGCATCTCCTTTGTATCAAGGTCAAGGGGACAGGTAGTTTTCTCACCTGGGATAGTGGTGTCTGGTTCTCAACACAGCTTTGGTTGAGAGGAAGGGCACAAGTTTACCCCCCAGAGCACCAAGAGCTCTGCCCAGCATTGTCTGCTATGGGCTACCTGGTATACCTCCCTCCACTCCTGCTATGACAATGGAAGGGAATTCAAGATGGTTATAAGCCACCATATGGGTGCTGGGGACAAAACCCAGGTTCTCTAAAAAGTATCTAGCGCTCTTAGTGACTGAGCCATCTCTCCCCAGCCCCTTGAGGTCCAATGTCCTTGGGGCTGCTTCTCTAGTCTTGATCTACCAAGCTCATGCCTCTTGTTCGACTTGGGGTCACACTTTCCCTGAACTCATGCTTTTTACAACCCTACATTTTTATACAGGCTAAGAAACAAGCATTTGGCTTCTACTGGATCCTTTTGTGTGGGGGGGTTGTTTTAAATGCTTGTGTGCATATATGTGTATGCACATGTAGAAGCCAGAGAACAACTCTTAGGAATCTATCCTCAGGAAAGCCATCTACCTACTTTAAAACAAAGTCTCTAGGTTACCTGGAGCTCATTAAGTAAGGTAGTCTGCTGGCCAGCCAGCCCCAGGCCTCCTGTCCCTGGAGTGGGGATTATAAGTGCATATTAACATCCAGTGTTTCCACCCAGGTTCTGGGGTCAAACTCAGGTCTTTATACTTACAAGGCAAGAGTTTTACCAAATGAGCCACCCCTGCCCCCAGTCATTCTACCATTTGAATTTTCCCATCTGTTTTTTCTCATTTACCCATCAAACACACATTATCAGATAATGCAGGTGGCTTCTGTTCTCAGCTCATTCAAAATCCTCTTCTTAAAAAGTGAGAGCTAGGGGACCCCTGAGTCTCTCTGCACCCCTTGGCAGCCCCACTTTGCATCCACCCTGACTCTAGGAGGACTCTAAATTCTCCTTTCTGTCCTGAAAAGACAAACAAAGAAATGAATAAATAAGCAAACAAATAAAACAATCTAGATAAAAGTTGGAAGATTCGCACAGGGTGAGCGGCGCCACGGAGACTGCCCTCCGCCATCTTTGCTCCAGTGACCAGGTAGTTGGGACCGCCAGGCTCAGAGACAGACAGGCATAATATCGCTTCGGTTTCAGGCAGCTTGTGTGTAACCTGCTCCCAGGTGCTGGGCTGATCTGCAGTAACCAGCGCGCCAGTTCCGCGGCGGGACCTTCTGCCTGGTGGAGGGACCCCGCGCAGGGAGGGAGCCTGCCAGCTTCCCTTCCGCGACCTCTGTTCCCGCGGACTGCGCTGGAGAGACCGGTACCCAGGCTCTCCCCCCGATATAACATCACTTGGGACACGGCCTGTTGGGGCTTCCGTCTGTGCCCGAGGGCGGGTTGGCGCTGTGGTCGTCTGGGTGCCAGATCGGCGGGCCATCGTGACCACAGGGTGAGCGGCGCCACGGAGACTGCCCTCCGCCATCGTTGCTCCAGTGACCAGGTAGTTGGGACCGCCAGGCTCAGAGACAGACAGGCATAATATCGCTTCGGTTTCAGGCAGCTTGTGTGTAACCTGCTCCCAGGTGCTGGGCTGATCTGCAGTAACCAGCGCGCCAGTTCCGCGGCGGGACCTTCTGCCTGGTGGAGGGACCCCGCGCAGGGAGGGAGCCTGCCAGCTTCCCTTCCGCGACCTCTGTTCCCGCGGACTGCGCTGGAGAGACCGGTACCCAGGCTCTCCCCCCGATATAACATCACTTGGGACACGGCCTGTTGGGGCTTCCGTCTGTGCCCGAGGGCGGGTTGGCGCTGTGGTCGTCTGGGTGCCAGATCGGCGGGCCATCGTGACCACAGGGTGAGCGGCGCCACGGAGACTGCCCTCCGCCATCTTTGCTCCAGTGACCAGGTAGTTGGGACCGCCAGGCTCAGAGACAGACAGGCATAATATCGCTTCGGTTTCAGGCAGCTTGTGTGTAACCTGCTCCCAGGTGCTGGGCTGATCTGCAGTAACCAGCGCGCCAGTTCCGCGGCGGGACCTTCTGCCTGGTGGAGGGACCCCGCGCAGGGAGGGAGCCTGCCAGCTTCCCTTCCGCGACCTCTGTTCCCGCGGACTGCGCTGGAGAGACCTGTACCCAGGCTCTCCCCCCGATATAACATCACTTGGGACACGGCCTGTTGGGGCTTCCGTCTGTGCCCGAGGGCGGGTTGGCGCTGTGGTCGTCTGGGTGCCAGATCGGCGGGCCATCGTGACCACAGGGTGAGCGGCGCCACGGAGACTGCCCTCCGCCATCGTTGCTCCAGTGACCAGGTAGTTGGGACCGCCAGGCTCAGAGACAGACAGGCATAATATCGCTTCGGTTTCAGGCAGCTTGTGTGTAACCTGCTCCCAGGTGCTGGGCTGATCTGCAGTAACCAGCGCGCCAGTTCCGCGGCGGGACCTTCTGCCTGGTGGAGGGACCCCGCGCAGGGAGGGAGCCTGCCAGCTTCCCTTCCGCGACCTCTGTTCCCGCGGACTGCGCTGGAGAGACCTGTACCCAGGCTCTCCCCCCGATATAACATCACTTGGGACACGGCCTGTTGGGGCTTCCGTCTGTGCCCGAGGGCGGGTTGGCGCTGTGGTCGTCTGGGTGCCAGATCGGCGGGCCATCGTGACCACAGGGTGAGCGGCGCCACGGAGACTGCCCTCCGCCATCGTTGCTCCAGTGACCAGGTAGTTGGGACCGCCAGGCTCAGAGACAGACAGGCATAATATCGCTTCGGTTTCAGGCAGCTTGTGTGTAACCTGCTCCCAGGTGCTGGGCTGATCTGCAGTAACCAGCGCGCCAGTTCCGCGGCGGGACCTTCTGCCTGGTGGAGGGACCCCGCGCAGGGAGGGAGCCTGCCAGCTTCCCTTCCGCGACCTCTGTTCCCGCGGACTGCGCTGGAGAGACCGGTACCCAGGCTCTCCCCCCGATATAACATCACTTGGGACACGGCCTGTTGGGGCTTCCGTCTGTGCCCGAGGGCGGGTTGGCGCTGTGGTCGTCTGGGTGCCAGATCGGCGGGCCATCGTGACCACAGGGTGAGCGGCGCCACGGAGACTGCCCTCCGCCATCTTTGCTCCAGTGACCAGGTAGTTGGGACCGCCAGGCTCAGAGACAGACAGGCATAATATCGCTTCGGGTTCAGGCAGCTTGTGTGTAACCTGCTCCCAGGTGCTGGGCTGATCTGCAGTGACCAGCGCGCCAGATCTGCTGTGGGACTTCTGCCTGGCAGAGGGACGCCCCCTCCCCCCCCCAGGAGAGATCACACACCCCTGCACAGGGCAGGAGCCTGCCAGCCTCCCTTTGGCGACCTCTGCTCCAGGAATCCACTAGGCTGAGCCTTTAGATGTGCAAGGCCTCCCCAATATAAGATCACTTGGGGCAAAGCACATTAGGGCTCCAAAGTCACTCAGGAGCAGGCAGGCCCCAGAAATCGGTGCCAGGGGAATCCTGGTAATCCAGGGGGGGCAGAAATAGCTTTGCAGGCTCACAGGAGGTCCAACCAACAGCCAGTGGCAGCAGGACCAACTAACACCAGAGGTATCCAGATGGCAAAAGGCAAACGTAGGAATGTTACTAACAGTAATCAAAGTAATGTGGGACCATCCGAACCCAACTCTCCAACAGCAGCAAGTCCTGGATACCCCACCACACCCGAAAGACAAGATCTGGATTTAAAATCACTTCTCATGATGCTATTAGAGGATCACAAGAAGGACACAAATAAATCTCATAAAGAGTTACAGGAGACCATGAATCAACGGTTAGAAGCCCTTACAAAGGAAACACAAAAATCGCTTAGAGAAATGCGGGAGAACATGGATCAAAAGATGGAGGCGCACAAGGAGACAACACAAAAATCGCTTAACGAGATGAATCAACGGGTAGATGCACTCACAAAGGAATCACAAAATTTGCATAAAGAAATACAGAAGAATATGGGTCAACAGACGGATGCCCATAAGGAGGCAACACAAAAATTGCTTAAAGAAATGAATCAACGGTTAGATGCCCTTACAAAGGAAACACGAGAACTGCTTAAAGAAATGCAGGAGACGATGGATCAACAGATGGAATCCCATGAGGAGGAAACACAAAAATCGCTCAGAGAAATGCAGGAGAACGTGGGTCATCAGGAAGAAATCCTGAAAGAGGTAATGCAAAAATACCTTAAAGAAATACAGGAAAATACAAACAAACAAGTGAAGGATCTCAGCAAATCCATCCAGGAACTAAAAAAGGAAGTAGAAACAACTAAGAAATCACAAAGGGAGACAACTTTGGAGATAGAAAACCTTGGGAAGAAATCAGGAGTCATAGATGCAAACATCAACAATAGAATACAAGAGATGGAAGAAAGAATCTCAGGTGCTGAAGATTCCATAGAAAGCATCGACTCAACAGTCAAAGAAAATGCAAAATGCAAAAAACGCGTAACCCAAAACATCCAGGAAATCCAGGACACAATGAGAAGACCAAACCTAAGGATTATTGGTATAGATGAGAGTGAAGATTTGCAACTTAAAGGGCCAGTAAACATCTTCAACAAAATTATGGAGGAAAACTTCCCTAACTTAAAGAGAGAGATGCCGATGAACATACAAGAAGCCTACAGAACTCCAAACAGACTGGACCAGAACAGAAATACCTCCCGTCACATAATAATCAAAACACCGAATGTTCTAAACAAAGAAAGAATACTAAATGCAGTAAGAGAAAAGGGCCAAGTAACATACAAAGGAAGACCTATCCGAATCACATCAGACTTCTCACCAGAGACTATGAAAGCCAGAAGATCCTGGGCAGATCTCATGCAGACACTAAGACAGCACAAATGCCAGCCTAGACTACTATACCCAGCAAAACTCTCAATCACCATAGATGGAGAGACCAAGATATTCCATGATAAAACCAAATTTTCACAATATCTTTCCACAAATCCAGCCCTGCAACGGATAATAGGTGGAAACCTCCAATACAGGGAGAGAAACAACACCCTGGAAAAAATGAGATAATAACCTTCTTGAATCAAACCCAAAAGTAGATAACCACTCAAACATAAAGATAGCGTCAAGAATGGCAGATGGCAATAATCACTATGCCTTAATCTCTCTTAATATCAATGGTCTCAATTCCCCAATTAAAAGACATAGACTAGCAGACTGGATACGTAAACAGGACCCAGCATTTTGCTGCATGCAGGAAACGCACCTCAGTGTCAAAGACAAACACTACCTCAGAGTAAAAGGCTGGAAAACAATTTTACAAGCAAATGGCCCCAAGAAACGAGGTGGAGTAGCCATCCTAATATCGGATAAAATTGATTTTCAACCCAAAGTCATCAAAAAAGACACAGAAGGACACTACATACTGATCAAGGGAAAAATCCACCATCAAGAACTCTCAATCCTGAATATCTATGCTCCAAATGCAAGGGCACCCTCATTCGTAAAAGAAACTTTACTAAAACTCAAAGCACACATCGCACCGCACACAATAATAGTGGGTGACTTCAACACCCCGCTCTCTGAAATGGATCGTTCAGGAAAGCAGAAACTAAACAGGGACACAGTGAATCTAATTGAAGCCTTGGACCAAATGGAACTAACTGATATATATAGAACATTTCATCCTAGAGCTAAAGAATACACCTTCTTCTCAGCTCCTCATGGTACCTTCTCCAAAATTGACCATATAATTGGTCACAAATCAGACCTCAACAGATACAAGAAGATAGAAATAATCCCATGCCTCCTATCAGATCACTATGGAATAAGGGTGGTCTTCAATGGCAACAAAAACAAAAGAAAACCCACGTACACATGGAGGCTGAACAATGCTCTACTCAATGATAACTTGGTCAAGGTGGAAATAAAGAAAGAAATCAAAGACTTTTTGAAAGTTAATGAAAATGAAGGCACAACATACCCTAACTTATGGGACACAATGAAAGCAGTGCTAAGAGGAAAATTCATAGCCCTGAGTGCCGCCAAAAAGAAACGGGAGACAGCATACACTAACAGCTTAATGGCACACCTGAAAGCCCTGGAACAAAAAGAAGCAAATACACCAAAGAGGAGTAGAAGGCAGGAAATCATCAAACTCAGGGCTGAAATCAATCAAGTAGAAACAAATAAAACCATACAAAGAATCAACAAAACGAGGAGTTGGTTCTTTGAGAAAATCAACAAGATAGATAAGCCCTTAGCCAGACTAACCAAAGGGCACAGAGATAGTATCCAAATTAATAAAATCAGAAACGAAAAGGGAGAGATAACAACAGAAACTGAGGAAATTCAAAAAATCATCAGATCCTACTACAAAAACCTGTATTCAACACAACTAGAAAATCTTGAGGAAATGGACAATTTCCTTGACAGATACCAAGTACCAAAATTAAATCAGGATCAAATAGACCATCTAAACCGTCCTATAACCCCTGAAGAAATAGAAGTTGTCATTGGAAGTCTTCCAACCAAAAAAAGCACAGGTCCAGACGGTTTTAGTGCAGAATTCTATCAGACCTTCAAAGAAGACCTAACACCAATACTCTTCAAACTGTTCCACAAAATAGAAACAGAAGGAACACTACCCAACTCGTTCTATGAAGCCACAATTACACTAATACCAAAAGCACACAAAGATCCGACAAAGAAAGAGAATCTCAGGCCAATCTCTCTTATGAATATCGATGCAAAAATACTCAATAAAATTCTTGCCAACCGAATCCAAGAACACATCAAAACGATCATTCACCACGATCAAGTAGGCTTCATCCCAGGGATGCAGGGATGGTTCAATATAAGGAAATCCATCAATGTAATCCACTACATAAACAATCTCAAAGAAAAAAACCACATGGTCATCTCATTAGATGCTGAGAAAGCATTTGACAAAATTCAGCATCCTTTCATGCTAAAGGTCTTGGAAAGATCAGGAATTCAAGGCCCATATCTAAACATAGTAAAAGCAATTTACAGCAAACCAGTAGCCAGCATCAATCTAAACGGAGAGAAACTTGAAGCAATCCCACTAAAATCAGGGACTAGACAAGGCTGCCCTCTCTCTCCATATCTTTTCAATATAGTACTTGAAGTTCTAGCTAGAGCAATTAGACAAGAAAAAGAGGTCAAAGGGATACAAATTGGAAAGGAAGAAGTCAAACTATCACTATTTGCAGACGATATGATAGTATACATAAGCGACCCAAAGAACTCCACCAGAGAACTCCTACAGCTGATAAACGACTTCAGCAAAGTGGCCGGATATAAAATCAACTCAAGCAAGTCAGAAGCCTTCCTATACTCAAAGGATAAGCAGGCTGAGAAAGAAGTAAGAGAAATAATACCCTTTACGATAGCCACAAACCATATTAAGTATCTTGGCGTGACGCTAACCAAACAAGTGAAAGATCTGTATGACAAGAACTTCAAGTCTCTGAAGAAAGAAATTGAAGAAGACCTCGGAAGATGGAAAAATCTGCCATGCTCATGGATTGGCAGGATTAATATAGTAAAAATGAGCATCTTACCAAAAGTAATACACAGATTCAATGCAATCCCCATCAAAATCCCAACTCAATTCTTCATAGAGTTAGAAAGAGCAATTCAAAAATTCATCTGGAATAACAGAAAACCCAGAATAGCTAAAACTATTCTCAAGAGTAAAAGAACCTCTGGGGGAATCAGTATCCCGGACCTCAAGCTGTACTACAGAGCAATAGTGTTAAAAACTGCATGGTATTGGTACAGTAACAGACATGTAGATCAATGGAACAGAATTGAAGACCCAGAAATGAATCCACACTCCTATGGTCACTTGATCTTTGACAAAGGAGCTAAAACCATCCAGTGGAAAAAAGATAGCCTTTTCAACAAATGGTGCTGGCTCAGCTGGAGGTCAACATGCAGAAGAATGCAAATTGACCCATCCTTATCTCCTTGCACTAAGCTCAATTCTAAGTGGATCAAAGATCTCCACATAAAACCAGACACACTGAAACTAATAGAAGGGAAACTAGGGAAGAACCTTGAACATATGGGCACAGGGGAGAATTTCCTGAACAGAACTCCAATAGCTTATACTCTAAGATCAAGAATAGACAAATGGGACCTCATTAAATTACAAAGTTTTTGCAAGGCAAAAGACACCGTCAAAAAGACAAAGCGGCAACCAACTAACTGGGAAATGATCTTTACCAACCTTACATCCGACAGAGGGCTAATATCCAAGATATACAAAGAACTCAAGAAGTTAAACTCCAGAGAGGCAAGTAACCCTATTAAAAAATGGGGTACAGAGCTCCACAAAGAGTTCTCACCTGAAGAATATCTAATGGCTGAGAAGCACCTAAAGAGATGTTCATCATCCTTAGTCATTAGGGAAATGCAAATCAAAACAACCCTGAGATTCCATCTCACACCAGTCAGGATGGCTAAGATCAAAAACACAGGAGACAGCAGTTGTTGGCGAGGATGTGGAGAAAGAGGAACACTCCTCCACTGCTGGTGGAATTGCAGGCTGGTACAACCACTCTGGAAAGCAGTCTGGCGGCTCCTCAGAAAACTGGGCATGACACTTCCGGAGGATCCGGCTATACCACTCCTGGGCATATACCCAGAGACTTTACCTGCATGCAATAAGGACACATGCTCCACTATATTCATAGCAGCCTTATTTATAATAGCCAGAAGCTGGAAAGAACCCAGATGTCCCTCAACGGAGGAATGGATTCAGAAGATGTGGTATATTTACACAATGGAATACTACTCTGCAATTAAAAACAATGAATTCACGAAATTCCTAGGCAAATGGTCAGAACTTGAAAATATCATCCTTAGTGAGGTAACCCAATCACAAAAGATCACACATGGTATGAAGTCACTGATAAGGGGATATTGACCCAGAATCTCAGAATACCCTAGACACAATCAGCATATCAATAGATTTCTAAAAAGATGGAAGGAGAGACCCCTGGTCCTGGAAAGACTGGATGTAGGGGAACGCCAGGACAGAGTAATGAGAGGGGGTTGAACGGAGAAAAGAGGGAGGGAAGGGGGCTTATGAGACCTTCGGGGAGGGAGGAAACGGGAAAGGGGAAGTGATTTGGAATGTAAATTAAAAAAAATAAAATAAAATTAAATTAAAAAAAAAAAAAAAAAAAAGTTGGAAGATTCCACCACTCAATATAAAATAAGATCACAGGAACTAAAACTTACTGAAAAGACTGCTGAGTGTGGGTGTGAGCAGTGTCTGTCTCTCAAGAGAGACAGGGCATATTATCAATAGTTAAGGCTACTGAGCCCTAGGGTGGGGACCACCATTTCTAGCTGAGCCTGGGCTGAGTGAGGCAGATTTTAACTATGGGCACAGACACAACTTCCCCCCCCCCCCCATTACAAAGATACATTCTGTGGGGTGGCTAAAGGTCAGAGAAACCGTTTTGTCGTTTATTGTTATGAAACAACATAAAGCCATTCCTTAACAGCTTGTTCTGATTTCCAAAACAAACCCCAGAAAGTTTGACTTAGGTCTATTGTAGACCCTAGTTTGGAGTCAGAGGGGACCCTAATGATCTTTGACATTGTGGCCTCATGTGGAAGTCACTTGTGCCTCTCTGAGCCTCATCGAAAAGAACTAGCGATACAGAAAGCCCCTGGATAAGGGGTTCCATCCTAAACGTCCCACCACCGAGAACTGTCGTCTGTCGCCCTCCATGGTCATGGGGCAGTGTCATGTGCCAACTCCTGCCAAGTGTGTATTAATAAGCTCTGAGCCGTGTTGGCAGCAGCGTGGTTCTCTGTAGCCTTTTGCAGCCGAGAAAACAGTTTCCAGCGAGAAGCCCCTGCTGGTCTATCCATTACGTGTGAAAACAGATAAGCCTGCGCATGTCCACTGGGGACTGGCAAGTAACACGAAGTGTGGCGAGGGGAGGGAATTTAAACAAGAGCTCATGTGGCCTGTGGGGAATAGCCGGGAAGGAAAAGGTGCTCTGGCTGGGAGCGAGGGACTGGCAGAGGAATCTACCGCATATTGTGGCCACTTAAGGCTGGAGCACACGAATGTCTGTTGTCCGTGGTTTGAAGAACGTTCTGCAAAGGGCTGGTTTACAGAAGGGGAAATTTTGATCTCACAGCGCGGATCTGGTTTCCTGAGAACCATCTGCTTGTTTTTCTCTTTCCCAAAGAGTCCACAATCTCTTGTGGGAAAAATTCAGAATGTTATTGGCTTTCAGAGGAGAGGGGATTGGAAATGCCAGATAAATAGAGACTGTAAGCGACAGAGTTTTCATTGTGTTCCCCTAGGGCTGTGGGAAAAGCCACATGGTGAAGCCGTGGGACTGTGGGTAAAAATGCAGAAACAGAACTGTGGGCTGGGGACAAGCAGCAGGGGCTCTGCTGCTCAGTCAGACCACACTCACGTCCCCTGCCATGGGAGGGGCAGGCAGCATGGATTGTGTGTGTCTTGCAAAATCATGTGAGGATCCAAGGAGACCAGGGATATAGGAGAACCTTGGGACTCAACCGGGCCGGTGCATTCGAGTCTGCTATGGAGATAGATGTAGCTTACAACCCAGTCAAAGCTAAGCTGTTCATCTGCCCACGCTTAAAGCAAATCTTAATTGAATTCCGTACTGGGATGCTTTTGTCTGCCTGTGGCAGGAACCCACTTTAAAATGCCTCACTCAAAATAAGGACAAGATCCTTTAGTTCATCCAACCAATCAATTGAAAGTGCTTTATTGAGTGCCTGCTTGGTACCAGGAGGTGTTCTAGGAGTTTCTATATTAGCAAAGAAGACAAGCCCGCATGTTCTAAGGGTGCTGATGGGTGGGTATAGTCACATAGATGTAAATATGAGTTTGTCGGGGTAATGGTAAGGTGTTCTACAGAGACAAAGCAAAGCAAAGGGGCAAAGTGGCAAGAGAGTTCCACGTCAGGCAGAAATGGTTTCAATGGCTCAACTGAAGCCTATGAGGCAAATGGGAGCCAACCATACTTGTGGAAGAACTCAGCTGAGAGATGGAATGGCACGTGCAAAGGTCCTGAGGCAGGAGCTAAGAGGCTAGTGAGGATGGAGCGAGCTGACAGGGTGCAGTCGCAGATGTGCTCAGAGGGAGGCAGGCAATAAGATCAGGGCTCTGTTCTCCTATGTCTATCGGTATTGTTCTACTCTGACTTCATTTTCAGCTCTTCATATATGGTGCTAAAGATGTCCACTGTCAGCTCAGACCTGTCTGGAATTTCTCTCAGAAGACTGATGTGATCTAAAGTTCCTGGGGGGTGGGGTGGGGCAGCCACACCTGTGTAACGGATTCTGTGTAGCTGATAGCCAGAGATTGTGGAGAGTTGGAGTGTTACAAATCCAGGACCAAATTATATTGGGCTATCTTCAGTTTGTTTAGTAGCTATTTATTGCTCACCTCTCACCTCACATCCTGCGACTATTGGCTACACAGGCTGGAATGAATTAGTAGTCTGCTAGCATCTATCAACCCAAAAGATAAGAATGACCTTAGACAATATCTGAAGCCTAGAACAGAGACATATCTGTTTTGTTAGAATCTGTCTGCCTCGAATTTCCACCATCGTGTTCAACAATTGACCTACGACTTTTTGTTGTTGTTGTTGTTGTTTGGTAACCATGAAACCATTTTCATTCATTTGAAAACACTATCCAAGGCTGTCTGAATCTGTGTCCCAATGCCATGGCCACTGATATTAGATTTTAGGCTGGCAAATTATCTTTTATTCCCTCCGAGGTTTTATGTTTACAATATGGAAACTTTTTGTTCCAGATGTCTGCAATAAATGCCCTCTCTAGTGTGATTGGCCTGAATTATATAAGTCACATGCTCACCCTGGCCCAAGGAAGGTAGAACTCCGCTGACTACATCTGTCTGATCCTCACCTGTGGGTCCTAGATTACAGACAAAAGTCAGCTTCCCTAAGGCATGGTGACAGGGGTGGCAGTGGGTTTGGGAGGGTGGGAGGGAGGCAGAGATAAAGACAATGGGGAGAGAAACCAGGGGTGGCAATTGAGGGGGGGAGATGAATGGCCACCCCATGCTCACCTTGGCCTGGGATGTTCACTGGGGATGTCTGTGTGAGTGGGAAGCAGGGCACGCATGATAGGTGTGCAGAGAGAAGCCTCTGATGGCTGTCACACACAGAGGCTGAAGGAAGGGTGTGGGTGGGAGAGGGGATGTTTGTAGACTAACAGGTAATGAGGCTGATAGCAATGGGGACCATGGAATCCAAAACTCATTTATGTTGCAAAAGAGTAAGGAGGGGTATTAAATTTGGAGCAGGTAAAGAGACGCGTAAATAGCCATGGGTCACAACAGAATAAGACAGGAGCTAAATGAGGGGACGGGCAAAACACAGGGGTGCTGTGGTTGTGGCGGCTTGAGTCACAGATGGCAAATTGACCAGCATTCAGATGGATGCTCGGACGGCTACCAACAAACCGGAAGTTGAGTGACCTTGTCACTGCCGATGAGCCCCTAATTATGTAGCAAGCGGAGCCCACCAGGCATCTAGATCTGTCTGTCATTAGCTTCACCCCAGTCTGTGCACAGCTGCTGAAAGGAAGCCATAAGACAACGCAGCCTTCTTTCTTCCTTCTTGCCCCAGGCTCAGCTTTCTGTTCTGGCAGTAAAAAAAGAGTCGCCTGCCCCTGCCATGGAGGGACTGGAGGGACTCGGCGCGCTTTGTTTGGCTCGGGGACTTTTACTAAAGGAGAAACAAAATACAATCAACACAACCTCCCTGAAGACAGAAAGAGATCTGAAGGGAAAGAAATAACGTTTGTGTCTGCAAAGAGAAAGAGAGGAAAACAGAGACTGTAGCACCAGTTAAAGCTTCCTGAGCAAAGATACGGAAGGGGAAAATCGGAATTAGATCACGCCAGCAATGCAATTAAGGAGAATAAGATGCGCTTTTACAAATATCAGGGGAAAGGGAGATTATAGAGAGGAAATAAGAGTTAATAAATGCAGAGGACCATGAAATGAACGGTGACCACAAACGGCTGAAATACCCAATTCCATTCTTTGGTGGCCTTTAACTAGGGAAACAAAGGGAAGAAATGGAGCAATTAAAAAGTAAGCACAACTTGAGGGAAGCGGAGCAGACGCTGGGAGGACCAGCTAGCTAGCCGCTTTGGTTCTCAAGCATTCCAGAACACAGGCACATCACCGGCTCCAGGAACAGCCCTGACCCCGCACTGGCTCTAACTGGTGAGCGTGTGGTACTGTCTCCTGAGCTCAAAGAACCAAGCAAGGGAAGGTGAGGAAGGAGAAAAGGAAGGAAGGGAGGGAGGGAGGGAGGCGAGGCCCAGCGTTCTTAAACTAAGCAACAGAGTTGAGCTTGAATGTGAAAGGACTCCCGCAGGCTCTGCAGTGAGCTCATGTTCCCAGCTGGTGGCGCTGTTTGAAGGTCTCAGAGCCTTAAGCGACTGAGGCCTGGATGTTGGAATCAGACCTTGAGACTCTGAAAGGCTTGGAGGCAGGCTCTGACGGTTCTGGCCTGCAGGCTCTGCCTCCTGCTCTCCACCTGTGAGAAGCCTCTGCCTTAGGCTCCGGAGGTAGCAGAGTGGCTGGCCAGCTGCCCTGACTTCCCCACCACGGGAGACTGAAATCCCTCGGAAACCTGTGCCAAAATAAACCATCCCTTCCCTAAATTGTTTCTGCCAGGTAATTGCGCACAGCAGTAAAACACTGAGTATGGTGCTCTCATGACCCATCCCCCACACCGGTCTACCTCCAGCCATGCCCCAGCTTTCAGCAGAGAGGAAGAGGAAGATCCGTTCAGTCTTCAGCATGGTTCCTTCTGCCCTCTCCTCCCCTTCACCCCTTCCTCCTCATTAACAATCCGGAGTCCAGGACCCTCTCTTGAGGTTTTCCCTATCTAAAGCACACCTACAAGGATGTCTTTTTTTTTTTTAATTGAAGGAAATATAGCAAGCCAGGAGCATGCTGGGTGAACAGACTGTTTAGGTGGTTTTTGCTCCAAAAAAAGTTCATTTCTGGATTTGCAAGGTGCTAATATAACCAGGTACTATGACAGGGACAGGGGATGCATGTAACAAGGGCTTAGATGCCAAAGCGCTCCTTGCCAAGTAACACACACACACACACACACACACCCATGGTGTGGTGCCTACAATAATGGTGGGTGTTCAGAGAAGGTGTCCTAGAGGCTAAACTATGAAGAAGGAGCAACTCCGTCCTATAGACCATGAAGATCTCTGTGCTTGCTTTTGCTGAATCACCAGAGTTTTGACAGGTGGTGGCAAAGGCTTGCTTTTCAAGGCAGAAGGAGGCCCATCTACGAAGGCCAAGAGGCACCCACAGCGCTTGGCTCTCAGCACAAGAGAAGTCTGCTTTCCTTTCTAAGTCATTCCAGCACAGTCTTCCAGTGGCCCAAACACTCACCTGTTCCCTGCTAGAGAATTTTAGGAATAGATTTAATTCAATCGTCAGGGCAACCCACCTCTTCTTATTAAATTACAAAAGAAAAGATTACAGTAGGCAGATGTGATCTTGTCAGTAGCATCAAGGGGTCTCAAGTGCCACCAGCCTGGGATGATGGGCGGGGGGTGGGATGGGGGGGTGGGGGATGAACCTTGAACCTTGAACCTTCTCCAAGCCAAGGCAAGCAGGAAGCACTGGCCTAAGGCAGAGGGGGCAAGCAATAATCTGAGGTCCAAGGCAAAGGGAGCTGAGATTAGTAGAGCTGGGGCCAGGAAAATAAAGGTGGGGCGGGGACACAAAGGAAGCTGGGAAGGTGAGTTGTCTCCAGGATAGACAGGCCTGAGGTCAAGCCCTGCTACTAAGCATGGATGGGAGGTATTATGGTTAAACTCAACTGTCAGCCTCAACAGATGCAGAATCATCTAGAAGGTCCACCTCTGGGTGTGACGCTGAGGTCTTCAGCAGAGAGGTAGAACTGAGGAAGGGTGACACACCCTGAATGGGGGTGACCTCATCTCATCAACCGGGGTCCCACAGTACCTAAAACTGGGCAAGAGGAGAAGCTGAACATGGCATCCATCTCTCTGATGTTGGGTTCAGTGTGACCAGCCACCTCACGCCCTCCCACCACGCCGCCCCTCACACGACAAACTGTATCCCTCAGGCCACGAACCCTTCCTCAAGCTGCCTGTGCCACATATTTGGTCACAGAAATAAGGAACATGATGAATACTGTCATTCCATGTTATTTTTTTGCCAACTTTTTTTCTTTCCTTATAGGAACAGGTGAAGGTAATAATCAAGATCAAAGAACTAAACAGTAGTGGTTGACTTGGTAAAACATCTGAGAAGTCAGACAATCAATCAATCACACGGTGTCAGAACTGGAAGAAAACTTCAGGAAAAAAAAATTTCTTCCGGAACAACATTGACAGCTGTTCAAATACCCCATGCTCCAGTGTTTCAGTCCCTGGGATCAAAGTGCCTCAAACTCCCTGGCTTTGTGAGAGGTTCTAAAAGCAGGAGGGGCCGAAGAGGGACAAGGCTTTCTTATATGGAGTCAAAATGTATCTCCGACCGATTTCCACCCATTTGTCTTGGCTCTGTTCTCTGAAGGTGGAACAGGACAATACCCCTTTAAAATGTGCTGCCCAGAAAGAAACACAGACTCCAAATGTTGTCTGATTTAGTTAGCAGCCACCCCACCACCACCACCGTGGGGAATTGGGAGGGGAGGGGAAATAATGAAGCCACTGAGTTAACCAGCTTTAAAAAATGATAGATATAGAAAGAGCCCACAAGTGGGACCTTTGGATCACAGGCTAATGGGAGACCCTGAAAATACCCAGCTGGGCTCTCTCCCACAGAGGAAACTCACACCTAAACCTGTCCAGTCCATCGGGACTGACCTGACCTATTTTTAAGGTATCCTAAAGAGAGACTTCCATGCCTGCTGACCATGGAGAAGTTTCTCACAAATCACACAAATCAAGCATTACAAAATATTTTCAAATTGGTGTTTTCCCATAGACTAATTTATTTTTGCATTTCCTGTCTCACGTGCTATTATCTCTTCTGCCACATAAACTGTCTCCCTAATGAAGCTGCTTATTGTATCATATTCCAGGAGTGTGTGTTCGTCTGTTCCTGCAGGGTTTCGGCTCCTACTGCATTAATTAACCACACTTCCTCTATTATTTGCTTTTTTTTTCTTTTTTTTGCATTGGATGCATGCTGTTAACCCTTAGATTGCTGCATGGCTCTCTGTGAGATGGATGCATTCTCAGAAGTGGGGCCAAATCCAATCTCTGTCAGATGAGTCTCTCTTCAATTAGAAGTGCCTTCCAAATGCATTTGAGTGTTTGTTATTCTGAGTGTTGGCAGTCCGGGGGCAGCTTGGGAGAGGGGAAAACACTGAGCTCTGGGAGCCAGAGAGGATAATGCCCTAACTTGTGTGGGATGGCACAACAGCTCCCCAACGTTGTAAGAAGTGAGTAACTGCACCCCGTTCCTGCAGCCCCAAACCCAGCTGTGTCCCCCTGTCTTCAGAGAGAAGAATCCTTTTAAAAAGCTAGTGCTCTTCTCAGTGATTTAAAAAAACAAGTTCTCAGTCCCTGCAGGAGCATTCTTAAAAGGGACATGGCCTCCACCAACTCCCTTATCTGCCTTCTCAGCAAACCTCCCCAGGGTTCACCTCCGCAGCCCCTTCCCATCTGGTGCACAATAGAGGTTAGCTTCCATGGGCCATGATGGCCTCACCAGGTTGCTGCTGTAATGGGCCAAGCTGTCTCTCATTAACATTTCAATGTCTCCTCCTGAGAGTAGAGCACAGAATGACACCTAAAATCCTGGCACTAGGGAGGCTGAGGCAGGAAGGTTTGAGTTCCAGGAAAACCTGGACTACAGAGTAAAACCCTGTCTCCAAAGGCATTAAAACCATTGATTAATATAAATTAAATATAAATATAGTCAATAAAATATACATCATATTATGTATTATATATTACATATAAGAATATATTATACATGATACATTATATTTTATATTATATGTTGTGTGTTATATTGAATACAATATAAAATATATTAAATAAAAATAAATACAAATTTTAAAAATCATTCATTAATATAGTAAAGCAAAATATCTCCTCCTCACTTCCCCTTTCCAGGTCTTGTCCCCTTAAACACTCCTCTAGAGGAATAGCACTTTAAAAGAATTATTTTAAAATAGGGTCTCGTCTTGGTTACCATGGTATGAGCGAGGAAGACAGCGGACAACTTCTGGAGTCAGTTCTCTTCTCCTACCTCTACATGGGTCTGCAGATCAAACATGGATCATCAGGCCTGCGCAGCAAGCATCCTTATCCATCACATCCTCTCAGTACCCTAAGTTGGGATTCTTGTACATTTTAGATCATCCATCTCTCCAGTCTGACCTGAGTCCCTCAAGACATCACATCCATAGGCTAAATGCAGCAAGGACAGATGCCTATGCACCCTCATTGGGAAGTTCTTCCTGATGCTACATGGACCAAGTTGCTGTAAATTCTGGAGTCTCCCATGTATAGTGGTAACAGTTCTTAGGGTCCACAAGATTAGAAACAGAACCATAGAAAAAGTTGTTTTCGAATGTTTTTAAAGCTCAATGAAAAGTGCATATGCAGCAAGTTAAGGCTTATGCAGACTCTGGAACAGGTTTCCACGATGTCAGCCCCCTGCGGTACTGGGGGTAAAATGATGTGGTTCAGTATCCAAACCAGTCAGAATTCTTGGTTGCAAACAATTGAAATCAAGTTCAGCTGACATAAACAGAAAGGACGTGATGGAGAGAAGTCAGCCAGGTACAGAGCAAATGGGGACCGAAATCTGAAATTAGGGCAATCTGATTCCACTGGCACCTCCCTTCCAGAACGCGGAAAGCCACTGCACAGCCGGGTGAGCTCTAAGCCACCTGGCTTCTCTGTGTAACTCAGGGGCAAACCCCTCGGGAAACTACGCAGCTGGTAATTTGGAGGTATGCTCACATCTAAATGGTGTAGGGCAGGACAGCAAGGATCAGATATCTCTTTTCTTAGGAGAATTCTCCCCAATCTGTTGCTGGGAAGTCCCCCAAGAGAAAAATGTTCAGTGGTTGCTGAGTAGTTTTCTTTTAAAGTTTTGTTTGATTTTTAATTATGTGCATGAGTTTGTCTCTGGGCAGTATGTATGTGTGAGTACAGGTACTCTTGGAGGCCAGAAGAGGGCAGTAGACATCCTGGAGCGGGATGAACTCGTGGGCATTTGTGAGCCTCCTGGACTAGAGCAAGAGCAGCAGGTGCTCTTAACCACTGATCCACCTCTCCCTCCCTAAGCGGGGAGCAAAACAGCCCGTCTCGGTGGTACACAGCGCTAGTCAGTGAGCCGAAGGGGACAAAGCAGGAGGAGATGGAGTTTGAGGCTAGCCTGAGCTATATCACAAGATCTTGTCCCAGAAAACTGAAAAAGAAAGACGTGGGAAGGGATCTAATAGATAAGACTTATTCAATGGTGGGACCGAAGAGATGGCTAAGCAGTTTATGCTTTTATGGAGATGGGGAAGGGGACAGAACAGGACACTCAAACACCCAGGTTAGATGGCTCGAAAACCTCTGTAACTCAAGCTCCAGGGGGATCCGAAGGCATCTGCACTCAAGGTCACAAACACACATATACACACAAACACACACACAAACACATATACACATGCACACACATACACATATACACAAACACACACATAAACACACATACACATACACATATACACATACACACAAACACACAAACGTATACACACATACACACACGCAAACACATATACACATACACACAAACACACAAACATATACACACATACACACACGCAAACACATACATACACATACACAAACACATATACACACAAACACACACTCACACACACACACACAAATTCATACATAATTAAAAATAAAAACTAGCTTTGCAGATGCTGCTATCTTGTCACGTCTTGCTGCAGCATGGTCAATCCCACCACACACTTTGTCGTTGGGCCGTGTCTCCTTCAAGTTGTTTGCAGACAAAATTCCAAAGACAGCAGAAAACTTTCATGCTCTGAGCACAGGACAGAAAGGATTTGGTTATAAGAGTTCCTCTTTGCACAGACTTATTGCAGGAGTTGTGTGCCAGGGTGGTGACTTCACACACCATAAAGGCACTGGTGGCAGGTCCATCTACGGGGGGAAATTTGAGGATGAGAACTTCATCCTGACCCACACAGGTCCTGGCATCTTGTCCATGGTAACTACTGGACCAAACACAAATGGTTCCCAGTTTTCCATCTGCACTGTCAAGGCTGAGTGGCCTGATGAGAAGCACATGATCTCTGGAAAGGTGAAAGAAGGTATAAGGATTGTGGAAACCATGGGACATGCTGAGTCTGGGAATGGCAAGACCAACAAGACCGCCACCTCCGACTGCAGACAACTCTAATACTTTGGACTTGTGGGCATCTTACCCACCAGACCATTCCTTCTGTAGCTCAGGAGAGAGCCCCCACCTCATCTGCTCACAATACCCTGTAATCTCTGCTCTCACTGAAGATCTTGGGGTTCTATATTTTCCTCACTCCCCTCCAAGCCTAGCTGGATTGCAGAGCTAAGTTTATGATTATGAATAAAAACTAAATAACCGTTAAAAATAAGAAATAAATCTTTAAAAACATAACCAATGGTAGAAAAACTCATTTGCAGATCCATGGAAGAAAAAAAAGACAATGAATGATCCTGATAAATGAAGAATAGTTAAAACAAAACAGAACTCGGAGGGAAATGTTTGAGAAAACTGAAGCCCCACACCGTGCTCTCAGGTTTCCCAGCACCTTGCAGTCAGGGTGCACAAGCAGGGACTTGTGTTCTCTTTGTTTCACCTGATTTTTTTCAAGAAGAGCGTAGAATTGTGGATTCACCATCACTTGGCAATACCTTGTTCACAGCCACTGTGTGAGAGAGAAAAGAAAGAGTGCAATGTCTTAACCATGACATGGAGATTTATTTTCTGTAAAAATCTAGAGCTGTGCAGTCCTGGGTTGGTCTGTTGGTTTTGTGGTGTCCACAAGCCCAGGCATCTGTATTGCTTTTCTTTGTCGTCAGGAGTCTATTGCTCCTAACCATGAGGACACTTCAAAGCTGCTGGAACTCCAGCCACTGTGTCCACACTCCAGACAGGAAATGGACAGAAAGCAAAAGCACAAACGGCAAACAAACAGCAACAACAGACAAGACGCAGGCCCTCTAGATGATCCTAAAACACAATTACATTTAACAATGTCTTTACAAGCACTCAAGCTATAAGCCAGTCTGGGAAAGGTTCATTGTGACCTAACATGGAACCGGCAATTAGCAGCCCAGGAAGTGTCAGAGGGAGATGGCGGTCTAGTGGGTGGTCTTTGCTTCCTTTTGCTTCTACTTTGCCCCTTCCTCGAGATCCTTTAGGTAGTGTCCCTTAGAAGCAAGGAAACCCCTGTGGGAGACAGCAGACCAGACAATTCTGTGGTCTGTTTCTGTTTCTTCATCACGGGGCAGGACACTCTGAGAAGCAAAGCCAGAAATTTGTCTGCACAGAGCATTGTGCTGCCACTTCCTCTCCAGTGGTTCCCCTCTTTCTCATAGCTACTCCATGAGAAGGGCACAGTAGCACCCACTGAGGAGCCAAGGACCGGTGCCAATCAGGAGCTAACCTGGTCATTGTGAGTGGGAAGGCAGGTTAGAGACCAGTGTTAGGCTGACTCAAACTCAAGCTCTCAGTCAACATCCTGCAGGCACAACACTGCCCCACCTTTAATCCCAGCACTGGAGATACAGAGGTAGGTGAATCTCTGAGTTCAATGTCAGCCCAGTCTATATCGAAAGTTTTGGAGAAACGAGGGCTGCATAATGAGACCCTGTCTGGAGGAGAAAGAGGAGGAGGAAGAGGAGGAGGAGGGGCAGGAAGAGGAGGAGGAAGAGGAGAAGGGGGAAGAGGAAGAATAGGAGGAAAAAGGAAGAGAAGGTGAAGAGGAGGAGGAAGAGAAAGAGGAATTATTTCATTCTTCAGTCACTCTAGGTGCATGTCAGTGACCACACTTCCATATTTTCAACATAAAAGAAACTTCTAGAAGGTGGGCTCCTATTCCTTGTCAAAATAGGAAAGGCTAAAATCAACCCCTTCATCTACCATATCTTTCTCTTATTTCCATTGCTTTGCCCCATTAAACCATCAGCTCCACCCTGCAAAGAGATGGAAGAAATTCCAGGAAAGAAAGAGCCAGTGGAAGTTGGAGGTGGTGGCCTGTACCATTTGCTACTCTTTACTTGGTGACAGAGGATTGCTAGGTGAGCACCAGTTGAACTGAATGCCTGGACCCGGCCCTGTAGGCCTCTCAGTCTTTTGCTCCTTCCTTTAGCCTCCATTTCTCCTCCCTCCCTCCCCCTCCTGCCCCCACTTCCACACATGTGAAGTGTGCTTCTGTGCAAACCTCCTCTTTGAAAAGGTCACAACACTCCCAGCTGTGGCAAGGAAGATGTACAGAACACATTTGCATCTTTTCTCGGTTGTTGCCCTAATTACACATAATAAAGGTATTTAGTTCTAGAAGAATAGCTGGTAAGCCTGAACTATCATAAAAAGGCCCTGCCAAGAGCTGTTTCCTTTGTCAAGAGACAACTTGCTTACAGACAGTGGGAAGCTGTGATTCATCCTCAAACCACAAGTGTTGCTACAAGAAATTCGATTCGTGGGAAATGGCTATTGCGCAAACTTTTAAGAAATGACAATGTTCCGAGTTCTTGAGTGTTTTCTGTGACGGCCACCAATGCCTTGACTAAGTGTGTGGTGACAGAAAATCACCACAGCACACACCAGGACTCATCTATCAAGTATCCAGCAACCTTTGATTGCAGCAGGCTGCCTGTTTTTCTAAATAAAGTTTTATCTGAACACAGTCATGCCTAGTTACTGACATGGCTAGTATGGCTGTCTTTGCACTCCAGCAATAGAGCTGGGTGCCTGCAGCAGATGCCTATAGCCTCAAATTCTACAATACTAACCAGCTGACCATTGGCCCCTGTCATGGCAGACAACAGGTAGGCATCATAGTATCTCAGGCTATGCTGTGTTCCTCTGTGGGAAGGTGTGTTAGTCAAGGTTCTCTAAAAAGGAACAAAATTGGTGGAATGAATGCATATATATATTAAATAGGAATTTATTATAGTGGCTTATAGGCTGTTGCTGGCTCATCCAACAATGGTTCTCTCCTGACAGAAAGAATCCAAGAGACTGAAATGTCTCAGCAGTCTTGGTCTGGTACTAGAGTCCCAGGGAATCCTAGAGAGCAGCTGGTCTTCAGTCTACCATGGAATCCCGAGAAAGTTAGTTCTAATAGCTGCTAAAGTGAGTGAGGGTGAGCTGAAGTGGAAATGTCTGGTTTCTTTGGAGACTCAGTTGTGTCATGTAATATATTTCTGGAAGTTGTCTTGTGAAAAGGCATGTGATGTTATGCTGTAGTGGATGTTTGAGAGGGCACGTGATATTTGGAAAGAATATAAATATAACCTCACAGAGAGTAAGAGGATGCTCTTGCATTGGTTCACCTTGCATCACTTTGTGGGTCTTCCGTGGCCTTCAATTGTCCTGACTTTGTATAGAGAAACAAGTCAGAGAACTTCTCATGGTACTCCAACTGCTTCTTGCCCCTTCCACAGACTCGTGCCGATTCACACCTTGAGGTTTCTTCTGGATTGAACCACTGCTACTGATTCATGTTTGATGTTTTGGACTGGACTGCTGATATCCTGACAATGAAGATTAGAATCGCCCCAAAGAACTACTTCTAAACAGTTCCACATCCCCTGTTTCCTATTAACCTTTCTTTTCCCCTTCTTCTAGTAGGTGGGCTAGAAGGGAGGTTGAAGCATTTAAGAACTCTTAGTAAAGTAGGCTTTGAAAAATCTAATCCTACAGCAAGCAGGCATAAAAGCAAAAGTTTCCTTTAATCAAGACCTCTTAGGTGGACTACCACTAATACTGTGCCATCTTTATGGTGGGCCTTCCCACCTCAAATGATCCAACTAAGAAAAATATCCCATGCCATGCCACTTGAGTTTCAGCTGATTCCAGATGTAGTCAAGTTGATGACCAAGATTAGCTATCACAGAGGGTAGTAGGCACCACACGTTTCTCCTACACATCGATCTCCTGTAGCAGCTCCTTACTTGGGTTCTCTCATGATCTCTTCTTCCTGTTGCCAATGCTCAAAGCCCATGAAGGCATCCTAGTTCATAGAAATACCACAAATCCTTCGAATGACCTGCAGAGACCTCCATCTGCTGCCCACCAACAACCATGCTACCCTATACTCTGCTGGATCCTCGTGACTCCCTCTCTCCCAGACACTCCTGCCTTCTCATGAGCTCCCACACTGCCACACACCTCTCCACCATGAGGCAGAGGTGGATCGTGGGCCACTAAAAATGCCTGTCACTGATTGGCCTTCCTGCTGGAGGCAGCCACTCAGCCAGATTCCCTGACATTCAGAGGTGACCATGTGACTGCTTTTCCCCACTCAGCCATGACAAAAAGGGATGCTCTGGGATAAAAGGACAGGAAGGTCTTTCAGAAAACAAACAAACAAACCAGCAAACCCTCCTGTGCTTTCTCTCACTTCATGTCTGCTTGCTTGGTAGGAAGGATTTGGAGTTCCTTGTAAATAGGGAGGCCACAAGACTGGGGGTTTGGTGCCTGACAACGTAGCACCAGCCTGGTGGATAAACAAGAAGCAAACTCTTGGGCCTGGAGAGATGGCTAAGTGGCTACGCTCTCCCAGAGGACCTAAGTTCCATCCTCAGTACCCATCTGAGGTGGCAGAATTCTGCTTTTCTTTGAAGTACGTATCATCTGACACAAACTATCTTGACTACAAATTCAGTTGGATTGAGAGACAGGGTTAGGATGGCACCCCTGAGTATGTCTGTGGGCTGCCTGCAGAGACAGGGAGGTGATTAGGGCTCTGACATACAGGGGACCTGATCGCTGATGGATTCAGAAGGTGAGTGGAGTTATGGGGGGCAGTGCAGACCTGGTGGGCCTCATCGGGAGAAGTATGCTATGGAGGTATGCTGGGAACAGTTTATCTGGGCCCCGCCTCTTCCTATGAATGAGCCAGCCAGCCACCCCATGGGCTGTCTTTCTGAAGTCTGTACATGAGGATTAGAGGGGGAAAATCAGCTTGGGATAAGAAAGAAAACAGCAGACACAAATAAGGTGCTTACTTCTGAAACTTTTAATGTTAATCACTTAAAATTATTTCTTTTATGTTTATGGGTACCTTCCTGCATCTATTATATATAGGGAATGGGTGAAGTCCTGAAAGACTGAAGTTCTGAGGGAGTGGGTTCTGTGTGACCTTATTTGGCCATGTCAAGAACTGAGGAATCAGACCTAGGGCAAGTTCGGAAAGGCAAAGCCTTCCTCTACCCAAATCTGTGACCTGTGTGTACAAAAATGGGCAATTTCAGCTTCCTCCCCCCGTATGTTTACAGCCTGGAGACTGCTTGCTACAGGCTCCCCCTACCAACTGTAACTAACCCCTCCCTGTGCTGTATATAATAAATGTGAGGTTCTGGCCTGTGTTAGTAGCTCGTAGACTCTATCAGAGTGTGCACCGCATTCCTGACCCCAACTTTTCTATATGCCTGTCTGCCGTTTCTTTAGTTTGTCTTTCATCATTTCCTTCTCTACTAGGCAGGGTTCCAGGACCAAACTGTGCAGGATTTGATAATGTGTGTCTGTGCACCATGTGTGTGTCTAGTGTACTCGGAGGCCAGAAGAGGGTGTCAGATCCCCTGCAACTGGAGATACAGAGAGTTGTGAGTACCCTTGTGGGTGTCTGGGAATTAAACCCAGGTCCTCTTGAATAGCAGACAGTGCTCTTGGCCACTGAGCATCTCTCCAGCTCCTAACCATTATTGACCTTTAAGCTCTTATTTTGAGGGATAGAGAGATGTCTCGGTGGCTAAGAGCGTGTTGGTGCTCTTGCAGAGGACTCAGGTTCGTTCCCAGTGCCCACATGTTGGCAGCCATCTAGAACTCTAGTTCTTGGGAATTTGACACCCTCTTCTGGCATCCACCAGCACCAGGCATCTATGGAATTTACATGCATACACATGGCAAAACACTCATACACATAGAACAGAATAAACACATCTTTTAAAAAAGTTTAGTGTTTTAATTATGTGTATATGTGGATGTCTGTGTGTGTGTGTGTGTGTGTGTGTGTGTGTGTGTGTGTGTGTGTGTTTCCTCCTGGGTACAGTACTGACAGGGACCAGAAGAAGGTGCCAGATCCCCTGGAGCGGGAGTTATGGGAACAGAATTTGCATCTCCAAAGTACTACCTTCTCCTAGTCACTGAGCTGTCTCTCTAGCCCTGGTACTGACTGCTATTTGATACCTTAGACAATAGGAACTGAGGCAGGAGTTGCCCCAGCCCTCCAGGCACTGGAGAGATGAGATTAAGGACAGTAACAGTGTATTGTTAGAACTTCTGTGTAACCCAGGGAACCCAGATCCTCTGAAGCTCAGGGCTGGACATAAAAATTCACCGAAGGAGCCAGCGGAAGCCAGCCAAAGGAGATAACACTTGGCAGAAGAACCCAGAAGAGGTAGGTATTCCTGGCATAAGGAAGGGCAGGTGACATGCTGCAGCCTGGTGGGTGGGAGGAACCCAGGCAGTCAGCCACAGTGTGAACTCAGTGCAGAAGGGAGTGGCAGAGAGGGCAGAAAGACTTGTGGGCCTGGGTCGTGAACAGACTTGCTTGTTGCCTGAACTCGATCCTGAAAGCACTGGGAACTGAGCAAGAGTGGTCCAAGCCAGCCAACTCAGAACACGTGTGCACTTTATGAGGCTCCTTCTGACAGCAGCTTGTAAACTGACCTGGCTTGGAGGTGAGATTAGAGGCCAGGTGAGGCAAGTACATCGACATGCCTTGGGGTGGTTCTGATCCCAACCCAAACTGCTGCCAGATAGCTCATGCCACCTGGGCTAATGCCAGCCAAGCAGAGCCTGTGCCTTTATACTGCTTTCTTCCTTTCTGCATCAGGTAAGGCATGGGTGTCATCTGGGTCTGGTTTTTTGCACAGTGAGCCCAGAAGACAGGGCCCCAAGCATCAAATAAGAAGCCTCATGTTCTACCTTCTCTCACCACAGAGAATGAATGGGTCCTGAGGGACGTTGCAGTTCTGAGGAACTGTGGCAATATACTGATTCTTGAGTATGCCTGGGTCCGTAGGGTCCAGACGAAGCCAAAGCAGCTTGGTTCTCCAGACACCAGGTCTATCACACTGTAACATAAGCACTGAGGGTCTTTGCATTGAGGGGTGGCAGGAAGGACATTTGGGGTATATGTACAATTGGACCGATTTCAGATGATTAGGGCTGCCATTCCCTATTTGGAAGGAGCAAGGAAGATGGCTGAGACGCTGCTAACAGCGGGGTTGTACCTACCTGCCTGGAGGTCATCGGGAGACTTCCAAGGTTCTTGTTTCATTGAGCACACTTCGAAGCTCCCACGTGTCAGTGTCTCTACTCTGAACCATATGCTGCCGGCAGCAAAACTCAGAAGGCTCATTTCTATCACATCCCTCCCTGCGGAACAGTAGCTGAGGAGAAGGAGGCCTCTCCGAATGGGCAAAAATCCTGAGCTGAGCCAGGAGTGAACCTGGGCTCCTGCTTCCAGCGCTGAGTCATGGAAGCTGGGAAAGGATTGAGATCGCCCTACTTCCCAAACCATGCACACCGTGAGAGGCAATTCGCATCCCAGGGGAGTAGAGAAGGCCACAGGGACATCTGGAGTTTAGTGAGAAGAGCAAGCAGGCCAGTGTGGGGGAAGCTAGAAGCCAAGGACCAGTGTCATTAGATCTAAATTTCTCAGGGATGTCCAAGAGCTGGACTCCCTATTGGTGGCAACAGAGAACCCAAATACCAGCCACTCATCATGAAAGCTGTTTGTTTCCTCCGCTAATATATACTGGCATCAATGACTCTGTTCCACATATTTTCTTACCCCAGGATCCAGGTTGAAGAGGAGACCATATCCAGGACTTGGCCTCTCGTGGTAACTCTTAAAGCCACTGGTTACCAGGTGAAACAGGCAACCTCTGCTCATGCTCCGTTAACGAAGGCAATTCCTTGGCTAAGCCTAGGTGAGGTGAATGGAACACCCCTCTCTTCCACATAGAGGCATGTCAATCACATGGCCACCATACAGCCAGAGATGGAGAGAGCGGTCCTGTGCCCTTCTTTGAAGCAAGCACACTGTTGTCAGAGAACCCCTTGAGTATGGACATCTTATCAAAAAAAAAAAAAGAAGTTAATTTACTCTAATGTTATGAATTCTCACTGGCTCCTACTGATCACAGCTTCCTTTTGTAAGTAGCTATAAAGTCCCCTTTAAACAATTCATCCATACATATGCCCTCGGATTTATAAAGTGGCTGCTCTGAGTTTTTGAGAACTTATGTCCATCTGTCTTTTGCACTCAGAATATTTTCTTGGATCTGGCCTGGGTCAGCTCAGTTCGCCACGCTCCCTCAGAGGAGATCGAGGCAGCTCAGTAACTCACCTGGTCAAAATCTCTCCACACTCAATCAATGTGACGCCCTCTCTGACAAGAGGCGCTTTCAAAACTGTTAGCTGTTCCTTCATAGAGGGTGCTGGGACCTGCTGTTTTCTTTGGGACCCGCACAGGTAGGAAGTCAAAGAAACTGCCATTTGTATTCATCAAGCTTAGCACGCTACTTCACATCTGTAATCCCAGCATTCCAGAAGCTGGGGCAGAAGAACCATGAACTCGAGGCCAGCCTGGCCTACGTAGGAACACCCTGTGTCAAAGAAAAAGAGGCAAGGGAGGGGGAGGAGGAGGAGGAGGGGGAGGAGAAGGAGGAGGAGGAGCCGCCTCAGCTGCATCCATTTTTGCTCACAAAGAAGGCAGTGACTGGAATTCAGTCTGGAATGTTCCCTGGTGTCCTGCATCATGAATCTTGTTGTTATGAACAAAACTATACACAAAGCGTATACACAGGAACACAGGAAGACGTCTCTAGTCTGGATGGTGATTTTAGGTTTGGATGATGAGTGTTTGGTTTTGGCAGTGTGTGGTTTGTAAATGGTCAAATGAGCTGTGGTCTCTGGGTCTCTTGCATTCCAAGAGCGCAGTCTATGTTTCTTAACTCCGTAGGAATGTAGTGAATTACAGTATTTGCTTATTCTTGCAGAGTTGAGTGTTTTCACCAGAGCAATTGTTTGTGAGAGCTGAGCCCGGAGGACTGTGGACAGACAGGCAAGCTGAATATTCTCTTCTCCCTGGGAGAGGGGGAAAGTGAACTAAGGCGTATCGGGAGCAGCCTAGACCAGACGGTTAGGTCCTTCGCATGGCATTAGTCAAGACAGATGACTCTGAAGTTCTGGGGACTGTTGTGCTCTGTAGAGCCACTATGCTGGGTGTCCCAGGATGAGATCTCAGGTTGTGCTGAGGACTCGGGATTAGGGGAGAGTGGTAACATTGATGATCACCACAGAGGCGAGCAGAACAGGAAGCCTGGGCAAGAGGGTAGGCCTCAGATCTCCTTGCTCCTCTGGGTCTTACATGGGTAGGGCTGGGATTCCAGACTCTGAGGGCACTGGCAGTAGGGGCAGTTGGGCTCAGGTCAGCTGGTGGCTGGATGGGAGCCCAGGAGGGTGACAACATGGCTTGAATATGGAACAAAAGCACCTAGCCAGTAGGGCGACATAAAGCCATGTGTCCAAGGACGGGGTCCCATCTAGCCAAGTGGGGATTGTCTCGGCTGAAAGACTGGCATGAGTTTTTCTTTGCACAGAGATACCCACAACTAATCAACCCCTCTACCCATGGGACCTGGCCACCAAGTAAGATGTCCTAATGCACGTGTCTGTCAAGGTCAGTGAGAGGACATGTTCTCTACTCACAGCCCATGGAAGTTGCCTTCTACCTTCATATCATGAAGGCATCTTCTACCTGGAAAGCCACAGACCTGCCCTAGGGGATAGGGAGCATTTGTAATAGGTCCAGAGGTCCCCAAATCTGAGACCAGGGATCCTGAAAGTTCTTCTGTTTTTCTTAGTTCTTCTGCCTTCTTCTCTACTTGCCCCCTCCTTTCTTGTTTGCTAGATGTCACGGATTCCTATGTAGCCCAGCTTGGCCTCAGACTCTATTTTCCAATTTTCTACCTCAGGCTCTCAGGTTCAAACTTGCTATCCTCCTGCCTCAGGCTCTAAGGGACTGGGATTTCACAAATGCATGCACATCTGGTGGACTGTTCTACTTTGAATGTTAAATAAAGACTTGTTAAAGAGTCAGAGGTTTGAACTCTCCCTTGAGAAGTCCATGCCAGTTCTTAATACTCATGCTTAAATCTACATTAAAACCTTTGCTTAATAAACTCCAATTAACTTCAAAAAAACAAAGGCATCAGAAGACTGGCTCTAGGCCGTGGAAATAGGTACACAGAAGTGGAGGAGGCAGAGAGAGGGCTCTGTGCTTGTGTACCTACAGAGAGGGATGACCGACTAGCCCCAGCTATCTCGAAAGCCAGGACAGATGGCAGTGAGGTGGCCATTGTCCTGGAGTTTGCCTCGAAATGGCAGCAGTAGATAAGCTGGCAGTGGCCTGAAGGAAGTGAGACGTGCAGCAAAACTCATTAGTGGCAGGGAAAGATTGTGGAAGGCATTCAACACTCAGCCCGGTACCCTGAGGGACCTCAAAGATTGCTCTGACAGACTAGATCCTGCTGGGACAGGAAGGTGTTCCATCAGTGTGCCAGCTCTACTCCTGGCCATGGCTTGTTCAAGGCAGTGTTCCACTCCGTATGCCTTTCTCAGTCTGAGGATTCATCTTCTAGGAAGGAAGTCGGGAAGTATAGTTCAGTGGATGGCACATGTTTTTTCCTGGTGTCATCTAATAATGAGGCATAATGAAGTCAGCCCCTGCCCCTTTCCTCATGGTCTTCTCATGGAGACTCCTTTCTCACAAAATCTGCCTAATTAGTGCTTCCAGAATGTTCCAAAAGCTGTTTTTTCAAATAGGACCTGCCTCTCAGCTTGTTGACCTGCATGTCATGTGAAGACCAGGTCCTGTTGAGTTCCTGTCGAACAGGATGCCTGGCCTTGGTTCCAGACACCAGACTTTCTCATTTCTTTCTTCCTGTGATGAAAGATGAAGCTGTCAGCATGGGAACTGTTCACCAGAAGCCCTGAGTCTAGCACAGCAGTTTTCAACCTGTGGGTCACGATTCCTTTGGTCAGTGGTTCTCAACCTGTGGGTTCAACACCACTGTTGTGAATGACCCTTTCACGGGGGCCATCTAAGAGCATTGGAAAACACAGATGTTTATATTACGATTCATAACTGTGGCAAAGTTACAGTCATGAAGTAGCAAGGAAAATAATTTTATGTTTAGGTGGTCACTGCACCATTAGGAGCTGTGTTAAAGGTTGCAGAATCAGGAAGACTGAGAACCACCGCTCTAGTAGAATGAAGTTCCCAGTCACCTCCTCTTATCTTGAAGCTGTGCCTGCACAGATAGATGTGTCATCAGAGGGAGGGTCATGCCTCTGAGCTGCCCTGGTTTCCCGTTGGTTGCACTTGCTACTGGTTGCCTGTACCTGTGTCTGGATGCTGGTTTCTGCTCCCTATGAGCTTTGATTTCTCATTTATCTGATTGAAAGCCAATCCATTTGCTTCCATATGGTTCCTGTTTCCTTTGCCGTACTGCCTGCTGCCAAGGCCAACCAGGTCTCCATGTCTGGACCTTGACTTTCTGAACTTTCTCCCAATTACGTAGCACCTTGACTGTGACACCTAACAGGAACACCTTAAGGTGACTTCCAGGTGGCCACACATCCTATAGTTGACACAATTTCCTTATTCTTGTCTCTCCACCCCCAGGGTGAGTGGCTTTGCACACGGTGTTAGGTCTCAAACTCAGGACAAATGGCTGAGGTCACTATGTAATACCAAAGCAGATGTTGGCCACCAGGTTCTCAGCAACTACGTGTTCTAGGGTCATCCTGACTGGCATATGCTGCCCCCCTACTCTAAACTGTCCACCCCAGGGACTGGCCTGGGTCCCTTCTCCCAGCCTCGCTTCCTGATATAACCCAGAGACTTTGGCTCCATTGGTATCTTTTGTGGCTTGGGCACCTGTCCCACAGCTCCTCTCTTAGTCCCCCTCCCCTCTCTCTCTCTTCTCTTCCTCTCACTGTTCTCCCTCCCCCTCTCATGGCTCAGTTCAGTCTGGGCCCTTCCAGCTGCCTCTGGGTGTGTTCTCCCTTTTATCTACACTAAACCTTCTCAACCCATACCCAGGAGCATTGTGCTCCTTTCATTTTGCCTCCCTCACGTGGGTGTCACATCTCAACTCCAGAGTCTCTTGCCTCCTTCCTCATAGCTCTCTCCTCTGAGGAAGGGAGTACCTTCCGTTCTGCAGCTCATCTGCCTTCACAGTGAAATCATCAAAGTTGCCTGGATCTTCCAGAGCTTTAATCCCAGAGCCTCCCTCCTCAGGGCCCCAGGATGCTGTGTACCCTGTGGTGTAGACACCCCAGCCTGCACATTTGGTACCCTGTGGTTATTTTGTTCCTATGAATTACATATTCATCTTTATTTGCCTTTTTTTTTAATCGTCAAGCTCAGTAATTTTACTGCCTTTGCTGGTACATTATTTAGAACTTTTTTTTTTTTACCCCTGATTTAAAAAGCTCGAGCAATGCATCTCCACACAAGCTCCAGAATGAAGAATTTGTGGATTCATACAAGCAGATGAGAAGGGCTGGAGCAGGGCAGGCCATGAGCGACAGTGAGCTGGGAGCCTGGGCATCCCCTACTCCCCTAGCACACTGCTTGGCCTCTCCCCAGCTGGCTCCTGGGCAGTTGAATTGGAAGCCAACCTGGGCTAGAGACCCTGGCTCAAAAAGAAAGAATAAATATAAGAAGGGAAATGGTGGTAGAGTAAAGCTGTTGACAGATAAAGACCCCACAGACATCCAGGTTAAGTACATCCTCATTTGTTCCCCTCGGTCTTCTCAAAGCTGGGAGTTTTGTGTCCCCGATGTCTTCTGCCTTGGCAACTTGGTTGTGAGGATAGGCAGCCCTTGGACACAGATTTTCCTGGACAGAATGTTGGGCCTTGCTGTGCGGTTGCATAAAACATCAGTGGGGGTAGGAGCAAAGTGGGTGGAGGACCCCATGGCCTGTGTTTTTCATATCTCACATAATCTAACTTAAACATGTTATGATGGTTTGTACATACTCAGCCCAAGGAGTGACACTATGAAAAAGTGTGGTGCTGTTGGAGTAGGTATGTCAATGTGGGTGTGAGCTATAAGACCCTCATCCTAGCTTCTTGGAAGTGAGTCTTCTACTAGCAGCCTTCAGGGGAAGATGTAGAACTCTCAGTTCCTCCTGTGCTATGCCTGCCTGGATGCTGCCCTGCTCCCACCTTGATGATAATGGACTGAACCTCTGAACCTGTAAGCCAGCCTGATTAAATGTTGTCCTTAATAAGACTTGCCTTGGTCATGGTGTCTGTTCACAGCAGTAAAACCCTAACTAAGACACATGTCTTTGGCCTTTGGTTGTGACAATGAATGGAGACTGGCTATGGAGAAGGATGCTTAGTGCTAGAACTGTGACCATAGAGTCAGTGTTTGAAATCCCCAGGTCTCCATTTGTCACTAAGGACACAGTGAGCAGAACCCTCATGGAGAGCCAGGCTACACATACCGTGGCAAAGCTTCCCTCCGGCCTCCCTCCACATCTGATCTCCTCCAGTTCAAGGCTAGATTGGTCTATGTAGGGAGTTCAAGGCCAGGGAGACCACACAGTGAGACCCTGTCTCAATAAATAAACAAATAAATATATAGGTAGTTATAGACATCAAGACAAACTAAAAATGTTAAAGGTAGAAAATGATGCAAAAACAAACCCACGCGTTACTCTGCTCTGGCAGTTACCGGCTGACATGCCTCTCCCACGCACAGTACTACAGGTTTAGGTGGCACCGTACTACTCGGGAGGCAGAGGCAGGCAGATTTCTGAGTTCAAGGCCAGCCTAGTCTACAGAGTGAGTTCCAGGATAGCCAGGGTCATACAGAGAAACCCTGTCTCAAAAAAAACAAAAAACAAAAACAAACAAAAGAAAAACAAACAACAACAAACCACTTTACAATGCTTTCTAAAGAGTATAAAATAATTCAGGCCTCCTCTAACTTAATTGATCAAAGAATTGTGTTATTAATTTTTAAAATTCATTTTTTAACAAAAGCAACTACGACGACAGAGAAGTCCTCCCATTTACTCCTTCCTAGGATTATGCCCTAAACATAGAGGAATTCTGAGAGAATTCCTTTGCATAATGTCGCCCAAACAGAAAACTCGTGGGCCATTTATAATCATGCACACTGCATACAGTCTGCTCCTGACACAGTCTCCTTCCCTAGGAACTGAATGGAACAGATACCTTTGCTTTTGATTGGTGAGTCTGGATTAGGGGACTTCCACAGACTAGCTCCTGGCTTTGCACAATCAGACAGTTCTTCTCCTCTCCCTGGACCATTGCGGATGCCATAGGGCAGGTTCACATTACATATTCCCTCTGGTCTTACAGCTTCTTTCATATCCCTAGCTAAGTGTTCCTGGGAGGTATGTATTAGCCAGATTATTGTCACTGTAACAAAACTCCCAAGTTTAATAAACAGCTGAAGAGGATTTTTGAATCTGTGGCTGCCTTGCTCTGTGGCTGCAGGGCTATGGTGGGCAGGCAGGACTGTGTGGGGAACAAAGTTGTTCACCTCTTGGCTAACAGGAAGTAGAGAGCAACAGACAGGAAGAAACGGGGCAAAGGCACCTCTTTCAGGGTATACCTCCTGTGACCCATTTCCCCAAGTGCAGCTTGTCTCTTAAGGATGCCATCACATTAGGAATTCAAGGGATTGGTCACTGCTTAGATCAGAGCTCCCAGGATGTAAACTGTTCCAAAAGCCAATCAGCTGGCTACTAACCCCCACGCCTGAGCTTCAGGGACATCCCAAGCCACAATAGGGCAGTAAGAAAAGTCCTTCACACAGCAGCTGGGAACGAGGTAACACTACAAGGACATGTTTGGAAACTACAGGCAAGTCTCCCTCTAATGCAGTGGTTTTCAACCTTCTTAATGCTGTGACTCTCTACTATAGTTCTTCTTGCTGTGCTGACCCCAATGGCTTAGAAGATTCTTGTTGTGATGACACACCCTGACCACAGCAACTCTTATGAAGAAAAACATTTAATTGGTGCTGGCTTAGGGTTTAGTTTATTATCATCATGGTGGGAAGCAAGGCAGCATGCAAGAAGACATGGTGCTGGAGAGGTACTGAGAGTTCTGCATCTGGGTTGGCAGGCAGCAGGAAAGGAGAGTGATGCTGAGACTAGCTTGAGCTTCTGAAATCTCAAAGCCCACCCCCAGTGACACACTTCCTCCAACAAGGCCACACCTCCTCCATGTGCCATTCCCTCTGAGCCCATGGGGGTCATTTTCATTCAAACCTCCACACTCAACCATAAAATTTTCATTGCTACTTCATAATTGTAATTCGTTACAAGTTGTAATGTAAATATCTGTGTTATCTGATGGTCTTAGGTGACCTCTGAGAAAGAGTCATTCTGTTGAGAACCAATGCTCTAATGCCTAAGGACATCACCAATTCAACTTTCCATAGTTATGCGTATAATTCAATCTGCCAGTCCAAATTATCTGACCAAGAAGAGACTGGCTGGAAATAACTCAAAGTGGAAAGAGAACAACTCACTTCACTATGGTTTGAATAGCTGTCCTTTGCTCACTTATAAACTCACAACTGCCCGTAATATAAGTTCCCAGGAATCCGATACCCCTTTCTGCTCTCCAAGGGCACCAGGCCCACATGTGGTGCATGTACACACATGCGTGCAAAACAGTAAGTCACAAAAACTAAAAATAAAACTTAAAGATAAACGAATAGACACAATTCCCATATAAAAAGATATCTGGGATCCCCCAGGGCCTGGAAAGTGCCTGCTGAACGAACCTTTGCTATTCAGCTTAGTTTGTTTCACAGTACATTGCATCCATGCCAAACTTTACCACAGAGATCAGTCAGGACCCATGTAAGGAGGAAGAGTCATGCGGTCTTCAGTGGGGTTTCGACAAAGGGAGTAAAAAGGAGATGGGCTGTTTCTATTTCTAAGCTTCTGTTTAGAATCATCAGCAAAGTCACACATAAAAATACTGCCCCGAGTGTTGACAAAAATATATGGCCAAGAGCTGCCAGAGATGGTTCAGTGGGGAAAGCGCTTACTAGGCAAGTGCGACGGCTATTATGGGTTGTCAACTTGACTCCATCTGGAATTCATTAAAACGCAACTTTCTGGGCACACCTGTGAGTGATTTTCAGCTAATTAGATCACTTGAGGTCAAAAGACCCACCCTAAATGTGGGCCCCACCTTCACGTAGCAGCTGATATAAAGGACAAAGAAGAAATAAGTTTATGCTCTTTGCCTGCTTGTCTAACTCTCGCAGGGAAGTTCATTCCTTCCCGGGCATTGCAGTCTACTTCTTCAGGATTCCGGCATGAAGACCAGCTGAGACATTCATCCTTGAACAACTACGGGATTCTTGAACTTTCTGTTGGTAGACAGCATTGTTGGACTAGCTAGATCTCAGTTTGTAAGGCATTATAATAAATTACATATATGCTTCATACATTTGTTATTTATTATTACATTGTATATATATATACATATACATATATACATACATATATTCAATCAGTTTTGTACCTCTAGAGAGCCCTAACTATTTCAGCAATGTAAGGATCTGAATTCTGATCCTCAGGACCCACATAAAAAGCCAGACATGGTGTTGTGTACCTGAGACCCCCCCCCCCCCAAGGCTGAGGATGGAAGGATCAGAGACAGGATGATCCCAGAAGCTCATGGGCCAACAAGTTTAGCCAAACAGGTGAGCTCAAGGTGGAGTAAGAGACTGTATTGGTTAGTTTAATGTCAACTTGAACCAATCTAGAGTCATCAAAGGAAGAAACCTGAATTGAGAAAATGTTCCCATAAGATCAGATTGTAGGCAAGCCTATAGGGCATTTTCTTAATTAGCAATTGATGTGGTAGGTCTTACTTAGCCCATTGTGAGTGGTGCCGTCCCTAGGCTGGTAGTCCTGGGTTCTATAAGAAATCAGGCTGACCAAGTCATGGGGAGCAAGCCAGTAAGCAGCACCCCTCCATGGCCTCTGCATCAACTCCTGCCTTCAGTTTCTGGCCTTGTTTAAAAGTTCCTATCCTAACTTCCTTCAATGATGGACTATGGTGTGGAAGTACAAGCATATCATAAGAAGAAAAGTCAATCCTCTCTCTCCATCTTGCCTTTGGTCATGGTGCATCATTGTAGTAATAGTAATACTAAGACAGAGACTTTGTCTCCAAAAAATAAGATGCAACACAGTTGAGGAAGACACTGGACAGTGATCATTGATATCTGACCTATACATAAACAGACAGACACACACACACACACACACATACCACACACACACACACATTTCATATATCATATGGCCAATAGTGAAATTTAACATAGCAGAAACTAATTATAGACCATAACAAAGAGTTATCACCTAAACAAAATGAACAGATTAATCAAGGGGGTATTTAGGAAAAGGTGAGCTTTTCATTTGGTTGGTTTTGTTTTGAGTTTTTTGTGACAGGTTTTTGTCCCCACCTAGCCAAGGCTGGCCTCATATTTGTAATCCTGTCTCTGTTTTCCAAGTACTAGGACTACAGAAATAATCTATCACCTCTTGGAAAAGGTGAATTTTGAGAAAGTTTTAACAGTTAAGGCATAAAAAGCCCATTCTAAAAAGAGTTAACTGAACATTCAGTTGTTTATAAGGATAGAGAAACACTTTAAGTTGCCTAGAACAGAGTATTCATGCAGAAGACATAAACGTTACATTGGAGCAGGACTATTCCTGGCCAGACCTAAGCAACCAGTATGAAGTAGGGTAAACGACTGGAAAGCTGGCAAAATGGATGAATGGGGTATTTTCAGCTTTTAAGACGCAGGCATTTCAAGGCTAAGATCCCAGCCCTGTTACAGCCCTCCTCATAGCTCCCACAGTTCTGGTCTTCATGTCAACACAGTCTGCCCAGCATGCACCAGGATGAAGAGATCCAGGCAGGGTATGGCAGTCTAACTGAACTGCAGAGTCAGACGGGAGAATTCAAGAAGGCTGAGGCCACTGGAATTGATTGACAGATTAGAAAAGCAACCTGGAAGAAGTTCTAGAAGTCTCCAAGTCCTTGGATGAACCCTAGAGTTTGCCCAGGATTGGCAAAAAAATCTGAGTTCAGATATAACAGGGTTAAAAAGCTTAAAGACTTCAAGCTGATCCGAAACTAAATTGACTTCTTCACCAAAATGAATGATCTTTAAAGGGACGCAAGATATTTAGACCAATATTATAATATTTGTAATGTCTAGTATTCAACCAAAATCATTACTTATGTCAAAACCAAAGGATGTAGCACATGATAAAGGATGGGGGAAATCAGTGAATAGAAGCAAATCTAGAGAGGATGACAATGAAATGGGCAGAGAAAGACTTTTAAATGTGTTCACAAGTGTGTTGAGGATTTAAGAGAAGGCATAAGTGTAATGACTGAGCATGAATGTGATGACCGAGTAAATGAAAAGTTACTAAAGGCAGCACACTGAAGCTAGAGCGTCCAACAACGCCCTCGAGTCTCTGAAATAAAAAAAAAATGTAATCAGACTCCAAAGCATGTTACATACTGTAGGAAAGGTTAATGAGCTTGAAGAAAATGAAGTAGAAGAACTTCTAAATCAAGGCACACAGGGATGGGAAGGCCAAGAGAAATGCAGAGGCCCGGAGCTCCAGGATTTCCAGGGAGAGTGGAGCAGAGGGCAGAAGTACAGGAAGAGGATTTAAGAGATAGACTTTCTGGGGCTGGAGAGATGGCTCCAGTGGTTAAAAGCACTGATTGCTCTTCCAGAGGTCCTGAGTTCAATTCCCAGCAACCACATGGTGGCTCACAACCATCTGTAATGGGATCTGATGCTCTCTTCTGGTGTGTCTGAAGATGGCTACCTGGGAGGCAGAGGCAGGCGGATTTCTGAGTTCGAGGCCAGCCAGGTCTACAGAGTGAGTTCTAGGACAGCCAGGGCTACACAGAGAAACCCTGTCTTGAAAAAAACAAAACAAAACAAAACAAAACAAAAAAGAATCTCCCATATGCTGAAGATGGCTACCATGTAACGCATATACATAAAATACATAAATACATTGAGAGAGAGTGAGCAAGAGAGAGAGAGAGAGAGAGAGAGAGAGAGAGAGAGAGAGAGAGAGAGAGAGAGAGAAAGGAAGAAAGGAAGGAAGGGTTATTATGAGAGTGGGTTGGTTGTCCTGAGGTGGGTTGGTTATTATGAGAATGATTATTGCAGAGTGCAACTTCCACACCTCACACTCTGGACTCCTCTCCAGTCATATAGTCTTTCACACTCCTGCAAGTGACCCCCTCTCACTATGAAGTCCTCACCAGGTACCTAGCAGGTTGATGATAGGATGTTTGTAAACTCCCAGAACTCTTAAGCTAAATACCTCTCTTTTCTCAGAGATTTTGTTATAGACCTGTGTGGTAGACAGTAAAGGCAGGGCTGGAAAGACCTCTCAGAGGTTAAAAGATTGTGCTACTCTTGCAGAGAAACTTGATTCAGTTTTTAGCGCTTATACTGGGTGGCCCTCAACCAACCCCAGCTCCAGGAGCTCTAATACCTTCTTCCAGCCTCAGTCAGCACCCAAACACACATGCACACACTCACATATAGACACGTACAGACACACAACTGAAAGTGAAATACTTTTAAAGTAAAAGTAAAGTATTTCAAACAAACACTATTATCAGAAAGCTAGAGAAAGAGAGTGGCAAGATATCAAAGTACATTTCACAGAAAAAAAATATTCCCAGAGATAAAGAGAGGTATTTTGTTATGATAAAAGTGTGAACCCATCAGGTGTACATGTGGTATACAGGATACATGATCCAGTGACAAAGTTTGACAATACAAAGAAAAAGAAATTACAGGTCTACAGAAAGAGAGAAAGAGAAAGAAAGAAAGAAAGAAAGAAAGAAAGAAAGAAAGAAAGAAAGAGTGAACAATATAAAAAGTATATCTGTGTATTTTAACATTCCTGTCCTAGAACTTGGAAGAACCAAAGAGACAGAAAATCACTAAGGATAAAGAAGCCTCAAATCACACTATCAACCAATCAATTTTATTGATATTTCTAGAACATTCCACACAACTGCAAAATACATGCTCTCTTCAAGGAATATTTATCTCAGAAGACCCTGGCACACATGCTGGATTATAAATGAACTTTCAATAAATTTAAAATACTCAAGGCATATAAAGCCTGGTCTCTGACCAGATATAATTGAAAAGTCAGAAAGCAATTACAAGACAATCTGAAAAATCCACAAATATTTGGAAACAAACAAAAGACATTTAAAAAGCTTACAGGTCAATTTAGACGATATTTTGGGAAGAAACATGTTGGAACCGGGCAATGGTGACACACACCTTTAATCCCACCACTCAGAAGACAGAGGCAGGCAGTTGAGAACAGCCTTGTCTACAGGTCAAGTTCCAGGACAGTCAGAGCTACACAGAGAAACCCTGTCTCAAACAAACAAACAAACATAAAAATAAATAGATAGATAAATAAGTTGAAAGGCTAGCAAGATGACTGAACAGGTAAGGGTGCTTGCGAAACTCCATGACCTGAGTGTAATCCTTGGGACACATATTGGAGAATGAGAAAACTCTCTGAGCCTGTTTCTGCCTCCCTAGTGCCAGGATTCCAGGTACATCCCACCATGCTCAGTCACTGCCTTCTTTTTGTGTGTGTCAGGAAATCTCTTATAACAGAAAACAACAAAGATCTAAAAGGTCATTGTTTAAAAAAAAAATCAATGAAATAAACTATCTAAATGGATGAGAATAGAAAAGGACAAAAACATAAAAATAAATGTCAATAATAATCCAGAGGACAGAACTATAGACTTTATAGTCATTGTGAAAAAATAATACAGGGTCATTGTTTCCTAGTTAGGCTTCTATGGCTGTGATAAAGACCATGACCCAGAAGCAACTTGGGGAAGAAAAGGTTTCTCTGGCTTATGTATCCTGGGCCTTAGTCTATTGAGGAAAGTCAAGGCAGGAACCTGTGGACAGGAACTGAAGCAGAGGCCATGAGGGAACACTGCTTACTGACTTGCTTCCACTGGCTTGCTCGGCCTGCTTTCTTAATACAACCCATGACCACAGTGAACTGGGCCCACCCACATCAGTCCTTAATCAAGAAAATGCTCTACACACTTGCAAACCAGCCATCTGATGGAAGTATTTCTCCATTGAGGTTTCTGTTCCCAGATAACTCTAGCCTGAATTGAGTTGACATCAAACATCAACCAGGATTTATGAACTGTATTTAGCCAATAAATCCAGGAACCTAGGTGAAATATATAACGCATTAAAGAAATCAGAATCATTGTTTAAAACATTCTGCTAAACTCAAGGCCTGGGTAGGTTAAATAATGAATTCTATCAAAATTAAAAGGAAGAAAAAATGCTAATCCTCACCATACTCCTTCAGGAAATCTACAGGAAACAATTCCCAATGGGTCTGTGTATCTGCCTGTTTGTTGAGAAAGGGTCTCACTATGTAGCTCAAGCTAACTTTGGACGTGAGCTGCCTCAGTCTCCCACGTGCTGGGATGAGAGATGAGCACAAGCAGGCCCCGCGTCTTTGTTCTAGCTTTATTTCTTGTAGGTGACAGAATTCATCACACCTTCCATTTTAGGGCTAGAATCCCCAGCGTCACTGCGACCGGTAGCTGCATCTGTCATGAAAGATCATAAGATATGAGCTCCAGGTCCAACATTCCAGAGGGAAGATCTCATTTCCTTCCAGTCTTGCTACAAAACATTCCAAAGTCATTGAGTATGTAGCCAAAACGTGACGGCAAAAGTTTACAGAGGGGCCTGAAGAGATGACTCAGCGGTCAAGAGCAATGGCTGCTCTCCCAGAGGACCTGGACCTGATTCCTAGCACCCACGTGGTGCCTCACAACCACCTGAAACTCAAGTAGTGCACACCTTTAATGCCAGCACTCAGGAGGCAAAGGCAGGTGGATCTCTGTGAGTTTGAGTCTGACTTCGTTTATACAGTGAGCACCAGAACAGCTAAGGTTAGTCAGAGAGACCATGTCTCCCCCACCCCAAAATTTTAAGTACAAAACCGGAAATAACTGAAAAGTTGTAAGAACATTTTTTTGTGAAAGACTGAGTAAATCTCAGCCCCAGATGAAAAATTTTAAAACTTTGTAAAAAAAAGAGTGTCTTTAGCAATCTTTTGTTTTACTTTATTTATTTCTCTTTTTACTTTTTGTATTTATATGTATGTCTGGTGTATGTGTGTGTGTTTGTGTGTAAGTGTGTGTGTATAATTGTGGTGGCCTGAAGTTGAGGCTGAGTGTCTTCCTCGTTCAATCTCTTCTTTGTTTATTGAGGTAGAGTCTCCCTGGTAACCCTGAGCTTGCTGACTCCAGCTAACCTAGCAAACAGCACACCTGCCTGGCCTTTATGTGGCTTCTGGGGATTCAAACCCCAGCCCTCACACTTATATGGCCAGCATCTTATCCAGAGGTGTCTCCCAGCCCTGAAAAAAATTTAAACTTTTGATAATGAAAAACATTTGTCTATTTAGTAAGAATAAACTTTTAAGAAAATCAAACCTCTGTAATTTTAATTGTATTCACATTCTTTGTCTATATATTTAAAATCTATATGCAGCGCAAAAATCTTTCTTACCAATATGGAGATCGTGATAATGTAAGGCCATTAAGATGCCTCACAGGTAAACATGCTTGCTGTCAACCCTGATGATCTGAGTTCAATCCCCAGGATTCACAAGGTAGAAGGAAAAAGACAATAAGTTGTCCTCTGACTCCCACATGCATACCACACACATACACATAAAATAAATAAAATAAAATAAATTATTTTTAAGATAAGAATATTTACTCATTCTCTTCCATTTAACCTTATAGTCCTACTTTAGCCAGTAAATAAATAAACAAGACTTGAAAAAACAAGACTTACAGATTGGTCAAAGAGAAGTTAAGCTGTTTCTTACTCACACAAGACAACATTGCGTACCTACTAAATACTAATCAATTTACCAAAAAAGGATATGAGATTAATAAGTGGCCTTGGTAGGATCACAGAGAACAAGATCAATACACAAGATCAATTGCATTCTGAATACTGGCAGGAAACAAGTAGAAAGTAAGCTGTAAAATGCCTTTTATAATAGCAAACAAAATGCGTGATACAATATCGAGGAACAGATTCTATGAAGCACATACAAGACTTGTAACTGTGGGCTGGAGAGGTGACTCAGCACTTCAGAGCACTGGGTGCTCTTCAAGAGGACCGGGGTTCAATTCCTAGCACTTACGTGGTAGCTCACAACCATCTGTAATTCCATCCCCAGGGGATCCAATGCTGTCTTCTGTGAGCACCAAGCACATATGCAATGCACATACATGCAGGAAAATATCCGTACACATACATTCAATGCAGGTAAAACACCCATATACACACACCAAAAACCCAAACAACCTTAAAACAAACGAACAAGACTTGTACACTAAAAACCATAGAAGCCCGCTGAAAGAAATATGAGATCTGCCGTATTTAAAAATCAAAAAACTTGGTATTATTATTAAGCTGTCAGCTCTGCCCAAATTGATCTACAGATTCAACAGTCTCCCCCCGACACACACACACCTCTCTCCACTTATTCTTATTTATATTTGTGCGTACGTGTGATGTCTGAGTGAGTGAACATCACAAGTACGCAGGGGTTCTCTGAAGCCAGAAAGAGGCATTGGATCCCCCAGAACTGGAGGAACACGTAGCCGTGAGCCGCCCCACACGGGTGCTGAGAGATGAACCCCGAGGTCCTCTAGGGACAGATGCCGCCGTAAGCACTCTTAACAGAACCAGCTCTCCAGCCCTCAGCACCTTTTCTTTTTAAACAACTGTTCAGGGGCTGGGGAGATGCTCAAGTGCATAAGAGCACCTACTCTGTAAGCATGAAGACCTAAGTTCAAATCCCCAGTGCCCATGTAAGAAGCTGAGCATGGCCCCATGTTCCTGTAACCCCTCATTGAGAGGCAGAGACAGGAGATCTCTGAGCATTTGCTGCCAGTCAGTCTAGCTGAAACTAGCAAGGGTCTGGTTCGGGAAGAGACCCTGTCTTTAAAAAAGGGGGTGGGTGCAGGGTGGTTGAGAAAGGCACCCAACGTAGACCTCTGACCTACACACACACACACACACACACACACACACACACACATTCAGACTTGTTTGAACTGTAAATGTCCTTATCTTCTTTCCCACACTAATGGCAAAGCTGAGTACTTAGGACAGGAACCATATGGCCCACAAGGTCTTAAGTAACATCTGGTCTGTACAGAAATAGTTTGCTGACCTCATGATGTCGAATGCCTGTATATAGCATACTGCTACTGCAGTTCTTAGCCCACTAAGCATGAGGCCTCCATGTTCCCTACTCCTCATTACAGCATATTATAACACAGGTACACCAGAGTCACTCTAGAAATAATCTTTAATCCCTTCTAATTTCTTTAAAAAACATAAATGGTCCACAAATTATAGCACTTCATAATTAATAATAGGGTACTTGCGACATCCTTCACAATTCCCCACAAAGCCGCCATTGAAAACTGGTCCTACTGGAAAGAAGATAATTATACATTGAAGTTGGATGGTGTGTAAATATGCAAATGAGGCATCATAAGTCTTGTTTAACCCACTTTATAAATGAGGAGGCTCACTGACGAGTGCATTTGCTAGAGCCTGCTAGAGGCAGGAAGGCTAACAAGTTAGGAAAGGAGAACCAATGAGACAGTGGAAGGGAGAGGTAAACCTTGGTGATGGATTGGTCGAGGGTAATAAGCATAGGAAAGTCTGGGTTCTTAGATAGGATTGCCCTACTTATGATGGGAAATTTGTGAAGAAATATTTATTTTTCAGGCATTGTAAACAAAGGTTATAAGTTCCATTTGCAAACGTTTAAAACAGTGCTTTCGTTTTTTTTTTTTATTTTGAGACAGGAAACTCACAGTTTACAGCAGGCTGGCCTCAAACTCACCAATTCACCTGCTTCTACTTTCCAAGTGCTGGAATTAAAGGTGTGCACCACTGTGCCTAGGACCAGTGCTTTTTAAATCGATGAGCTTCAAAAACATCTGGTTATCTCATCTTCTGATGCTATGATGAAATAACCAATGCTCAATGATGTACAAAAAAGGCACAGGCCTGTTGTCTAGAAAAGCTAAGCAGCATAGTACCGTGGTCCACCTCAGTGTGGCATAGCAGTGGGAAGGGCCATGTGCAAAGAGACTGCATGTGAACCGGAAGCAAGAAGGTGGGAAGTATCCAGGGTCCCTCCCTTGGGGTAACCCATCAGCCCTGCAACAACTGCATTAATCCCTTTCAGAGGTCCCACCTGCTTGGTTTGTCTTCTCTTAATGACCCCACCCCCTCAACATTAAAGATAAGCTTCTGACGCCGAACCTTTGAGAGAACCTTCCAAATCCTAGCTCTGATGTCATACACTTTTAGTTGTGAGCCTAGCACCTAATGGCTGAGCCATCTCTCCAGCCTATAGCCCTGATGTCTCATTAGAACGCAGGTTCTCAGTCAGTGATGTGAGAGCAGAGGGACAACAGTCTATATTTTTTTGTGTGTGTATGTGTTTGTGTGGTATATATGTGTTAGAGCTTGTGTGAATGTGTGTGTGGGTGTGTATGTGTGGTGTGCATGTGTGTGCTTACTTGCATGCTTGCATGTGTGTATGTGAACACAAAAGGTTGATTTCAAGTCCTTCCCTCTATCAATCTCCATTGTAGTTTTAAACTAATTATTTCTTTTCAATGTGTACTAGCACACCAAACGCACACGTTTTAGGGCAGAGGACAACTCGTAGGAGTTGGTTCTCCCCTACCCCTTACTGAGGCAGGGTCTCTCTTGTCTCTATGGGGCTGTGCCTGCCAGGGTAGCTGACCCTCAAGCTATCCAGACAGTCCTCATGTATCCATTTCCCAGCTCAGTCTGAGAGTGCAGAGACGACATATACATGCTATTGCATTGGCTTTTTATATAGGGTCCCAAGATCCCACTCGGATCCCCAGTCCTATATGGCAATCACTTTCACCCACTGAGACAGCTTGCCAGCTCAACTCTCCCCTTTAATTTTAAGATGGACTTCCACTAGCTCGGGGCTTGTCATTTTGGCTAAACTCACACTGGCCAGCAAGTGCTCCAGGACCCATCAATTTCTGCCTCAACAGTGCTAGTTACAGGTGTAAGAAACAATGATCCTTGCTTTATGATAAGAGTACTGGAGGAGCTGGAGGGATGGCTCAGTGGTTAAGAACACTGACTGCTCTTCCAGAGGTCCTGAGTTCAATTCCTGTGATGGGCTCGCAACCATCTGTAATGAGATCTGATGCCCTTGTCTGGTGTGTCTGAAGAGAGCAATAATGTACTCATACGCATAAAATAAATAAATAAATCTTTAAAAAAATAAGAGTACTGGAGACTCAATATCAAAAGCAAAGCAGTTAGTTTTTTGACCTTGCAAAGTCCAGTATCAGCTTAGAGAAAAGATAAAAATGGCTGGTATGCTGGTTTGGGACAAGACACATTTTCTGAACCCTGAATTTTTCACTGGCCTAAGTTCTTTGGGGAGGTGTCCAGTATTGCCCTCCTCCTCCTCCTCCTCCTCCTCTTTCTCCTCCTCCTCTTCCTCAGATTCCCCATCCTATTGGTTCACAACATGAAACCTTATCTAATGTGTATTCTGGGGCTCAAGATTCCCTCCTTCTCTGATACACAGGCTCAACTACAGATCAGACTGCCTGGAACTTTTCAACCCTAGGATGAGCAGAAAACACCTAGAGAAGCAGCGGCCAGCTAGGGAGGTCAGGGGCCAAGTGACTCTGCTTATCTATGCTTCTCTGGTGTGTTTTAAATACACCTCATCCTGAAAACAGATCCTAATATCTGTGTCTAACCCAGAGCACATCACCCTGTCTCTTACCTGGTGTTCAGGATCAAACTCAAGTCCCCATATCTGCATGGCAAACACTTTGCCCACAGAGTCACCTCCACAGTCCCACATTCTGCATTTTTAACAAGCTCCCAGGTGATTCTGAGATGGCTGGTTTGGGGACATTTTCTGCAGAAAGATACTAAAAGTGACTAATGAAAACCCAAGAGTGGAAGGTGCTGGGGGCTCCTGCCAGAGAGTGGTTTTCATGCAGCTAGAAAGAGACTGTCCATCATGCATCTGGCCAAGATGTGCTGTGGTGCAGCTCCTGACTGACCCCTAAGGCCCGTGTGGAAGAAGTTAGATGTTCACCTTGGCACTATTGGGATGTTGAGGAAATCTTTAAGCCTGGTTGAAAATCTGGTTATGAGTCTGTGTCCTTGAATAGGATATGGGGACCTTGTTCATTTCCCAGGAATCCTGAGGTGAGCACCTATCATGCCTTCCCTGCCTCACCACAGCCTCCAAAGCAATAGTGAACTAACCATGGACTGAAACCTCTGAAACCATGGGCAAAATTGCCTTTCTTTCTTACAAATTGGTTTCCTTAGTCATTCTATCCTAGTAACAGAAAGTTGACTAACACAAAACAACAGAAAGCTTACAATCTTTTTAAATTGATATTTATTTTAATGTGTGCAAGTTCCTTGCCTGCTTTTGTGTATGTATACCACTTGTGTGCAGTGCTCCTGGAGGCCAGAAGAGGGTGTCAGATGCCCTGGAGCTGGAGTTAGAAACTGTTGTGAACTGCCCTGTGGGTGCTGGGAATGGAACCTGATCTTCCGCAAGAGCAGCGAGTGCTCTTAACCCTTGAACCAGTTCTCTTTTAACCAGTGCAAGCGTTTGCAAGTTTGAGGAGATTCTAAGGGCAGAAAAGATGATAGTCCAGAGCAATCAAGTACACAGAGAAGGAGCTGGGACTGGGGCTGGGACTGGGGGAGGACCTGGGAGAGAGGAGGAGAGGGGGGGAGGGGAGGGAATTTACTGTCATTAAGTTCTGAGGAACACTAAGCTTCAAGGACAGCTCATTGGACTCTTTGTAACTCGTGGGGTCCCAAAGGTCCCAGACCCCTTCCCTTGCTTTGTCTCTTCTCTTTACCCAGCTTCCTTTAGGCCAGAGGACAGTTTCTTACCTGTTCAGAGTTTCATCACCCCTTTTGCTAGGTGTAGACACCTCATCCTACTTCAGCCAAATACATTTCTTCCTTGGGATTCGTCAACTAGGAATCTGTCAGTGTCAAAAGTTATCCAAAATCTGCTAGTTGTTGGCAGTTGTCTTAGAAACCAGCACCAAGAACAATTAAAGACAGGTGATGCAAGAGCCCTGGCAGAAGTCCCGTCCTCACCCAGCTATTCCTGAGCCCAGCTCCATCCCTTCCTTTCCCATGAATTGGTTATTCAACAGTCCCTTCCATGACCCAGAGATTTCCCACTATTGCCTAAGTGTGCTTGAGTCACTTGCACAGAATCCTGAGTAAGGCCTGGCAACCCTTTCCCTGCACGGTCCCAGCCCCATGCCACCTGCCCTCCGACCTCCACCCTTTGTCCTGCAGCCTTCCACAGGTATTCCCACAGGACACCACCAGGCCCAGACCAGCTGGTGGCAAGGACCATCAACTCTAGTGTTAGTCTTGGTGGATGTTAATGTGTCACTGAGCACCGATGTACCAAATGGCTGTGTCATGGCAACAGCAGAAGGGAGCCCACAGAAGCCTCATAGTTGGCACGATGGGGCCTACACTGGCAGATTGCTGAGACCCTGGGGGCAGAAGTTAATTTGCATAACTATTTGCAATGCACAGTTTCTTTTTTATTCACTCAAGCTAAATTAAATTCATTTTGGAATTCTCAGAGTTGCTTGTTGACGTTTCCCATTGGGGTGAAGTCCTGGCTACATTTTCCCAAATCTAAAGCCACTTTTGTCTCCAGTCCCCCAACATTTCAAGTCCTCAAGAGTATCAGGTGATACTCTCTCTCTCTGCACAGTTTTTGAAGATTGGTAGGGGAAAAAAAAATTAACTCTTTAATTGCTGGGAAGTTTTTTATCGTTAATCTGCTGTTCTGCAAAAATAAAAATATCACTAGAACCTCCTGTTCCCTCTCCAACTGTAATGGACAAACATACACAAATGTGCACATACATGTGCACTCACATAAATGAACACATGTGCATATAGACACACACATATAAAGACAGCATACACACATTCACATATACACAGAGAGCACACACACACACACATAATTACACAAATACTCTGGGTCTCGCTGCACATGAGGGGCCACCTCCCACCACTTCTTCTGTAGGCAGAAATGCCGGTGTTCATAGCTGTCACTCTGAGGAAGACAGCAGCTGTGTTATTCGATGATTTATAGAACAGATTTGCATTTCCTTGCCTTTGAAGTTTGCCCATAATCTGCCACATAAATATTTGAAAGACAGGGTGGGGGAAACAGACTTACGCAGCTTAATCGAACACTTGGCAGGTAGAATCCTAGGGCTAGGGCTCATTTCAAACACCCCCATCGCCCCAGGGCCCTTAGGGTTGTATGTACAAAATTGAAATTCAATGTTTTAACCCTATCCTACAGTCTAAATACTACTTAAAGAAAAAGCCAGAAAAGTGTCTGCAGGAAGACAGCGCTTGTTTTGTGTCTGGTTTCCTAGGCCAAATACCTGCTTTATCCCCTGCCCTCTGTTCCAGGAACTGGGAGCCACTCTAGATAGCCCCTGTGTGGTTGAGTTGGAACCTGACTGGGCTCTGTAGCAGACTGTCCCAATGATGAATCAAATCTCTAGGTGCCCAGCAGACCAGGGGACCCTCTCAGGAGGCAGCCCTATGGACTTCCACACATCTGCCCTGAGCTCTTACACAGCACAAGGCACAGAGAGCACCTTTTTCTGGCTTCCATTAGGTGACCACAGCCAGACTGTCCTTCCACCGATGGTAAGATCTAAGTCCTACAGTGAAACACCCATTGAAGCTGCTTTTACCTAATTATGCGAGCCAAACATATGCACTTTTATTTTTACCGAAGTCCTATTTATATGCTACGGAGTAAGTACAAAGTGGGAAATGACACTCATTGATTCAATAATCATTTGTTGTCCCTCCATCTGTACTTAAAGAGGAAGCAACATTTGCTTTAAGACAAATCAAGAATGCCAATCATAACCGAGGTCCCTTATCAGAAGTGGGGAGGAGGCAGGAGGAAGCACCCTGGTGTGGAAGACAATTGGAAGATTCAGAAATGAGGCAGGCAATGCCACTCTGAGCCCCAGATGACTTAGACCACCCCACTTTGAATTCTGAGTCCAGGACCTCATGCAACCATGTCAGCTTTCTGGCCTCTGCTTTCTCATGTGCCAAATGAGGTTGGCTTGATGACCACCAAACCCCTCTTATGCTGATTTCCTAAGCAACTTGGGTACAGCCAGGATTCGGATTTGTCTGAAAGGTGGGGCAATGCCTTTCCAGCCCCTCCCCCACCTGTACCCATGTTCATAATTGGTATTAGGCCCAGAGAGGAGAGGAGAAGGGAAGCTGGTGACAGAAACCAAACTGGTACCCTCTTGAGAAAGCCCAACTTTATGATCCCTACTGCTACCAGCCACCCTGGAAGTAACCAGTCCAAACTCCTCACCCTGAATGACAAACAACCCTGCCCTCAGGGCCCAGACATTCTGTCTTGTTGAGGGCAGAAACTCTTCAGTTCTGTAGACTTTCACACAGCCAAGAGCCAAAGGCCAGGAAGGCCAGGTACGCGCAGCTGTGAGAAGGATATCTCCAGAGCTCACGGCAAAGGGAACACAGAAGACTGGGCCACACTAGCATGTTGGTGACCTGGAGCAGAGGAGAGGGCCTTATACTGATGTTGCCTCGTGTGTATGATCTACTAGTTTCACAGATGCCACAAGGGAAAAAGATCTAACATGGATTTGGTGGGGCTAGAGCATAACTCAGGGTAGAGGCACCCCCAGCGCACATGGCGCCCTGGGTTAATTGCCAGCATAAGAGAAAAAGAGGAGGAGAGGACAGAGGAGGGGACGTAGGAGGGAGAGGAAAAGACAAGGGGAGAATTTGAATCTAGTACCAGAAGTGAAAACACACACTTGTCACCCTAGATATTCAGGAGGCTGAGGGGAGGGAATTGCTTGAGCCCAGGAGTCAGAGGCCAGCATAGTAAGACCTTGTCTCAAAAATGAACAAACACTCTATTACTATAGTTTGCAGATGTTTCTCCTAAAGGTCCATGTATTGAAGGTTTGCCTACCAACATGTGGTGCCCCGAGAGGTGTTTGAACCTTTTGGTAGTAGGGGACGAACCTCCCTTTAGAGCCTAGGGTCAGGGAGCAAGCGAGGTCATCGGGGGAGTGCCCTTGAAGCAGGTAGTGAGACCTGGTCTTTTCTTTCTCTGTGTAGGTCCCAGCAGTAACAGGTTGTGCCTCTACAAAAGGTTTGTATGGTACACGAGGGGATCTACAAACCCTTGGAACAGAGTGAGTCAACCAACATAATACCTACCCTGGGAGCCAGCTGCAGAAAGGTGGTAGGGGGGTGATGCTCACACAGCAAGGAGTCCAGCCTCCCTCCTGCTACCCTCACAGAACTGCTACCCTCAGTAGCTGTATTCCCCTGCCTCCAGATGGAACAGGAGCTTCTGTTCCTGCTCTACCACAGTGGAGGAGGTAGGGTGGATAAGACCACAGGAGAGAGGTATAAGGTGACAGAGAGAAAGGAGTTTCACCATTACTTGGTCCTTTTGTATTTCCTGCTAGCTGGAGGATGGGGAGGAGGGGGGAGGCAGAAATTGCTACATAAAGTAGACAGTATTCAAAAAAGCCTTTGACTGACTCATGAGTTCATTTGTTAGAACATGGTAGCTTCTCTCCACTTCCCAGGACCAAGCCCATTGTTCTGTGGTCTCACAGCTGTGTCTGTGCCCCAAGTGGAGCTACAAGTCTGGGCAGGGGAAGCTCTGGAATCCAGGGCTGTGATCTTTGGAGCCTGGGGCAGGAGCTGGGCTGGGTGCCACGAGCAACTTTTGATCAGTTGTAGGCACAGAGAAGTTCCAGCCACACCAACCACCCCATTCTTGCCTTGGTACCTTTACACTTGCTTGTCTGTCTACCTAGAATTCTCTTCACTGAACATTGCTTGACTTTCTTACTCCCTCCAATGCTGCCTTTCAGAAGGCAACCTTCTATAACTACCTCTAGAATAGCCCTTCTTCACCCTCTGCAGTGTGGATTGCCTTTTCTTACACTCACAGGACACTGTTGGGTACCTTCTGTTACTGTAATAAAATGCTTGAGCTGATCAACTTGAAAGGAATAAAGGTTCTTCTCGTGCATTCCAGAGGTTTCCAAACATGACTGTTTTGGGCCTGTAATAAAGCAGAACATGATGGTTAAAGAGTAGAGTCAGACTGTTTCCCATGACCAACATGGAAGAGACAGGTGGGAGACTACATAGTCTCTCATCTATGTAATGCCTGGACTACATAGTCCCCTCCAAGGGTGTAGCCCACAGGGACCTGAAGCCTCCCACTGGCTCTCCCCTCTGGGTTCACCACCTTCTCCTAGTTCCAAACAACACAAAGACCTTTTGGAAACACTTCAGATCAAGCTATAGCTAACCTGTAATTAGCCCGTTTGTTTGTTTACAAGTTCCTGGCTTTGTTCCCTTTGGGAGGTTAGTTCCTGCAGGGGAGAAGGCTCTTCTGTGTTTACTGTTGCTCATAACCTCCAGCACAGGGCTGACATGTGGCAGACACTTAGTAGATACCCATTGGGTGACCCACAGGAGGGAAAGAAGGGAGGGAGTGAATGCACAGAGCAGAAAGTTCAGTGGCTGACACCCAGGCGGACACCCAGAGATTCTCTGTTCCTTCCAGAACTCCCTCCTATCTGGAAATGCACCCCACTCACAGCACTCTCTAAGCTACCCATGATGCTTCCCTGTCCTGAGCCAACACCAGAAGCACAAACAGGAATCCACTGGGTAAGGGCAGGGCTCTCAAGAGGCCCTGCTCCCCCCCCCCCCCAGCAGAAGTCTAGGTCCACAGCTGTGCCCAACTCCTCCTCCCCCAGAAGTATGAGGGAGAAAATTCCAAACTGATGGAGATTGCTGAACTTGGGAGAAACGGAATGTCCTGGGGTGTCATGAGGAACTCAACTAACAGGCCTGGAGCTTCTATACCCAGACTCCTCTTGTTATAGAGTATAAGAAGTGTTATTACTTTTAAGCCGTTCAGGCAGGTTTTCCTTGTAACATCCAAAGGCATGTGATGTCCCTTGGTGGCTGTAATGCCTGGAGAGTGGATCCCGTTGGCTTTGTCTGCCAGGTGTCATGTCAAGTGAAGATGAATTTGTCCACGGTCCACGGGCTCCTCAGTGCCATTCACACATGCAGCACACATTCATCCGTCAATGAATGTTCTGGCATTCATCATAAAGAAAGACTAAAGAAGGATTCTTGCATTAGTTCTCACCTCTGTTACAAAATAACTGATAAAAGCAACTTAAAGGGCCTCACATTTTAGAGACACACTCCAGTGATTGGCAGGGGAGGCATAGCAGCAGGAACCTAGGACAGCTGGTCACATCACATCGCAGTTGGGAAGCAGGAATTCTTCCTACGCCCCACCCCACCTTTTTTTTTTTTCACTAAATCTGGAACTCCAGGTCATGGGATGGTTCCTCCCACATTCAGGGGTTCTTCTCCCATTTTAAACCTCTCCAGACCCTCACAGACATGCCCAGAGGTGAGTCCCAATCCAGTCAACTAGTCAACAAATATTAACTCATCATAGCCCTGGAGGCCAGGGAGGGGAAGACAAGGGCAGAGCCTGGCAGGGCAGAATGACAGCTTCGGAAGAGGGGTGCACAAGAAGCCACTCCACTGGCTGGGCATGGATGGAGCAGACAGAGAGGAGGTGGGATGAGAGGTGAGGGGCTGTTTTCAGGAAACGGTTTGTATCTGAGCTGAAGCTTGAATGGAAAGTAGGAATTACGCAGGTGGATGAATTAGACACTAATCTCTCGGTTAGAGATGAGACGCCGAGTCCTGGAATAAGCAGGACCTCTTTTGCAGTGGCTATGATGAGCAAGGATCTGCAAGAGGTGATTTCATATACGTTTTCCCAGGTAATTCTTACTATGTGCATAGAAGATGAATAAGCCCACTCCGGTTACAATGTGAAAGCCAAGGCTGTAAGTACCCAGGGACTGGCTGCATCACAGGCTGAAAGTGGCAGAGCCAGGCTTTGAACACCCACAGTCAGGCTGGGAGCCCATATTAGCCCTCACCTCAGTAGGAGTAGGTGTGTAGGAAACACAGATAGGTTGACCCAGTGACTGACAGGTAAGAGGGAGCGCATCTCCTTGGGAGCAGCAGGCAGGAGGGCAACGTGTTCTGGGAGGGGCAGTGACCATGGGTGCCAGACAAGGGCAGAGAGGAGAGAACAGAAGCAATTCTGAAACATCAGTGTCTTCAACTGTATCTCTTCCAAATTGAGTGGCCGGGCCCAGGGGTTCCCATCTCCCAAGCTTCCCCATTTAAATCGCCCTTGAAGCTAAATATTATCCTAACAATTTGCCAGTCCACAAATTTTTGTTAAACCTACTTGCCACGAATATCATCCAGATGGCAAAATAAATAAAACCCATCAGCAATTACAACTAGCCTCCTTGAAATGATAGCGGGTCAGGTACCTGCAGGGATTCTCTTTGAGAAACCCGCCTTAAATCACAAAAGTAACAGATGAAACAAATGTTGGTTTGGGGTACCATATGCCCCCTCCCAAGCAGGTGCCCCAGATCTTCATGTGCCCTTGGCTTGCAAGCTCCCCGTTCTGTGAATGGGGAGGAAGCATGCAAGACACCCTCATCATAATAAAATAAGGGGACCAGCTAATTTCCTGAGGCTTCTGTCCCAGCAGGGAAGGATATAATATTGCAAGCCAGCAGTGGTGATGCTGTGGTTCTGTTTTACATTACATTAAATGTTACTATTTCTGCAGGGAATATCTGTGGAGCACTGGCGTAACCCATGGCAACCAGCTAATAAATTGTAACTTACACTGGCTCAGCTTATTGTAGGGGTGGAGAGCAGCCGTGGGAGGAGGACCTCCAAAAAAAGGCAAATGCTAGCAACAACAACAACAAAAGCCATAGTTTTCTCTCTCTCCTACACACAGGCACACACACACACACACACACACACACACACACACACACACACACACACGCACGCACGCACGCACGCACGCGCGCACACACACGCACGCACGCGCGCGTGGGTTGTTAGCGTACTTAAGGTGAGGCGGGACAATTAGCTGAGCGGTTTTAGAAATCGTGACCTCTTTGTTGCCCCTTGAACAGGATGTCTCTTTTAAAACCCAGTAGGTACACTTTAAGTGTTTCTGACTTTGGGCCCAGAGTGCCCCTCAGCATCATCTCAGAACCTCTATTGATGGAGACAGGGCTCAGCATTCAGCTGCACAAGGCACGGAGCAGTTTGGCTCAACCTTTCCCTCCGTCTGCAAATAGCTCACACCTAATTGGCCCTTTATTTCAAATTCACAGCAGGCTCCAAGTCTCGCTCTTGGCTACACTGAGCCTATGCTTTGGCCTTAACCCCAGTAGATTCCTCCCTTCCATTAGCTCCCGTGCCCTGAACTGTCTTTCACACATTCAGTCAGCCCCTCTGAAACCTGGACATTGGATTCTTGCTCATGGGGGAATTATTCACGGGCACCCTGTGGCCTCAGACAGGCCTCTCATCTGTCTGGGCTGACTAACTGGGGACACCCACTCCTTGTCCAGGTGAACCATACTGAACTTAATGAAATGGCTTTCCGTCGTCTCTCAGCGCTCTGGCCGCCGCCGAGTGATGCCACAAGGCATCTTCCCTTTGTCCTGCCATCTCTGCTCTGTGCGTTGTGTGGACGAGGACTGCCAGGAAAGGAGTTGGATCCCACTGGGACTCCCCTGCACATCCCCCATGAGACATCATAGTGTGCAAACAACAGAGAGTTGGATCCAACTGCCACACTGACGCATATAAGCTAAGTGTCATATGGGGGGAAAAATCATTTTACTTCAGGGGCCTTAATTCCCATGCCTGCCATGTTAGGATGCCCACCAGGTAAGGTAAGAGACATCAGCTGCAGGTACCAGACCCCGTGTGTGTGTGTGTGTGTGTGTGTGTGTGTGTGTGTGTCTGTGTGTGTGTCTGTGTGTGTGTCTGTGTGTGTGTCTGTGTGTGTGTCTGTGTCTGTGTGTGTGTGTCCTCTTTTTTTTTTTTTGACAGGGTTTCCCACTGTAGAGCCCTTGCTGTCCCAGAGAACTCATCGTGTAGACCAGGCTGCCCTCACACTCAACAAAGATCCTCCAGCTTCCGCTTTCCCAGTGCTGGGATTTAAGGCGTGCGCTACCACACATGGCTTATGATTTTCCTCTCTATGAGTTCTTCTCTTCCCCAGGATCTCCACACCAGGACCGTCTCCACTCAAGTACCTGCTGAAGTCTGGGAAGGGACCTGTGCTGTTGTCTTCATCAGGGACCTCTGCTGCTAACCCAGTGCCTCTTAGGTGCTCAGAATAGGACCCGGTGACTGAGTAAATGAATGATCTAAATGGGCTCACTCCTAGACAAGGAAGAGAAAATTAGAGGGAGATCAAAAGCTGCAGTATGTGTGAAGATGCTCTATAAACTGTAAAATGGTATGAAAACATTAGGAAATGTTATGATTCTTAATTATTACCTTCGCAAGTCCTCCTGCCAGGAGGAGCAGCCCCTTGGATGCTGGGCGAGCTCTCTGAATGTCATTCCGTTGGGGTGTTGAAGGGATAAGGGAAGAAAGGGGCTTTCCCTAAAAAGGTGGCTGATGTGTTCCCTGGGAGAGGGGGTAGGCAGACTTTAAGACCTGCAGTGTCAACTATTCATTACAAAGGCATAAAGGTATATCCACAGAGGCGAAATCTGAGGATCACTACCTTAGCCAAATAATTCAACTTTCCATGTGGCGGGGACCAGCACTCTGCAGAAGGAATCTAAGGCAGGATGATTGCGAATTTAGGGACAACCTGGACCACCTAGGAAGAATTTTCTCAGGCAAACAAACAACAAAGGACAACACACCATACACACAGGAATAAGCATCTCAAGTGTGAGGGGAAATGACTTCATGAGACCTCCAGACAGGGTAAAGGGGAGAGTTTTGCCTTTGTATCATCCGGCAGAGTATTTTGGTTTCATTTTCAGTAGTTTTTTTGTTGGTTTGCTGTTGTGTGTTTTCCTGTCTTATTGCAGTTTTGTTCTGGGTTTTTGTGGTGCAGGGGATGGAGGCCACACCCTTGCCCATGCTGAGCAAGCACAAAGTCCACCTCGGAGTACTGCCCGCCTGTCTCAGCCATTCAACTTGAGTGTAATCATGAAAAATCAGTAAACAAAAAACAAATTGTGGGACTTCTGAGACAGCTGCTGGACTCTTTAAATAATGGCAGTGTCATTAACCAGTCAGATAACTAAAAACAAAAACAAAATCAAAAAACAAAACAAATAAAAATATCCAGGGGTAGCTCTCCTAGATTGAACAAAACAAAAACACCGAAATATACCAGCCAAATTGTCATGAGTAATAAAAATGAAATAAAAAAAATTTTTAGGTAGTTGGACTCTACATCAAAGAACACTACTGCATTAACGTTAAATTTATTTTTTTAGAAGTATTCTTATTCGGTCCTGGAGAGACAGTCCCGTAGTTAAGAGTGCTCACTGTCCTTCCAGAGGACCTCAGTTCCCAGCACTGAACTGAGGGCTGAGAAACGAGTCTAGAAGATGACACAGAGGTGGCCACAGAAGGACATGGCTGGGACGGGAGCTCAGTCACAGCCGACTTCCCACAGGGTGAAGGCCTCATGCTGATCGCTGGTAGGAGGAGCTCACAACCTTCTGTAACTCCAGCTCACGGTGTCCAGTGCTCTGTCTAGCCTCTGGGCACCTGAATGCACAAGACATACATACATACATACATACATACATACATACATACATACACATACATACATACATACATACACATACATACATGCATACATACATACACATCAATAAAAATATTATTTTAGCCTTTGAGGCAGAGTCTCACTATGTAGCCCTGGCTAAGAACTCTATTTGTAGACCAGGCTGGCCTAGAATTCACAGAGATCCACCTGCTTCTGTCTCTTAGTGCTTAAAAAATACATCTTAAAAATGAAGGCCTATTCTTATTTTTAGTAGCTCCATAGTGAAGTGTCACAATGTATGTGGCTTACTTTGAAATAATTTAGCAAACCAACACATGTATACACATGGCTACTTATGTGCAAGCACACATATGTATGTATTCAGGTCAGATGCACACCACGCAGGTCATACAAGCACAAAGGATAAGGACGGTATAGTGGTTTGAATAAAAATGGCACCCATAGACCCATAAGTTCTGGTATTATTAGGAGGTGTGGCCTTTTTGGAGGAGGTGTGGCTTTGCTGGAGGAAGTACATCATTAGGGGGTGGGCTTTGAGGTCCCAGAAGCTCAAGCCAGGTCCAGTGGCTCTCTGTCTCTTCCTGCTGCCTGCTGATCCAGATGTAGACCTCTCAACTACTTCTCCAGCACCATGTCTGCCTGTATGCCACCATGTTTCTCTCCATGATGATAACACTTTAAACCTCTGAAACTGTAAATTAGCCCCACTTAAATGTTTTCCTTTATGAGAGTTTCATGGTCATGGTGTCTCTTCACAACAATAGAAACCCTAAGTGAAGGACGGTAAACAGACGCTCAGGAAAGGAATACATAGTATTTGTCCAGTCTCCATGTTTTCTGAAGCTTTGAATCTTTTCATTCATAAGAAGTTGGGAGAGATTTAACAGTGATTGAAAAAAAAAAAGAAAAGAGAAAAAAGAAAAAAACTAAGCTTGCCAGCTGAGCCACTGCTCTAATCAGACACATTTTGCCCATTCTGATTCCCTTGACCATCTGTGGCCAAACCACTTTGAAAGCACCTGATCTTGTTTGATTTCACACCGACTTTTTTTTTAATATAAAATTTTATTGGCATACACAGTGATAGGTTTCATAAAGATGTCATCACACACGTATGTTAATTCTCACTTTTCATCACCATGTGACTATCGTTAGACTGTTAGGTCAAGTAGAAAACCCAGGGCTATGTATCACATGAATTTTTGAGGCTGCAAAATCTTCCAGGCTCCTGCTGTGTATTTCTAGGTGTCTCATTGCTTCCTCCTCCTCTCCACCTCACTACCTTCTTTTCTCCTTTCTTCTTTTCTGTCCCCAGTGTCTTTCCACCACTGATCTCCAATGCTTCTAAAAGACCTGGTTCCTGCCCTTAAGCTGCATATATCCTAGATAAGACTTGCTTTGAGCAGAAGTTGATCTCATAGGCAACCTATTCACCACACACAGACCAGACCCCTGAAGCATGAAAGCACAGGTCAGAGAGACTAACTGACATCCTTAGTTATCCAATCCCCGGCCGCAGAGGGAACTGGCTTGTAAGGCAGGAGGGGCTCTGGGTTGTGGCCTGGCCCTGGCTGATAAAATGTAGATCAGCCCTAGTCCAGAATGCCAGGCCATCTGGCAGTTTCTAGACAGCAGGTCCTTGCTGCTTCCAGTCCCCAAGGCCAGAAGTGGGCAGCCTGTCCCAACAGCCACTGGCAAAGAGCCCTTTGCCCTGTGGACAACCAGTCCTGGCCAAGCTTGAGTCTCAGCCATGTGTATCTGTGAGTACCTCGGTGGCATCTTGTAGATTTTATCCTCTGCCTTTTCTCTAGTGTTCCTTGTTCCACAAGTACCTGTCCTTCTTTGTGGGCTGCCCATGGAGATTCTGCTACACAAAGTCTCTTGAGGATCCTGGCCACACCACTGGCTGATGCCTAAAATGTAGAACTGTCAGGAATGACTTATGTGACGGACAGGGTCACACATCAAAAACTTGGTGGGCTGAAGGTTACAGTCTTCCATAACACCAGTGCAGACATAATATTTTTATTAGTTTTACAAAGTCCTGCTCAATTCTAACACATACATACTTCAAACAAAGTGTACAACCTGGGGAGAGACTGTTGGTTCCATTCCCCTGACACTTCCTCCCAAACTTGGGGTTCCTAGTGAAGAGGTCAGCTCAGAAACTTTGGAAAATTCCACCAGACCCCTCCCCTCCTGAAAGAGAAAGGTCATAAGAACATAGGCACTCCCCCACCCTCCAGAAGGGAAGGGCTGGTTACATTCTTCAGACCACAGGGAGGTCCCTTCAGGTAGGGGAGGACCGGAGTTATTCCATGACGGTTGGCCACCTACCCTAACAACCAATCAGTTTAAAAGTTATACTGTTCTGCCAATCACATTGTGCCTAATGGTGGCTGCCCTGTGTGTGGTCATTCTCTCCCATGTGCAGGGAGAGCCCAGCACGCCGGATTAAATAAAATTCCTCTTGCTTTTGCATTAATTCCTGTCTCCACATTGTTCACTCAGGGGTCTCCAGTAAGTTAAGGCTCACCAGAGTCTTACACTAGAACCTTAGCAGCAGCAGCAGCAGCAGCAGCAGCAACAACAACAGCAACAACAAGTATGGTGATAAACACCTTTAATCTCAGCTCTCTGAAGGCAAAAGCAATCAGAACTCTGAGTTTGAGACCAGCCTGGTCTACATAGCCAGTTCCAGGACGACCAGAGCTACAAAGTGAGAATGAGCTCAACAAACAAACAAACCCCAAACAACAACAACAACACCAATAAAACTACAAACATATGGGGGATGGGTGCCTGGGGCCCTCTGCCCTGACTTCTTTGTGTCTGAGTCACCTCCTCAGCTCCCCTCCCACCATGCCAGTGCGTGTTAAAGTCGAGTTAAAGGAGTGGAGCAGGGCTGCTGTGGTGTGGTGGGTTCTGCACAGAGTTGCATTTTAAAGGACAATTAAAGGACAGCTCTTTTTCCCCGAAGTAATGTCCTTTAATATTTTGTTTCTCTTTTTGGCAGTGCTAAGATATAAGTGATAGGAAATGCTGTTTTGGTGTGACCTCCTGCATAAGGTCCCGACAGACCAGGCTAAAAATAAAAACGAGTCGTTTAAAATGAAGTTCCGTGTCACCAAAGTGAGACTAAGCTGTTTATCTGACCTTGTCAGGAATCAGGGCGACAGAGATGATAGCCAAACTCACAGCGGGGCCAGGTTCAGGCATCAGAATAATGAAGGCTAGTGTGCCCTAATCCGAACTCCCCCTCCCCCACAAAGCTACCTGAAGTTAATGAGTCCCTTATATTTTTGTTGCGTTGTCTCTCAGCTCTGCCTTACAAGGCCAGGGCTTTGGAACAGTCAATCTGCTTTTTGTGCCTTGTTTCTGCTTTCCCCTGCCTTTTCTTTCTAGGAAACCGAGCTCATTGCGCTCAGTCCATTGGAACACAGTCTACTCCGTGCAGCAAAAGTGCCTGAATCTAGAATCACAAAGCAAAGGGAAGGCTTTAGACTTGCTTCAATTTTATCCTCTGACAATGTTAAAATGCCCTTTCTTCTCTAAAACTGTGACCCTAGCAGATGGTCATTTGAGTAAATGGTCCACAAAATGGCAAAAAATGATAACCCTGAGTTGGCCCTGACCACCCCTCCTCCAACTCCATGGACAATGGGCTGGTTTGTGTAATCCCTTGTGAGAAACACTGGCTTAGACAGTCTTCTGACTCATCCTCTCCTAAGCTTCCTGACCCTGTCTAATTCCAGCCCCTTGGCTCCTCAGGTCCCCATATTTCTCCCTCTAGAGAACAGCACTCCCTTCCTGGGATTCTGTAGTCACTGTTGGAGACAGAACCCATGGCCTGACCCGTGCTGTCCTGCTGAGCCACATTGTCATTGTCTCTTTTTGTTTGTTTTGAGGCAGAGACTCACCAACTTACCCAGGCTGGCTTTGAACTCCAATTAGACCAGGCAGCCACTCTAAGGTACTTTCTGCTTCAGTGGGGAATCATAGGCTTAAGTCACCAGACTGTGCTCTTCTCGAGATCTTCTGGAAGTCAGGACTGGTTCCAGACTGGTTTCTATGTTTGGCTTCGTGCCTGGCACGTGGTAACTGCTCAATCAATCTCCAAGTGAATGACGAAATATATTAATTCCCAGAAAAATTAAGTTAATGGATAGAATTTCTTCTGCTTTTAGCGTTCTCTCTCACTACATTTTTATTAAATCTTTGGCACCTGTTATTAGTTGTCCACTGGCCAGATGACAAGGAGAATTAGCAAGTAGCAAATGAATGTTAATGGAACCAGACCCAACCCACGGTGCTCAGTTTGACAGATTGGTTTTTTTTTTTTGTTTTTTTTTTTTAATGTAGACAGGTGTTTGGGCTTATGGTTGTGGTTTTATATTGTCTGCTAGTGTCTGTAAATTTAACGTTTTTAAGCAACTTAAGCATAAAGGTGCTAAATATGTAATTTTGTGCTAATTCATAGGCTGCAGCTTGACTTGAATCTATCAATATTGCACAGTGCTCTGCAAGGGCAGTGTAACTGATTGGACAGGCTTGAAAACACTTTAGGTAGTTGGGCTGGGAGGCAGATTCTGGTTGGAATGGGGAACCACAGGGTTACATGGAGCTGGAGCTGCCGGTAAGATTCAGAGAGGAGGGCTGGAGGGGTTCCTCTGAGGTGGAGGTGAATTCTCAGTCCTACCCCACCCCCACCCCCGTTGCTCCCTTCTACTGCTTGAGTCTAAAGTATAATTCTGTTGTTTACCCTTATTGAGGCTTTAGGTGTGTCCATCTTCCACATCTGTGGATTCTGAGGGTGTGGTTAATGTCTAAAACAATTATTTATAATTGGATAACAAAGAAGTGCCTCCCATTCCCTTCTACCACACTCAGCTCAGCTTATATTCCTTCTCTACTTAAAAAAAAAAAAAAATCCAGCCAAAGCTACATAGTATGATCTTGTCTCAAAAATCAAAAACAACAAAAATCTTTCGCAGCCACCGTTTCCAATCTAAACCAAGCTTTGGTTTGGTGATGTAGTCTTTAAGGCCTCTCCAATCCTGAGCCTTGGCAACTCTGGCCATTATCTCCACGGCTTCTACATACCGAGACTGTCAGTCGGCCAAACTGGGCTGACCACTTGATTTTCCAGAGCACCCAGAAATTCGCTCCTACATTCCTTGTTGCCATGTCCCAGTTTCTAGGGATCCCCTGCTCCCTTGATGAACACTACCCTACAGCTTCTTTGACATCTCAAATCTCTTTTAAAGTCCCTAACAGTTTCTGCTTTTTCAGTTGCTACATTTTGTTATCCCAAGTCTATGCTACAAACGTTTGTATAGAATAATCAAGGTAGGAAGATTTGCTCATCTGTGTCTAGACTATGTCTGGCACGTTGTTCCTATTTTGTCTATACCAAATTCAATTTCTGTCCTCAATGATGCTGGACTGGATTCTTCATTTGTTTTGGCAACGCTCTGTATCTTGATTCTTCCAGTTGCAAATCACACGACAGTCAATACAAAAGGGCATTGTCAGTGAGAAAAATATGTAACCATATCATATAAAAAATGTAACATATAAAGAGATCTGGAGGGAGGGAGGCTCCAGGGTTGCACCTGATGTTCAGCAACATCATTAAAGACTGCCAGGCTATTGGCCAACCTTGGTCACACTGTAGTTGCTGCAAGTCCTGTTTCTGTTTGTACACAACAGTGAAAAGCAAAGAAGCCAGTACTTCTACAACTATCTTTTTATGTTTACCAAGAACAAGCCAGAAGACTTGTATATTACTAATCAGAAATACAATGCATTCCTGGCTCGGGAACTGGAATTCTTTTGATTGACTCACATTAGTCAAGATCAACAGCTTTGGTCAGGAAAAATAGTTTACATTAGCCTAAGCCCATGCCCATCACTTGTCTGAACAAGATTAGGCTTATGGTGGTTTAAATGGGAATGGCAAGATAGGCTCATATCTTTGAATGCTTGGTCCCCATTTGGTGGAACTGTTTAGGAAGGATTAGGAGGTGTGGCCTTATTGGAGAAGATAAGTCTTTATTGTGGGAGGCATATTGTCACACTGGAGGTAGCCTTGAATTTTCAAAAAGCCCATGCTATTCCCTGTTAGCTCCATCTCCCTCATGTTTGTGGATCAGATATAAGCTCTCAATTGCTGTTTCAGTACCATGCCTGCTGCCATGCTCCCTGCCGTGATGGTCATGGACTCTCACCCTCTGGATCTGTGAACCTCAAATTAAATGCTTACTTTTATAAGTTGCCTTGGTCCTGGTGTTTTATCACAGCAATTGAGAAGTAACTAAAATGGTGTTGACTCAACGTTTAGAGTCTCTTAGTCAGCTACCAACCTTCACTTGCTTTCTCCAGTTCCCCAAAATGCATTGCTATTGTTTTTCCCATTCCTTCTTTCCAGTGGTTCATGCCTTTTGTGTTTATTGAGTTTAATGTAATGATGTAGAGCTTCAGAGGAGAGTAAAAGCTGGTGTACAGGGAAAGTTGCTAGCTTTCACTGGGAACCTTTACCCTCTACAGGGAGGGATATAATAGCAACGAATACTCCTGGTGTTCCTATCTCCATCTCCTGAATCCTCTAAAATATCCTCATCCATCCTCATCTCTGCCAAGAAATCTCACATTCTTGTACCTACAGCAACCCAGGAAGTTAAATACATTAGTGACTACACTGCCTTTTCTCCAGCATTCTATGTGATACTCTTGCTTCCAACTCAGGCCAGTGTTTACACTTATACTAGGGGCCCAGTCCAATCACTTACTCAGGGACATCATCCATTTGACCGTCTTCCTGTCTCCTGCATCACTGATATTCTCCTCCCTATTAGACCCTTCTCTTACCTAAGTTTGTAGGGTAAAAAGCCAGGGCTCCAGCAGATCTTTTTGACAGGTTATGCTTGGTCACCTGTTGCATTAGGCCAATGAAAGAGAAGAGTGGCCAGGCAGTGGTGGTGCACGCCTTTAATCCCAGCACTTGGGAGGCAGAGGCAGGTGGATCTCTACGAGTTCATGACCAGCCTGCTCTACAGAAAGAGTTCTAGGATAGCAGGGGCTACACAAAGAAACCCTGTCTTGAAAAACAAGAGAGACAGAGACAGAGAGAAACAGAGACAGAGAGACAGAGAGAGAGAGAGAGAGAGAGAGAGAGAGAGAGAGAGAGAAGAGTAACATTGAAAAATCAAAGAGATTTATTCAATGTGATCATATTGGGAAAAAACAAATAAAGGAGTACATCCCCTCAAGTCTGTCTTTGGGGTGTGCTACCATGAGGTTTAGGCTTCATAGGGGAAGAATTAGGAAAGGGGGCAGGAAGTCTCACAATTAAGCAGTCCTGGTAAAGGTGTGGTCCTGCCCATTGTTGTCTCTGTTCTGGTTTGGCAAGATGATTGATTCCAAGAAGTTCTTATCCTTGTCATTACTTGATGGGTTGCTCCAAGATGGTCACTTCTGCTCCAGGACACAACCTCCCTTTCACGAATGATTGCCCTCAACTGGGGATGGCCCATCCTGCCAAGTTTTCTTCTGCCTGGAACTGAAGAGAGTTTCAAGTTTAAGGTGATTGATTTCTGTTTGTAGCCTCGAAGGGGTGGGGCAGGTCTAGAAACATATTCCTTGAGTGATGACTATGCTGACCTGCAGAAATAAGTAGGTGAGCCAAAGTAAAAGAGCCAGACACCCCAGAAGGTGCCAGGCTTTCGTCTGTGTTTAGTTACTTAAGCTGTGTGTGGACCCAAGCGAGGGACTCAATGTTTTTATTTGGTTGGTTTGGTTTAGGAAAGAAGCTTCTAAATGCCTGTTTGACTTCTGTCTACAGACAACATGCTCTGAGCCTTAAACACTCTCTTAACCTCATGTCCTTCTCTTGCTATGAACCATTTCTCTTTTCCACTTGTAAAACAGAAATGTCTAGAATTTCTCGAAGGTTATCCGTCATCTTAATTCTAGCTCCTTCACTCCGTTCTTTCTGTAGCTTCTCCTGGGCAGGCCTCCACACTTGCTCTGCTGAAACTTTCAAAGCACCAAAGCATTCACTGGCCAAGTCCAGTAATCCATTCTTGGTCCCCGCCTATTTCAGTTACTCTTCTCGTTGACTGGGTAAAATACCCATCAAAGCAACTTAAGGGTTTGTTGGGCTGGAGGTTTGAAGGCGTGTAGTCCATGACAGTGGGGAAAGCATGAGGGCAGGGCTTGGATCTGCAATGAAGGAGCAGGTAGAGATGAATGCCAGTGGACTGCCGGCTTTCTCCTTTGTATTCATCCAGGAACCCAGTCTATGGGGGGTGGAGACACCCACATTTAGGGTGACTCTTCTGTTTTCTGTAAAGCCTTTCTGGAAACACCCTTGTAGACACCCCAGAAATGAATTTCCACAGTGGTTCTAAATCTAATCAGGTTGATGATGAAGATGAGTCATCACAGCCTCTTATGTAATTACTTAGAGATTTTCAACACAATGAGGTCTCCTTTCTCCCAGAAACTCACTGGGTTCTGTGTTCTCACAGGTGCCGAGTGTTTTATCTTCTTGTCACATGTACAGAGTCCTCCTTCCTTTTCAGGTGCTACTGTGCTCCAGGTCTCTGTCCGTAGGCTTTGTCCTTCCTCGATGTTTGCATCACCCTTGTGATTAAACTATTGTCCATATGCTGAGGACTTTCAATGTGTCTTTTCAGTCTGGATATCTTTCCTGGATTCTAAACTCAGCCAACCATCTGCCTACATGGCACCTTAATTTAAATGTCCACCTAACATCTCAAATGTCACATCATTGTACCAGTTACTTATGACTACTAAACAGTGTGAATTTTAGTGACAAATTGGGCTTGGCTCAGCTCCATGACTCTGACCTCCCCTGGTTTTACCCATACCTAAGAAGTCCCCTGAAGCAGTACTGAGTCTGGGTGGTTTATGAGGTCCATTTACTGGGCCTGCTCGTAACTTTGCCTCCTCTTTTCCTTCAGTGGTGTTCCAGTAGAATAACCAGAAGTCCTCACATGATTAAAGGCTGCATTCAAAGTAACACACCAGTATGTAGATCCCAGTGAGTGATTCTGGAGGGGCTGGTAAAGTTAATACTCTCACAAAGTCCAAGAAAAATTGATAACATCTGCCATCTTCTACTCCACTGTTTAGTTAGGGTATTGTTGCTGTGAAGAGACACTGTGACTCTTATAAAGGACAACATTTAATTGGGGCTGGCTTACAGTTCAGAGATTTAGTACATTCTCATCATGGTGGGAAGCATGGCAGAATGCAGGTAGATATGGTGCTGGAGAGGTAGCTGAATTCTAAATCGTAGTCCACAGGCAGCAGGAAGTCACTGAGACAGTGGCTTGTCTTAAGCTTCTGAGACCTCAAAGCCCACCACCACTGGCACACTTCCTCCAACAAGGCCACACCTATTCCAACAAGGCCACACCCTAATAGTGCCATTCCCTCTAAGCCCTTTGGAGCCATTTTCTTTCAAGTTACTACAACCACCAAGCCCAAATCTGCTTCACTTGGTATGGGGACACCTCAAATCCTGTGTTTCCACTGAGAGGTTTTCACTGGGACCTACAGAATCTGAACAAGCAGACTGTATTAGACGAAAAGCACACTCTCGTAGACAGGAACAGAAGGGGGAGGGTCAGCCCACGGGGCCTCAGGCTTCATGGACTTTTTTTTTTTAACCTTTGTGTTAACGTTTGTATTTTTCATGACAGGATCTCACTATGTAGCCCAGTTGGCCTGCAACTTGGTATGTAGACCAGACTGGCTTCAGACTCAGAGATATCCACCTGCCTCTGTCTCCTGAGCATTGGGATCAAAGGGAAGCATCATCAGGCCTGATCAGTCTCCATACTTAGAGCTTGTTCTGTGTCATTTAATCCTATCCTCTACCTGTCTCCTGATTCATCAGCAGCTTTAAGATCGCCTGTTTTGAAGTTTATCTCCTCCAGTGCAAGTCCCCACTCACACTCAGCTTGCATCAAGATGCTGAGGATTTTGTGACCAGATCATGAGGGGTTTTTGTCGTTGTCTGCTTGGGTTTTGTTATTGTTGCTTGTTTGTTGGTTTGTCTTTGTCTTTGTTTTTGTTTTTTGAAACAGAACTCTATGGAGTCATGACAAATGGAGCTCAACAATGCAATATAAGGCAGACGAATACATGGGTGTCATTAGCAGAGGATCCTTCATCACATGTCCTTTCACGTGCTTACTTTAGCAAAACATCCTTTCACCTGTGTCCGCTTCAGGGAAACACTGCTTCATGTGTTTGCTCCAGCAAAACTCCATCCGACACAAATGACTTTCCAAAGAATCCTTAAGTTTCCACTTAGTTTAGATTTGTTTTGTTTTTAAGCAGGGTTTTGTTCTACTGTCCACGATGGCCCTGGGAAGCCCCACACCAAGTACTCTGGTGCTCCTTTACTCTCCTTGTGGCTCTTTTCAAAGCATTTTCCCATCATCTGATGTGCTTTATAGTTTAGTTTTTTTCTCCTTTAATATGTCACACATTTCAGTTATTTATTGGCTCGTTTGTCCTTGTGGAGTGTTAGTTCCATGAGGGCAGGGTGTCTTTCTGTCTCTTCTTCTTTCAGCGGCACCCAGAATAGAACACACTGCACTTAGCAGGCACCAAATCACGTTTGTTAAATGGCTGGTCCTGAGCATGTCCTGTGTGCTGTTATTTCCCGTGCTAACTACACCAGTCACTCTTTTCAATAGCGTGACAAAATGGCCGACAAAGGCAACTTAAGGTGGATGTGTGGGTAATGCTTCTTATCAGGAAGCGATGGCTGCGGGAGCAGGCTATAACTGGTCAGTGTGTTTGCCCAGGGGAAGCAGGGTGATATGACCCCAGTGCTCAGCTCACTTCTTTTTGCAGGGATCAGTGCCACCCATATTCAGGGTGTGTCTTCCCACCTCACACTCTCAGGAAACCCCCTCAGAGACACACCGCTGGATGTACCCTACGTAACTCCAAGTCAGACTGACAGTGAAAACAAGCCACATCTCTAACCCTGCTCCAGATAAAGCAGATGTTCTGGACTTCATTCTGCAGATGATTACCTCATTCTCCCAGGGGCTGGAGAGATTGCTCTGTGGTTAAGTGTTTGCTGGTCCTCTAGAGGCTGAAGTTCTGTCTCCAGTATCCACATTGAATAATTCTCAGCCTCTTCAGTCATACACACAGACATATTCAAATACATACAACTATAATAAATCTTTTTTTAAGTGAGGAAGGGGGTAGAAATGGTTCGTCAGTTAAGAACATTTGCTGGTTTTCATTTTTGCAGGACATAGGTTTGGTTCTCTCAGTACCCACATGTTAGTTCCATTAATCTAAAAAAAAAATAAAGAAGAAAGAGAAAGTTCTAGCTGGGCAGTGGTGACTCACACCATAAACCTAGCACTGGAGAGACGGAGACAGGCAGACCTCTGTGAATTCAAGATCAGCCTGGTCTACAGATCTGGTTCTAGGACAGCAAAGGCTGTTTACACAGAGAAACTCTCTCTCTAAACACCAAAATCAAAACAAACAAACAAACAAACAAAATTTCCGAGGCCACACAACCAAGGTGAAGAACCGAGACAATGGAGCTTCAAGGATGGATGCTCTCTCTGGCCCGGCTGAAAGGGTTAGGGTTTGCCTCAGAGTCAAGCTCTCTCTGGCCTGCCCTTCCCCAGCTTACCACAGGCAGGGAGGGACTTTCTCAGGAATTCCTTTGTATGACTGGAAAGCTTTTTCCAGAAGGGGGAAAAAAAAAGGTAATTAATTGTCTTCTGTCTGCTCTGGAGGAATCTCACTGAATAACCAGGAAAGCTTAAGTCTCCCTAGAAAGAGAAGGAAGTATCTCAGCCCAAGAACCGGTTGCCTAGACCCACCTCTGACAGTTCTTTCCCAAGATGGGAGAGGTCACTCCAGAGACTTCATCTGCATAATAAGATGACCTTTCTTGCATCCCAGTGTTCAAGCTCGGAAGTTACTTAAGCCTTCACCATGTGGCCCTTGGGGGAGACTCAGAGCTTATACGCACTGTGATTTCTTTCTACCTCCTGTTCCTGTTAATGAATTTATAGTCCTTTTCTTTCTATTAATCTGTCTATTGTTGATACAATTTAATGAACCTTTGAGGGGCAGGAGAAACGTTTTTTACCCTTCCACCAGTGAAATCGAATTTCTTAGTTGTTTTAATTTTTTTTTCCTTCCTGTTTCTGTGATAAAATATCCTGACAAGAGCGACTTAAGGAAGAAAAGGTCTGTTCTGGGTCCCAGTTGAAGGCATTCCAGTGGGGAAGACAAAGCCAGAGGAGCTTAAAGCAGCTGGTCAGAGCGCATCCACAGTCAAGTGACTGAGGGCAACCCATGGAGGCTTGTGTTCCGTTCCCTGTTCCCATTTCACACAGTTCAGGATCCCCTTCCACAATTAGGATTTTGCACACCAATTAACATAATCAGGATAATCCCAGTCAGGCTTGGTGGAGGGGGCAAATGTCTTTAATTCCAGCACTTGGGAGGGAAGCAGAGCCATCTGGGTCTTTGTGAGTTAGTTCAAGGCCAACTTGGTCTACAATTCAAATTCCAGGCTAGCCAGGATTACTTAGTGAGAGAAGGGTAGGAAGGGGGAGGGGAGAAGGAAGGTCCCTCGGAGGCATGGCTAGAGGCTTGCCTTTCAGTTTAAGAATCTGTCAATTTGATAGTTAACAGAGGAAGTGCCGTCTGAGTTAACTGTTGAGCATAATGTCACCTGTCTTCATCTGTCCCTTCTTCCTATCCTCGCAGAAGGATGGCCAGCTCTGTGGCCCTCTGATTAATATAAGCGTATTTGTGTGGTAGGATATCTGACTACCTCGCTCTGATTCTGTTACTATAAATCAGCAGCGATGAAAGCAAAGGAAGAAGAAAAAGGGAGAGGGAGAGGTAAAACATGCATTCGTACAGAAATCAGAAGAGAAAAAGATGGAGAAGCTGGTTGAGGAGATGATGTCTTAGGATCATAAGGGTCCTAGTGTACAGTTGAGAAAAAAAACACATAGAAAAATCCTTCAGGGAAGGAACCTCGGTTCCTGCTCTCCTTCTCGTCCTCTGCTTGCAGGTCTCCACACATGTCCTGCTATCTGGTTCTTCCTTATTTTCTCCTGGTGACAATGGCCAGTCTCCCAGACAGCAAGTGTTTATCAAGCAGCAGCTGCTGAACCTTTGGCACAGATCTCCCCTTGTCCATTCCTACTCCCAATGACTCTGTTCTCTTTCCCCCATAGCAGGCCTCAGGCAAGATCAGGCCTCATTCAAAATAGCAGGCCTCATTTGTGGTGGAAACCACAAATGTTTGTGAACCCCTCCACCATGAAGCTAAAATAGCTCTGAGGTGAGGATGAAAGGAAGACCAGTTTGCCTGCCTGACATCTGGTGGTCAGGGGTAGCTAGGGGAGTTACTGAGGGATTCCACAAGGCAGCGATTACTGTAGTAAAGGGTGTTTTGCACACACACACACACACACACACACACACACACACACACACGCACACACACACACACACACGCACACACACAGAGAGAGAGAGAGAGAGAGACTCACTCACACATGAAGGAAAAAATGGTTTTGAACAGCTCAGGACCAAGACAGATGGCTGTAGTTGATAGAGTCTGGAGAAAAATAGCATTTCCTGCATTTGGGTTATCATATGAGCGATCACTAAAAAAATGGCTTTGTTCTGTGCTGGATTCTCTGGGCAATTAATTGTGGAAGATCTGCTGTGAGGTCCCTGCTGGGTTTGAAATACTTCAGACATATTTCACAGATATCCGTGGTTACTTCAGTCCTCCCTCCCTCCCTTGCTCTTCCTCCTCTTTTCTTTCCTTTTCTTTTTTCTTTCTTTCCCTTCTGTTCCTCTGTATTAGCCCCTTCCCTTTGGTTTGACCTTTCTTTTCCCAGCAATCTTCTTCCTTTTCTGTGGTTCCCCAGCCCTCATCCATAAATAGCAAATCATAAGTAAGTAAAGAGAAGGGGAAGATGAGAGAATCATTGGGTGCTGTGAAAGTTACAAGCGACCTTAGGGGAAGCTTGTTGGCATCCATATGGGATAATTTGTACTGTGAGCTTAAGGTCCTCATGTGGGCTCCTAAGCACCCAGGCAGCACTGGAGTCTGGGGGGGTTGGGGGGTGGGGCTGCTGCTGCTGTTTGCTTTCCAAGTGCCCCTGGGACTAGGCTGGGTATAGGATTTGGAGATCCCCAGCAGATGGTCCTTCCCAGCTCTGATAGATGAACTAAAGAGAGTGATCAGTAATTAAAGTTCTTTGTACAAGTCAAAACAAAAAGTTTGATCACTAGAGTCTGTGTGAATCACCTCCCACAGCTGCTAAGGAGAGAGTCAGATACTGTGGTCAAGTCACCCAACTTGAAAACTTACAGTTTCCTCACCCCAGCTACCTAAGCAGCATAGAGCCCAGGGGCTAGTGGCTCACTCTGTGGTGAAAGCAAGTTCAAGGGCATTCGTTCATGGGATCAGTTAATTATCCCAAATCCATTCTGTAATGTTTCTGTTGCGTGCCTGCATGCTTACACAGTCACAGTGGGCAGTCTCTGACCTCGTGGAACTTCCTAGGAAAAAAAACCACACATTAAACAAAGAGCCTAAGTCAGTGGGAAAGCAGGGCTCTGGACATCTCTACCGAGCACAGTGCTGGTGAAGTCATAAACTCACTCTGGAAGAAGGGGAGGAGAGGTGTTTTTTTTCCCACTCATAAAAAGGACGAGAGTTTGCCAAGCTAGTGGCAGCAGCCGCAGAAGGCAGCACTCACCTCACAGAGTACCTGGCGCACACACAGGCACGGCTCAGAAACCGCAGCTTGCTGGTAACTCCAGTTCATAGCAGGCAGAACCAAGAGTATAGGGAAGTTGGAGAGCAGTCTAGGAGCCTGGAGAGGTGCTCAGAAGCCGCCGCGGGAGGAAACCTGAGTCTTACCTAAGCACGTGGCAGCCTCAGAAGGCTCCTGTCTAAAGGGCACTTTAGAAACATGTGCACCCTTTTGGGATTGTTTTTTGTTTTGTTTTGTTTTTGTTTTGAGTCAGGGTCTTAACTATGTAGCCTAGGCTAGCCTAAACTGGCACTTATAGTATTACTGCCTCAACTGCCTGGAGTCCTGAGATAAGACGCATACTTTGGAAGGACAGAGAGAAGAGAGTGAACATTCAACATAAATTAAGCCTTGTCACTTTATGGTTCTGAAGTATCTCGTGGTCCCCCCTCCCGCCCCATCCCCACACAGAACAAAACCCAGAATCCCCCAGGAGCCACGTCATCTGCATTTGCCTTCTTCCCATACCTCCCTCCTGCCTCTATCATTCTCACCACTCTAACTTTCTCTAATAGGCCAAGCCTGGCCTTCCCAATTGTCCTCTTAGCCATGAAAGCGCCCCCATTCATCCTAGTAAAGGTTTGTGTTTCTTCAAACATTGTTTGATCTTCTCTTTTTAAAAAATACATGGTCTCACAATAGGCCGGGATGACCTGGAGCTTGCTATAGACCTGGCTGACCTTGAACTCAGAGATCCCCTTGCCTCAGCCTCCTGGATGCCACCACCTCCAGCTTTGACAGCATCTCTCTTTGCTAACTTGTCCTCTCTCTCTCTCTCCAGCTAGATTTTACTTATTTATTTGACTAGGACTTATTGAGCACAGGCTGTGCATTAGCCTTGATTCTAAGTGTTGAGCATACCCTAGAGAACCAGGCAGGGTAGAACTAGCTTCCATCCTCCTGGGAAGATACACAATAAACAGAGAAGCACACAGAAACAGAATCCCACAGGGATAGAAATCAGGACAGCCTTTTTTGTTGTTTTGTTTTTGTTTTCATTAAGATTTATTTCTATTTATCTATATATGTGTCTCTGTGTGTCTGTATGCTGGGTTCATGTGGGAACGGATGGAAGCCAGGAGATGGTATTGGATCCCCTAGAGCTGGAATCACAGGTAGTTGTGAATTGCCTGATGTAGGTGCTGAAAACCAAATTTGGGGTCTTCTGTAAGAGCAACAAGTGCTTCTAACTGCTGAGGGATCACTTCAACCCCAAGGATTACCTTCTTTAATACCCCAGGACAGAGAGCACTGCTTTCAGTAAACTGAATATTTAGTCTTTCTCCTTTTCAAAAGATGAGTATCTTGCATCTGTGTTATCTTCCAGTATTGTTGAACACCCGATGTTCCAACTGCTTTGCTGGTTCACTGTTTCTCTTTTTCCCCTTCTTCAATAGGCAACGTTTAGGCATGTGAAGGGTTAAACACACTTGCTTGTCATTCTGGAAATATAATCGGCATCTATCATATTACTGTTATGGGAAAATATGCTCTGAGTTCCAAATAATTAACTTGCAAGTGAACTTTGAAACTGTCAGCCAGGCTCATGTATATTTGGGAGAGGTTTTGCCAAAGTCTTTGCACTCTTTTATGGGGAGAGGCAGCATGCCAGGCAAATCAGCCCAGACAGCCCCGGTGATCATGGGGTAACAGATGTCTCAGAAAAAACACCCCATCCAAAGGCTCTGCTAGGCTTTGTGCTTAATGTTGGGATTCTTAGAATCTCAGACCTGTGCTGACACACCTCCCTGTGTACAAGGATGGCATTGTGAGCCAACGTGTTTTCTTCATGAGAGGGACCAAGATAAAATTCTTCAGAGTTCTTCACATGGCTAAAAGTGGCAGCCAGCCTGGGCACTTGGCCCAGCAGCCCTGCGACACGGAGCCGGAGAAAGCTTGGGGATCAGCCAATCGAATGCTGGGAAGTCACTCTGACATGACAAGCAGCGTGGCATCTAGCCTACCTGCAGCCTCAAGGGCCTCTCAGTATTCTAGCAAAGGGAGGAACCTCACAAAGGGAAGAGCTGGGTATAAGAAGGAGGTGATCTAAGGCTGTTAGATTACAAACAAAACAAAAGAGACTGTGCCGAGATTGTGAGTCAGGAAAGGGGACCAGTCAAATGCTCAATGTTTGAGGCTAGGAGCAAGGATGTTCTCTAGACCATGCTTGGGATTAACACTGGCTTTTCTGACTCTTTGGCTCCATGTGATGCTATGTAGCCTAGAGGCTCCTTAGTCAAACCAGAGAGGATGTGATTGGGAATCTGTTTTCAGTCTTTCTGTTGCTGTAAAACACCTCCTAAAACCAGGCACACACCTGTAGTGACAATTTCGGAATATTGGTTGCTTTCAAAAACACAGAAACACTATAAGAATATGTTTTCCTCTTAATTCCAGGTGTGGGACATGGGGCTGCCAGCACTCAGGAGGCAAAGTCAGGTGGATCTTTGTGAGTTTGAAGTTAGCCTGGTCTATATAGTGAGAAATATATCCCCACCCCCCAACACACACACACACCACCACTACCACTACCAGAGGATTAAAAAAAGGACTGGGTGATTTATAAATTTTCATTTAGCTTGTGGTTTGGGGGATCTAAGACAGTGGCATTGACATGGGCTTCTGGTGAGGGTCCTATGACATACATACATACATGTTAGCAAAGGAGAAGGGAAGTGGGGATGTGCCGGAAAGCTTGTGTGGGAGACCTAGCTAGAGGGGAAGCAGCAAGCTCTACGCAGCCTGCTTTCTTTCCTACGCAGCCTGCTTTCTTTCCTATAGCGTGACCCCCCTCACAGAGGTGGAGCCCCCATGATCTAATCACCTCTTCATGGTCCCACCACCTCTTACCAGGATGCCATTGGCAGCCAAATTTCAAGAAACCACATTCAAACCATAGCCAGTACATCCCAACATTTTGGCCTTTAAAAGTTTTCTGAAGCCAAGTTTCAAGCAGGTCTTGAGAAATAGACTCTTCTAGATTGGCCAGGGGACCTGTACTTGTTTTGGTTTGATAAGACAGGGTTTCTCTGTGTAGCTCTGGCACTGACTCTGTAGACCAGGCTGGCCTCTGAATGCTGGGATTAAAGGTGTGTGCCACCACCACCCATTGAACCTATACTTTTAACTGTGTCTGCAGTAGCTCATGCATAGTCAGTTTAAGACTTTCTAGCTAGTATAACCAACCTCATTTTTCAGAAGTTGGGATCTAGAGGGTTCTTAGAGCATCATTTAAAGATCAACATCTGGATGGGAAGCTGGAATTTCTGACTCTGGGCCCATCGCACATTGGAGATTGGTAAGTACACGTTAGTATAGAGAATAGCTTGTGAGGCACTCGGCTAGGTTCTTTCCACTTATCAGACCAGTAACACTTGTCAACCTCACTTGAGGGTGGCTTCTACTGTAACCCACATTTATAAAGATGAACCTCGTGCAACAAAGGATAAGTAGCTGAACATGGAGGCTCACACTCAAAATCCTTGCACTTGGGGCATAAGAACTGCTTCAAGTTCCAGGCTAACATAGACCACATAATGAGTTCCAAGAAGTCTGGGATACAGAGTAAGAACCTATCTCAAAAACAAAACAAAACATAAAGCTTGATGCAGAGTTAGGTGTTAATAAACACGGGCATGGGCACTTGCATTATCTTTTAGAACCACTGTTCTCTATCAGGAATGAAAGAAGCAAGCTCAGTTTTGTGGAGAATGGAGAATGTTCTCTCAATAAAATCAGACTTTCCCCTCTGGGCTAATCCAGCCATCTGAGCTCCAAGAGGCAAACCTACTCCCTTCTGTAACGCTAGGTGGCGCATCCCAGGTTCTGAGCACCCACCTGTGGGCGAAGCCTTTGGGGACTACCCACTCTCTACCCTGGTCTCGAGATATTATAGTCTCTGTGTGTTTGAAGACAGATGGCAGCCAGTGTAAGCTATTCCTAGTCTCAGCTCCGGGGATCCTTGTCTGTGTAGGAGGGTAATCACTGAGGAAGGCTGGCTTTCGGGAGAACTGTTCGGCACACACCTCGAGCCTTGCTTAGGCTGAGCTGTGCGGTAGGAGCCTCTGCTCTTTTCACAGGACACTTCCTGGCTCATTGAAGAGCAGTCCACACTAACAGTGGAGCGGTGGGGGTGGGGCTTAGTCTGTGCCTGCTATCTTTAGACAAAATGCTTTGCCCCCAACTTTCTTTCATGTGACAGGGTGACTTTGGTAGACAACTGTTTATGTTTTCCCTTAAAACTTGAACATTGTTGCTGTTTTGGTTTATAATTGATCCTTTTGATTATAACTGTCTGTGAGTCTGGAAGTCTCAAACTCATAGAATCTCTTGGTCATACCTTATCCAATAATGAATTTTGTTCCCCACAGCATTTAATTTAAACACTGGGTCTGTGGTGCAGGCAAGCCTGTAACCTCAGCCACTCAGAAGGCTCAGGAAATTCTAGATCAGAGTGGGTAACTTAGCACCCCTGTCTCAAAATCAAAAGGGGACTGTGCGTGTGTATCAGTGGTAGAGTCCTTGCTTAGCGTGAAAGCAGGCCTCTTCAGTCCCCAGGATCATCAAAGCAACAAGAAAGAACACGCTAATTTTCAGCCAATAAAGGTAGGAAGAATTTGGCTGTTGATATGGTTTAGTGGGCAAGAGGGCTTGCTGCCAATCCTGATATCCTGAGTTTGACATCCAGAACACACATGGTAGAGGAGAGAAATAGATCCTATACGTTGTCCTTCCATCTCCAAACATGCACACAAAATAATAGACGTTTTAAAGAATTAGAAGTCAGGAAGAATTCTAGGAAAGTCTAGAGCTCCTGATTCTCTTGAAGTAGGAAATTCAGGGAGCAGGATTCCTTCCTGCCCAATGGTAGTACTGGGTTGGGATTCTTAGGGGCTATGTCTTCAGTGTACCCCACCGCAGCTCCCCTTGTGCTATTTCTCCATCTGGCTCCATCTGAGTAGAGTTCCCTGATGGAGGTTAAGGGGTCTTCTAAGACTCACAAAATACCTGCCTCGTTCCAGGTCAAGTCAGGAGAGGATTGGAAGTTGAATTGTAAAGTGTTGTGAAGCAAGCCACTAAGATGCAGATGATGGTGTGGTGGGTGAATGGTGTGGGTAGATGGTGTGGGTGGATGATGTGGGTGCATGGGGTGGGTAGATGGTGTGGGTGGATGGTGTGGGTGCATGGGGTGGGTGAATGGGTGGGTGGATGGGGTGGGTAGATGGGGGTGGGTGGATAGGGTGGGTGAATGGTGTGGGTAGATAGTGTGGGTGGATGGTGTGGGTGCATGGGGTGGGTGAGTGGGTGGGTGGATGGGGTGAGTGGATGGGGTGGGTAGATGGGGGTGGGTGGGTGGGGTGGGTAGATGGGGGTGGGTGGATGGGGTGGGTAGATGGGGTGGGTGGGTGGTGGCATAGGATGGATTTGCCGACGTGTCTTCTGTACCTTCCTTTCTGTTGGTGTCTTTGCTTCCCTAAAGACCCTGCCCAGCTCAGTTCTGACCCTGCTGCTGGTCTCCTGCAGGGGCCACCAGCTTCCAGCTCACACTGACTTCATCTCATTGCCTCTGTGTCTGGGAGGCAAAGGAATTCTTTTAATTGTGCCTTTCTCTCCCTGTCCAGCAGTTAGCACAATTCTCTGTACAATCCTACATGTGGAATGTAAAAGGAACCCAGAGCTGGGAGTCTGCTACGGTGGTGCAGGCCAAAGGCTGAAGGAGAAAATTGCCTGGCATCCAGGTGGTGGAATTGGGCAGATCAAGAAGGGAAAACCTGGGAACAGACAAGGAGTTATGGAGTGTAAAGGGTCAAGACTGGAGGGGTAGGGCAGTTTGATAAGGCCAGAAAACAAGCTGGCTGAGATGGACCCTCAAGAAGATTCCTTGCGCGTGCTTTCTCTCCCCTCTCTTTAGTTCTCCAGAGAGTGCAATGGAAAGGCTTCCAGCCATTTGTCACAACCTGAACATGCACTACCCTTTGCCGAGCTGTGTTGCTCACCTAACTCACCTGCACCATGTCTGAGGTCTCTGTCTGTCAACTTCCTTCCTCTTCTATTCCCACTGAGCTGCTTTCTCAGTAGCCCATGACCCAAAGTGTTTCCCAGACTGCAAGGGTCTTGGTCCTCTCTGAGCTTCTCGGATCACACTCCTCCCAATTCTCCTTTATGCTATGTTAGAAATACTTTTAATTTCAGAACAGGTTAGCCTGCCTAGCACATGCCATCTCCTCCAGCTGGGGCTCTTCCTTCAGACAGTGTCATTTTTCTCCTCCTCCCTGGCTCTAAATCAGGTTTCTGTTCTAATACCTCTCTGAGAAATCCTCCTTCACCATCCTACCTAGAATAGAATTTCTCTCCCCACCTCACCCACTAAACACACACACACACACACACACACACACACACAGACACACTATTCCGTCACCTTACTTTCTTTAGAATGCATGCCGTTGTGTTATATGTTTATTTGTTTCATTGTCTGTGACCCTCACAAGAAGGTACTAAGACAAGAGAGCAGAGACATTGCTTCACACGTAGATATTTAGGAAATAAACAGAGGGATCCAGCAGGCAAGAGCTGAGAGACACCAGGGCTACCGTTGTCTTGGGGCAAAGAGGGAATATGTAACATACAAGAGGAGATTTTTTAAATACAATACTTTAAATATGTGATAAATATTCAATTTGATATGATAGGCATATTTATAGTTCAATTACATATGCAGATCAAATGCCAAGAGTTGTTTGGGGATACATGATAATTATAGGGCAGACTGCCTTCAAGAAATTTACAGCCAAGGGGGGAGGGGAAGGACAGATAAAGACTTCTCAGTTATCTGGGCATCCCCTGTGGCAAGATCTTCATTGTCTTGTACAATAGAGGTATTGAATTTGGGGGGATGAGTGAGTTATCAGTATATTCATTTTGTGTATAGCTATATGCCCAAGTGTGTAGAACCCAGAGGACAACAACCTCAGGCATGGTCCCTCGAGTACCAGCCACATTTTTGTTTTGTTTTGTTTGAACGTGGATTCTGGGGACAGACTCAGGCCCCCACATTTCCATGGCAGGCCCTTTAGCAAAGGAGCCATCTCCCCGGCCCATCAATGTATTCTTTCAGTACAGTGTTTTGCTGTCATGCAGTCCAATAGGATGAAAACACTTTGTGAGCTCTTCTCTGAGTTCTGAAGTCCGCTGGTTGTTTCTTTGGACATGGCTGTCAATCAGATAAAGGGCTTGGACCCCTCAAACTCCAACCTTCATCCATCTGTTTCCTCTGAATCCTGATCTCAGACACTGAGCCTCTCTCACACTCACCTAGACATTCCATGAAGTCCACCCCCAGACGTCAAGACCTCTCTGTCCCGGTAGCTACCTGTGTGGTTACTTCCGTTTCCTGGATTTTTCAGCCACCCTGCTCCACAATATCTTCAGACTTCCGGAAAACTCTCCTACCCACCCTCTACTCCTAGGTTAAGTGGTTTTTCCTAAACTGCAGCTCTGATTGCCACTCAGACCATTCAGGGGCTTTCTCTTGGAAGTGAGCTTTGGTGCCCCTCTTCTTGTCAGTCTTCCCTTCAGTCTAGTGAGGGCCACACAGGGCTTTTTCTCATAGGTACTGAGTTTTTCCTCTCTGGGCATATAAAGTTATGTTTCCAGGGCCCGTGATTGTCCTCTGTACCTCCTTCTCCCTTGTCCCATGGTTTTATACTCCTTTTCTGAAGGAGAAGGCTTCCTGGGCCTTACCCTGCCCAGCATTTCACCCCAGGAACACCCCAGGGTTGGAAGCCTTCCTCCACACCATTTATGCATGGTCTACTATTAGTGTTCCCAAGTAGATCACAAGTTCTGTGAGGGCAGTGCAATTCACCCTGCTCCTGCTCCTGTAACGAGTCGTTTTTTTAGCACCTTGTGTTTGATAATATTGAATAAATATGGAGGCATTTGCACGGATAGCACTGTTATAAAATAATGACAGTTCATTTTTTTAACTGAGTGCTTTTGACGTATGAGGCATTCCGCTAAGTGCTTTATAAGTATAACGTGGACACCTCACACAACCCTCTTAATCAGAGGTCATTTACTCTTTGTAACAGATGAGCAAACTGAGGCACAGAGAGGTTAAGCAACACAGAGGCTAACTAATGCCCACAGCTACGAACCGAACCCAGGTTGTCTCTGGGGTCCAGATTCTATGCTAGAGTGAAGCACAATGTGGAGGTTCGTTATAAAAATAGATTCAAGTCTCCAGCGAAGCGTTTTGCTATTGTTTATCGGGCAAAAGATGTGTCCCCCGGAGCCTGGGCTTTGGGAAGGGGCCTTGGTGCGCGAACCCGGGGTTAACTTTCCATCAGCTCTTCCCAGGTGGTCCGCAGCTGCGTGCGGGTGCAGCCAAAGAGCTCCGGGGCGGTGGGCGGGGCGTGCCGGGGGCGTGTCCCCGTGAGGCCCCCGCCTTCGCCCCTGCTCGCCTCTCGGGGAGCTGCGGGCCAAGCCGGAGCTGGAGGGCGGGGCCTGGGGCGGGGCGGGAGCAGGACGGCCTGAGCCGCTGCGGGAGGCGAGGAGGAAGCGGCGCGTCTTGGGAGGCGTGCGGGACACAGACGGGCGAACGTTCGGTTGCTGGGAGCTGCGGGGCCCCGGGCGAGGTGAGCGCGGGCAGGTGCGGATCGGGGTCGGGGGCGCGGGGACCGTGGCGTGGCGATCGGCTTCCCGCCCCGGGCCCAAGCCCCTTTCTCCGTTGGACCCGGATCGCGGAACGGGCTCAGCCTGCCGCAAGCGGAGCCCCGAGCCCCCTTCTCGGAGGCTTTTCTTTGCCAGTGTCTCGGACTCAAACGCCGAGGAGGTAAAACAATAGCGGGCCACCTGGGACGCGGCGCGCCCCGGCTCCCACGGCCGGCGCCCGGAGTCGCGGCCCCGCGCCAGCCCCGTGGCGACCCGCGCTGCCGAGGGTGGGGCTGCCCGCCGCGCCCCACTTCGTAGACCACGATGGAAAAAGCCCGCGCGCGAGAGAGGCATTTGGTGAAAGTGTTTTGAGAACAATCATAATTGCCCTGCTCTGGGCGGGGAAACTGAGGCGTAGGGCACGGAGGATAAGATTTGTACAAGGTCAGGATGCACACATGGGCTGCCCTCGCCCAGGGAGAGGACCCTGGTGACTCGGCTGGCCAGTCGGGCGCTTTGGCCTCTCTCGGTTTTGCGTTGGTTGTGTCGGCCTTAGATAAATGTCTGTTGTGTTTGTTTTAGGAGTCTGCAGGCTTTTGTGGGACCACTCTCGAGCCACCAAATGCCAGCTTACTTCGTGTGCCCTGGGAGGTTCTGGGGCAGGTGACGGCACTGTGACCTATCACCATGGATGGAGATGGACTTTTTGATGAAGAAATCCAAAGTGTCTTTACCAGTCAGGGTGTTTTGGCTGTTTTGGGTTTTGACAAAACCAGCCTGGTTCCCTTTGGGGGATCTGAGTGAGAGATCTCAGACACCTTCACTGCGAAGCCAAGGACATTTCTGTATAATCAGCGCATGAAAGGATTTTCTCAGACTCTCTTTCCTACCATTTTCCTCGAGGATTAATCCACCAGAATCCACAGTTCCGGTGGAGACTGCAAGGCATATACAATGTGGCTGAAACCTAGAGCGCCGTTGGAATTACTCTGGACCCTGCCTTAGGCATAGAGGACTCTATTGCACACGCCACTCCCCTCCCCTGCCCCCAACTCCCTCTTTCTGACTACTCTGTCTTTGACTGGCTCTCATTTTCCCCGTGAAGTTCTGTTTCCAAACTGTTCCCTGGAGCTATAAGTGGATTGGCAGTAATGAGAGATTAGGCGGTGGGAAAAGCACGGTGCCCTGTGCTGTGTCCTTTTCCTGCCGCCGCCGCCGACATGAAGTGCTTTTTCCCAGTGTTGAGCTGTCTGGCTGTGCTGGGTAAGTGACTACTTATCAGTTCTATAGCTGTGAAAGTTTAACCTGATCTCATTGCTAATTCCTTATGGTTCTCTCCCATCAACCCTGGGTTTCGGGAGGCAGAGGGGGTAGCCAGAGTGTGACAGAGTGGATTAAAGTACCAAGAGGGTCCGTTTGTTTCTGACCCAGGAAGAACGGGGAATACTGGTTGTCTTGAAGCTGTTCTGGGCCTTTGGGTGAAGCCCCTCACTTGCAAGGCCGTGGCTTAGGAATGGTGTGTGGGTCGAGGGCTTCCGGTGTCTTTACTGTGTTGGTCTGCGTGGGTTCCAGGGAAGTTACAACATAATTCTACCGTGTTGGGAACAGTGGTTTCGTGAATGATGGTGCTTTTTTTTTTATTGTTTTTGGAGGGGGAAGGTGAGAGTGGGTAGGATGGGGGCTGAAGGGATGCTTTGTTTTGCCTAAGAAGTCAACAGGCTAAGTGTGTGTTGAAGACACTAGTTCTGTGTCCTCACCAAGGAAGCCCAGCTCTCAGTCCTTGCAGGAGGTGAAGCTGAAGACAGGGAGCTGCCTGGCAAGGGGGTGTGTTGGGATTGGTTTCCATGCCCTCAGAGAAAGAAGTCTGAAGGCTCGGAGTAGGAGGAAGAAGCTGTGGTGTCAGGAGTGAGCCCCCGACTCCTCCCAGCATCCCCTTGACTCTTCTTGGTATGATGTCAGCAATCTCCACTAAGTATTTTCCAGTGTTCTGGTTTATCACAAACTCGATAGCTGGCACCTGGTGCATTCTCACTCAGACCTCAAGAATGGACACACCCCCCTGCCTTCTCTGTGCTGCTCTCCACCCTCTGCATTCAGAGAAATTACTGCGGCTGGCTGCTTGCTTCTCCATTCTAGGGTTTTTGCACTTACAGAATTTATCCATGGAAAGTGTCTCTGAATTATCTGTACCCTTATAAAAGTTAACTGGCATCCGAAATGAGGATGGACTTTAGCCTTGAATTCCTATTTCAGCTTCATCTTGATTCACATGTGAGTCTCAGTGAGACATCCAAAGTCTGCATTTAAGGGATGTAAGATATCCTAAAAAAACCTTGATTGCCTCGCAACATGTTTGAAACTCCAATCATTTGGAGGTGCTCAAACTTAGGCATAGGCTTGTATCTTTAAGACATCCTTAAAAAAAATCTTGATATTCTGGCAACCACCTCAGAGCAGTGAAACCAAAATCTCTGGATTGTGAGTTCATTAGTGCCAACCCTTCCCTAAGCATATGCACAGGCACACACGTGTGTCTGTGTGGTTGGTCAGTTTGTCCTTTTGTTAGGGTACAGAATCTCCACGTCTCCTGTGTGCTCAGGTAAAGGGAACCAGGAGCTGGGCTTCTCTTGGCCAGCCTCTTTATGAGACTATATTTATATGTATGGTACAGTATTTGTCACAGTGTCTCAGCTTGAATCAGCAGTTGGTGATTCATGGAGATTGAAAAGGACACAAACTGGGAAAGCCCCACCCCCGCACCACACTTCCCAGGCTTGGCTGTGTGGTGGAGGGTGGGGCTCAGGGCAGAAGGAGCCGCCAATGGGGAGACAGGGAACTATGACATTTGTGCCTTTTGTTTCTTTCCTTGCTTTCTTTTTTTCTTTTTGGCTGTTAAGGAAATGTAAGGCTGCCTGCTGGTCTCCCTGTTGTCCTCTCTCCAGGGCCCTCTGTGGAGGGGAGCTGGGACCCTGGCACCCAGTGAGTGCAGTCATTTTCCCTCCATCCCACTCCACCCACCCCAGAGAGGCCCTGGAGGAAGCTGAGCCTTCAGCTGACTGGAGAGGTTCCTGGAGTAGAAGGCTGATCTGTGTGACAGTGGAGAGGTTTGGAACCCAGGACAGGCACACTAATGCCTGCCCCATTCTGAGCCCCTCTGAGGGACTCTCAAGCTCCTGGCCTATCAGCTGAGCGCTGACAACGTGGCTTGGGAGGCCTGCCTCCTACTGTCTTAACCTGGGAGAAGCACAGCATGTTTGGGGAGAGAACAAAAACACACTCCAGTCTGGTAGTCTCCTGGTATAGTCTGATTCATGTGGTCAGCATTCCTGCTGTGTGATGTGAATTAATGCGCAGCGTGAATTTAAAACAGTAATAAAGAAGCCCAAGGTTTTTAACCCGTGTGGGTCACATACCTGGAATAAAATTGTATAAAAGTTGAGTCAGGCTAAACGCTGTGAAAGGGAGACAGAGGAAACGACCTTCCAGAAACTGCAGATTGGAGCTAGAAAATATTGCGACCCCTGTGAGGAGAGCCACTGGGTGCATCTGTGAGGCGTATGTGGCCTCAGGCTTGTCTCTTTCTGCTCCCTTCCTTTGCCCTGTCTGGAGTTTGGTTCAGGTTTCTCTTGTATTGCCTGTTTAGGACACTGCTAATTCAAGTCTTTGTCCCTATTCTCCTGACTGCTGAGTCTCCTGTCCTTTTGGAGTCCCAGGTGGCTTCTCCAAGCTCAGCCATTGGCTGCTACCCCCCCTCATTTCCATTCCAAAGGCATCTTAGGCCCGGGCTAGTGAACATCAGAGTCTTCCCTGTCTGGAATGGATGGAGCCCAAGGGGCAAAAGATGAGGGGAGAGAGAGAGAGAGAGAGAGAGAGAGAGAGAGAGAGGAGCACTCATCTGAGTGTGAAGAAGAGGGAATGGAAGGAGAGCTGGGGTGACTGGCACCATGTCTGTGCCTGGGTGAAGCCCATGTGCATAAATGTGACATGGAAAGATGGCAGCAGCAGGAGAGAAGAAGGCAGGAGTTGTATCACCTTGACCAGGAAGAAACCACTCCGGAAAGATGCATGTAGGCTGTGGATGCAGCAAGCGTGGTTCGATTTTGTGTACCATGAAGAGCCGTCCTCCCAGACCAGGGCATATATTGCAAACAAGATAATCCACGGAGAACCTCGGGATGGTTAGTGGGCGCTTGTGTTGTTCATCGGTGAACTCGCACACAGTTTATGGAGTTTGGGAAGCCTTGTGTTTGAACAGGATAGGATCAAGTTATCACTTCCAGTGATTAGGCAGAGAGCAGAGGGTCCTTCCTAAAGAGATGGAAGGAAACTTTGATGTCTTGATAGGCATGAGCTCAGAGGCAGGATCAAGGTGATCAAAGGCAGACGACAGAGGAGGGGGTTTACATCAGTGGTGTGCGAGCTGGGATGGGCGGCGTGATTAATGGATGGACCAGCACCGCTGGTCCTAACACTGTTGAGAAGGTGGTACACTTTGCTTCCTAAGACTGTCTGAGGAAGGTGCTGGAGAAAGGAATTCTTGCCAGGACTGGCTAGGCTGCCTCTGCTTTCCATCATGAGGACAAAACATCTGACATAGCTAACCCAGAGCAGGCTCATTTGGACTCACAGTTTTAAGGTTGGCTGTGTTGCTTTTGGGCAGAGTATCATGGTGGCGAGCAGTTTTGGGGGGAGGGGCAGGCGAAAACACTTATCTCATTGCTGAGGAATGAAAAAGAGGAGCTGGGCTGTACTGTACTTTTTAAGGGCCTGTTCTCAATGACCCCAAGTCTTCCCACTAGGCCCTGCCTCTGAAAGGTGCCATCCTCTCCCAATACAACCGCCCCTTGCTCCAAATCTTTGGATGTATAAGGGTCATTCAAGATCTAAACAGTAGCATCTTTAGACTGTAATAATGGTTGAGTCACCTCTCTGTACCCAGGGATGTGTTCTGCCCCCTTTGCTATAGTGTCCACTGCAGCAGAGCAGTGGTAATATCAGCTCTCTCTGAACTCCAGTCCTTATTGTGAACCAAGCCCATCACTCAGTCTCCAAAGCAACCCTAGGCAACAGGCACCTTACCTACCCATCCTTTTATAGGTGATGACCCTGAAGTCCAGGGAGATTAACTTTCCTAAGATAGGTTGCTGGCCAGGTTCATGTATTGCACAGTATTTGGGCCCCAGGCTCCTTCTGGCTTGTTTCCTTGCATGGCATTTACTCCCAGTATTACCTCAGGATCCAAAATGGCCATTATGGCTCCAGCCATCAAGAGGGAAGAAAGGATTAGTGAAGGATTCATGATGAAATTTGTATATTGAGAATACTTACTGGAAGGTATGTACATTTCTTCTGTTTATATTCTAATTGGCTTGAACTTGAACATAATGGCTATACTTAACTGCAAGGAAGGCTGGGAAGTATGCTCATTCTAAGTGCTGGGCCCATGCTTATAACATGGGGTTGTATTGCTTTAAAGACAGTGCAGGTTTTGCTTGACAAATATCATCCTCTACCATAGCCACAAGCTTGTAAGTGGCAGGGTAGAGTATTGAAGCCAGGATGGTCAGTATCAAATCCTGTGTTCTTTTATTAAACAAGCATACATTCTGTGAATGAGGCCCAGACTCTGGCCAATAAGGAGCCTTATTGGGAAGACATGAGCTAGACGAACCAACAGTTGTTGTCGAGGAAGCAACATAAGCCAGCATATAATTACAAAGAACATGTGTGACGTTTGAAGTGAGTACTGTGTTTACAGGGTATTCTGCGCCAACACTTCCAGTACAGTAGCCTTCTGTATAAAGTGCTTAAGAATGGTGTCTGTACATGAGCTCCAGAACTGTCTTGTGCCTGCCACCAAATAAGTAGGAGTTCATTTAATTTTTGGTCAGTGAGTTCATAGTGTGCTTATAGGGTGACCTGCGCTAATAGTTTCCATACTATGGCCTCCAGTATAAAATGCTTAAGGTTGGTCTCATCTGGTGTCTGCCACCATGATGGTTCAACTAATTCTGGTCAGTGGGTTCACATGCTTCAGTTTGGTTAGCTTTGCAATGCTAGGGGTGGATTCCAGGGCCTGGGACACCCAAGGTGCTTTGTTTACCATTGAGCTATGTTCCCAGCCCTCGCAAAGTAAATGCTGTTTTCCCATTTGTGGCCACGTTCACACTGAGGAAATTCAAAGTTGAGGGAGAGGAAGTAATTTTGCTCTAGAAAGAGCTGGAAGTTGGCGGGGTTTGGATTTGAACCCAGGTGTTTTGGACTGTGGCCCTCCAGCCTACAATCTATCAAACATGGCTGATGGAGCTTATCTGTTCTGTGCGAATCCTTTGGGCAGTCCCACCCAACCTCAAGAAAATCAGTTATATTGAAATAGAGCTATTGAAATATTTAAAAAGAACTATGTGATATAGTAGCATGCCTACTATTAAACTAACAGCCCCTACCAGCAGGTCTAATAAGCATCAGTGTAGGTATAGTGACAAGTGTTTGGTATTTTGGGGGTGTATCTACTTCACTGAGTATGAAAGTATGTGATTTGTACTTGGAGAAACCACTGATTCTAGAAACATTAGAAAACTGGGGCAATCAAAGGGATTGTTAAGGTTCACTTAGAGGCTAGTGCGAATAAAGATACGATTTCCCCGCTTCAGGTTTACATACTTGCTGAATTCTCCCCACAGGCTGGCAGGGCTGAAAAGCAAGCCCAACAGAGCTATGTAGTGCTGGTTGGGGGAGAAGCCTGGATAATCTAGTTCCTGAATGTTGGCTTTGCAGTTTCAGGGAATTTAGATCACCTGCGTATGAATGCCTCCTTGATTTTCAAAGCCTCTCCACTGCTGGGCCTTTCCGGGTGTTTGGAATGGGCACGGTGTGGAGTGGTGGATTGGAACGAGCAGTTACAATGACCGAATGATGGGGGTGATGGTTTAGGGGCCGATGACCCAGTGACCTGAGGTGGAAGTGGAAGCTTCCGGTTGGATGATGCTAGAAAGAGGATGGTTGTAGCTTGGAATGAATTCAGGATTTGGATTTAGAATCCAGAGCCCAGCCTGCTCTCACTAGGCGGGAGGAGGGGCCGCAGGTGAGCACCGAGGTGGAGGTGTCCCAGGCCTCACTCCTGGGCCCACAGTTTTAGCTTCCTTTGGGAGTTCAGCATTTGCCACAAGCAGACACCTGTCTCTTTGCTGCTTCACAGTGAGACACAGCAATTCCTTATAAAACCTTGATTTTTCAATTTAAGGGAATTTAGGACACCTGTGTGTGAATGCCCCCCTGATTTTCAAAGAAATGAACAGTTACCTAAAAATCAAGCATGTAGTTGTTGAAAATCACATGTTGCCAAATTCCCTCACCAAGAACCCATTATCAAGTAACTAATTGTGAACCACAGAGGCAGGTATTCAACAAAGACCTTAGCAGGATCGGACCCCCCCTCCCCTTTACCCCAAAGTGGAGTTTGTTTTCATTTTTTAACTCTGCCTGCAGAAGGGCAAAACTCACACGCTAGAGGCAAACTATGCAATTTAGTTTATAGGCCATTGTCCACTCATACAATTATAAGTCTCTCTTATAATTTGCATCTGTAATTATAGTAGCAGGAGAGAGCGATGGGCCTGGGACCCTGCAAGATCCTAAATCGAAGATTGAATTCTATCAGCTCTGCCCGGCTCGAAGGTGGTCAGATGCTTCTTTAAAAAGACTTATAATAGGCTTCATAATCATGAGAGTTCAGGTGAAGTTTCTGCCCAGCCCTTTAATTAAGTTCACTGGATAGTGTCTTCTCCACCATCCAGGTGAGGCCTTGCTGAGTATGCCCAGCCCTCTAGGACTTGATAATCCAAGGCACTGGTTCTCAATCTTCCTAATGCAGTGACCCCTTAATACAGTTCCTTATGTTGTGATGACCCCATATCCATAAAGTTAGTTTCATTTCTCCTTCATAGTTTTAACTTTGCTATTGTTATTACTCATAATGTAAATATCTGATATACAGGGTATCTGATATATGACCCAGACGGGTCTCCACTCACAGGTTGAGAACCACTGGTCAAAGGCCACCAGAGAAATGGTAAATTAAGTGGCAAATAGGCTGGCCAATACTGACATCACACACTCTGAGAGGGTGGGCCTCTTATGTTGGGGGTGGGGAAGCCAGGCTGGTGCGTGCCTTGCAAGAGCAGCAAAGAAACTTCTTTCAGGAGAGGAAGATGCTGGAGAAGCTGGTTATTGTTCCATCTGGAAATGTTTTCTGAAACAGTTTAAATTTTTGACATTTTAGGGGAGGGACATTTCTGGCAGGGCTGTGGGAACTTCTAGGAGGACAGGGAAGACTGTCAGTGAGCCAAGTCCTCGTGGTGCCAGTTGGTAAGAATTAGAGCAGACAGTCAGTATGGAAACTGGGTTTTGGGGTCAGAGACAGGTAGAAGAGACCAGAAAGTTGTCAGTGGGAATCCTGGTGGGTCCTTGAGAGAAGTGGGCATGGAGTTAGTTCCCCGGTGGTCGCCAGAGGTGAAGGAGTCCAGAGGTAGAAGGGAAGGTGCCTGCCTGCCCCTGAGCTGAGGTTCGTCATGGGATAGCCATACCAAAAGCAGCCAACAGAACTGGGATTCAAAGAAGGCAGTGTCTTGCCTTGCTCCCCTTGCCTGCAGGTGCTCATATAAATCAACACTCTTTATTGAAACAGAAAAAACAAGTCCCGAAGTGATGGTGGCTCTATGTTCTTTTTGTGGTGATTCTCCGATCCTCTTTGTGCAGGCTTGCCTTAGGTTGCATATAGATCAGTGTTTGTCTGTAGCACCATTATCTGACACTCCAGAGTGCTGTCCGCTGCCACCTCCTGTGTGCGGTGACCTCTGTTCTCTGCAGAACCTGGCTTGAGAGCAGGCTTCCAATCTCCGTATTTCTCAAGGGTCCTGTTGTCATTCCTTCCTGAGAGAGAGCTTCCCATTCTGAAATCTTTTCTTCTCAAAGACAACATCTATTCAGTCATAATTAGTGTACCTTACCTTTGTGATGATCAGTAGGGTAGCTCACCTTCATATGACCCTGCTCTCAGGCCTTTGCTGTGGGCAGCAGAGATGGCTAAAGTCTACATGCATCTGTATATGGGAGTGTTGCCATCTTGGCCCTGGTCTTGGAGTGGCGGCACTCTCAAGTATTTTGAAATCACCTTAAAGGTGGCCAACCTGACCACAGTGCAGCTTGAAGCCTCTAGGACCTGGGGTAAGTCAATAGTGTGTGTCCCTTATGTACATTACTGACCTTGATTGACTTAGCCAGGAAGCACTTTCCGTGGAGAGAGGGAGAGGAGTCTACAACTGAGTTATCACCTGGGCTTCAGGTCAGGCTGCTCCTGCCCTGCCCAGCCCAGCCCCGAGGACTCTCCTACTGTTTGCTAAAAGACTTCTAGAGAATGTACACATTGTGTAATCAAAACACCGAGTCGGGCTCCATAAATACTTGTGACTCTTCCATCAGTCCAAAGGGGAAGCAAGGAGAGAAAGGGAAAGAAACTTTCAGAGAGTGATATGTCAGTCTCTTAGCTAGGACTCGCCCATGGGAAATGTAGAGTTTTGTTTTGTGTTTTTGTTTTTGTTTTTTTTTAAACTGAGCATTTGGTTTGAATTAAGCCATAATTTAAAACAGTTAATAAAATGCCATAGGCTAGAGTATTGTATAAAAGTAAGAAGATGAGATGCTAGTTTTAATTTAGATGATAGCGTATACTTACTTTATTATTTTTTAATTTTGAGGGCTTTGTTTTTTGGCAGAGGTAACAAGAACATAACTCTGTTGTAAGATATATAAGAAGTAGGAGCTGTGGGCTGGCCCAGTGGTATAGCACTTGCTTTCCATTCGGGGGTGGCTGAGTGTCATCCCTAACACTGAAAGAGAAAAAAAGAAAAATAAGAGAAAAAAGAGAAATTAAAAATGCACATATTGCAATCTTTGTCCCACACCCCTTATTTGTTTTGATCTATCTTCCTTATGATTAGTATATAGTCTCTGAGACATTGCTGTGTGTACTCCAATGCACATTTTTCTTACATAAATGGAACCATACAGAACGTTCTGTTCCACAACATGATTTTAAAGGGGTGATTTACCTCAGTTCTTTTTTTTTCAGGCTTAATTTTATAGTCATATCAGAAATGATTTGCTTATTTTATAGCTAGCTGAAACTGTAATTTGTAAAGTCATTGGGGAGTCGTGAACTCATTCAGTAGCTATACAACGGAATAATTTCGTCTCCCCGTCATCAAGCAACCAAGAGTCATAATAAAAACACTGGCCTTAAACGTTAGTGTATTTAATGAGAATAATCGACTTGTTTATCCTGAATATCTTCTCTGAAAAGCACATAAATTTGACAAATTAAGTACTTTCGTGTTTTACTGACCAGTTTGTCATAATGTTGAAGTAATGTTAGATTAAAACGAAACCCGTTGAGAACTTGTTAAGGAGACAGCAGTAAACACTAGGTTTTGTGTCTGACTCAGTCAAACGTTCTTGTTTGTTTGTCAGATGGAAAAAAAAATGAGTTTTCCATTTCCACATGACTCCCCCAGCTTACCTGAAGGCAACAGGCCTCCAAGCTTGGGGTGGTGGATGGTCCCCCTCACTAAAGGCTCACACAAGGAAGAGCCCTTCCACTGCTGCCTACAGTGTGACTGTGCTGCTGCTGCGACATTGTCTTGTCTGCCTCAGAGCGTGGCTTACTTCTCAGGCTCACTGGTATGACTCTGCAGAGCCTGCCTCACCTTTCCACCGCCTTAAAAATGGCTGCTGTCTTGGAGGAATGGATGGTTGTTGGATTCACATATCCTAGTGGAAACGCTTAAACATCAGAGTCTGACCTTCCGTCACCCTTCCCCAGACCACCGGAGGAGCCCTTTTCTGTGAGAATCTACTTTAAGACTCCCTGACACCTTTTATCCATTCACCCAGCAAACATTTGAGTGCCTACTCCAAGTGTTCATTGTCCCCTTATCTCCAATGCTACAGAATTAAAGTTAGCACCATGACGAACATTCTCAGTGGTCACCTGATAAGTATTTTAATTGTTAATAAATAGGGGGATTAATTTAAAACACTCTGACACAAAGAGTCTCTCTCTCCACATCCTCCAACCTCCCTTTCTTCCCCTCCCCCTCCTTCTCCATCATTAAAGTAAGCCTGGTTTTTGGCTGTCACTTTGACATGCTTCCTGTTTGTTTGGGGTTTTTGCCCCTCAGTTTTGTTTTGTTTTTAAGATTTATTTATTATTATATGTAAGTACACTGTAGCTGTCTTCAGACACACCAGAAGAGGGCCTCAGATCTCATTATGGATGGTTGTGAACCACCATGTGGCTGCTGGGATTTGAACTCAGGACCTCTGGAAGAGCAGTCAGTGCTCTTACCTGCTGAGTCATATCACCACCACCACCACCCCCTTTTTTTTTTTACATTAAGCACAACACAGCAATTTATTTAGATGCTTAAAATGAATACAAAGAGAGCCCTTCAGTTTTTCAATGGATTACTAATACCCAGGGCAGCCGTGACAAAGGACCTTTAGGGAAAGGATTTAGAATATTGCTGATTGTTGAGAGATGGAAGTAATAGATGATACAGGGGAAAGTCTTCCTGTTGAAAATTTGCAAGTATCTTGAGCCCTGGATATGTAAACTCTTCCTATTGCCTGCTTGAGATGCTGTTTGGATACAGGGACTGACTGTTGTTACTGACTATTGGGGATGCTGTGTAGATAATGGGGATTGTTATCTTGGCTGGGATGCTGTCCAGTATGGGGACTAACTGTTGTTATTGACTATTGGGGATGCTGTCTGGATATGGGGACTGACTTTAGTTAGTTAATTAATTATTTTATTTGTTTACATTTAAGATGTTATTCCCCTTTCCAGTCTCCTCTCCATGAACCACCCACCTCATGTCCCTCCCATTTGCCTCTAAGAGGGTGCTTCCCCACCCACCACCCACTCCCACCTCATCTCTCTAGCATCCCCCTTTTCTGAGGCATCAAGCCTCCATAGGACCAAGTGCCTCCCCTCCCAGTGATGCCAGATGAGGCAGTCCTCTGCTACATATGTATCTGGAGCCGTGGACCAGCCCGTGTATACTCTTTGGTTGGTGGTTTAGTCCCTTGGAGCTCTGAAGGGCCGGGCTGGTTGATATTGTTGTTCTTCCTATGGGGTTGCAAACCCCTTCAGCTCCTTCAATCCTTCCCCTAACTCTTCCATGGGGAAGGGGGACTGACGTTTTATTGACTGTCAGGAATGCCATCTTTCTTGCTGGAACTGGGAGTTTCACCCTTGCCTCAGAATTCCTAGGAAACCAGAATAAAAGAGAAGTAGAAAAGAGGCATGCTTCCCATCAGATGGGAGACAGCGCCACACCCACCCGGCTTTCTCCATGTCTTAAGAGTTTTGGCGGTAGGGTTGGTTCCTCTTCTGCATCTTCCGTCTGTCCCAGTCTGCCATGGGACTTCTGTCAGAATGGCCACACCACTGCTGGGCTCCATCATGGCTGGGCATACTTACAGCCTTGGTGGCAACTCTTAGAAGGCATACCTCTGTACTTTTCCAACATTCCCGTTGAACTCCAGGGTAGCCAGGGGCTTCTCTCTCCTCCAGGAATCTCTAAGTCTGAAAGTTCAAGCTGTTTAAACTGTGACTGGTGGGCATGGCTGTGGCCCAACATAGGCAGCTGCTGCCCCTGAGAGCCCAAGTGCCAGGTCTGCTTTCTCGCTGTGAGCAGTGCTTGCCTGAGACCTTTCTGGTTTTCCTCATTGGCCTTCTTTGGCCGTGGGAATACTGCTGTGCAGATGCACACACACTTGTTATTTTGTTGGGGGTTGGAGCATATGCATGTGTTCCAGGCTTACCCCCAAACTAGACAGCCCTTTTTGACTCTGCTTAGAGATGATTTGCTGGACAGTTTTGTATTGTCTTCGGGTGTTTAAGAATGAAAAATTGTACACTGGGCAGTCTTGTGGGCTGTCTTGTGTTATGAAGAAAAAGCAAGATCCCATTCTGATCACCCAGCCTGGCTTGTCCTCTGTGCCTCTCTGGGAATGGGTGATAGTCTCTGACTGGGAGACTAGAACAGTGGGCTTCTGGGAAGGAGAAGGTAAACCCAGAACTAAAGTGTTCCTAGACTTGAATTTACTTCAAAAGAATCCTGGCAGATCTCCTGTGCAGTCCTCTTAATTATAGGGATAAATTATTCTAGAGCTGAAGGAAAGGCCGGTGGTGGTCTTGAGGGAGGAGAGGGAAGGGATGGAAGCAGATCTGGAAAATTCCCCTCACGTCATCTCTGCACATCGGCTTTGTTGTACTTAAAACATACCAGACTCCATCTCTGATATCTCTGTTTTGGGGGAAAGGCAGCGAATCCAGAAGCCTGCATTGTTGCTGAACATACAATTTCTGTACATGCCTCCCTGTTCCTGTTATCCAGCTCCCGTCCCGGAGCTGGTGCTGTGCCCATCAGGAATCCGACTCTTGTTTTCTTCTGCATATTTTCCCTTCTGCCAGTGCATAAGCATTTGACTTTAATCAAGGAGGCTTTTACTCCGTGATCTGTGGCAGGGATGACTGAAGTCACAGAGAGGATTTTAAGTAACTAATCTCTTAAGACATTCAGTACGTAATCTCCCCAGCCCATGAGCATCCTGCCTGCATCTGGGAGATTTGTATGGGCTCTGCAGAGGAGGATGGATAGGGCCTGGCATTCTTTAGAAAGGCCGGGTGCCTTTCTGTCTGAAGGTAGGTTTTTGTGTGTCACTGGCACAGGGCCAAGGTCTGATGTTCATTTGCCATGTCAAGGGAGCTCAGGATGCTCCATGGATGTGACCAGTGTGCTTCTAAACCTCCATGCCAGTATCCAGAACAATAAGGAGCCAAACCGGAGTGAAGCTCACCCGTGATTCTGCAGTGTGTGTCTGGAGCTGGCTTCCAGAGAAGATGCAGCTAAACACATGAGAGGCCCACTGCCCACAAATGAGATTGGGTTAATCAAACATCAGAGGGCAGGATCTGACATTTCCATGTGCTTTGCTTATGGCTTGGATGTCACTTCACACGGATGCTGTGTGCTGGACTAAATTGGATCACAGTGGCTCTCTAAGTTGTCATGTATTGATTTTCTGTTTCCACCCACTTTGAATGTGAGCTCACGTTCCTACTACCACAGGTACCCTTTGAAAGAATTTGGTGGCCAAGACCCCGGGTGCAGCCAGCCCTAGTCATTTCTCTTGGTAGAATGATTGAATCCCCAACAATCGGGGCTAATGAGGAAGATTAGTTCGAATTAGTGAAATGCCTGAATTACCAAATATTTTTCAAGAAATTCACCGTTATTACTTGTAAGTAAATATTGTAACTCAGACTAGGCTAATGGAGTACCTAATAAAGATCCTTGGGGGACCCGCTATAGGAGAGAAGTAGGAATGATTTGCAATTAGCAGACCCATTGTTGATGCAAATGGAGTTTCTGTGATACTAGATTGTGCCTGAGAACCGTTTGTTCTCCTAAGTATTTTAAATAGTCCCCGTGAAACTCCCGGATGCGAGTAGTTTATATGCTGTGTTAAGCTCTGTATTGTGAAGATGTAACTCAACCATATCGGCAGTATCAGAGATTTTGTGTTAGTGATGCCTCCAATCCTTTCCTCCTAAAGATTAGGTTAGTTTTCCCTTCCAAATTCGTCCACACACCTATATTTGTCACGATATAAACCAATACATTTGGTGCATGTGTAGAGTGTTCTGTGTGCTTGGCAGTGTGTATGCATATGGAGAGGATACAGCTGTCAGTGCCAGCCTATACAATCCTAGTAGGCAGTCCACAGGATGCCATTTATAGATGATTGGTGCACTTGCCGTTGATGACAGCACTGAGGCTCCAGTAACCCAGTATACTGTGGGTGACTTTTGTAATTAATGGTTTAACACTACACTATACACCCTTATTCTTACAGACACTATATCTGTTACTTCTTGTAGTGTCTCAAGATTCTCGATCTTGCCTGGCACAGGGTTGATATTAAGATGAACTGTATGATGTTACCAGTTTCAAAGGTCAGAAAAAGAGCCAAGTATCAACAGGGCCATAGGGTTCAACCTCGTACTTGCTCGGTTAATATGTATTGAAGGTTGAATGCATGATCCAGGCGTGTCCAACATTTAGATATTGCAATGTGACCTTGTCATTTACAAAAGTGATGCCAGAAAATGGCAAGTCAAGTTTAATAATGCTTTAAATGAGCCTGTGATGTTGTGCTGGGCCATACTCATGCAGGCTGTGGGTTGCACAGACCTGCTGGTATACATCTTAGTATTCCCTGCAACTCTCTTTAGCCAAGGAACTGTCAGCTGTAGCATCTCGAAAGGATCCTCTAAACCTCAAGTAGCTAGAATGTGTACTATTCTGATGCAGCTTAGGGACATGCCAGCAAGAAGAGAGCCTTGCTTTCTATGTGTTTCCCATGAAGTTTTTAGGTCCCTGTATAGCCCCCATGTGTGGACATGTGTATTTGGGGTCTGGAGTGCTGTCAATAGCCAGAGAAGCTGGGAGAGTATGCAGGAAGTTTGAGCTGGAAGGCAGGGGTAGTGGTTCGCTAGGCTGGGCAGAGAAAAGAGAAGGCATGCCTGAAGGAGCTCTCTCCAGGCCAGAACTCCTGTACCTGTGCATTCTCTGGCAGATTTGTTTGACCACAGAGCTGTGGTTTGAATCTTGACTGTCCCTCAAAGGTGCAGGTGATAGAAAGATTGGGTCACTAGCCTTTGAAGCCACTAGGAAGCCTTGGGACCCTGTGGGGGTGTGACTTAACGGGAGGAAGTTAGGTCTTTGGAGCCATGCTCTTCTTCCTGCTGTTATTTCGTAGCCCTATGAGGTTAGCCCCTCGGTTCTACCTTTGCTCCCTGCCATGATGTTCTGCCTTGCCACAAGCCTGGAGGAAGCAAAAGGAGCAAGCAACTATGGAATCCGAAATCTGGAGCTCAAAGGAGCCTTTCTTTCTTCAAGCTGATTGTCTAACCATCTTGTCACAGTAAAGGAGAAGCGACAGGTCCACACAGGATGCCCAGGTACTTGATGGACATTCATGTTCCTCCTCATGAGCCTCCTTTGAGCCTGGAACTTAGGTGTGGTGAGTTATGGGCTGGTTTGGGGCCCTTTAGTCCATCAGAAGCAAGAGTTGAACTGAGGAAAAAGCCCAGCTGGGCCTGTTGGAAGCCCAGCTTCTGGCCAGGGTCCCAGTTCCTATCTGTGGAACTGGGAGTTGGGCCCAGGCTAGAGTTGGATCAGAGCTACCCCAACCTTCTCTTATGAGAACGTCTCTGCATCTGTTAGGATTTCATGGCTGTCTTTGTAGTTTCTGTACACAAATGTCCAATTGTACCACCATGCTATAATGCTCAGCATTTTCTCACACACACGGGGTAATTTCTAGTTCTGCTCAAGCCCACAGTTATTTGCCGAGCATCCTCCCGTGCCAGCACAGGATGGGACTGCAGCATGAGGGGAGACACAGATGTATGACCTGGCCCCTGCTGGTACAGGGACAACTGATTGTTCATGTAACCGCTATTTGTTTCTCTTCCTGCTGGTGGGGCCTAATTTGGTTTGGATGCTGCATCTCCCTGCATACCACTCCAGGAAAGATGATCCTCCTCTGAGCTCTGGAGTAAGTGCTGATCCAGCTAAGCTAATCACAGCAGTCTGTCCCTCAGACTCCGGCCAATGGAATTGGCCAACGAGACTTGAGACGTCGGCTGAGGGATTCTGGAGAAAACGTTTTCTCACAGGAATCATAGGGAAGGGATGATTCCTCCCACTAGATGTTTGGAGATGAGGCAGCTGTTTTGTCACCAGGAGGAAGGCAAGATTGTCAAGATGGGCAGAGAAGAAACTGCGAGGGATTGTGGTGCTTGACTGGGGTCTCTGAGGCCGAGCAGTCCAGCCTCCATACTTTCTGTTCTCCGTGTTTATCAGACGAGTTGATATTTTTGACTGCTCATAGTTGGAGGCAACCTATATCAGACACTCCCTGAGTGAGCATGAAATGGGATTTCTTTTCATAAAACAGTGCCATTCAGATTGTCATCAAAAAGCATATTGTTTGGAGCTAGTGCTCAGCCCTGCAGTAAGCCGGAAAGAGAAGCGGAAAATGCGCTGACAGGGAACACAGGAGTGAGGAGATTGCATCTGGAGTGGATTCTGAAGAAGGATTAGGATTTGTGTGGAAGAGGAGGGAGGGGGCATCTGAGGAGTGGGCTAGCATGAGCAGACCTGTGGAGACAGGCGTGGGTATGGCACAGAACAGTGTATAAGGTCCCGATTTCACCAGGATTCTACAGTACCTCAGACTGTGCCCGTAGACTTTGATGCTTCATTTACACAGGAAAGTGTTGTGGGCCCTTGGGGAGGGGAGAGGCTAGTAAGCAGGGACCCTGGGGTGGGAATAGGATTAAGGAGCTGTGAACTAGGCTGACTGGAAGGGGAGGGAGTCAAAGTGAAGTGGCCAGTGGGAGCATTCATTTGTAGGGGTGAGTTCTGAGTTGGGAGGTGTAGGGAATAGGGGTGGTGGTGAAGATATCCCAGGAAGATTGTAAAGGAATAGAGCAACCATCAAACTGCTGCGGCGGCTTGGCTGCTGAGGGACTGCGAAACCTGCAAGTGACTCTGGGGGCGTGCAGGAAATGACTTGGAAAATGACGTGCAATGGAAATTTGGAAGAGGTGGATTTTAGGGAGATGTTTTTTTTTTTTTTTTTTTTTTTTTTGCCACTGGGGCTTTGAGATCACGAGGGGAGATCCTAGTAAAGAGACCTTGAATTCAGTGAAACAATGAACTAGACTCTGAATGAGAAGCCAGGAGCTACTGTGACATGACAAACCGTGGATCTATAGACACATGCTGAACTGTGGAGGGCACTGTCGGCAGCTGTTGGTACAAGGTCTGAGTGGCACGTGGTCTTCAGGCTGTAGTTGTTTTCCTCTGCTGTCTGGATTTCCTCAGGGTTCTGCAGCAAATGGACTAGAGCTTACAGGCCAACTTCATTTTATCCTTGGGATTCTCTATGGTTTCCGACAGCAGGTTTGCGTCCTGGCTTCAGGTCCCTTCAGCTGTCCAGGGAGGGACTCCTTGTTCATGAGTGACGTGGCTGCTGTCTCCATGGATCAGTAGAACGTCAAGTGTCTTGCAGAGGGCACCGTGTGGTGACTGGTGTCTGTTGGTGACCATGCTGGGCTTGTCAGTCAGTGAGATGTGCAGCTTCAAGAAGCACTAGCCCCAATGAGACTGAATTTTCACATCATGTATTTCCCTGCTCTGAAGACGACCAATGGGCACCCTTTGTTAAAGGGTCTGGAGCCCAGAACTAGGTGCTGTCTGTCTGCCTGCGCTCCACACTCAGTTAAGGTGTAATCTGCCTGCTGTCTGGCTCCCATTACTTTCCTAAAAGCACAGGGCCCCGTGAGTGCCGGGGGGGGCACTTGGCATCTGGTTTTCATCAGGCAGCAAGTAAGTGCACATGGGGGAGTCTGGGCTCTTTCTCTAAACAAAGCTGAGACAGAGGCGAGCCCCTCTCCTTCTCACTCTTGGCTCTGGGAGCTCCCATTGTTGACCTCAGAAGCACCCAGCAGAAAACCCTTCAGACTGGGGAGACAGATGCCTTTGTACACTGGGAGCTTTTCTCTCTGAGTTGAAAAATTTAAAGACAGGCCCAGCACAGTCTGTCTTCCTAACTGAGCGCTGTTCCCTCTACTCTCCTGTAACCCAGATCATGAGTGTTTGTCAAGGCCGTTTTGTGCACTGGCAGCCACTCGTATTTTATGCCCTGAGCTTTCTTCTTTCTTCCGAGAGTCCATGTCTAGGTTTAATTCCTGGAATAGGGTGATACGATCAGCCCACCTAGTCCTTCAGTTGTCTGTCTTTCTAGTCATCCACCCATCTAGCATTCAGCAAACATTTAGAGACAGCAGCATGAATTTGGGCAAATTATTGGGCCCCTTTTCCTAGCCCATGAACAAGGAGATGTAAGCATGCGGGTGAGAGTTAGCCGGAGCCCTCAGGGAAGGCACTTGGCCTGGGGCCTGCGGCACAGGCCCCGCTGCACAGCTCCTGCCCTCGGTGGTGGTAGGCGCCATTAGTATTGGTCAGGCCAGGGTTGCCGCCCTCCTCAGCCGATGAACCACAGGTTGTCTTCAGCATGGTATGACTATTTGGAGCTTGGATTTATGCCCTAGTACATAGTTCCAAGCCATAAAGATGTGACCTTTGATCATATTGCTGCCTCCCTGGGGATTTCTTTCTTGTTTCAGTCTTGATAAGGCCATTGTGACCGCACTCCAGAAGGCTGAGCCCATATTTGGTGGCCACTGAGTGCTCGCCAGTCCAGAATGTGACAGGTGAGTGCAGGCAGCATCGAGGTAGCTCCTGAGCATCCTTGTCTGGGTGTCACAGCTTGAGTCTCTGTTGCCCTTCAGTGTGACCTTTTTGAGCACTTGCCATTTGAACATTTCTACTTCTACCCTTCTTTGTCTTCCCAGGCTCCTGGCGGCCCTGCCCTTTGGCATGATGTCGTGGATTTCTTTTGTCTGCCATTCTCCCTGTACACTGAGAACAGGACTGACCCCTCAGGTCCTAGGCTATGTGCGAGCCTGGAACCAGCATTGTCCTCCTGAGTGTAGGACAGTATTAGAACACTTAGTAGAGGTGATCTGGGGAAAGTACCGGGTTGATCACAGGGAGGTGGGTGGAGGGTCACTTTGCTTGAGATAGAGTCACAGTATAGGAAGGTAATGGGAGGCCTGCCAGCAGGCTGTCCTGGTTGGTGGCAGTGGCCTCAGGCATGTTCTCTCAGCCGTCTTTCACATCTCAGCTGAGCTCCATCTTCCTCTGAGTGCCACAGATGACAACTCACTCACTTCTGCCCGTGGCCATCTGGGACACCTGGAATGTGCTTCAACACCACTTTTACCTGGTTCCAGTTCCCTTTCAGTTAATTGAAGAAATTTGTCTCACCGCTGGTGAGCCAAGCACTGCCCTTGTTTCTGATGGTTAAGTCGTGTTGTGCTAAGAGGCACGAGCTCTGTTTCTTGCCATGTGTGAACTCGTGTGTCCTCAGGTTTTCAAGTTTCTTGAAGTGTCTGGAGCTGTTCTGTTTTGGGCTCATCTCCCACAAAATCTCTATATTCTTAGATTAAAAAAAAAAAGCATTCCATTCAAAGCTAGACCGAGGAGTTCTCTGTTTGCACTGATGCCTGTGGGAAATGCAGAGCTGCTGAAGCCCGTGTCCCATGGTACAGCCACAGGGGTCAAACAGAACAAGGGGAGCAAGCTGCAAGTCACAGCGAGTTATGAAGGGAACCTTGTGCTGCACTCGGGGCAGGGCAGGGCATGTGCACAGCCCCTCGTTAAGGGTCCAGGAAATGAGATGTTGAAGCCAGTGGTTGACCCTGAGTAGAGTGGTCGGGCTGTTGCCACCAAGCAGAGCTTTGTGCTGTTCCTGTACCCCACGCTCCAGCAAGCGGCACTTCCATGTCTTCTTGGTTTCCCCACATCCTTGGCTTCCCTGAGTCCAGAGATTTCCTGAGTCCATGGCTTCTGGGCCACTTGTTTTCCATCCAGATGCAGCTGGACATTTGTTTTGCTTCCAGTTCGTGGCTTTTAAGAATGAAGCTGTTGTGATACTTGGGTGTTTAAGTGGACCTAGGGTTTTGTTTCTCTTGGATAAATGCCTAGGGGTGTGATTGCTGCCCTCCAGTAAACTTTATGCTTAACTTTATAAGGAATAGCAAGGCTATTTTCCAAAGTGGCCATAACAACCTGCATGTTCACCAGTCCTATAAGAAAAGAACCTGAAATCTGACTTAGAACCCAGAACCTCTCCTGTTAAAATTGCAGTGTCAGCCAGGCAGTGGTGGCGCACGCCTTTAATCCCAGCACTTGGGAGGCAGAGGCAGGCGGATTTCTGAGTTCGAGGCCAGCCTGTTCTACAGAGTGGGTTCCAGGACAGCCAGGGCTACACAGAGAAACCCTGTCTCAAAAAAAACCACACACACACACACACACACACACACACACACAAAATTACAGTGTACCTGGCTGATGAATGTCCCTGTGCTGTGAGCCTCCCTTTTAACATAGGGTATCAGGGAGAGTGTGACCCCCTGGGGAGCAGTTGATAGTGGAGATATTTCCTTGAGGAAACCCTTAGCCAGTACTGGGCTACTTTCCCCAAAGACTGCCCCCTCCTGCTGCTGGCTTTCATTTCTGTTATGGCCTTGGCTGTTGTTAAGATTCACTAGTGGAGCTGCTCAGATGGGGACCCACTTGTACTCTGTGGACACTGGAACAATTCTTCCCATGGTTTTGTGGACACCTAAGATGCTGGCTCCTGGCCAGAGATGGAGTTACAGACACCTGAGTGAAGAAGCTATGGGACGCTGGGGAAGCTACCTTAGCACCTCTGTAGCTGTGTGCGTGTGTGTGTGTGTGTGTGTCTGTGTGTGTGTCTGTGTGTGTCTGTGTGGTGCTGTTTGCTGGTGTGCAGGCTGTGAAGGGCTGTCCCATTTCAAGCCTGTCTCTCCCTGCTCAGGTCTCCTCTTGACTGGTATCCAGACTGTAGTTTCCTGCATTGCTTTCTTGCTAGGTCCCCTGTGTTTTGAAAGAGCCAAAACCAGACAGGGTCGCTATCAGGTTACAGCTCTGCTCGGTGTGGAGTCTGAAAAGGAGAGGGAACACAGGAACATGTGGTTGGATTTACTTTTTTTTTTCCTTATTTGAGGCAGCACTTCCCGAGGGGGCTCACTGATAATTAGGCTCCCTCTGATTCAGAGGCCCCAGTAAAGGGAAGCACAAGTCTTGTTTTCTAAAGGACTGTTGTTGTGGCCAGTGTGCCTACTGAGTAGCTCATCCTACATACAGTATGCACGTCTGGAAGCAGCCTCACCAAACTAGTGCATGTTTGGGAAAGACAGAGGCGGGCAGGTGAGCATGCCTGCCTGCCGGGATGAAGATCTGAGATTGAAAGCTCATCCTGGCCTCTCTCTATTCCTGCTAGTACCAGCAATTGTGGATTGATCTGGCCTTTCCAGACTTTGCCTTCCTTACCATGGATAGAAGTCCCAGATAGTCTCTCAAGGGGAGAGAGGATGTGTCACATCAGAAGCCTTTTAGCCTATGTGACAGTGTGACATCTAGAGGTGGCCCTGTCTCTGAGCACATGCTTAACTGGAGGCAAAGACAGCACTCAGAAAGCCACCCACTGTCTCTGCCTGTAACCTGCTGGTGCCTGTGCCTGTCTATCCAAAAGGGCCATGTGCCCAGGATTGATTTTGTCAGGCTAGTTCCCTACTTGCCTTTGAGCATAGGCAGGTGTGGAATTGCAACTGGCCTGGAAGTATTAGGGAGAATACCTTGATGTCACATGGGGAGTGGCTTCTAGATGGGTTTTGAGAGCAGAGACAAACAGGAAACCTAGGTTCCCTGGCCCTCTCAGGAGTTAGGACGGGCAGGGAGACCTTGCAGAGGTTGAGCTCACAGTTCCTTTTCTGTAAGATGAGAGAACAGGATCGTATGATCTCATTGCACCAGGGAGTAAAGCCACAGAGAGGGGCTGCCTCCTCTGGCAGCCCCTTGGGTGGGAAGTCCCTGTGGTTAGTAGGTAATCACTTCAGGGGCAGAGGTGGAGATGGGAGGACTGCCCACTTTGGGACAGAGAGGGTCCAGGTAAGGAGATGCTCGCAGACCACACTGGGCAGAGGCACCCAAGAAAGATGTGGCTAAGCAGTTTTGCCCATAGCTTCTTGGTAAGTGGCCCAGACTACGGCCCTGCTGACATCTGCTTCCCAGGGCTCCCAGGGTCTAGCACAGAGAAGTGATGGATGATACTGCCACGGAAGTGCTTCTGCAGAGCAGCCCTGAGCCATGCCTGCTGCATGCCAGGGCCCTGGCCTCCGGACACCAGCTGATGGTCTCCATGTTCCCCGTTCCAGTCCAAGGGCTCAGATTGTTAGGGTTTTTTCCTTGTGTGCCTTGTGTGCCCCATTGACCCAGTGTGCTACTTACTGGTGCGAGAAGAACGTTTGTTTCCTTCCAGGGCAAATGTCTTGAATCCCACTCTCTTATTTGTTTTTTTTACTACTCTGTGGCCCAGGATGGCCTGGAATTCATATTCTTCCTGCCTCAGCCCCTCTTCTCAGTCCCGGGTCACTGATGTGACTCACTACGCTCGCTCTGCTGCTCTTTTTGATGTTCCCCAGCTCCTGCTAGGAGTCCTGACCAACTCCAGCTCCCAGGACCAACTGGACAAGGTTCCTTCGCAGAAGCCAGGAGGACCCAGAATTATGGTGCTCTTGATCATTATTGCATTTCCGTTTGGAGGACGATAACAAGACCTCTTATCCTTGCCAAGGGACCCCAGACTTACCCTCTCCCCCAGAACCCAGCAAACTCAACTGCTCCTCCCCCCAGGTGAAGAATTTTGTATCTATAAGTGTGTGTGTGTGTGTATGTGTATGTGTGTGTGTGCATGCGTGTGTATTTGTGCACACACACGTGTGCATCCTTGTGCTTTTACAGGCTCGTGTGCAAGTGTGGAGGTTAAAGGACAGGTTTTTCATAGTGGGTTCTGTCTGTCCACACGTTTCTGATGCTTTGCCCTATGTTTGTGTGTAGCTGGCCTGCGGGCTTCCAGTAGATTCCCCGGTCTCTGCCTGAGTGCTGGGATCACAGATGCTCCCCAGACACACTGTGGGCTCTGGGGAATGTACTTAGGTTGCTAGGCTTGTGTGGCAAGCGCTGTTACATGCAGAGACATTTCTCTGACCTCTGCTTCAAATGATAATTCAGACAGATTTTTTTTAAATGCAGAATATAAAAACAAATTAAATGGTCTGTATTTCAAATAAAGCATTTTAGTGCTGAAAATTTGAGTTCTTTCTCTTTCTTACCTACCTACTTTTCTTTCTTTCTTTCTTTCTTTCTTTCTTTCTTTCTTTCTTTCTTTCTTTCTTTCTTTCTGTCTTTCTTTCTTTCTTTCTACAGGATTTTACTATGTAGACTATGCTAGCCTTGAACTGCCTGCATCTATCTCTGAAGGTGTATGTCACAATCCCTGGCTTTAATGATTTTTTTAAAAAATATTTATTTAGTTTTCAAATTCATCTTATTTTTAAGTGTGTGTGTGTATGTGTACTTGTGTATGCTTGTGCATAAGAGTGCAGGTGTCTATAGAAGGCAGAGGTGTCAGAGTTAGTGGAGCTGTAGTTGTGAGCTGCCTAATGTGGGTGCTGCAAACTAAACTCAGGAACAGCACATGCTCTTAACCACTGAGCCATCTCTCCAGCTTTAGGGTTTTTAAAAACATCTCAAAACATTTTGCCGAGTGTTGCCAGGTTGTACAGGGTCACTAGGAATGTGAGTTTGCTAGTGTTGGTAACTTATGAGTGAAAACATAACACAACTCACCAACTTCTCCTAGCCTCCCTTTCCTGCCCTTTAGTCTCACCTGCAGACACCACCTCTCCTTGGAGAAGCCTCTGCCCCCTGCAGTCACCACTCCCTTCTCCGGGCAGTCTGGGCAGATACATCACAGCGCTCCTTCCTTCACTTTACTACTGTGGAAAATGTCAAATGGGCACCAAAGGCAGGGGTGGGGTGGGGTAAGATAATGAAATTCCGTATGCCTGCTTCTCACAGTTGTCAGCTCATGGCTCAGCCTGTTTTACATACGCCACCCCCCACGCCCATATGATGTCCAAGAAAATACAAGGTCTGCTAGTGTATTCCCACGTACTGTCCAAAACTCTTGTCTGTTAAGCTGAATGTAGTAGGCATTTATTTTTTCACTTAAAAATTTATTTTCAGAGTAACGAGAAGGTAACCTTTCAATCCCACTAGATCAGTGGAAATGTCAAACAATAGTTTGAGTTGCGGAAGACACAAGTTCAGAACACTGGAATGCTGTCTGGGGACTATAAATCAGAGCAGCATAGTTGCAGAGATCCGAACAATGCCTGGTGTGGGCGAGAGGTCCCTCGGGGACAGTAAGAAGACTCTAGATTGCACTAGAAAGTCTTGGGCCAGATGAAAGTTCATCAGTTAGAAAATGGGTTCATTGGGCAGCACCCACTGTTAGTATAGCAGACTCTGACACACAGCAGTTGAAACAAATGCTTTGACCTGTGTCAACAAGGATTACTGCAGAAAATGCTTCCTCAAGTCAAAAAAGAATGGTGCAGAGCGGTACCTGCAGAGTGATGCCAATTTTTGATGGTTTTAAGACATGCAAAGCTCTGTGTTGTTTACGATCATGCAGTAAAAGTACAAGTGTATGAGACTGATAACTGAGGCTGCTCTGGGGCAGGTATGAGTGACAGGATTGGGAAAGTGGCAAAATAGGAACCTGAGCCAGTCTACACTGCTTTCCTCCTGGGGACAAAGCCTAGAGCAGCGGTTCTCGACCTGTGGGCCATAACCCCTTTGGGGGTCAAATGACCCTTTCACAGGGATCACCTAAGACCGGCTGCATATCAGATACATGAAGTGCTAATGAAATCATGTTATGGTTGGGATCACCAGAACATGAACTGTATTAAGGGGTTGCAGCATTAGGAGGGTTGAGAACCACTGGCCTAGAGCAAAGGGAGCTAAATGTCAGGGCTTGGCACACCATGGAGGTGCATGGGTGTTTGTTATTTATACTTTCTGAATGTTTAAAATCTTTCCTATTGAAAAAGTAATCCAAGAATAATGGTGCTTGTCTGTAGTCCCAGCTACTCAGAGGGAGGAGGAAGTAGTTTCAGGCCAGCCTGGGTAACGTAGCAAAACCCTGACTCGAAAATGAATAGAGGTTAGTGAGATGGCCCAGTGGGTAAAGGCCTGTGACGTCAAAGCTGATGCCCCAGAGTCTGATTCCCAGGACCCAGTCAATTGAAGGAGAGACCTGACTCCTGTAAGTGTCCTCTAACACCATGCTCTGTGACATGGGCTGCATGCACTCACACACACATACCCCCCCATGCACCCACACACATATGTACATAATAAAGAATTTAAAATAAATGGCTTGAGATGGCCCCTGGGTGGGTAGGGTGCATGTGACTAGAGTAGTCTCAGCTACTGAGGAAGGCTGAGGTGGGACAGTTGTGGATTTAAGACCAGCCTGATCAAAATAAGTAATGTAGGGGACCCTTATCTCCAAAAGGGGAATGAGGGGGAGGGGTCACTGTGCCTTCTGGTGTTACTCTCTAGGTTGAGGTCAGATAACTCAGCATCTTTTGGTCTTATGATCCTGAGGAATTGTGTTTCTTTATCAACTAAGGGTAGCTCGTGGCTTTGTTGGCATGTACAGAGTTCTAGAGGCCCGAGACTCCAGGTATTTCCTAGCTGTCTGTATCAAGGGGCGGAGCAAGCAGAACTACACAGCCTGGTGGTCCGGGAAAGCCTCGTTGCTGGGTTTGCACCTTTCCTCCTGGAGAAGGTAGGGACAGTGGAGACAGAAGGCTGAGCCAGGAGTGCTCCAGGCCTCTGCGAGTTGGAGCTGAAAGGCGGCTTCCGTCTGTCACCTACAGTTGGCTCACACCCGTCTCCACACCTGTGGTTTGCACACAAGTGGGGAGGATGGATGTGGAAGAAATGGGACTGAGCTCAACCTGGCTGAGGAACAGTAGGCTCTAGACAGGTAAGAAGGAAGTGTTGAATAGATGTCACAGGATGATGTCTCTAACTGGTTACCAGGCCTCTCCCTGGCTGTCTGCTCGCCTCTGCTGAGTCCCATGTTCACCCCCTTCCAGCAGACCCCACACCCCATCTCAGTGATCGCGCGGCTGTCCCTAGCTCCACAAGGGTCCTGACCGATCATGTAGAACGGAATAGTGCTCCCTGGTACCTGCTCCTGGACTGCGAGGCTTGCCTGCTCATTCCAGACTCTGACCAAGGTGTCTCCTGTGTGAGCCACCTTCCCGTCACACATTGGCACTAACTCTGCTTTTGTCCTTAATCCCATGCTTGTCTCCTTTCCTGGGACTTCCCTTGGAAGCCACGTGGGTGGAGATGGAATGGTTCAGGCTGCACATGTTCTGTGGCACCCTGGGCAGATATGCTGGCCCGGCTGGACTCCACTACATGTATGGCTGTAGTGGAGCTGAATGCAGTCACGTGTAAAGCCCTTCCTTGGCGGAGGGCCTGGGCTGTCAGAGCCGCTTGCTGTCTTCCCCGTTGTTCCTTCTTCTGTCCTCTCTTCCTTCTGTATTTTGTCCCTTCCTTTCTCTTTCTTGTTTTTTGTTTGCGTACAAATGACAATATACAGAAAAACCTAGAGCTACGATTTATAAGTGGTGGGCTTGGGGGTGATGGTTTCAGCTCACCAGGTCACAAAATAGTGTTTGGAGGGAACAGTGGGAGTCGGGCAGCAGAGGTGGAGTGGGGCCAGAAAATCAAAACCTTGAGCCAGGTATATTAGTGCACACCTGTGCACTAATCATTCATCCCAGCTACCTAGAGGCTCTGATGACAGGATTATCTGCAGCTATATCATGAGTTTCTGGCCAGCATGAAACTATATGAGATACTATGGGTTTTTTTTAAAAAAATGTCAAGACCTTGAGTATCAAGACGAGAAGTTTGTAATTGATGTTTATACCCTCCATGTTGGACCTGCCTGGTAGTGATTTGTGGGGTGGATTGATAGAACCAGTGCAGATTACCTCCAAAGTACAGTAAGACCTTGAACACTGCAGAGAAGGAAGGTTTTCAGAATTGTCTTGGTGTGTCAAGGGAGTCTACTCTTCCTGCATTTTCCTAGTAAGTTTGATGAAAGTAGGAATTGTACTAATTTGATTGTCTGTCTGTCTGTCTGCATGTCTGTGTCTGTTGGTCTTCATGGTCTTGGGGATTAAATTCAGAGTCTCACCATGCTAGTTGAGTGCCCTACACCAGGCCATATGCCCAGTCCTTATCTGTATGATTCTAAAGCAAGAAGGGCAGCTGGCATTCAGATTGGCAGGAAGGAGAAAGGCCGACGGTTTGGGTCTGTTGAACTCTGAATTCAGATGCACCCCCTGTGTGTGGTGGAGACTGATGGGATAGATGGAGGTTTTACTTGGCAGGCATCGCCTGTGCGATGGAGTCCCGCAACAATGCTGTCCTGTGTCTCTAGGTCTGCTGTCTCCATCCTGGTCAGACCTGGAGGGAAACTGCATGCAGTGCTAACAGCACACTGAGGGCCGTCCACAGGCCGGAGCCTGTTTGTAAGAGCAGACTGTGCCCATGATGTCCTGGAGTGTTGGTACTGGTGCCAGCATCCTGTTGGTGGAAGCACTCAGCTGCTACCCACTGAATAGACACATGAGATTGAGCTTGTCCCATATCCAAGACCTCAGAGCCCTGTTGGTGTCGGCTCAAAAGAGGACTTTCTTTTCTTCCCCTCTCTTCTCCTAGTCCCCTCCCCCATCCTCTCTCCTCCCCCTTTCTTTACTCTTGCCTCTTGTCTTCCCCCCCCTCCTTCCACTCCCTTCCTCTCCTCTTTCCTCCCATCCTTTCTTCCCCTCTTCTTTCTCTTCCTCTTCCCTCCCTCCTTCTCTCCCTGGCTGGGACCTGGCCTGTATCTTACACATGCTAACTAAGCTCCTTACCACTGAGCAATATCTCCCCAGTCCCAAAGGAAGAGCTCCTCACTTGGGCTATTGTCAGGAGAGACCTCACTTTTGTGGAGAGATGTCTATACAGACAGGGCAGCCAAGCTTGCAGTGGTGGGGTTGGGAAGGGGGATGGGGGTGGGAGTGGGGGTGGTTGCTTTATAACTCTGCACCCTAGAAACCCATCTTTCTTTGCGCTTAGGCATTTTGGTCAGGGGACATAAAGGAGATTGAGGGAACTCTTTGATCAGTGAGGGCAGCTGGCAAACTTACAAGTGTAATCCGACCCCCAAACAATGCTTTTTATAACATTTCGAGATGAAATGCCCTAATTTGAAAGAGTATTAGATAGAATTTGAGCTAGTGGTGTGAATTGTAGTTCCATCTGCTCTGTACCATGGCCCAGTAGATCTGCAGCACCATTTGTCACACTTTGTTTTAAAGCCTGGAAGATAAATAGACCTGGATGCTGTCCAGACCCTCCCATGGAATCCTGCATTTGGATCATGGAAGAGGTGGGCAGTGAGAAATCCAGGGCTGATCAGAGGAGGGTGCTGTGTTGCCAGGAAGATGTACCTGCTATCCCCTCGTGGGCTTGCTGGTGATTGCAGTAGTGCCTGGTGCAGAGAGGACAGGGCAGACCTCATCCTCTCTAAAGTAGCATGACTGTTCATTCACTCATTCATTCATTCAATCATTCAACCAATTGATTTTTTTTTGAGCTCTTATTATATGGGACACTACACCCTAGGGACTGTGGATCTAATACCAGTATTTCTTCTAGCCTTTAGACCCAACATGCCACATACTTTATTAGTGATTTAAGCACATTTCTTCAGACACAGGACCTGAGCTCAGAAGTCTCTAGCCTTTGCTCTTGATGTGTTTGAAGCCTTAATGGGAAAGAAGCGATCATGACATGTGGATAGCAGGGTACACTTGTGACACAGAGAAAGGTAGACCTAGCTAGGGGACGGTTCCTTCCCAGGGACCGGGCTCTGCGGACTGGATGGGTGTGGTTTGATAGGATGCCTTCAGGGAGGCCCTGGGACAGGGGAGTGCTGTTGTTTGTACTGCTAGTCCACTGGGCTGGGGGCTGCAGAATAAGGGCTGGTGATTCATCTCAAAAGCATTTATATTGGGTGCTGACCTCCTGGGGCACGGAGGGGACCCAGAATGAGGTAAGATAAGGCTCTGGGTGCTGGTGGCCTTCTTCAACACAGTGAGTAGGTATGGAGGGAAATTTCAGTGTAGTGTGGAGGACTTCCTGGGGGAGGAGGTGTAGACAGTTTCTCAGCTGAGTAGACAGCAGGGCTTTAAATTGTTAACTACCCATGAGCTAGGTGAAGCGTGGCAAACAGGCCTTTTCCCGGGTGAAGGACTTCAAGTGCTTTGAGTTCCCCATTCTGTTGTGGCTGCAAGCCAGAGACTCCATGGGCAGGTATTCATTTAATTCTTGCAAAGATGGGTCTATAGTTTGGTGCTCCCAAAGGATGGGCATTACAGTGTTTGAAGAGGAGGAATCTTGGTGTGTGAGCCATTGCCTTAAGTCTTTTCTGGAACATTGTGGGTGGGAAATAAAAAAAAAATAGTCTGTTTTTTTTTTCTCTGTGTGTGGGGAGTTGGAAAGGGTGATGTTCTGGAAGGCGGCTGAGGAAGCCCCAGGTGCAGGCGCCTGGGGAGGTGACCAGGCTGTGACAGAAGGGAGAAAGAGGGCCAGGGCTGGCTACCGGGTGTTAGGAATGAGCAGAGTTAGGGACAATTCTTGAGTGAGGCCAGGGAGGGGAGAACTAACTGAGTCCCCAGGGGCCAGAAAGAGAGCAAGGGGAAGCCACCACCGCGTCGACGACAATGATGACGCAGTCTGGGGGTGCAGGCAGAGCAAACTGAGGTGGAGAATTTATCTAGTGTCTGGAATTGTGGCTCTAGGCCTTGAGTCCAGTAAGAGAGGGTGAGTGAAGGGATGGGAAGGGGGCGGGGCTTCCAGGCCCACTGCTTAGAGGCTGTAGTTACCTTAAGTCTTAGTGGCTTTCCAGAGCTGGCTCAGGTTGCAGACCGGTCTGGGACCCTGGGAACTGGAGTTGGGTGCTGGCTCAGGCCTCTTCAGAGTATGCACAGCAGCTCCCGGCTCCAGATGAGCTTCCTAGGTTGCCTGCAGGAGTTGGGTAACTTTTATTGTCTAAACTTGGAAGTCCCAGCATGTGACTTCTGCTAGAATCCTAGCTCATCAGACTGCACGGACACCCCCCCCCCCAGGCGGGAATCAGTGTCACCTGTCAACTGGGTGAGGAAGGGGGCATTGTCGCGACCGACTTGGTAAGCACACCCTTGGCTCAGGTAGGGACATGGATGGCATGAACAGGCGAGCTGCCTCATTGCATGGTTAGTGGTGGAGAAAAGCGCCAGGCATTGGCCGAGGCTTGGTGGTGCCAGGAGACAGGAAAGCAACAGACGACCCAGGGCTGTGCGGGGGGGGGGGGGGGGATGGAGGAAAGTCAGAGGCATTCTGGGCACGAGCCAGGGTAGACATGTTTGATGTGGGCAAGTGAGGATGGGAAGGAGGTGGGCTGGGTCGGACCATGTTCTTGCTTTCTAGAGTTTTCTCTGCTTGCTCCAGCCACCACCTCAACCTCTATATTCTCTCTCTCTCTCTCTTTCTTCCTTCGTTTTGTTACCCAAAGCTTTTTTTTAAAGCAGTATTTTATTAGAAAAAAATTAAAAATTATTTTTGCCTGCTTTTACCATCTCCCTGGTCCACTTTAGCTGGAATTTTTATTCATGTATTTTTGAGTAGGCAACTCATGCATACGTTCTTACCTAAAAGGAATGTAAGAAAGCTGGATGGGTGACACAAACCTTTAATCCCATCCTGTGGGAGGCAGAGGCAGGTGGATCTCTCTGAGTTTAAGGCCAGCACGGTTCATAGCGAGTTCCAGGGGCTACATAGTGAGACCCTGCCTCATAAAAAGATGTAGTTAGCTCCAGATTTAGTCAGCGTCTCATGCCCTTCCGACTCTCCCCACATCTGGGCTCTGTGTATGAGCTCCACCAGTTCTAACTCTTACGTGAGCTGCCCACACCTGAGCTGAGCCCACCTTGAGCCTTTGGGCTCAGCCCCCAGAGCATGGAGGCTGTGGCCATGGGCTTCCCCTCCAGACCAGGCTGCCCATCTTCAGAGAAGGCAGAGCCTGCAGGCTCAGGGATAACCTCAGCTCTGGATTCTGTCCAGCCGTTCCTAAACCTGCAGTTTTAAGGGCTGCTGCTTCTAATTCCAGTCAGATCCTTCCACGCTGTTGATCATCTGGTTTTGGATGGTTTCTCAGAGTTATTTTGATCCTGAGACTATCCATGAGTCTGCCCGGCCCCACTCCCATCATGTAAGGGAGTGTCTTTTTCTGGCAGAGAGGTGTGTATAAGTTAGGAAACACAGGTGTTTGAATTGCACAGTTCAGTTCTTGGAATTAACACAGTCTTGGAGCTCAGATGAGATTTTAAGGATTATCTATGTTCCTTTTTTTTTCTTAAATTGGTATATAGAGAATTCATCCCTAGAAAGGAAATTATAATGTCAAATCTCCACCCCTGCAACACACCATGCCTGCAAACCCAAAGGAACCCTGGCTGAATACTATGGGGTAGATCCATGACATTCCGTGAGGTCCCTCCCTCCCAACCAATATCCTGGAAGAGGAGGGGAATGCTTGATTCAGCTATGAGAGGAATGCCTGAGCCCTGACCATCCAAAGTGGCTGGACTGTGGGACTGTATGCCTTGCCCAGGCCCGGGGCTGACTTCTTAGCTGGCCTTCAAAGGACAGATTGCCGTTGAACTCTGGGTAATACCCAAAAGTAGCTTGAGGAAGCCGAGAGCCGTGTTTCTGCAGTGCGCACCATCGATCGGCAGTGGGAAGCTCTACGGGTCCAAGGCTCTCTCCCTTCTGGAATTTTGCCTGGACAAGTAAATCAAATACCCAGTAAACACACTTGTGAACTTCTCCAAAGCCGCTTCTGTCTGTGGCCTTGTCTGTTCCTCACAGTGGCCTTTCATCTTCTTGGGCTTGGCTTGCATCCCCCATGCACTGGGGCTGAGCCCTGTGGCTGTACAGGTATGGCCAGCTAATCCTGCCAGACGGGGTCAGCAACAATTAATCTCTCTCTTTTTTTTTTTTAACCGTTAGAGCCAAACTTCCTTTGGTGGCTCTCCTAAATCTGGAGAAAGGAATGAGAGGAGAATTGAACTTACCCTTGAGACCCACATTCCCATTCACTGCTCTTTGGGTCTGTGCTGCCCCCCACACCCCCACACCCTTACCCCCGCCCCCAGGGCTGCTCATTATGAATGCTGAAGTCTTAGGTGGCAGTTATGTTGGAGCTGGTGCCTGAGATGCTACTTAAATCCTATCTCTCTTGCACTGCCCGATAGCAGTCTGCCTTGCTGCTACCAAGGATGCTGGCCCCCTTCTCAGATCCCTATCTTACCTTGCTGTACACAAAAGAGCCCCTTTTCTTCTTCTGTCAGCAGCAGATAGAGTGGGAGTCCTCTGGGGGTTCTGAGTTTTGGTTCTCAAAAAGGCATTTCAGATGTGCAGCCCCATCCTTTACAGCTGTCAGTCATTCGTGGGATTGTCTTCTCTCCCCGTCCTGTTTTTGCAAGGTGTGCCTTGTGTTGCTGGAGAAGGAACCTGGTGCCCTCCCCCAGGTTAAGCACATGGCCTGCCACTGAGGCCCACCCCCTCCCTCCTGCCAGGGTTACTTTCCAGCATGAATGCCTCCTCTCAGTGAGTGTTCTGAGCCCTTCCTTGGCTGAATGTGTAAATTTGGAGTCCACTGCTTTCCAGGAACAGGCCCTGCCTTGGCGACTCTTCCTCTGTTTTGACCTTTGTGGTCAGCAAAGCTCTGTGGGAGCTTCAGGGTATGCAGCTGATAGGGACCGTGAGGGGATCGAATGGCAGGTATTTTAAAGTGGCCGTGAATTGACTGTCTTCTGGCATCCTTCGGCAATCGATGGGCAGGTTACTGTGGCCTGTGAAGGCACCTGCTGTCGGAATTCCTGCCAGCTCTGTGATTGCTGTCTCTTCCCCTTCCGCCCTGCAGAGCACTGGCTGTAGGTGATGATTTTTAGAGCTTGACAAGGCCGGGTGGATCTCTTCCCTGCAGCAGTCTCTCAAAGCCTGGGAGGAGTTCCCAATGGCTCTCAAGACATCCCTCTGACTCCTGTCTCCTGACCACACTTCTGTCACATCTCCCCTGCAGACTGCCCACTCTCTGCTACCCCCATTCCAGCCCTGACTGCTCTAGCCGAGACCCCAGCAGCTCTAGACTTGATCATTCCTCGTAGAACCTTCTTTTAAGACCATGTGGGGTGCCCCCACCCCCTCCCCTCCTCAGTCGTCCTTTACTGTGCACAGACTGAAGCTCAGTAGCTGGCATCCTGGGCCCCTAGGCCTGGCTGCTGTGCCTGCTGCTTCATGGTTTTCCTCTAAGCCTGTGTGTACTGCCACTCAACAATACAAGCCATTGTCCTCTGGACCTCCAGGTCCCCTGTGTGGCTCCTTTATCTTTAGGCTGCCTTGAGATCCTATGTCTCTGTGTGGAAATACTGACCCTTCTGTGAGGCCTTTTTGACTCCACCCCTTTCCTACTCAGCCACCCCCTCAATGAGGCCTTTTGTGACTCTGCCCCCCTTTGGGGAAGGACTCCTCACTGAGTCTAATATGTGTCCTTCAAAGCACCATTTATATACCTTTTCTCCTTCGTAGACCGAGGATATGGTCTTGTAGTTTGACTACTTAGCATCTTGTTCAGCAGAGAAGAGGCACCGTAATTATTTGTGGGTTGAATGAACTGAGCTTGGGAGTGCGGGAGGGGCTGATGGGGCAACTGGATAGAGAGGAGACAGTCGTGGCCCATAGGCAAATGACAGTCTGTAAGGGTAAAGGGAGGACCCTGTGTTTGGATGAGGTGTTTACTTTTAATTGGCCCTGTTAATTAGGGCTGCCAAAGGGGGGCTTTGACTGCTGGACTTTAATACTTTACTAGCTGGACCTTGATCGTCAGCCTCAGGAGGAGGAAACGTTGACAGCTAGCTTTAGGAATGTTGTCTAATGGTTTTTAGCCAGGCAGAGTATCTTAGTTAAAGTTTCATTGCTGTGAAGAGATACCATGACGAAGGCAACTCTTATAAGGACAGCATTTAATTGGGGCTGGCTTACAGGTTCAGAGGTTCAGTCCATTATCATTAAGGCGAGAGCATGGCAGTGCCCAGGCAGGCATGGCACCGGAGGAGCTAAGAGTTCAACGTCTTGTTCCGAAAGCAAACAGGAGAAGACTGGATTCGAGGCAGTTAGGACAAAGGTCTCAAAGCCCACGCCCACAGTGACACACTTCCTTCAACAAGGCCACACCTCCAAATAGTGCCACTCCCTGGGCCAAGCACATTCAAACCACCCCAGAGGGCATGGGGAGAGCCGTGCTTGGCATGCTTGGGATGGCTAGAGCCGAGCAGGTCTGTGGGAGCAGCACACTTTTCCACGGTTTATGCAGTTTCCATGAGGAGGCACCTGTGGAAGTGCTAGTGTAGTTTGGATGGTGCCTGGGGTGACAGCTCCTCAGGCCTCATTTCTCCTGGGGAAAACCTTAAGCTGGGCCAGGTGGGGCGCCTCTGGGAAGTGGGTGAAGTCTTGAAAGGATGTGCTTTGTCATGAGCACAGCCATGGGAAGGACTCCAGTGCCCTGGACCCATGGTTATGACCAAGCCTTCCCCTGGCTCTGGAGAGCTATTGACCGTGTGTAGAGAAATCTCACTGCAGCTTCATCTTCCAGGATGTTTGCAGCCTGAGACTTGCCCTTGCAGAGACCCCCCCCACCCCAACCCACCCCCTGCCTCCTCACTCCTTGTAGAAATTGGTTTACCCAATTCAGTCAAACCAATGAATTTCTTCCTGAGTTGCTGCTGGTGTGTTTCCCTCAGAGCGCCAGGCCCATCCTAGTTCAGCTTCTCCATGTCGGAGTTTGTCTTTTCTTCGTACCCTGGTTTCCCCAGTCAGGATTTTAGGGTCCAGCTGCATGGCTCACTCTTTTCAAGCTAACGCTCAGGAGGCTGAGGCAGGCTGATTGTGGTGAGCGGCAGGCCAGCCTGGCTTAGACCCCATCTCAAAAACAAGTCCCATTCCCGGCAAAACAAACAGAAAACTACCACCACCACCACCACCAAGAACAAACAAAACCCTGGCGAGGGTGGCTTGCTTCAGATAATGCCTCCCAAACCTTCTGATGTCTTCTAGAGAAGGCCTAAACTACTCTAAAATTAGGAGAGTGCACATTGGAGAGCCCCTTACAGATTCCCAATCTGCATCATGGTGGGTGGAGGTTTTGAGCCCTCACTGCTGGGTCAGCCCCTGCTGCAGATGTTTACAGCCCAAATCCTGCATTCTCTGCTGCTGCGGGACCCTTGCTGTAGTGTGTCCCGTCCTTGACCTGTCAGAGTCAGTCAGAGGAAGCCTGCTCGTAAGCGCTCCAGCTTCTGCTGTCTCAGGAGTCCGGGGGGCCATCTTCCATTCTGGTGTCCTGGAAGGGTGATCTGAATCCAGGCTCTGGTATCTATTGATGCTGCCTGGAGGCTCCGACTGGGAGATGTCAACAGCAGAGATGTGTTAGAAAGCTCAGAGGGGACCAGCGTGGAATTGAAAGTTTAATAACTTATAAGGAGTTTTCAGGAAAGTGACTGGGCTTAAAAATATAAGTAAATGAGGTCACATCTGTCCCTCCAGGCAGCAGCTAGAATCTCAGCAGAGGGCCGCTGACACCCACTCACCTGCCCAGCTTGCCCGGCTTACCCAGCTGGCCATGCTGGCTTCAGACATCCTTTCCTTCCTATCTCTGTTCCCAGCTCCCACCTCTCACCTTTGGTCACAATCCCTGTCACATTTACACACCTCAGAGTGGTCTGCATCATAATTCTGCCCCCTGACTCCTTTTGTGTGCTCTATAAAGCAGGTGGTTTGAGAAATTGGCCTGATCCATTGCTGTGATCATAAGGTGACCAACATGGTGTGGAATTGGAACATACACAGTGCAGGGGGGAATACAGCCACCCAGTGATGTTCTCTCACAGATGCTAAAAAGAAAAGCCCAGTGTCCCCCATGCACTTAGAAGGTGAGGGAGTAGTTTTCTCTGGAAAATTACTTTCAACTTCTTTTATAACTTCTTTTCCTTTTGACTTGGTAATATGCTTTAAGCATTTTAAATGTTTATATTTTTCTCTATGATTTTTTTTTGGGGAGTTGGTGGGGGGGACTGAACTCAGTCACTTTTCTGAAAACTCCTTATTTTCTGAGTTATTAAACTTTCAATTCCATGTCGATCCCCTCTGAGCCTCTAACACACCTCTGCAAGTACTCTACTGCAGAGCTAACTCCCCCAGTATCTTTTCTGTGGTTTTTAATGGCCAGATAATACTTCGCTAGTGAGGAGATGCTGTGATTTACTTAATATGTTCTTTGGTTTGCTTTTTTTGTTCTAAGGATTTGAGACAAGGTCTCAGTATGCAGCTCAGGCTAGCCTCAAATTCTCAATCCTTCTGCCTCTGTCTCCCAAGTGCTGGGCTTCCCCGAGTGTACCGCCAAGCCTGTCTGATCTGTCGTTTCCTCTTCCTCTTCCTCCTCCTCCTCTCTTTTTAGTGAGATCCTCCCACGGTACAGTCTGCCGCATCCACCCATCCTTGCCCCATGATCTCCTATCTGGATTTCTGCAGAATTTGTCTCTGCCCCAGGGTTACTTTGTGTGTCTGTGATGCTGGCTACCATTTGTTCCTCAGAAGAACAAGTCAGGTGGGCCCCAGAGGTCACTCCCTATGCGTAGTCGAGCTCAGTGTGCCCTCCTTGCGTTGTGCAACCCCAGGGCTTCCCACAGGTGAGGACAGTGTGCATCAGCCTGGACCACCAATGGTGAACACCAGGGACAGAGGGAAAGAGGAATGATGAATGTCACAAGTGACAGGTGTGAGGGAAATCCCCAGGGGCTGGATTGGTGCTCACAGCTATTTATTTTTAGTTGAGTACAGAGACTGCTCTCAGGAAAATGCTGGATGTGTGTCAGGGGCCTGACCACACATGTCACTGCCCTAAGCCAGTTAAGTCTGGGTGACAAACTCCAGGAGCCCATCTGACCACCCACAGCTCAACCTGGGTAGAATGAATCCACGCCATAAATGGATCCAAATGCGTTACAGTGAGGAGTGTTTTAAAAGAAAAGGCTGAGGGAACCCAAAACTGAGCCATTGAGATGGCTCGGGGGGTTGAGGTGCTTGCTGACAAGCTTGGGGACCTGGTACCCACGGTGGAGGAGAGAACAGACTCACAAAGTCGCCGCATGACTTCCATACATGGGCCATGGTACACCTGCCCACACACATCACGCACACATTCACACGTGCACTGAGAGTAGCAATGATGGCTAATGACAATGACGTAAGCCGAGCCCTTGGAGCTCAGACTCTGGCTGTGTGAAGGCCGTGGGACTGCAAACATCATGGCTGGCAGGGACTCTAATGAAACTTGGGTCAGCACCACATTAGCAGACACGATCAAAACTTCCAGTCTCACCTCACGCTCTATTTTTTCTGACACATTTTAGCACAGTAAAACCTTGCAAGGAGGTTTTCACATGACAATTATCACAACTAATCTTTAGGTATAGCGACATAGAAACTCCCCAGCAAGGTAAAGTAGCAAAGTGCAAAGCACCTGTGTGACTTCTCAGTAAAAATGTGTTCTGTTAATTGAGAAACCTTGCTCAGAGTAAGGGGCTAAGGAGGAAGGATTTGTAATAAGAGTAAGGATGGGTTCTATTGATGGAGGATGGCCTCTCTCGTAAGAGGGTTCTCACCGAAAGACAAAGCTCAGGGCCTAAACAGTGCTCAGGAGAATTCGGGAAGGCTGGCTCCACAGACTAGCAACAGGATCCCCAGGTTGTCAGACAGCATCATCCACTCCAGCCTCTGGGTGACCGGGTGTCAGGAATTTTCTTCCTTTGAAGCAAATAACCCTGAGTGTTTAACAAGTCTGGTTCCTCCAATGCTCTCTCTGAGCTGTGCCTCCTATATCGGGGGGACAAGGGGACAGACCCTTGGATGGACAGGGGTACTGTTCTCCTTCCTCACCCAGCTGACAAGTGTCATTGATCCTTTGGGCTGCTGTGAAATCCCTCCATGCCGCGGTTCCTGTGCGCAGCCTGCTGTTTGTCCCGTTTGTCCTCCCTCACCTCAGACCCTCGGTGGTGGTCGTCAGTATGGGCTCATCCCTGCTCACTCCACCTGACTACGGGGAGGCCCACTTCTGCACTTCCGGGGGACTGGAGGGACCTTGTCAGGAAGGCAGTGGCCCCCAGAAGAGCACTGGAGATTTGCACGGGGGGGGGGGGGTAGCAGGGGGAGGAGGTGTTGAGAGCTAGAGAAGTTTCCTGGAGTAGGAAAGACTCCCCTTCTCCAACCATCCCTCCTGAAAGCCTGTTACTCCTTGGGGACTGTATACCCCGTTTTCTAACTCCACTGCCTGGGTGCTGGGGGACAGAGTGAAGACAGCATGTTGATGGATATAGCAGACCAAGTTTCTCAGAGCAGTGGGAACTCTTTCACAGCCGAGTCCTGTTTTGCAGGCCATTGGAGAAGCCCTTCTCGCTCTGCCTAGGGAAGCACCCCAGCTTGTTTTCAGCAAGGGCCAGGCCTAGCCACCTCCTTTAGAGGCCACACTGGGCATCATGCACTGAGGGTATGCAGATGACACCCTGCATCTTTTGGGAGGACACACAGGAAGGGACCAAATGCTGGAAGATGAGGTGGAGTTAGTTTTTCTGAGCCTCCTTGTGTGGGTGGGGTGGTAGGGCCAGAGAAGATGTGGACACATGCAGTCACTTTGCCAGAGATGGAGAATCTGGGGAGACTGGGGGCAGGGCGTCCAGGGCCTGAAATAGTGGCAGTGGGAGATTCGGGTGCACAGTGATGGGGAGCCTGCCCTGGTTTTCTGCAGCAGTCCTTTACAGGAACTCACACTAAGTCTGTGGTCCACTACGCCCAGATTGTGGTGCCACGAGGCTGCCCTTTGCTGCAAGCAGCCTAAAGCCTGCCTGTTTCTGTCATTTCTGAGACCAGACAGAGAAAGCGTGGGCAGGGTAATTATAAGGCGAGCATTTACAGGCAAGTAATCTAATCCTATCCTTTAATTTCCTCCCTTCTAGAAAATAGAAAGCATTCAGATACTTACATTTAGACAGAAGCACTGTAATTGACAGCTGCTTGGACTCCAAGTGGGGTGGAGAGAGGTTTCTGCCCTGTGGCCGTGGGCACTGGGTTTTAGGACAGGCTGCCAATTGCCCACTGCTGCCCATCCTTCTGGAAGCTTCTTTTATGCCATCTTTAACATTGGGTGTTGTAAGGGGGAGAGAAGGAGAGGAATGAGGGGGAAGTAGGACTCTGGACTACTTTCCTTGCCTCTTCAGGAGGGAAGGGGACAGGCAGAGTTGACAGTGAGGGAGCTGTGGCCTTTGGGCTGTCACGGAAGGAAAGATTGAGGGCCTCTGGAAGCAAGCCTGAGCAACAAGGTCCTTTTACTAGAACACACACTAAGTGGTCACTGAGACCAAAGCGAGGGAATCATATGAATTCAGATGAGGAGAAGACAAAGATTGTAAAGAGGAATTTGTCAGTAATAAAAAATACATACATACATATATACATACATGCATACATACATATATATGATCTAGATATCAATCAATTAGAGATGACCCTATGATGGTATACTATATAGCTGTATAAAGGAATATGCATTGATATTAAGTATATTTATTTAAGTGCTTTAAGTTTTATTTTGTGCACCACATGAATGTCTGGTGCCTTTGGGGGTCAGAAGAGGGTGCTGGATCCCCCTCGAACTGTAGTCATGCTGGTTGTGAGCTACCACGTGGATGCCAGGAATTCAACTGGGGTCCTCTGCAAGGGCAACACGTGCTCTTAACTGCTGAGCCATCTCTCCAGCCCCTAAAGTGTAATAGTTATGTAAAAACTTTGAACAACACTGTATGTTTTTACTGGTTACATGCACACAGCCCTTTATGGAAAGTCTGAGAGAGTTGCCCCTGAGGTTCACTGGTGACGATCTGAGGAGATGAAGAGGGACAGGGTTAGTAAAATGATCAGAAGGGTTTGTGATATCCTGACTAAAAATGCAAAGCAAATGAAAACCCCAAGTGAAGCTGGTCTTCCGGCCTACGCAGAGAGCTCGGCGTGTCCAGTGTTTCCAAGCTGTGCTTTCTCAGCCTCAGCATTGGAAGCCGAGACCCACCCAGCCCAGACACAGGAGCAGAGCGTCCGTGTGGACTGGCCGTGTGCTGGGTCACTCAGCAGTGCAGGTGTCGGACAGAAAGTCATCTGGGGCAAAGTGAATCATTGGTAGTTACACCTTCTTAGATGTGACATTAATAATTTAACATTTATTAATCATCTCTAGGCCATTTCTATTTTAGGTACCCACTGGAGGAGATTCGCTTTTTTTTTAAGACTGAAAAGATGAATGGTTGATACTCTTGCCCTTGAGTCTCTCAGCAGGCAGGCCTCCTGTTGGCTCCTTCTACCCTTAATTTGGTATCCTTGCTTCTAAAGCCTTGCCCTCTGCTCTGTCTTCCAGCTGCCCCCAGAGCGATGATTCAGAAATATGAATCTGATCCGTCTCCCTGTTTACCTCAGCGCCTCCCTCAGCTCCCCGGTCCTGCAGGAAGATTGCCTTTATTACTGTCTCTCAGTGCCCTCTCCTAACTGAAATGGAAGTGCCCTGAAGTCACAGGATAGATCTAGGCTCAGCCTGGAACAGCAGTGATCAGCAGTGTGTCAAGTTCCACCCCACATCCTTTGAGACAGAGTTCAGATGCACCCTCACCTCCACCCCGCCCCGGCTTCTGTGAAGCTTTTGGACCAGGCTGAGGGGTTTCACCTGGCACCTCGCTGCCAATCATATCCTGTTGGAGTATAGTAGTCACTGTCATTTCTATTGGGAATACCTGCTTAGACGAAACCGTTTTATTTATCCTTCCCTTAAGTTTGTGTCTTGGTGCCCATCACATGACGGACTCTGAAACCACAGTGAGGGAGAGAGAAGTGTGTGCACTGGTAAGCCTTGTTGCCTAACAAACCGCTCCCAGACTCAGCGGCTTAGAGCAGCCACCAGGTTAGGTTTAGAGTTCATGGATTGGAAAGTTGGGGTTGTGCACAGTAGGCATGACTGAGGCCCTAGCTGGGGAGGAGTCTAAGCTGGGAGATACATTTCATACTTGGATCATACTTGTCACCCCTAATCCCAGTACCCTCTTTCGTCTCACCTTCCCCGCTCCTGTTCTCTTCTGTCGGGGCAGTTGTGGGGTCACATACAGGTCCACGTGCCTGTGGTGTTACACAGTGATCCTCAGCTATCCCTGCACCCCATGTATCATATCTAGAGCCTAGTTAGCCTGACACAGCACTGGCCCAGCCCTGGCCCTCATTTTTAATGTGCATTATTTAATGCAGGTGCCTTTAGCCCCACTTGGCTCACCCTCCAGTCAGTCCTTGCCTCAGGCTCTGCCTCTACACTGTACCGCCACCAAGGGGTGTAACTCATAACTTGCTGTGAGGGTTAAGTCATCTGTGCAGAATATGTAGAACAGTGTCACATACTGTCCAGGGCTCAGTGAGGCCAGCTGACATGAGTATGTCTGCCTGTGCCCTGACCTGGAAGGGGTCTGACGCACTTCCGGACCTCCCTTGGTTAAGGTTCACAGTTGAGACGCCCCAGATGCCATCCCTGATGAGATGTGTTGTTTCTAACACCCTTTGTGGCCTTTGCTATCTGGAGACTGTGTGTCTTGAAGCTGGCCTGGTTTATGTTCCCCTGGACACCTGGGGCTCTCTGAGTGCCCCACCATTTCCTCCAGGGCCAGCTAGGCTACAGGGCAGATGGATGCTTTATCACTAATCTCAGAGATTCACCAAGCCACGGCGCCTGGGAAAGCCATTAGTCATGTTCCGTGTCATGGAGAAAGTTACTTAACCTTGAAGACCATTTCCTCCTCTGGTAAGTGTGGCTATAATGAAATCGACCTCATTCAGTCGAGGACGAGTCCAGGTGAGGTGATGTGTGCAAAGCTGTGAGGGCAGGGCCCTTCACCGGTCTCATTCATCTTCATCTTCAAGTGCCATATACTTGCTAATTTAAAAACTAGGGCAGGGGACTAGAAAACGGAGAACAGGAGATGTCGCTGTTCTTGTAACAGACAAGAGGCAGCGTTACCCTTGCCACTCAGTAGCTCCGTATAGTATTGTGAGTGCTTCGTCACTTTCCAGGGACAGGGTTCCAACACATTTCACTGTGTACATATGCACTGTGTACCCTTTGCATCTTTAACCCAAAGTTAAACGTTACATTCCTTTTAACTTCTATACTTAGAGCTTTCATGAGACCCATTTTTAGATCAATATCTCATATTGATAGGAGATGAAATTTTAAAATACTCATTTCTTGGTTTTCAAGTATTATTTGCTCTCCAGGGCTCCCCAGGAGGCTGGTACATGGTGCATTACATCATCGCCATATTCTGTTTCTATATGTGTGTGTGTGTGTGTGTGTATGTATGTATGTATGTATGTACTGTGTGTGCGTGCGCATATGCATGCCCGCACCTGGAGGTCACAAGTCAACCTCAGGTGTTGTTCCACAAGCACCACCAACCTTTTTTTTTTTTATTTACATTTTTTTTATGTGTATGGGTGTCAGTACTCCATGTGTGTGCCTGATGTCTGCGGATGTCAGAAGAGGTTGTTGGATTTCCTAAACTAGACTTAACAGATGGCTGTGAGCCATCATGTGGATGCTGGGAATTGAACCCAAATCCTCTAGAGAGCAGCTAGTGCTCTTAACTACTGAGCTAGCTTTCTGACCCCATCAGCTGTGGCTCACCAAGTAGGCTAGACTGGCTACCCAGTGAGGCCCAACAAGGCCCAACAAGGCCCAGCCCAGAGCTGGGGTTTAAAGTGGGCATTTCCACAGCCAGCCTTTTGTTTGTTTTTGTTTTTCAAGACAGGGTTTCTCTGTGTAGCCCTGACTGTCCTGGAACTTACTCAGTAGACCAGGCTGGCCTTGAACTCAGATTTTTTTTTTTTTAATATGTGTTCTGAGGATCAAAACTGAGTCCTCACACTTAGCGGCAAGCACTCTGCTGGCTGAGCCGTTACCTGAACCCTGTTCCCTTATCTAGCTATTTTGGTCCATCAGTGTGCCTCAGTCGCATGTAGAAAAGCATTCAAGAGTAGGGTACTCAGGTCCTGAGTCCTACCGCAGACATTTCGCTGACACAGCTATCCCAGGAGGGCCACATTCCCATGGCCCACGTGTTTGGATACGTGCTCAGTCCTGAACATAAAAAATTGGATTCTGTAATAAGAGGTGTATGTCTCCGAATCCTAAGGCATGTTTCAAGAAATGAATGTGAGGTGTGTTGGCTGCTCCCTGGTCATGAACTGCTGAATCAAGTCACCCTGAGCCAGGCTCACTAGGACTTTAACATAGTGGAGCTAATTAGGTGACTGGTAACAGCTGAGACAGACAGCTTCACCTGCCCACAGACCATGACTCTTTTGGGCCTTGAATAATTCTTTTGAGGGTCTTTTGAAATACATGGGCTTTCCCCCTAGAATATATAAGTATGCATATGATGTAGTTATATATATATCTTAGGCTTGGAAGGAAGGAGGGATATATATATATATATATATATACATACACACACACACACACACACACATATACTCAGGATGAATTAGCTCTAACCAATAACAACAAATGTTGATATTTCAGAGCAGTGGTGAGGGTGCAGGTGGGTGTCTCTGTGACTCAGGAATTCAGTAGTATCTCAGACCTGGAGGCTCTCAGGAAGCAATATCCCAGATCTTCTCAGGTCAATTGGCATGGGAAAGATTGACTAGGGTTGGAAGATCCACTCTTGGTGGCTCTGTCCGCTGCTAGCAGGTTAGTGTTGGCTGGTGGCACCAAGCCTCAGGTGGCCCCCATCTGGCTGCTTTGATGTCCTCACACAGACTATGTGGTCTGGGAAAGCAGGCAGATTCTCTCTCAGAAACCAAATACATGGTTTCTGCATTTCTTATGTCCCCACAGGTCAGCTGAACTCTGCATGTCAGGCAAAGTATGGAGACCCTAGTACAGGGCCTTCATGCCTGCCTTGGGCACCACCCTTCTGGCGAAGTGTGTTCATGAGCTTGGAAGGCATCCTAACCAACACTGAGGGGTTCTTTTTCTCCTCCTCTTCTTAATTTTTTTTAAGGTGATCTCACTGTGTAGCCCTGGCTGTCCTGGAACTAGCTGTGTAAGCCAGGCTGGCCTCAAACTCAGAATTTCTCCTGTTTCTGCCTCTGCCTCCCAAGAGTGCTGGGATTAAAGGTGTGCGCCACCATGCGTGGCCATCACTGAGGGTTTCTGTGTAGGCTTTTGTTAAATGGGCATGCCTCATTGAATCAATGGCTCTTGGTGATTAGACTCCGTCTCCAGTCCCTTTCCTGTTCCTGTAGGTCCGAGTTGTAGCTGAAATTCCCAACCTGCAATTCGTGACCAACTTTGGAAACTCTAAGGGGCTACCTTGAATTGTCTTATTAGCACAAATTCTGATGTTGTTGGAAGAGGTTCACAGGGTATAGAAGCGTATTGTCATTAATACTGCAAGGGAGTTAGGAGGGCATAGGGCTTAGACTAAGCTAAGCATCTATGTAAGTGAAGCATATATATATGTATATGTGTATATATGTATATATGCATACATGTATTGCATGCAAATGCTTTTTATACTATACTGGTAGCTATAGAAGAAGTTTTATACAGCAGTCAGTCATTTGTATTTTGGAGTAAAGCTTTGGTTCACAGGCCTTGCAGAGGGAGTGCAGTATAAAAAGGGAAATAAAATTACTTGTCCTGTGGCCCAGTGTTTACTGTCTAGTCCTTTCTACAGATGAGACTGGGTCTTTTCTCACTGCAGAAGTGACATTTCCCTATTACAGAGCAACCTGAAGGGTACAGAATTTTTGAAGTTATAATTATTATTTTTTAAAGAAACAGTTCTCATGGGGAGGAGCCCACTATTGTAGACTAAGGGAGGTGGTCAGGCAGCTGCCTTGGGCAAAGTTGGGGACCTGGTCTGTTTGAAGGCAGCAGAGATTAGCATCGCAGACACTTCCCAGGACATTGAAGAGTTTGATGTGAAAGAAGAATTGGTCTATTGAGAAGAAAATTCACTTTATTTCTGTGTTAAGCTGCACTCCCTGTTGCATATGGTGGTGCATGCTTGGAATCCCAGCATTTGAGAGGCTGAGCCTGGAGGATTGCCAAAGGTTCAAAACCAACATTTGTATATAATACCCTGTCTGAAAAACAAAACAAACAAAAGACCCCACTTTCTAAGAACAGCCCTGGTTCAGAAACACAGAGCTGTTTATAGGGTGGGAGGGAGATGACAGAGATAGTTAGCCAATAGGTATGGCTGGCTGTGGCTAAGAACGGACAGTTTGTTTATTTGCCATGACTGGTTGTAATCTGCTTCTAGTCTGCATGAGTTGCTTTGACACAGCTGCCCTGGCTCATTCAGGCCACTTAACACTGTTTTCCCTTGTGTGTGTGTGTGTGTGTGTGTGTGTGTGTGTGTGTGTGTGTGTGTGTGTGTGTGTATGCACATGCAAGTGCGCACGCGTGTATATGCACTTGAGACCACCCAGGATTCTACATTGAATGTCTTCCTTGATTGCTTTCGGCTTTAATGCCTTTGAGACAGAGCCTCTTACCGAGCCTGGAGCTCACTGATTCTGCTAAACTAGCTGCACCTGTCTGTACCTTCCCAGCATTGGGACAGATGTGAGCAGCTGAGATGTGGCACTCCCAGGAGGCTACTACAATGCCCCTGAGCAGTTACTGACCAGGACCAGTCTCCAGAGGCAGATCCATTGACTGCCTTAGCCTGTTTGAGACTTGGCATCTTTTTATTGTGTACTAATTGTGTCTAGTCCTGGAGTCAGCACACATGGCTGTCCCTGGTATCTGCCACACCCAGCTGCTGCCCAGGGAGCAGAGAGATGTCCCTCCCATGTTTGAGTGGCTTAGGGGTAGTCAGTGCTTTGTTGGTTGTCAAATCTGTTTTCTAGTGCTGTAACAAAGTACCTAAATCGGAGTGTTTTATTAAAGAGGGTTTGGTTTTTTTTGTTTGTTTGTTTGTATTTTTTTTGTTTTTTTTTTTTTTTAGCCCATGACCAAAGGCCAAAGACTGTTGGTTGGTCCTTGTGTTCTGCTTCTGGTGAGGGCCCCTTTGACTGTGTCACAACAAGGCAGATGGTATCCTGGCAGGAAAAGGTGACATCTTATGGTGAGGCAGGAAGCCAGGGATGGAGGTTAGGATATGTATGTGTATGTGTGTATGTGCACGTGCGCACACACACACACACAAACACAAACACACTCACACACACCTTGTGGAAGCTAACTCATCCCTGCTACTAGCATTGATCCCTTCCAGTGTTCCCAATGACCTCTTGGCCTTGCCCTAGGCTCCACCTCTAAAAGGTTCCATCCCTCTCACCTCACCAAGGCCTCAGCTTCCAGCATATGAACCCTTGTGAGACACACTTAGACCTTGCTCAAAGAAGCATTGCAAATGACATGGGATGAGAAACTTGAATCTCCATATTTAATTTTTGCCCTTGCAAGAGGATGCAATGTGAGGGACATGGGGAGGGGAAGCAGAGGGCAATGTGACCTTGGAAAGCTGTGTCATACGAGAAGGCAGGGGCTTGGTGGGTAGTCAGAGCCAAGAGCCCCAGGGCACCGACCTTGTTTCAGATCTTCCTGCGTACTGTCCCTCTCTGCTCAGTCAGCTGGTGGGAATCTGTGGCCTTCACACTCCTGTTCATTCCTTGTGAACTGGCAGCCGTTGCAGGATCTGCTTGCCCATGTTTCTACAGGGAAAAAGGAGGTGCTCCTTGGGATGAGATGGAAATAAAATGCATCACCCCTCCCAACCCCCACCCCAATAAAAAGACTCAATGGCTTTCTTGGGCCAGCCCTGCTAATCATGGGAGAAACATTTAATTTCAGCCAGATTACAAGGCGGCTGCTTTTATTTGTTTTTGCCTGGATTTGTGCCAAGGACTCAACTTTTCCTGTTCATTTTATTAAAAAGTTTATAAACAGCATTAATAAATAGATATAAAGCTGCTATAGAAATGACAGAGAGACCAAATGAAATTCACAAGGGTCAGCGTTGAATAAGTAACAGAGCCACATCCTTGCTCCATCAAATTCCCATATATGCAAATTAGATACAGAGCTTTAACACTGTTTTAATTAATATTTATAAATCACAGAGTGCCTTGGAAAGGGCCAGTAACCTATTTATACTGCCATCATGTCACACAAATAACAAACCCTCTGGGGACTGCTGTCTGTTTTGTATTCCGTCAGAAAAGTAAGCACATTGTTGCATCTGTCTCCCCTTAGGTGTGGTGTCAGCGCAGCGACAGGTCACCGTTCAGGAAGGACCCTTGTACCGCACAGAGGGCTCCCACATCAGCATCTGGTGCAATGTGAGCGGCTACCAGGGTCCCTCTGAGCAGAACTTCCAGTGGTCCATTTACTTGCCCTCTGCTCCTGAGCGAGAAGTACAGATCGTTAGCACGGTGGACTCTTCCTTCCCTTATGCCATCTACACCCAGCGGGTCCGAGGCGGGAAGATCTACGTGGAGAGGATCCAGGGGAACTCAGCCTTACTTCACATCACAGACCTGCAAGCCAGGGATGCCGGCGAGTATGAATGCCACACCCCCAACACCGACGAGCGCTACTTTGGGAGTTACAGTGCCAAGATGGACCTAGTGGGTAAGGAGACTCTGCTTCCGCATACACGGCCAGTGTCAGGCCGGAGTCCCTTCTGTTGCCATGTGCTTTTGTTGCATACCAATAAGAAAGATTCCCCAGATATCTTAGAAAACCATGTGAGGAAGCATGAGTGACCAGAATCCTATGTACACTTGTGAACACTAGATGGTTAAGGCTGACACTTGGAAAGCTCTTGTGCAAACATCAATAACCACAGCGGTTAAGCAGACCTTTGCTGGTGAAAGGCAAAATGAGTTTATAAAGGCAAGACCCAGGTGTGGTAGCTTCATGCCTGTAATCCCAGCATCCAGAAGGCTGAGGCAGGGGACTGCCCTGTGACAAGGACATTTGTGGGTGATAATTTGGAGATGTGCCTTGGAAGGTAAAGTGGGTGAGAGCAGCAGGAAGAGATGCAACGCCCCAAATACAAGTAAGGTCAAAACTCCCCACCCCTCCAGAGGCCAGCGTGAGGCGGCTACAGTAGACACACAGGGACAGGAGTGTAGTAATGTATGCGAGGGGAATCTCAGGAGAGATTCTTCTCAGATAACCCAGTGAGTTCCAGATGCTCAGAGGGGAGAGAGAATGAGCAAGGGATGCAACCATTTTGAGGTGACACAGGTGATTTTAGTGAACCCCCCAGGCGGTGTGTCATACAGCGGTAATGGTTCTTTGGGGAACTGAGTGGCTCTCAGAGACAGACAGTGGCTGTGACTGAAGCAGCCCATGTGCAGTTGTGTCCTTTAATTTCCTTGCCGGTAGATAGGAGTTTAATGAATGAAAGCTTTTTTTTTTTTTAAGCAGGCCTGTTCTTTGGGTAGACAGGCATTAGAATATTTCTGCTTGAAGCATCTACCACTATGCAAAGTCTTTCTTTAATGTGAAGTAATTAGCAAACAAGAGTTCCTATTTTGAGGTAAAATTCCCTGGACTCCACTCCTCAGAAATAAAGAGAAAAAAAAATATATAAAATACATGGTTTGAGGTGCAGGGGGAGAGTAGGCCGGGTATCCAGACCTCCCTGGCTGCATGCTAAGAAGCTATGAACTGCCTGTCTCCCATGATGCTCTCCGTATGATGGAGAAGATGAAGCTGGAAGAGTGGGGAGCACTTAGTGTGGACATCCCTGGCCACCTGCTGCCGGGGAGGAAGGACAGACAGCAGCCAGGCCCTTCCAGTTTATACCAAAGTCCGGATCTCTCCTTTTTATTTCCACAGTTAAGCAGGGCATGTAGGTGGGTCTTTTGTCAATAAGGATGCTGCCTTTGTTCCTTTATTTTTTTGTTTTTGTAATGAACCTGTATCCTATTAAGAGGATGTCAGGCCTCAATCTTGGGATGAGTCTGGTGGACAAGCAAGCCCTTGTAGTGAGTGCCTTTCTCAGACAGCAGAGGGGGCAGCATTTAGTCTTCAGAAAGATAAAGGTCGGAATAAAGCTCCAGAGGTAGGATACAGAGTGGTGCCTTCATTTGCCTGTGTCTTCTGCGCTCTGTGGCTTCCTTCTGCTGTGGGCTCCTTTGATGGAGTATGGGAAAAGTACGGGGGCAGGCCAGGCCTAGGGGTGCCCATCTGTAATCCAGCCACTTGGAAGGCCAAGGCTGGAAGATCACAAGATCAAGGCCTTCTTGGGCAAGGTACTGAGATCTGTCTCCAAATTAAAGAGGCATGGCTTGGGATTTTAGTTCAGTGGGTAGAGTACTTGCCTGTTAACGCATAAAATTCAAGTTCCAGCCCCAGTATATGGAGACTATAAGGAATGATAATGGTATTCTCTATTCCTGTTCCCCGATATTATTTTAAATAGCCTTCTAAGTACAGTGCATTGAGGAGGAAGACTGGGAGGTGGGATGGAGATTCTGTCAAGGAGAAGGGAAAAGAGAAGAACTCTATAGGAATGTCAAGCCATAAGGCCCAGGAGCCATTCCTGGGTCAGAAGTGAGGTTAAGCTATCTCAAAGCTATACAAAATCAACAAGGAATCTTATTAGATGTCAACAGTTTTTCTTACACAGTATTCTCGGGGAGCTCTTTTCATACATTTTCAAAATAAAATCCACCTTTGCTCTGAGTGTCATTAAAATACCAAGCAGGTGTCAGTGCCAAAATTATTATCTCAGCTACCACAACAGAAGAGTGCATTAAGGTTTATATGCCTTTTGGGGTTGTGTGTAGCCCTGGATCAGTTGTCAGAGGCTGCTCCTGTTGTGGTGTAAACAGTGGTTTCAGTGTAGAGTGAGTCCCAGATTCTGTAGCACTGTAACCTTCCTCTGTGGGAACATTCTATGTTACAGTGATCCCAGATTCTCTGCAGACCACGGCTGTCCCCCAGACTCTGCACAAAGTGGAACAGGACCCACTGGAGCTCAGCTGCGAAGTGGCCACTGAGACCGTCCAGCACACCCACCTCTCGGTATCCTGGCTGCGGCAGAAGGGTGGCGAGAACCCTGTGGAGGTCATTTCCCTGAGCCGGGACTTCATCCTGCACTCCAGCAGTGAATATGCCCAGAGGCAGAGCCTGGGAGAGGTGCGGCTGGATAAGCTGGGGAGAAGCACCTTCCGCCTCACCATCTTCCACCTGCAGCCTTCCGACCAGGGCGAGTTCTACTGTGAGGCTGCGGAGTGGATCCAGGATCCAGATGGCTCTTGGTACGCCATGACCAGGAAGCGCTCCGAGGGTGCCGTGGTCAACATCCAGCCCACTGGTCAGTCTCTCTCAGCTTCTTGTCCTTTACCTGGTGGGGAGCCAGATGCTAGGAGGTCAATGGGACACCTTGTTTGACGACCATAACAATATGGTAGGGTTTTGAATGAGTTTAGATGTGGTTATAACCTAGGCTGAAGAAAACAGGCACATAGACCCAGCTTGCAGTGAGCTGCAGACAGCTGCAGACAGCTGCCCATACTGGCCTCTGCTCATTTTCATGTTTGCTTTACTAGATGGTGTCACATTTTATTTTGAATAGGACTTTTTTTAATGAGAGATTTTGCAAAAATAAAAATAAAAATGGGACTGCAGAGATAGCCTGGTGGTCAAGAGCATCTGTTGCTTTTGCAGAGGACCCAGGTTCAAGTCCTACCTCCCACATGGTGGTTCACAACTATTCCTAACTTCAGTACCAGAATCTCCTTTGCTCTCTTTTGATTTCCGAGCACACATGTGATACACACATGCAGGTAAAACACACATAAAATAAAATGAGTACATTTAAAAAAAAATTGAAAGTGAGTGATTTTACAGAAAATCTTTGTCTTATGACTGTGGGTCCTTATTCCTGTTAGCCATGTATGCCACCCAGTTTGATGATGTTTTGATTACAGAGGACATCTGAGATGATGAGCCTTTTCTGTTGGGTGCATGAAACAGTGAGCTAAGGAGATGTTAGTGTACCGTTATTTTTATATTAATATTTCTGCCATTTTAAACAAGACTTCTAAAATGCTTCAACACATATTGTCATGTCTGTGAGGCAAGTCACAATGGCATCCTCACATTGTCGGTGAGAATGCTGAATGCAGAGTCCCCTGCGGTGTGACCCCAGAGTGTGCACCATGAGGCCAGGGTAGAGTGTCAGGTTCTGCTGTGGACACTTTGTCAAGGGAGGAGCTGGGGGAAGAATAGCATGTTTAGAGCTGAGGTAATGGTGGTTGTTGTAGACGTTTTTAATCCCATTCCGGGATTTCTACCGTACCTTGACTATTTAGTCTGGTGGCCTGGCACACTGCAGTCCCCGCAGCTTCTTTTGATGTCTCCTGTGACTCTTTATTCTTCCCTAGTTCTCGTGCCTACAGGGCTCCAGTTTTGAACTGACCGCAGTTGTTGATTACACTGGCTGAGCTGGGGCAGGTTCTCAGGCTAAGCTGTCGGTCTGGCTTCGGTTGGAGGGTAGTGCTAATACAGTTGCTGAGGTAGCTGCTGGAGGGCCTTTCCTCTTCCCTCTGATGAGGAGAATGAAGCTTTTACGTTGCAGGTGGTAGTATTCCTGTCAGAACCTACCTGTCTCTTGTCCTCCTTGTCCTGGTAGTCACTTGCCTTGGTTTGTGCATGGTACTCTGACATTTGACACAATGCTTCAGATACATCAAATAGGAAAGTTTCCGACACACCCCTGAGTCCCTGCTCAGAGACTCTGGGGCGGGGCCGGGAAACTGTGTCTGAAGTCTTCCCAGGTCTTTCTTCACCTGTCTACATTTTGTCTAGCACAGCTCTGGAGGGGGTAGGGCTTATAGGAACCTCGGGACACCTGATGGATATGAGAGCAAAAGAAGGTTGGAGTCTTAGTGAGAGGGCACATGTGATCCACATAGGACTCGGAGCTCTTACTGGCTTCTGAATCTTCTAATATTAAGAAATTTACCCAAGAGGCTTTTAGTTCCTGTTTATCATTTTCCTTACTGGTTGGTTTTAAGATCAGTGTCAAAAAAAGTCTGGGCCTAATTTCCAGTCTTAATGCTTTTAAATTAGGTTGCATCAGCTAATCTTCTTTATTTTAATCTTACCAACTTGGAATTAGGACATTTGAATTTGCCCTGTAAATGTATCCAGACTGAGCTAAGAACGGAAAATTTTAATGGAAATAAAAAAAAAATGTTGATAACTTCACTGTGTGTTCCAGTTCAGACTGAGGAGCTGCAACTCCACCTTCGAGTGTGTTTCTTCATGTTTATTTTAATAGACACTAGTCTTTACAGCACGGAAGGTGTTGTGTGAGGCATTCGGGGATGCCAAGATGCATGGCATCGCTCTGTGCACTTAAGGTGCTAAGTGCTGTGTGAATACTGAAGGCTGTTTTACTCTCTGTTTTCGCTGGATAAGATGGCTATTACAGCAGATCTAGTACTCTAGTTCCTCAGATGACTTTGCTGTGTCGCGTTGAGCAGACAGCCGTAGGAAGTGGGAAGGGTAGCAGGGCGTTCAGCAGCTGGCGAGCAGACGGAAGTCATGTGACTGGATGGTGAGTTCTAGGTTGAGCAGCTGCAGCTACAAGCTCTGAGGTAGAGCATGGACTGGACTCTTGGAGCTTCAGGAGGTCCATGGGGGTGTGCCTGAGAGATGCACGGGCGTGAGTGCTCTTGCTCCCATGCCTGTGCGAGAACCTGTGTACACCTTTCCTGCTGCAGCCAGATAGTTGCCCTACTGAGCAGTGAAAGTTTTACATGAATTAAAGGAGGCCCCCTCTCCTTACACCTCCTGATGAACTTACGATATGCACGCTGTAGGGAATAGAGATTTTTAGTCAGGGATTGACCACCTAGTTGGGTAATTTAGGAGGAAGAGCTCAGAGATGTGGAGGAAGGGGACACGTGGAAGTTGGTAAGACAGGTTGAGTGTGAAGTCAAGAGACAGGGTTGTAAAGAACTCATTTGGCCAGCCTGGTGGTAGCCTGGGAGGTGAGACCTGGTGCCAGAGGCAGAAGGAGAGAGAGGTGATGGGGGAAGCCAGCTGTTTGGAAGTCATCTGTGGTTCCCTGACCCCTTGCTGAGAGGGCTTTGATCTGTCAGGAAGTTTGGGTAATACAGGGAGGAGCTAGTCACTGGCAAGAAAAGATGTCTGGCTCAAGAGACCGGCCTGTGTGGGACAGAGGAGATAAAGACGTGTAGGAGCTGAGCCGGATTGGAGTGGAGAAGTGTGTGCTTGGCTCACACGATCCGTCTCCACAGGAAAGAGTACTCCCATGTGCTTGAAGTGTGTGAGGGATGGGTTGGGGATGGCAGGGGCATGGATCCAAAGGTGATAGTGATAGCCTGGAAATGCCACAGAGGGAGGGCTGTTGTGGTTGAGGATGATGAATCTCTAGAAAGTTCACACACCACTGTGATGTGATTTTCCTCTCCATATTCTGTGCAAGGAACATAGCTAGAACTGGAAGGAGTTAGGAGTTAGAGCCTCCCACACAAGGAGAGATGAGGCCACTTCTTCCCAGTCTTAATCCCTCTTCCTCTTCCTCACTTCCACTGTGAGTGCCTCCTGACAGAGCCCTGTTGGTCTAAGTGTGACTGCTAAGCAAAAATAGACTGCCTGGATTTGGCTGATATTCTAGTATTTAATGGTTTGCTTGGCCTCAGATATCCTTGGCTAGAATTGGATTTTCTCTCAAGATGAATACCGAGTCTTCTCTGTAGTTAGTGTCATGAAGGTCAGGGGAATAGGATTTCCTGAAGCAGCTTGGTAGGCCGCAGCCCTTATTTGCCCAGAATGCATTCAGTTTGTTTTTGTTTCCAGACAAGGAGTTCACTGTTCGTCTGGAAACAGATAAGAGGCTGCACACAGTGGGTGAGCCAGTGGAGTTCAGATGTATCCTAGAGGCTCAGAACATTCCCGACCGGTACTTTGCCGTCTCCTGGGCCTTCAACAGCTCACTCATTGCCACCATGGGGCCTAATGCTGTGCCAGTCCTCAACAGCGAGTTTGCCCACCGTGAAGCCAAGGGGCAGCTTAAGGTGGCCAAAGAGAGTGACGGTGTGTTTGTGCTGAAGATATACCACCTCCGCCAGGAAGATAGTGGCAAATACAACTGCCGGGTGACTGAGCGAGAGAAGACCGTCACTGGCGAGTTCATCGACAAGGAAAGCAAGCGGCCCAAGAACATCCCCATCGTTGTGCTCCCCCTCAGTAAGTAGAAGCACCATTTACTAGTTTCTGGTGCGGTGACTAGTGGCATCATGGAGAAGTGGGAAAGAGAATAGGTATAGGGAGAAGGGACAGAATTTGGGGTAAAGCTGACCAGAGAGGAGGCCTCTCCACCTTCTCCAGCCCCAGGTCTGCAGAGCAGCAGGGGCATGTCGTGGGCTGGAGATGTTACCCACACACTTGAGCTCAAGCAGCCTAGTGTAAAACACCAGCCTTGCTAGCTCAGTTAGGAGTAAGACCAGGAAGTCATTTGCACCTTGGGGGAAATTAAATCCCAGAAGTGGGCAGAGTCCTGCCTTGAAATCTTACTTAAGGAGAGCTCATCTCTTATGGGAGGATTTGGACATCATCAACTGCATTATTAAGAAGGCTTTGCCATCTGGGTTCTTCCAGGTATCAGTGTGGGCATTTCCCTCATTATCCCTTCTGTACTGAAATTGCGTTGTTAAAAGCCAGTGGGTGCACACGGCGTTAGGTTCGTCCTAATGTGCACATCCAGCAGTCAGTGGATGGGCTCTCTGTCTTCTTGGGATGTGCTTCGAGAGCTTGAACCTCTCAAGGCTGTTCCAGGGACGCTGCCTCCATGTGCACTGCAGTGTCCAGATGGGTGGTACCCTTTCCTGGGACTCCAGAGATGAACAGTGTGTATGCATGCCCATAGTGTCAGGACGCTCTTATTAATCTTTCTCTCACAGTTCTAGTTTTAGCAAAAAGTTAATCAAAACTTACAATGCTCTGATTTTAAACAAGATGGTCCAGTTTAAGAACTAACCTTTAACCTTTTCTTAGCTCCCAGGACTGTTCCTCCTCTTAGCCTTGTAATGGTTTCTTTACCTTTTTATTTACACGTTTATGTATTTGAGATGTTTCTCTGTTGTGTGAAGTCTAAAATAGAGGAGGCTTGCACACACACACACACACACACACACACACACAAGTAACTGTGAACTCTCTCTTGTGCTTTCCTCGCAATGCATGGTGCTTTGCATAGAGTAGGTGCTTGCTAAATATCTGTATAGTCGGAACTATCGGACTGAACGCCCACACTCTGTACTATTTCCTGTGCCTGCCATAATCACAGACTCTGTACCTTGAAACTAATTCCTCATTGTTTCGTAAGGACGGCATGAGGGGCAGCCACACTGTATGCTTCCTGTATCTTTTTGTACTAAAAGATTTCCCCCTAGCCCTTCCGAGAACTTGTTTGATGATCTGTGGCCTGCTATATTGCTTTTCCAGCAGATAACTGGGTAGTTAAAGTCCCCCAGCAGCACCAGATCCTGCCCCAAGGCCACTTGGGTAAGTCTACTGAAGAACAACAATCAATGGTAATGGTGATAACGCCCTGGACTTTAATGGCACCTTTCCTCCTAAGAACCCAAAGTGCTTCTGCATATATGATCTCTCTGCTCCCAATCCTGCAATCCTGTGCAAGCCGGTGTTACATCCATCTTATGAATGGAGACGTCAGAGCACACGCAAGCAAGTGTCTGATCCGGTTTTTCAGTTTGTGGTTGAGCTTGCAGTTGCATTAGGAACATTCGCTCTAACTCCGAACCCGCTGCTCTGTGCTTAGCCTGTGCCCCGCCAGCAGCCTCCGGATTGGAAATTTCATTTGTGAACACACACTCAGATTTTCGTTAGTTCTGTATTAGTCTTCACTCAGTCTGGCGGATATTACCTTGTAGGCTACCGTTCTACAAGCCTGGGAACCTGCGTAGTTACAGTGGGCTACACAGCACCAGAACTGAGTCTGTCCATGCTTTGGCTGCCAGAGGGCTTCTCTTCTACCTAGGTTTTCCAGGCTTTCTCCAAATAGCCATCTAGAATATCTCTAAGAGTCTGCTGGTGTGACAGGAGGGCATATGACTGATGTCCTACAGGTCACTCTTCTGTATAAGACAGAAAGGTTTTCTTCCTTGATGCTGAAATTGCCTTCTGTGTCTCTCACCTTGAGGTGAAAACAGTGAGGAAGAATATTGAGTCTGATGGCAAGCACAGGCTGGGCTCAGCGGTAGAGGGTCTGCAGAACATTCCAGAAGCCTTCGGTTCAGCTCCCAGTGCTGCTCTCCCTTCCTGCCTGGTCCTCTCGGTGTCACGACCCTAAGGAGGCACTAGCAGGATCTCAACTTTGCACATGATAGATTGAGGTTTGGCGAGTAAGAATACCAAGCTTCCTCCGTCAGAAGGCTGTACAGCCAAGCTCCAAACCATTTCTGCCATGGGCAGTGGCTCTCCAGGAGCCTTGTCCTGGGCAGCTGTCCTGAGATTGCTGTTCCCACCTTGTCCAGACCCCTTTCCTGTGAAACAGGCACAGCATACTCTCTATGACAAAGGCTAGGTGCTGAGGCCCTGTGCTCATCCTTCCTGTTTCTGCCTGTGGGGAAAATTAAGGGGGAGAAGAATAAAGTAAATCCAAACGCTGCAGTAATCGGGTGCGCTTCTCAATCTGGGGTTTGACTTAATCAATTGTGAATGGTGCCTAGAAAATTGGATCCAAATTGATTATGACACTGTGTATTGTGTTAATTCTTATGAGCTCGTTGAACTCAATATAGGTAATTATACAGAATAACATACGCATAATTAAGAAAGTGTTAGCCATGCTGTTTATGAAAGCAGAAATATCCCTAAGTATGGTAAAATCAATCATGACCGTGGGTACCACATTTTAAAAACATACTGTGTGCCGCGCAATCTGTATGCATTGTCTCGTTTGCTATTTAATCTTTTGTGGGTTAAAAATAGCATCTTACAGAAGAAAAAGCTGAGGCTTGTGGAGTTTAGATCATCCCTTCAACTGAGATCAGCTATCCAAAGGAGTAGCCGAGGCTAGACTAAGCGAGGAAGGAGTGGGGTTCTTATCCCCACCTTTGTTTGGCACACTGTCAGGGTAGGCAGCAGAGGTGCCCCAAGCTGAGTGGGTCTCACAGGAGAGCAGTGGATGGCAAGCCACGGCCATGGCTCATTCTTATCTGTTAACGGAAGCATGAAACGTTGCTCTCCACGCGCTCTGCGAGACTAGACCATCTGTACCCTATTTTCCACACACATGCACACGCCACCTTCCAAATACTTCCTGACATTTTTTTTCTACTTCCTAATATTTCCCTGAAGGATTCAGATGGCACACTGAGGATGTGTAGAGTTTTTGTTGGACTCCTGTAGCGTCAAGTGGTAGAAGATTGAGGTGCAGTAGGATTTGGGAGTTCCTCATGCTGAAACTCCAAGCCGAAAGCACTGAGCTGCAGCTGAGCAGGTCACCCATAAATCATTTTTTTTGTCATAAACACCATGTCATTGTATCATATTCTCCAGGTTCTGATTTACTTTTAGGTCTTAGTACCTCATTATCCCAATCCACTACACAAAGCAAAGAACATTCTAGGCTACCAGATCTAGGGAGAAGTGACCAGTTTGAACCAGCCAGACCTTGCAACAGCAAGTTGTGTTTCAAAACAAATCAGAGTGTTTGGGAGTCCTCGAGCTTCACTGTCAGAATCATGGGATTCGGTTTGCACCCTCCTTCCTGCGTCATCCATGAGGAGGGCACAGCATGGAGACCGTAAGCCCCCAGTGTGGCACTCTCTCTTCTCCCCAGAAAGCAGCATCTCCGTGGAGGTGGCCAGCAATGCCAGTGTCATCCTAGAGGGTGAGGACCTGCACTTCTCCTGTACTGTCCGCACGGTGGGCAGGTTGCAGGCCCGCTTCTCTGTCATCTGGCAGCTTGTGGATAGGCAGAACCGCCGCAGCAACGTCATGTGGCTAGACCGGGATGGCACCGTGCAGCCGGGCGCATCGTACTGGGAGCGTAGCAGCTTCGGAGGCATCCAGATGGAGCAGGTGCAGCCCAACTCCTTCAGCCTGGGCATCTTCAACAGCAGGAAGGAAGACGAGGGCCAGTACGAGTGCCACGTGACAGAGTGGGTACGGGCCGTGGATGGAGAGTGGCAGATCGTGGGAGAGCGCCGCGCCAGTACCCTGGTCTCCATCACAGCCCTTGGTGAGTGAGCAGTAGGACCATGGCAGATGCTTTCGTGTCAGACTCCTTCCCATCTTATTGGTGTTCTGGTTGGAGGGTCTGGGGAGACGTCAGTGGCTAAAGTGCTTACTGGGCAAGCATGAGGATCTGGACATGAGGTTCACAGAACCCAAGTAAAATGTTGAGTAGGCGTGGCATCATGCCTGTAATTCCAGCCTCAAAGGCAGACATGGGATCTTCAGAGCAAGCTAGCTATCAAGACTTGCCATACCAGTAAGCTCTGGGTTTGATTGAGAGACCCTGCTGCAGCAGGTGAGGTGGAAGAATAATTGAGGATAGCTCCTGACGACTGTCTTGGGCATACGCATGCATATATATGCACATGTAAACATACACATACAAACATGCATATACACATATGTGCATCACACACACACACACACACACACACACACAGCAAAAAGACAAACAAATTTTGATCGGAGATAATAGTATCTTCCAGAGGGTTTCACTGAAGGGACTCTATGGTAATATGTGCAGGGTTGAGGGAGCTAACAGCAGATGGTAGAGCACAGGGGATTAGTGACATTGGGGGGCTGTTACCACCAACCAGCAGGAGCAAGGCTGGGGCATCATTGACCTGGAAGAGGGGGAGTGACTGGGTACAGCAGCAAGTCTCTCCTGTTCACAGGGTGTCTTGCCCAGCTGCTCACAGCCCGGGCCTGCAAAAGTGTGGCTGAACAGGATGGAGATCCCATCGCCAGTGTTACAGCATTTGGCCCATGCTTGCCTGAGTCTTAGCACTCAGCTCGGTTGTTCTGTTTAGGCCTATGTTTTTATCTCCTTCTCGGTGAAGCCTCCATTTAAGAAAAACATTTCCTCATTTGCCAGGGAGTGAAGATACCTTGAGGTTTGCTAAAACCAATAATGTTAGATTTGCTTCTCACAGGCTATCCAAAGAGGTTTCCGCTTGTGTTATCTAACAGATGCAATCAGTCTATTACATTTTAAAAGACCAGCCTGCTACTTTGCTGGGAAGATAATTTATTATGGCAGGCCTTCTATTTGTCAGGAAGCTTTGTCAGTCTCCATTCACCCAGACTATGTCACCACCTTCCCCTCAGATAGGGCTGGTGGTGCTATCACATACCTAATAAAGATGGCAGCTCAGGGTAGATCTGCTCAAGACCTCGTCCGTGTTCTCCCTTCTGAGATTGGGATTGCATTTGCTTAATTCTCAAATGTATGTTTTCATGGTGGTAAAAACATTCACATGCTGTTTAAACCCATACCCCATGCTGGGGCTCTCCTCCAGTTGCTTCTCAAAGGGGGAAGTCTCATGCCACTGTCATAGGAATCCTTGAGCTTTTCAGGGTAACAAGGTATCTCCCTAAGCAAGGCAAGCAGTAAAACGAAAGAAAAACAAACATGCAAACAGAAAACAAGCAGCAGCTCCAGACCCCTGGCGTTCTGTTGTGGTGCCGTTTGGTTAGATTGACTTGCTGTCTAGGACTTGGGATGGACACAGCGTTGTATAAACCCAGATGCAGCCTCTGTGTACTCCCGCACGTCATTGCGATTATATCTGCTTCCTGAAAGCTTCGTACTAAAGAAGGGTTTGCCTTCTGTAGTCATTAGGCAGCTCGGATTCCTGCTTCTAGAAACTCCCTCCAGTGTTGATCACAGTCCCTGTGCCTGTGCTTGGCACTGCTGTGGACCCAGGCAGGGGAACTTGGGAGATGGCTCTGGGATCCGCTGCATATGGTTTTTCCCCATCCTGGGAGATTAGGAGTACCCAGGGAAGGGTGATTCGGGGTTGTTTCCCTGGAAGTAATTTTACGGTTTCAGGTTATCTGTCCTTGGAGTATTCTTAAATGCACTAAATGTCTGGAAGCTTCCATAGCCAGGCCGTGCTGAGTACCACTCCTCTGGGATCCTGAGGCCAGCTCTGCTCATATGACTCCCACTCCATTGCCTCTGGAACCAGGACCAAGGTTGTCTCACTGGCCCTAGTGTTTTGTCTAAAGTAAGCTGTGGACACGCATGAGTTTCTGGATAGCTTCTGTTAGGTATGGGTCCCCCTCAGTGGTGACAGGTGTGTGGGTGAACTAATAGGCCACAGTGGAGGGACACCTTGGCCATGTGCACTCTGGTCTGTGTCCACTTCATATGAAGAGTCAGGAATACGCAGTGCAGGGCCTATCCCTGGTGTCCCTGATCTGTACTGAACTCGTGGCATATGTACCACACAGCCACACAAGGCTGCTCTCTCTTCACTTTTTAAATTGAAGATCCAGAGTTCAGAAAAATTTGCCAATGTAGTCTCTAATAATTCCCCTGGGAAATCCGGAAGGTTCTGTGCCTTGTCTTTTTCCTACAGAGTTTAAAGTGTTTTTGTCCCTTTGTTTCTTAAACAAACTACGTACTTTTCTAGACTGTATGTGATGTACCACACACTCATTTAACCTTCACGAGAACTCTTTCCAGAAAGGAAAACATAGGCAGAGTAGACTTAGAACATTTGCTTCATACAGTGATTCTCATCCTGTGGGTCAGGACTCCCATAGAGCTCATATATCAGATATCTTATGTGTCAGATAGTTACATTGTGTCTTATAACAGTAGCAAAATTACAGTTACAAAGTAGCAACAAAATAATGTTATGGTTGGGGACACCACACCATGAGGCACTGTATTAAGGGGTAGCCTCGTTAGGAAGGTTAAGAACCACTGGCTTAGTGTCACAGAGCTAGGAGGTGTCTCGAGAAGAAGGTGACGGCTGCAAAGCAGCCCCAGGCGGGGCCTAGAGTGAGGTGCACAGAGATAGGTCTGTAGCCTGACTCTATCATTTGCTATACTTAATATCAGGCAGTTTATTTGACTTCTCTGCACCCTGCAAAGGGGATAAGAAGCCTGCCTGACCTGTAAGTGTCAGCAGATCCTCTATCCAACACTAGGTTTGACATGTAGTATTCACACATACCAGCCACCATTACTTTTACGATCATAGCCAGTGTACCTCATCCACACTGAAGGTCTATGAACAGGGTCAGGATGCTTCCCAGCCTGGAAGAAATATCCTCACTGAGACTTCAGGGCCCTGAGTGTAGGGGTAGTGTCTCACCCCACCTCAGGTATCCATCCACTAAACACTAGGCTTACCTGTTGTATGTCCCCTAAAACCTATCTGAACCTAGATTTTGTTGAGGAATTGGAGGAGGGGGTGGCAGCGTTCCCCAGCTGCCTATTTCAGGATGATCAGGCACTAGAAGACCAGGGACAGGTATCTAGGTGTTGGGTACATGCAGTGAGGGAACTTGGCTTTGGAACTTTTTTTCTCTTTATTTTTTGCACAGAATTCTGTGATTGTTAGGAATGATCCTGGCTCTGTGGTATGAGTCATTGAGAGAGAGGGGGCTCTGGTGTCTTTCCCTGGAGAAGGATGCACTGTAAACCCACATGAGGATCTCAGGTCTCACTGGGAAGGAGTGGGGCTGGGCTATTCAGAGGAACAGCCTGGACTTACTTTGTGTGAAGTCTTAGGAACTGTTGAGTTGGGCCCCAATGCAATACTCAAAGTAATAGCTTATTTGTGACAAGAAGGCTTAAGAACTTGCCAGCCTCTGCTCTGAGTGCTGGCTTTGCCAGTGGGCCCATAATTGATAGCACACTGTCCCAGGAAAGCCAGATGCTATCTCTGGTTCATGTCTCTGCTCTCCCTACAGAAACGGGCTTTGCGGTCACAGCTATCTCCCGGACACCTGGGGTTACCTACAGTGACTCCTTTGACTTGCAGTGCATCATCAAACCCCACTACCCGGCCAGAGTCCCTGTGTCTGTGACGTGGAGGTTCCAGCCAGTGGGCACAGTTGAGTTCCATGACCTGGTGACCTTCACACGAGATGGAGGGGTTCAGTGGGGGGACAAGTCATCCACCTTCCGAACCCGGACTGCCATTGAGAAAGCTGAGTCCAGCAACAATGTCCGCCTAAGCATCAGCCGGGCCAGTGACACAGAGGCAGGCAAGTACCAGTGTGTGGCCGAGCTGTGGCGAAGGAATTACAACAACACCTGGACGAGGCTGGCGGAGAGGATGTCCAACCTGCTGGAGATTCGGGTGCTGCAGCCAGGTGGGTGCAGAGGCTCCAGGGCCTCTCTGTCATCTGGCCTGTGTGTGTCTGCACGGCATGGCGAGACACAGGAAGGTGTGCTTGCATGATACGGTAGGCCTGTGAGGATGCATGCTTACGTAATGGGAGACATAGGGTGGGTTCTTAAATGACACAGGGAGACATGAGGATGTCTGCTTATGTGATCTCATTAGACACAGGGCTGTGTGCTCACACGATACGATGAGGCATACAAGGATGCATGCCTGTGTGATATGAGACATGAAGATGTGTGCTCATATGAGCTTGCTCTTACCTGACCCAGTATAATATGAGGGCCTGTTCTTCCATGATACATGAGCCATGTCTGCTTCTGCGCCCTGGTAAGACAGGAAGGGTATATGCTTGCATGACTGGGAGATGTAAGGAAAGAAAGAAAAATATATCCTGAGCCCTGGCCCAGCTTCTGTTTCCCAACTCTGAGAAGTTCAGATCCCTGCATTCATGTCATACTGCCTGTTTTCTCTCTGCTTGGATATTCTCCTTCCCTTTTTTGCACTCCGGAGTAGGTAGAGGACACTAGAGGGTGTCCATACATGCTCTAGCATATGACCCCTAAGGACAGGACATTGTCCTACCCAACTACAACACCATTGTCACTCTCAGGAATTCAGCACTGTTATATAGTCTCATTACCCACAATCCCCCATCTGACCCAGCAGCCTTCGATCTCCAGTGTACACCCCCCACCCAAACGCGCCACCAACAACTCCAAGGAGACTTCAATTAGAGATCACACAGCACTTTGAGTTATACTGCCTCTTGTTTAGATAAAGGAACTCAGAGGAGAAAGGACAAACAATGAATGGCATTTGTTGAGCTTCTGTGGCCCCCATGGGCAAGATCAGCTATTTAATAAGAATTCACATTCCCCTGGAAGAATTAAAGGGTAGCCTTAGGTCATGAGGCTGGTCTTTGGAGGACTCATGGGGTCTGTCTTTTCTTGCCTCAGATCCTATCATATGAGTGGAATTTGAATTCCTTTCTCTTGTGGAAGCTGAAAGGCCCAGAAGGTGCTAATTTGGGGAACAGTCTGCCACGGAGGTTCCTTCAGACATCGTCATCAGCCAGTGGTGTTGATTCAACTATACAGAGTTTTTTTCGTTTTCTTTTGTTTTGTTTTTATTTTTGTTTCTTCTGTCTTTCTGACCCACCCACTTTGCAAAGATGCTTTGAGCACCCTTCCTCCCGTACTAACAGCCATGATTAGTACTTAGCCTGGCCACTCCCAAGGGCCACTGACAGGGAAGTTTTCAGCAATGTCTGAGTTCATCCTTCCCCCTGCCTGACCCTGTCACAGAAGCCTCTTCTGTACCACATTTGGAACAAATGGAATTTATAAATGTTGAGACTCTATCTGGCCAATTAGAGCTGAATTGGGCCAGCAGGAGAAGAGCCTGTTCTTAAGTGGGTGTTCGGGTTAATGGGGGGTTAAGCGGAGACCCCATTTGGTGTCAGCACTTGGGGAAGATGCAGCTCTCGCCCCGCTGCCTTATAGTCTGTCCTCAGGATGGTAACTGTGCATTTCTGTTGTCTGTCACTCAAGGTCAGTGTTCTGAGCAGCAGTACCTGTCACATAGTTTTACAGCTTGGGAAGGTAGCAGAGACCGTGACCCCTACACCTTGCTTATCATTGCCTTGATGAATAAGCTCCTACTGTTTGCTTGTTTCTGTTACTACTTGGAATCTAAGATTGGAGCCCTGAAGCACATGAACATGGCTAGTTCATTAAGGTGCTCCTTGTTTGGATTCTGATTCAAATTTATGATGACACTTTTGGGCACTGTGAGCCTTGACAAAGGCTAGTTAAGTGGCAGAGCCCAGATTCTTTTGATTTGACCTCTGCCCTTTCCACCATCTTATTGGCTTTCTTACTGCAGAGTTAGGACCATCTGTCTTCGGGTCTCATGCTCATGGGATGGAGGGGTTCAGGGAGGGGCGGGTCTCACTTTGCAAACTTGGGCTGCCATTGAGAAGGCTGAATCCAGCAACAGCAAGTCCCTGAGCATCCCCCAGACTCTGAGACTATGCGGTTTCACTGGGTAGTGAGTGCAGGTAGAGGTTCACACTGGGGACTTCGAGCATCTGCTGCTTGCAAATGATCCTCACACTGGAGCTTGTTGGTTCTCTCATTGAAGGAGGGAGAGGTCAGGAAGGGTCATAAAATCCTTACCTGAGTATCCCGATATCCCTCCCAACTAGTTGTATTGCAGTTGTGCATTAATTATAAGTGGTCCATGGACAGGGTAGAGTATATGTGGCCAAAAGACCTAGGAGAGTGGACTCCATTTACACAGCTCATAAGCCCACCGTCCCTGCTAGGTGCAGATCTTCCTCGTGGCTGCTCTAAGGTCATGCTCCTGCTATTGACCCCTTGCCTATTGCTCTGACAGCAAGCTGAATAAAATCATTGACTCTTGCAGGCAAACTTTGGTAGAATTGAATTCTGGTTTGTTACTGGGACCTTAAGGGAGGGAGATGTTGCACTGTCCTTCCTATGGCAAGCGTCCTGGCAGTAGTTGTCACGAGGCCTGGTCTCATAGGTGGTCCTGGCCCCTTGGAGACTGGGAAGAGCAAAGGAAAGCCATATGACTCCCAACACGGCTGAGGACAAGGGAGAGCGCACTCCCTTAGTGTTACTCTCTGTCTTGTGCTGATTATTTATGCATCATAACTGAAAACGTTCCAAAGAGCTTTCTCTAAAATGCACGGCTAGTACAGGTACTTTTGTCTGGGGGAAGGGAGACTGCGTGCTGGAGACAGTATTGGGTACTTGGCGTGTACCTAAGTCTCCCTAAGTCTTTGCAGTAACCCCAAGTAGAAGAAGGAATGTAGCTTCCATCTGATAGTCAGCAGTCAAACAGAACCCCCCAACTCCGCCATCTTCAGCAGTGAGTGGGAAACTGGGATTCGAACCCAGGCATGCTTTAGTGAAAAGTATGGGTATTGGAGAGACTTTGCCCTGTTTTTGAAACCGTGTAATCTCATCATCTTCCTTCTGCACTCACCCATGACATCCTTTATGGAGCATAGTTTCCCTTGCAGGCCCCTGGTGTGCCAGAGCCTCAGCTGGGGTAGGATTTAAATTAATAGTAGCAGCATGTGGCTGTCTGCATTGTGAACCCTTACTTCTGATAACTTAACATGATTCTTCCTTAATCCATACAGGGTCAATGGGTGTGTGTATGCCTGACGCAGCTTACAGATGAGGGCTCTGCCACCCAGGGTGAATAAGTTGCCCAGTGATTCTTGATGAGTGGCAGAACCAGGATTCAAGTCCAAACAGGCAGTCTGGCCCCAGAGCTAAATTTTTAATTTTATTATATACTTTGTAGACAGTGAGCCAAAGTTTTACTGACTTATGCTTTCTTCTCCCCCTGGCAGCCTATGGCACAGGGTGACATGTGTTCATGCATACGTGTGTGTGTGTGTGTGTGTGTGTGTGTGTGTGTGTGTGTGTGTGTATGTGTGTGTATGTGATGGAATGCAGGACTTTGTGAATGCAAGCAAGCATCTACTCCTGGGTAGTATTTTCCTTGAGTGTCCTCTCTGGTTTGTCGTCTGGGTTCCCTGGGTCTTTGTTTTGCAGCATTAAGGCCACAAAGCATTTTGAGCTTCATTGAGACATAAGTTGTTAAATATGGAACCAAATGTCTACCTCTTTCAGGTTCCTTTATTTCTTTTAACTTCTGCCACAAGGTGGCTCTAGGGCCAGGGGAAAGCAGGACCGGCCTCCTTCCCTTCCACCATTCCTGTGGAGCCTGCCTCTCCAAGCCTGGCTTAGCATCTTTCAAAGAGAGGCCTTCTGCCCCTAACAAATATCTTAGTGAATGTTCTTATCTGAGGAGAATCAACAAGGAGCTCAGGCACCGGTGACTAACCTGGTCCATTTATCATCGGCTTCCACTGCTGTAAAGAAGGCCTTTGTCCCCTTCACGTTCTGTACGGTCTGTATCCAGACTGCTTCCTGTCAGAGCCACTGACGGGGGCCTGCGGCACTGCTGTTCACCTCATCAAGCTCTCTGGTTAGCTGGTGTGGACGCTTTGCTGTCAGAAGTGACTTGCTGTGGATTTATCATTGGCTACTTCCAATCCATAGGCATGCTACCGGTCCCGTGATCCTTAAGGCGATCGATCGATCGATAGCCTCCCTTTCTGTCCTTGATTTAGTCTAGCTTTATCCCGTACTATGGGCCCATGGGGCACTGAGGCCAGACTTAGCCAGTCCCAGTGTGCTTCATTCTCGTTCAGTTTTTTTCCTTTTAGTTGTGAAGCTTCATCTTGCTTCCTTCTGATTTTCTTCAGTTCCAAAAAACACCCTCCAATTTCATGTGGCTAGACACAGAAGCAATAAGGGAAATGTCAGCACTCACTTTGCAAATGTTTATGACTCTCCCTCGGTCTTGCTATTAAATATTGTGCATTAAAATTGACAAAGCAATAAACAAGCCTCCAGGCGGACAGCGTCCGGTGGTAGAAGGCTGCTTGTCAGTGGGTGTATTCTGCTGGGATCAGATTGATGGGCAGTCGGGATGAATATTTAATGCTCTCTGCATGTTGCTAAATCTGTTTTCTTCATGTTCTCTGCTGACCTGGCAGATTGGGCTAGCCAAGAGTCCAGGGTATGTGAGCATGGGCTGTCCTTACCTGCGTTCTCCCTGGGCAACCTGGGTTCTCTTCCTTCCAACCCACGCAGCTTCTGCCTGCCTGGTGTCTATGCAGGACAGAGCAAACCTGAGTGTAATAACCCTGAGAGAAGGTCTCCTCCCTCCATTCATGCTTCAGCCTTGTTGCCATGGTGGCAGCAGGTGTCTACCTGATGTCAGTTACTGGTGGCAGTCAGTTAGGGTCACTGCTCTGTCTGCAGACAGGTTGGGCAGGGTGGGGTGTGCCTGGGCTTCTCCCAACTCGCTGTTTTACCTCTCAACCCTTGCAGCTTTCCCTTTGCCACCGGCCCATGCCCCTGGGCATGTATGACCACCTGCTGGCGCTGCAGGTGTGGGTGTGGCACACAGCACTGCAGTGTGGACCAAGGATGGGAATAGGGTTAGACCTTCCAGAGAGGAGGTTGAGCTAGCACCAGGAATGGCTGTGTGGGAGCCAGGAGGGCCCCGGCTCATTTTGTTAAAGGCGAGGGTGAGCCGCATGGCCTGGTGGGAGTTCAAGTCTACCGGATCACTGGCTCCGTGACTGAGAAAGAAGCTTTGTAAAATTGGGAGTAATATTTTTTTGATAGGCCTAGTGAGGAGCTCATAGTTAATATGTGTGAAGAGCTTATGGTAGAAGCTAGCTCAGGATGAGTGTTACGACAGAGTGCCCTAACCTGGGGAATCGGGCTTTGGTCATGTGAGGCTAATATACCTCTTCTAAAAGAATTTCTTTTTATTTTTATCTATGTGTGTATGTCTGTGTGTGTGCACACAGGAATACAGGTACTTGGGGAGACTAGGAGATGGCGTCAGATCTCCTGGAACTGGAGGTCCGGTGGCCTGTGCTGGGAACTGGACAGTCCTGCAAGAGCTGCAGTTCGCACTCTTAGGTGCTGAGCGACCTCTCCAGCCTCATGTGCTCCTTTTAAATGGCAGATTAAGTGACAGTGTGTCTTTACTAACCTGAAAGTAAATAAAATTCAATGTAACATTCCTAGCCACATAATCGTTGAACACCATCAGCTACCCCAAACCTCCTGTGGCACTCTGTCTGTTTTCAGTTAGTTCTGTTGGCCTCAAACCCTCAGTCCTCCTGCCTCAGACTCCCAAGTTCTACAATTATAGGCGTGTGCCACCACACCTGGCTAGGACAGTGACAAGGGGTGCAGTCATGACTGGAGGCGCTGCGACTGCTGCCCCTGACTGCAGAGTTACTGCCATTACAGAGTGTCTGAAGATAAAGAAAAGGTCTCTCCTGGGTGGCACTATACATTAAAAACACGAGGAAGAAAAAAGGACAAAGCTGGTTTTTTACTAGAAAAGTGAAGTAGGCTCTAGGCTACTTCTAGGCAGAATTCTCATGAATGTCATTGAAAGTCATAGAGGACACAGGACAGAGATTTATTGGAGAGAATGTGAGGTGTTAGCTATCTCCCACACCCTAAACCAATGTAAAGACCACAAGACCTTCTGCCTCCAGACGGATTCCTGTGATGAGGTGAGGTTGTATACGGGCGGGGGTGGGGGGTATTGTCTGCCTGTGGAGAACTGATGTCCCAGGGGGCACACACTCAGCTTGGAAGTGACCACTCTCTCCCTGGCTGAGCCCGAGGCTGGGAGACTTGTCTTCAGCCTGAGGTCTGAGGAAGAGCTTATTAGGGACTGGGTAGGTGGGTCATGGCCAGGCAGGTGGAGAAGAACAGGAACATGGACACTTCAAGTGCAGTTACTTCGTGAGTGACAGGTGCTTTTTCCACTTGCTTCTCACGACTATATGTGTGCATTTTGAGGGAGGGGTGCCCGAGCTCCCCATTCTCCCCTAGTGTCTGGTTGACCTGATTCCTTGCACTTGAAGGATCTTATCTGCCGCAGCCACTGGCTTCCTCCACCCCTGCCATTCCTGTTAGATGTTTTAGAAAGAGTAGAGTCTCCCTCCCTTCTCTTCATTCTTTGCTGATCTCTCCTCGACTGTTTTCTGCTCTTCCCTTGCTCTCCTGCATAGAATCTGCCACACTAGAGCCTGTAGGCACACAAACCCACAGGTCCCTGGGAGTCACTCTTACCCCCATTTCTGACCCCACTATAGTTCTATCTTGCCAGGTAGCTATACCATCTACCAAATCCTCCCTGGGAGCCACAGTGGGCAGGGTCAAGAACTGGTCCCGCCCCCAGTCTAGGCCACTCCCCTTTCTAATGTCATCCACCTCACCTAAGGATTTGACCTTGTTGATGCTCTGGGTGATCTCTTCCTTTCTTCGCCCATTGGACCCCAGCTCACTCATTTCTCAGCCCAGTTCAGAGAGCACGACTTTTTGCAAGGTTCTCTCTTTTATCACAGTCGGAATTAATGACCCCTCTTTTAAAAGATTAATTGGGTTTTTAATTCAGTCACCTATTAGTTAATGTGATTAGCAATGATTGGGTCATAGTTCTTTTTGCCCAGACATTTGCAAAACGAGGAGTCCTTTTTAAAATGGCCTTTGATGTAAGGCAGTCACAGTTGAGTTTAAGGAGACTGAAGGAGTAAGTGCCTTCTGAAGGAGCGGTGGGGAGGTTGGCTAGGGAAGCAGCTGCTTCTCTCTGCTGCCGAGTCCCTCGTTCCACTGTCCCTCCTCCATGTAGCCCACTTCCACCTCATAGCAAAGCAGCCTTTCCCAGACTGACAGATTCTCTTCGCTTCGATCCAAAGCCCCGGAAGAAAGCTGTCCAGCTACAGCAAGAAAGGGCATTCCCTGGAATGATGGGGGATGCTGGGAAGGCAGATGCTGCAGTGTACCATGGAATGCTCGGGCCAGCATTGCCATCCAGCCTGCCTGGCCCTCCTCCTGCCTCCTGTTCCATTCTCTCTCCTGCTGATGAGTGAGGGGTGGACCAAGCCTACCTTTGCCTGTCTTTACTCCTCTGCATTCATTGGCTCTCCAAGTTCATGTGCTGAGCGGCCACACCCAGGGTTTCCCTGGCTGAAAGGCAAGTCTGGCTCTCCACGGACCTTGTTCTAGTGGAGGTTATGATGCAGTAGGTCTGAGAGTCTGTCTCTGAGAAATCCACCCAGTGGATCTCATGCTGCTGATCCACTGGGTGCTTAGGAGTTTTTGTGTTTTGTTTATTAATACTTGATGTATATGGGTGTTTTGCTTGCATGTATGTCTGTATGCTTTGTGTGTGCCTAGTGCCAGAAGAGGGTATTGGCTACCCTGGACCTGGAATTACAGACGTTGTGAGCCTCCATGTGGCTGTTGGCAATTGAACCTAGGCCTTCTGGAAGAACAGCCAGCGCTCTTAATCACTGAGCTGTTTCTGCCGACCTAGAATGTATTTTACTCTATTCGATTTGTTTATTTTGTGTATGTGTAGTGTGGAGGAAGTAGGTACGTGATACAGCGCACACGTGGAGATTAGAGGACAACTGTTGGGAGTCAGTTCTCTCCTTCCTTGGGTCCTTGGGTTTGAACTCAGGTCTCCAGGCTTGGCAGCAAACACCCTATCCTCTGAGCCATCTTGATGGCTCTGTCTACAGTACTTTTAAAAAGCTTGGGGGGACGGCTGTGATTGGGATATAAAGTAAATAAAAAATAAATCATAGAAAGTTTAATTGTGTCAGGTATGAGCACTCGGGAGGCAGAAGCAGACAGGTCTCCGTGAGTTCAAGGCCAGCCTGGTCTACAAAACAAGTCCAGGACATCCAGGGATTGTTACACAGGGAAACCCTGTCTTGAAAAACAAAAAGAAAAGAAAAAAGAAAACTTCAGTTGCCACTATGTTGTCAGTGTCTCACCTTATTATGGGCTTTGAGCTTGGGACCACAAACACAAACCAAAAGGGAGTGAGGCGGGCTAAAGCTTCCTGTTGTTTAGGGTCTGCTCAGCCTTCTTCTAAACTCCTCCTAGCTAATGCATTTAGTCTGCAGGGCACTCTGGGCGAGTGAGAGGCACACTTTGGCTGATCTTGTTTGCAGATGATAACACTGTTCCTTAGGAAAGTCCAGGCTCTCCTAAGGGGGTGGGGACCGAAGCGTGCAGATGCGCCTTGCCCAGGGCAGTGCTGAGGCCGCCTGTGGATGCTTACTAATGAGCTGTGGAGCCTCCTGACTCCTCAGGCTTCAGGCTGTGTCCTCCCTACCCCTGAGATTTGAGAGAAAATGCAGAGCTTATAGTAAGAGCTGACCCCCTGCCCATGTGTCAGATTTCAAAAGTGTCTCTCTCTTAAGCTCCCCAACACTGCATAATATTTTGACATGGGATGGCTAAAAAGAGAGAGAGAGAGAAAAGAAAAAGAAGAAGAAACTGGATATGCTTTGAACTATTTCTCTTCCTTGGCTTGTGGCTCTTTGACCATGTGACTGAATAGAAGTTGAGTCATAGGATCCCAGTTTAACATATGCAGTTACTATAGCAATTGAGGTTTCCTTAGTAACAGTTGCAAAAATATTCTGGCCCCAATTAATAATACATTTTAAAGCTCTTTCTACTCTACACAGTTCTACTCTACAACACAGTTCATCTGGCCAAACACCAGATAATTCAGGTGGTGTCGTCTGGGCCGATTGAGATCCCATTTGCAGGTGGTGCATAGGGTGGAACGGGATGAAAAGGAACAGGTTGCTTCAGGCTCCCAGGAGTCCCCTCAGGAGAGCTGACCAACAGGCCAGGACCAGTCCCGGTCCCGGCTCTAGGATTCCCAGTGTGCCCTGAAGGTCCTTGTGTTTGGAGAAAGGGGCAAGTGGAGAGACCGACCGGTACAAACAGATGGAAACCAAGCGTGGGCCATGATTCATCCTGATGTGTTCTCTGTGGCCCGAGGTCTGTGTGTGGATTCTAAGGTGCTCCATGAAGGGAAAGTCTGCCTCAGCAACACGAGACAGGTCTTCAGAGGTGCTTTAATTGTAATGGTGCTGGTTGTGGGACCTTAAGGCTGTGCCTTCTCGCTAACACTTTAAATCCATCTTGAACGTTTGTCTGCGTGCTACTGGGCACACAGGAGCAGTCTATGGCTGTCCAGTGCTCTCCTTCCTTACACGTGAGTCTCATCCCTTCAGATCTTTAACAGCGCAGGCTAGCTAACTGGCCAGAATCCCGGGCACAGCCAGAGCCCAGCCGCACACCCGGGCAGCGGCTGCACATTCCAGAGGCAGGTTCCAGTATTAAGGAAGCAAGGACTGCTCAGCAGGGCCTGGAGATGGGCCCTGCCAGTCAGCAGGAGCCCTGGCTGTCCCCTCGCTGTGGGACTTGTACCATACCTGGGTTTTCCTCAGCTGGCGAGGTGGCCCAGAATTAAGATATGAAGAGAGGGGGTGGGGTGAGCTGCTGTTCTCAACACCAGCTCATTAAGAGAATTGCCTTCTCCTTTCTTCCCAGGTTAGTAGGGAACACGAGTAAGTATAATGATATATAGGGGACGATTCTCCAATAATCTCCAACATTTTACTAGGGTTTGGCTTCTTGGCAACTTAAAGATGAGCATCTGCTCTGTTATGAGCAGGGCAGCATATGGACCTTGCTATCTCTGTTATCATTATCTGGAGTTGTCCATCATCCCTCTTGCTTCTGGACAGCGATAGTCAGGGAAGGGAGCTGGTGCTGGCTCTGCGCTGTCCATCACTGTCCTCACTGCTTCAGGACCTGCACTGCCCTCCTATAACTGCCTGCTCCCACATCTCGGTATCAGAGCGAACACCGAGGAGACCTTTTCTGCTTTCCAAAGCCTTGGCACTGTGCTAGGCTATGCAGTACAGGAGTGAGAACGTCCACTGGAAGTGAACACTGTGAGGCTGGGGTGTCCCCTGAACAGGGGATGATGGGAAATATCAGCAGACTGAATTGAAAAGCTTCATCTCTGTTCCTGGGAGCTCAGGATCTAGGAGAGAGGAGAGACGGGAAGGCAGCTGGGCGTCAGAAGGCACCAGTGGAGGAATGGGAGACAGAGATAGAGTGGAAAGCAGGGTCTAATAGGGAGATGGGAGAGAAGACGGAACAATGGGGACTGTGGCTGGAGTTCAGGGTCAAGTGTGTGGGTCAGGGGTGCCGAGGAGCTGAGGGCGAGTCCTGGGAGATGAGTCAAGACAATTGATCAAGGGCCAGGTTCTGAGGGGCTCCGTTTAGATTGTACAGACAGTCGGGAGCCATTAAGCGTTTTTAAGTAAGGTCAAGCTCTGGGCAGATTGGTGTCTTGGCTGGGTGTGGGCAGTGTCACAGGGAGAGTGGACAGGGCATAGGATGTGAGGGCAGGCCAGCAGATGGGCAGCTGGCACTGGGGAGGTTTTGGAGGGTGCTCATTCATGCTCTGTTCCCCAGTCTTCCAGCCTGGGTGAGCTTCCGACAGGCCCAGGCTCTATGTCACTCCTTCTAAGTTGCCCTTTTCCCTTCACAGTGACAAAGCTTCAGGTGAGTAAATCAAAGAGAACCCTCACACTGGTGGAGAACCGGCCAATTCAGCTGAACTGCTCGGTCAAGTCCCAGACCAGTCCAAACTCGCACTTCGCTGTGCTGTGGTACGTTCACAAACCCTCCGATGCCGACGGCAAGCTCATTCTCAAGACCACGCACAGCTCAGCCTTCGAGTACGGGACCTATGCCGAGGAGGAGGGCCTGCGGGGCCGGCTGCAGTTCGAAAGGCATGTGTCAGGGGGCCTGTTCAGCCTCACTGTGCAGAGAGCGGAGGTCAGCGACAGTGGCAGCTACTACTGCCATGTGGAGGAGTGGCTGCTGAGTCCCAACTATGCCTGGTACAAGCTGGCCGAGGAGGTTTCAGGGCGCACAGAGGTCACGGTGAAGCAGCCAGGTAAGAATGGAAAGTGGGGCCATCATGGGCCTGTGGGTTTCCTGCAAACTCTATGGCTTGGGACACTCTGTACACCCCCTCCCTCCCTCCCTCACACACACACACACACGCACACACACACAGACTGCCACAGAGATGCCGTAGGCATGGTTGCAGGTGCGTGGACTGTCACTTCTGGTGCCCTTCAGGCCTGTCACTGGACCTGCTGTGGTCCTGCAGCTCATGGGGCTCAGGAGCGTCCTCACCTCTCTCACAGGAACTTCTTGATGAGCTCCTGAGGGCAGCTGAGGTCTCCAAAGTGCAGGTGACATCCAGGCCCCCGAGCTGATCTGCAAGCCTCAGTTCTGCTGTTGGCAGCCCTGCCTAGCTTTCGCCCGGAACTCCAGCCCCCAGAACAATACATGACAAACCTGCTTATTTCATTCCTAGCATAGAAAGGCTGGGCCCTCACACCCTCTGCTCTTAAGTTAACATGGCGTCTGAATTCTTGTAGGGTAGCCTTCACTGCACTGCCCACCCATCTTCCTTCATGTGTCCTGTGTGTCCTATAACCATCCATCCATCCCTAAGGGGCAGGAGCACAATCCCATCGCTTTTGTGGTCCCCTGTGCCTGTGATGAGCCCCTCCTACCATTTCTCCTCTCCTCATTGCATCATAAACACTTCACTCAATACTACTTCCAGGAAGCCTGTTCTGATTTCTTCTATTTCCTTGTAGGGAGAGTCCCTTATAAACACAGTATGGTAATGATCTGCATGTCTTCTGCAGTACTTATAAGCATGGTATGGTCAGAGAGTGTCTTTGTGTCATAAGCCACTGGTATGGCATCTTAATAAGTACTGGGTGCTGAATGAATTCGTGGTGCTTTTTTAAAAAACAACACAGGACCTGTGCACCGCCTTATTTCAGTGTGGAGCATGTAAAGATGCTCATGTATCTCCATCTGCCTCAGAGGGGCATTGTATCTCCATCTGTGGCATTCCCACACCATTCTGACTTAAGTAACACCCTGTCACTGGTTCTTCTTCCCAACCATTGCCTTTGCAAAATACAGCCCCGCCCCCATCCTGTCCATTTACTTATTCTTATGTAAATAATTACGAAACACTTTTTCATGTTTATTCTTACAACCCACTTATCAGCTACCATGTGTTATTTGTCCATTCAAACACAAACACACTCACAATCACATACACACACACACACACACACACACACACACACAGAGGTTGCCTGTCTCTTACACTAGATGAAGCTTCTTCAGTGAGTACAGAGATTTCGTTTCTTCACCAGACTCCCAGCAAAGCCACGGGACTGGGAACAGAAATCCAGATGTGGCCGGACCCATGCTGGTTGCAAGGACACCATTCCCTTCTATCACTCTGTGTTCTAGGATCTCCTCTGGCCACACAGAGACATTTTGTGATAACCATTCCTCTTGCGTAGAGCAGGAGGTCCACCTCCGAGGGGCTTCCTGTGGCTGTCAACGTGACCGGGGTCCCGACTGCCTGCCAGGCCACATTACAAACCTCAGGCAGCTCTCAACTCACCACATAATCCAGGCAGGCCCTGACCTTGAGATCCCCCTGCCTCAGCCCCCAAGAAGCTGAGGTGGCAGTCTCCGGTGCCTTGGGGCTTCTGAGAGCTGCGGGCATTGGTCTGGCCCACCCATGCTCTCTGACTTGCTCTGCCTCTGCCTTCCACCTCAGTTTGTCTCCGTTAGGATGACGCTGTTCTTGGTGCTCTGATCTTACCGCCAAGGTCTCTACTCTACTCTCCGGTCTTCTTCCTTTCCTCCTTTGGTTTGATGCCAAGAAGCTGTTTCTTGGTGGGGTTTCCCCGTCTGAGGCTACTGTGGACCTGAGGGAGACAGTGCAGAAGGTCATAAGGATCCCTGTTGGGAGGAGCGCATCTGTCCTGTAGTGAACGTTAGCACAGAAAAATTACAGGACGCTCACTGTGACAGCTTTGGCTTTTCAGTTGATTTTATGGTTTGCATCTTTTTTTTTTTCTGTTCCTTGTCCCCCTCGCCCTTTTTTCTTTTTTTTTTTTTGGTTTTTCGAGACAGGGTTTCTCTGTGTAGCCTTGGCTGTCCTGGAACTCACTCTGTAGACCAGGCTGGCCTCGAACTCAGAAATCCACCTGCCTCTGCCTCCCAAGTGCTGGGATTAAAGGCGTGCGCCACCACCGCCCGGCCTTGCCCTTTTTTCTAGTGAGAAAGCACATATTACTGAGGCTTTGCAGGCAGTGGGGTGGGGACCCACAATGAAACCCCCTCAGAGATAGTGCCAGAGTTAACATTTTACATGTATATTTTGGCCAAACTGTTGAAACACAGGTTTCCTCCTTCGTTCTGTTTTTGGCCTTTTATTTGCAAGTGATCTTCTGTGCAGTATGAAACATTCAGACAGCACTGGAGTGTAGCAAGAATGAGCGTGTCCCACAAGTCACTCAGGGATGTGGGCCCAGTGCTCTTTTGTGTGTTTATAGTATCATGGCTGTTAGCATCTGCAGGGACTATGGTTCATGACGCTTCTTCCACAGAGGGAAACCTTGTCCACGGGTGTTTAGCTCCCCCAGCCCCATCAGCACTGTCTTGTCTTTGCTGATGTCACATTGTTCTCCCTCTATCTCGAAAAGGAAGCAATTTGGAGGCGCAGCGCTCACGCGTACCAAACTGTGCTCTCCTTGGCAGTTCCTCTGTGGTCCTGGTCTGCACAGTCCAGTTATCATATGGTCAGACTTAAAAGTTTATCCTAGCCCAGGTCTGGTGGTGAGGGCCTGCAATCCTTGGTCCTCAGAGAGCTGAGGAAGGGGATCACAAGTTCAAGGCCTGCCAGGCTACAGACGCTCAAGGCTAGCCTGGGCAGTGTAGGGAAGAAACCTTGTCTCAAAACACAATGTCAAAAGGGTGGGTGATTGCACTGCTTACTCTTCTGTTGCTGTGAACCATGACCCAGGCAATGTATAAAAGAAAGCGTTTGATTAGGGGCTTGCTTACAGGTTCAGAGGGTGAATCCATGAGCATCAAGGTGGAGAGCGTGGCAGCAGGCAGGCAGGCAGGCAGGCAGGCAGGCAGGCAGGCAGCAGGCAGGGTGCTGGAGCAGTAGCTGAGATCCAGAAACCCCAGGAAGTGGGGAGGGAGAGAGATGAAGACACAGAGACAGACAGACAGACAGACAGACAGAATGATGTAGGCTTTTTGAAACCTCCTAATCCTTCTCAAATAGATCCACCAGCTTGGAACCAAGCATTCAAATATATGAGCCTTTCTCATTCAAATCACCACAGGGATACTTCTTTAGTATCGTACATGCCTGGCATTTGCAAGACCCTGGTTCAACCTCAGCTTTACCCCTGCTGGGAGAGGAGCTGGCACTCTGCCTTCGTCTGCCCCTTCTCCTGCTAGCTCTCTCATCCATCAGACACAGGCTGCAGAGGCTATTTCGTTAGTCTTTCATTACTCACGTCCCCCACCCCCAACATCTGAACCCCCGAGGGTTCTGAACCAGAGATAGCTATTGCCAAACACTAGGCCCCCACACGGCCATGGATTCAACACACTCAGGGTCCCACATTTGAGAAACTTCTGAGACTCGCCCCTGTGCTCCAGGGTAGCTGTCCAGCTACCCTCTCTAGGGTGCCGCTCACTGCTTGCTGTCTTGCCAGCGTCTCTTCCCTCCCTGTTCAGACAGCCGCCTGAAGCTCAGCCACGCCCAGGGGAGCCTGTCCGTTCTGGAGACGCGGCAGATACAGCTGGAGTGTGTGGTCCTCAACCGTACCAGCATGGCCTCCCAGCTCGTGGTGGAGTGGTTCGTATGGAAGCCCAACCACCCAGAACGGGAAGTCGTGGCCCACCTGAGCCGAGATGCTACCTTCCACTATGGTGAACAGGCTGCCAAAAACAACCTGAAGGGGCGGCTGCACTTGGAGAGCCCGTCTTCCGGTGTGTACAGGCTCTTCATCCAGAATGTTGCCGTGCAGGACAGCGGGACCTACAGCTGCCGAGTGGAGGAGTGGCTGACCAGCCCCAGTGGTGTGTGGTATAAACGGGCTGAGGACACAGCTGGACAGACGGCCGTCTCAGTCATGCGACCTGGTAAGGCCCCTCGCCTTGGTGTCTCCATGCTAAGACTACTTTGGATGCTTGTATTAGGTACTTATCTCACTACAGGGACCAAAGACCTAACATGCAGCTTAAGGGGAAGGGTTGACTAGACAGTGTGAGGCAGCAGGTGGCGCTACATCCAGTAAGAAGCAGAGGGACGTGGATGCTGGTGCTTAGTGGCTTTCTCCTTCTCTGTCTTCCGTTCAGTCTAGAGCCCCAGCCCATAGGGTGGTGTTGCCCACATCCCAGGTAAGTGGGTTTTCTCTGGATCCTTCTCTGGAAAATCCTTCACAGACATGCTCACCGGTGAGTCTCCCAGGCGATTCCAAATATAGTCAAGAATAAAGCTTAACTATCACGGACCCGAATATGAGTTTACTTAAGTTATTTGCAGTAAGCATATGAACATTTATATTACACGTTTGTATTCTAAATTTTCTCAGCTTGTTTGCCCTGTGAACGGAAAATTGTACATCTGGCTCTGTCCTCAGGTGATTAGGTTTCTTAATTAGAATAAAAGTCAGCAATTAGTTATTTTCGGTCCCAAGAACATTTTCTTTTTAAAGCATACATTCTGGTCGGAGCAGGTGGCTGGTGTGACAGAAGTCTTGAAGCCGTAGCCATGTGCTGAGAAGTTATGTGGCTGGGGTTTCAGTGGAAGAGAAGCGATTGTTTAAGTAGAAAGTGGCAGTGCCTCTGGCCTCCACTCCGCCCCCGGCAATGCCACTGGCATAATGACTTTTCCATGTGGCCTTTTTTCCCTCTTGTCTCTATTGCTGTTTCTAAAGTGTGCAAATGCAGATAATTACTGGGTGCAATTATTGTTACATTTAACATATAATTAGGGCTAAGATAAGCAGAGTCCCCCTGTCTCCTGCAGCGTCACAGTACCATTGATCCTTATCAGAGCAGAAAGGACATGGAGTGGAATTGAACTTGTGACCTGCCAGTGTGAATGCTTTGCCTCGTGTCTTCTGGACGTCTTGATGTTCAATCTCACGGTCCCTGAACCATTGCAAGTTCTTGTGTCGCCGAGTCTGATTGGAGCTGTTCTTGCCCTTGATGACTCGTTGTGGTCACAGCTGTGCTGAGTCCCATTCGTCCACCTCCGTCCTGGGAGAGGGGCGTAGATTGTCTTCACCTGTACTTGCCCATGCTGGGGGAGACCTCCCCCCGCCCCCCGAATTATCGTTCTCTGTGATAGTTGGCTGTCCTGCTGCTGCTGCTCCTTCCTGTGGCAGTACAGAGAATGGCAGATGAGCACACTTGCCACAACTCCCACCCATTTGATAGATCACCGGGGTAGCCCCCTAACACCCCACCTCCCATGGAATGGGAGGAGACAGTCATTTATGGAGAACCAGCTAAGTCCCTGCCAGTTAGACTGATGTTTAGTCTTCCTAAAATGAATCCTGAAGGGAATTGCTTCACCAAAGGAAACCAGGTAGACACAAGTATCTGCCATCTTGCCACCTGTGCGATCCCAATGAGGCCCCATGCCTAAGATCCTGTACACAGTCTAGATCCGCCCTCCATCTTTCTTCGCTCCCACCCTCCATCTTTTGTTTATTTATGTATTTACTTAATTTATTTATGGGGGTGGTGAGACAAGGGCTCACTATGTAGCCCTGGGTGTCCTGGAATTCCTTAGACTAGGCTGGCCTTGAACTTACAGAGATTTGCTTGCCTTTGCCTCCCAAGTACTGAGATTAAAGTTGTATTTAAATTTCTAAGTTTTATTTTATGTGTATGAGGTGTGTGTGTGTGTGTGTGTGTGTGTGCGCGCGCACGCGCGCTTACTACATGCCTGGTACCTGCAGAGGTCAGCAGAAGTTCTTGAATCACCTGGAAGTGGAGTTAAGGGTGGTTGTCGGTCACTATTTAGATACTGGAAACGGCACCAAGTCCTCGGCAAGGTCAGTAAGTGTCCCTGAGTAGGAGCCGTCTCTCCAGCACAGCCCATCCTCCTGTGACCCAGGCTTACTGATGTGGCTGCTGGGGCAGCTTGAACTCAGACTGTCAGTCCAGTGTGGCAAACTCTTACCTGCTGGGCCACCTTTCTGCCCTGTTTTGTTTGTTCTGAGGAAATGAATGAGTTCCTTCTTCCTTCTCTGTTCCTTGTCCCTCCCCAGACGCTGCCCTCCAGGTAGACACAGTGGTCCCCAATGCCACCGTGACCGAGAAGGCGGCTTTCCAACTGGACTGCAGCATCCTGTCTCGATCCAGCCAGGACTCCCGTTTTGCTGTGGCCTGGTATTCACTAAGGACTAAAGGCGGAGGGAAAAGAGGCAGCCTTGGCCTTGACGAGCGAGAGGAGGAGGAGGAGGAGGTATCGGACGAGGAGGACTCTGAAGGTCCAACAGAGAGGACAGTCCTGCTGAGCGTGGGACCTGATGCTGTCTTTGGTCCAGAAGGCAGCCCTTGGGAGGGCAGGCTACGCTTCCAGAGGCCCTCGCCCCTGCTGTACCGGCTCACGGTGCTTGAGGCGAGCCCCCAGGACACAGGCAACTACTCCTGCCATGTGGAGGAATGGCTGCCCAGCCCGCAGAAGGAATGGTACCGGCTGACCGAGGAGGAGTCTGCCCCCATTGGCATCCGGGTTCTAGACACAAGTGAGTTTCCCCAGTTACAGACAAGGGGTGTCACCGTTGTCCCTAAGGTATCTATAATGTAAATGCAGAGCTTGACTGTGGATTAATATTGCAGTTTAACTGTGATAGGTGTTTGTTAGCATGGGTTGAAACATAGAATTTGGCACACTAACCCACATAGTTGACCCTCAGTTACCCGTGCCTAAAACACAAAACAAAAATAAAACAGGGCTAGGAGTTAGAGATGAGATGCCATATGGCCCTGTGATCAGCCTGACCTCTGCCTGAGGCTATTTCAGTAAGATTTCACTGTCCAAGTGCCTCGCTTGGCGTGTCTGCCTTACGCATTAGAATGCCAGGTCAGTCTGCCGTGAAGCGTTTCTGGACTCGAATGAGGGAGAAAAGGGGTGAAGCCTGTTATTCATGCGTTCCCTCCTGTTTCTGGGTCACTTTATTTTGGAGGCTGACTCAAGGGCGGCTGCAGTAGATTTTCCTAGTTACTGGGACCAGCCTAGGAGGCCAGAGCTGGGGGAGTTTGGAGACAACAAGAGGAACCTGTCACCCCTGAATGGTCCAGAACTCAGTTTCCATCCTGTGAGGAACTTTCACTCTGACCCAAGACTAGTCTCTTTTGATTGACCGTCTGTCAAAATGTAGAGTAGATCAGTCCAAAAATGGTGTTTGCTCTAGTAAAATCAGCTCAGAATGCAGACACCAAAGAATTCTCAAGTGCTCGGCCTCTTTCCAATCAAAATGCACTACCTCATCACCTCAACGTGAGGGCTGGGCTGCTCAGCTCGATTTTTGCCCATACCACCTCCTCACCACCATGTTAAGTGAAATTGAAATTTTTATGGGTTGAAAGTGGTTGACCATCAGTAATTTGATATACATTAGCAAACCATGAGAGTAAACTATGTGCTGCCTTTCAGTCATTCTGACGGTATACCACTGTACAATGGAAGGGAGGAGGAGAAAACCTAAAAGGAATGTGCATCTGATGTCGATGTCAGAAAGAGAGGGAGAGTATTGAGGCCACACTTGACCTGTGGACCCATGCAGCGTCATCTGTAGTTAGCGTCATCTAAGCTTCACAAACACAGGGATCACTGAGAGGCCAAGGCTAGCACACGAGCGAGCAGCGCTGAGCTGCGGTCAGGGCTCCAGGGTTGACTCTTCTATACCCAGCTGTAAGTCCACCCTGTGGAGCCACAGACACGGGACACCGTCAATGGTCCGCAACAGAATGTGAGTTGATAATGTTCAGCAAGTGTCTTTTCTAGGACAGGAAAGGAATGTGCTAGATTTCCTGAGATAGACGTCTAAGTAGAACTAGGCACAGAAGGACATGTCAGCTACCCTCTTACCATGTAGGCAGGTAAGAAGGAATGGGAGCAAACTTCTTTGTCATGACCCTAGACACGGTCATGGTCACCATCAGTAAGCTCAACTTCAGTGTATGGCTTTCCCAGCAGATGTTATGGATCTCAGTGGGAATGGAGGCACTGCATCATTTGGACTTAAGAGTCATGAATGGTTGGGTGCTGTGAGAAAACGAACAAGGCAAAAGTCTCCCGGTCACGGGTGGCAGGGGCAGCTAGAAGGGTGTCTGGGGTAGCTTCATCGGGGCAGGTGGGTGCTCGGGAGCAGGGAATGGGCCATAGAGTCCAGGCTTCGCCCTCACGGTTCCCTGCTGCCTTCCAGGTTCCACTCTGCAGTCGCTCATCTGCTCCAACGATGCCCTCTTCTACTTTGTCTTCTTCTACCCTTTCCCCATCTTTGGCATCCTCATCATCACCATCCTGCTGGTGCGCTTCAAAAGCCGGAACTCCAGCAAGAACTCAGAGGGGAAGAACGGGGTGCCCCTGTTGTGGATCAAGGAGCCGCACCTCAACTACTCCCCGACTTGCCTGGAGCCTCCCGTGCTCAGCATACACCCAGGGGCCATAGACTAAGGAGTCTCTGCCCCCCCAGCAGACGTTGCCCATGGCAGGGTCGGGTCAGGGGAGCCCTCTGGGCTTTTCCTCATTGCTTCGTGCTCTGTAATTGGACAGGCGACTGCAGGAACCAGTCAGACCTGGAACGTGTCGGAAGCTTCCGGTCACGGAGATGACTGCTTCCGGTCACGGAGATGACTGCCTCCAGGCGGTGGTCCTGGTCAACTATTCACACCCAGGTGTCGTGATGCCAACGTCCTAGGTTCCTAGTTTTTGGTTTTGGTAACTTAGTGCGTAGCTCCAGGTGCCGCATCTACTCGCCAGTCTATCTCATGTTCTCAGATCGGTGCTACGGGGTTTCTTGTTCTGTGTAATGTACTTCTTTAATCCCCTTTGGTCCTCTCCATTTGGATCCCATAATGTTGTGGAAGAGTTTCTCTCACAACTGATAAGCAAGAGGAAGACGCCTTCATAGTAACAAGGAATCTCTTCCAAGACATTTTTGTTTTTGCACATTTGAAAATGCCACCCGTGGATCAAAATACACCCAAACATTTTTTTTTTTACTTTCTTAGCAAGACTTGAAAAATATGTGTAATGTGGGCCCAATTTGTATCTTATCTCTTCCCTCAGCCGGAGTTGTTGGAACCACTTTATAGTCAAGATGAAAGCATTGAATTTCGCTTCAAAGGACTGCACATGTGCAGAAGAAACCCTCCAGAACCCCATTAGGAGTAGATGGTATCCAGCCAGACAGGGAGGCAAAAAAGGCTTCAGTTCCCATCCTTGCCAAAAAAATAAACAAGGCAACTTGGAGGATGGGTCAAGGGCTCCAGATGGCACCCGGTTTCTAAGGGATGCCCTGAGCAATATAATCTTTGTATCGATCGAAGGCAATGATTGGGGGCGGGGGAGGGGGCTGGTTGTTGGTCTCTTGACTTACCCCTGGGCAGGTAGCTTTCTTCTGTAGGTGCTTTGCCAAATTTTCAAGGGGACATGTCTAGTGAAGCCGGAGGGGGCTGCCCTGAGTGGAGGGAGCATTCTGGCCAAGGCGGCCCCTGTGCCCAGGCTCAGTGGACAGTGCTGAGCTTAGAGTGGAGGAGTGGAAGGGGGTCTCAGAGCCTGATGTTGGGAGGCTGGAGGAATGCTTACCTCTGTCTTCCTTCCAGTGAGCCTTTCCTCAGAGACGGTGAGGGCATCACTGCACTTCCTGAATCTCAGTGCCGTGGGGCTATTGTCCTAGGATAGGACCCCCCCCCCCCCCCGCCCACAGCCCTTTGCAATTCTTGTTGTTCCCCTTCTTTCAACAGACAACTAAGAACAGGAGTTGTCACTTTCCTGTGTATGAGCGTGCGTGTGTGTGTGTGTGTGTGTGTGTGTGTATGCGTGTATGCATGTGTGTGAGTGTGTGTGTGTGTGCATGTGTGTATGTTCAGGTTGTTTGTACTGGTGGCTTTTAATTTTCAGTCCACAAAGCCAAGCTCCACTGCTCCACTCTGCTAAGCCACACCTTCTCTGGGGAATTTGCATCCTGAGTCCCAAGATAGAGCCCCTGGGAAAAAGCTACCCAAGATCGTGGAAGGAAATCTAAGGAGCGATTCCTACAAAGCCTGGTCCCGACAATAAACACAACACAGAGGCTGCAGGACTTCCAGGCCATTGGGCCAGATCGTCATGGATCCTTCTAAGGGGTCTGCTAGGTGTGGGCAGTGCGTTCGCTGAGCAGAGGCAGGGAGGCAGGATGCAGCCTGACAATCCTTCCTCTTCCCTCCTGGGCCTCTTGTTCTCTGAGAAGTGTCCAGGCAGCGCCACCTTAATCCCTCCTGTGCCTGCCCTGCTGATTCTCATTTTTGCTGCACGAACACATCAGAAGGACCAAATTGGCTCAGTCACGAAGAAAGAATGTCTTTTGTTCTGTTCCTTCGTTTCATGGGTGTAGGCTCTTGGGTAATTGCTGACTCCTGAGTTTTAGGCTGAGTCAATGAGGGAAGATTGACGCCAGAGGGCTGGCCTGGATTAAGATTTCAGATCGGCTCTGTAGCAGCAGAAAACTCAAGTGAAGCAACCACAAGACCTTTGCAAGGAGCAAAGAAATCTATGTCAGTATTTTAACAACTGATTTTTGCATTTATTTTCTGCAGGGCTGGGGTATGCAATCAAAGGTTAAACTCTGAGTTTTCTATGAAGAAAAAAAAAGAAAAAAGAAAAACCCTCAGGACCCTCTGTGGCTGGTTCTATGGACATGTGTGTCAGATAAATGGTGATGGCGCTCTCCAGTGGCTAGAAGGCTTTACTGCATATTGTCTGTTGGGGCTTTGGTCCTCTGAGTTCATTGTACTCAATAGAGACTCCTGACATCTGTCCTCTCCAGTGTCACATTTGTGAGAATCTCCACTGTGCTAGGCATGTTCCAGGACACTATATGACCACACCCTCTCTCATCGGGGTGTTTCTGTAGCAAGTTTTCATATTTGTTTCAAACAACGGTGTCTCTGCGTTCATGTTGAAGACAGAGATAGGATAAGAAGACTATCCATGCATGAAGTAGAGAACTCTTGGTTTGTTTCATTTTTTTTAAAGGAGAAGCTATTTGTAAGCCACTGCACAAAGACGTTTTATATACACTGCAGAGACCTGTAGTAAATTATGTTGACAATACGCTGTTTACATTTTCTGGAATCTGATGTCCTCCTGCCCCTCACTGAGTCAGCCACCTCCTTCTGTGGACTGTGCTTGGTGGGTGGCCTGGAGGTTTGCTCTTGGCACTGATGTACCAGATTCGAGTTTTACAAGCTGTAGCTTTTCTATGCATGCCCTCACCCAGCCTAAATTATGTTGTTTTTTTTTTTTTGTACAAATGATAAAAAAAAAACCACTTTCTCAAGACACTTTTGCCACATGCTGAGATGTGTCACAACCCTACACCTACCTGGTTAAGAGTGCAGTCCTGGAGCTGTAACACAGGTGTCCCTGGGGCCCGCTAGGCAGACTGGGAAGATGACATTGCTGTGGGTTATGTGACTGTTTTTTCTTTGGTGGGAAATTTGGGGTAATTGGACACCAGTGAGGACAGCTTTCCAGCTCACTAGGGCCTCTGCAGTGAGACCCAACCGTCCTGCCCAAGCCCCATTCATGTTCATGAACGGAAGTGGACAACAGGCCACTTCCTGGCCAGGCGTAAGGATAGGAGCTGGACTGTCCCAGGCAGTGAGACTTGGGCACCAGTTACTACTGTTGGTGGCTGACAGATACCAACTGAGAAACATTGGAATATTGCAAGCCCCAGAAGTGATCACACTTGGGTCTTTGCAGATCATAGGACATGCAGAGGAGGGGGGACAGAAGGCAGGAAGCAGGGGAAGTCCCCCCTCTCTTCCTTTCCTCTCTTCCCTTCCCCTCCCTCCCTCCCTTCCCCTCCCCCCACCTCCCTTTCCAGCCCACCGCCTCCCCAAGGCTCACCCATGGCTTCTCTCTGCCTCCAGCCCTGTTTGCTGTGTCCTCCTCACCTTCCTGCAGCTGCTCACTTGACCACAGGTTAAAACTGCAACTGCTTCAGGCAGTGGTGGCGCATGCCTTTAATCCCAGCACTTGGGAGGCAGAGGCAGGCGGATTTCTGAGTTCGAGGCCAGCCTGGTCTACAGAGTGAGTTCCAGGACAGCCAGGACTACACAGAGAAACCCTGTCTTGAAAAAAACCAAAAAAAAAAAAAAAAAAAAAAAAAACTGCAACTGCTTTTCCCTTAGCCCACAGTGATTCCATGTTAGGTCTTAAATGTGTTATTTTTGCTTCTGAGGTGAAAACGTGGCTGTTTCTTAGGTACCCACAAAATGGTTCCCTGTTAAGTCTTATGCATTCTTTTTGCATGACTCCCTCCACCCAAAATGCCCTATTTCTACCAGGAGCTAAATTTTAAAAAGGGAAGTAGGGTATTGTGTAGTAAGATTACCCCTATTAAGCCCTTGGTTAAGTGAACATGTACCTGCCTGTGAGGCATAGGATGAAAATGACCATCTGTGTGGGCATAAGGGTTGTCTGTCACTATGTCCCAGATCCTATACTTTATAGCTCCAAGGGTTTAGTTAGTAAAACTAAAGCCCAGGGCAACAGAAAGTGGCAGTGCCACAGGTGCTGTCCAAGTGCCATGGGCCATCTTAACTCACCCACAGTGACTAGAAGGGACCGCTGGACCACACAACACCAGTCACAGGATGAACACACACCAAGCAATCCTTTTAAAAAGGGAAGTAGAAGCAGTTCTCAGCGAGTGAAGGGAGCTGGTTGGCTCTCTGCTGGTTGGCTCTCTGCTGGTTGGCTCTCTGCTGATTGGCTCTCTGTTGAATTCACTCTGGGGCATCGGAAGCCGCTTGATTCATGAAGTCTGCTAGGCAGGGCCCGTCGATACATCCATCTAGAGATGCTTGATGAGAACATGACCTTTCTCCTAATGAAAGAGCTGGCGCTGCTCACTGGTCAGAGGGTACACAGAAGGTCTAATGAGTCCATCCTCAGCCAGTACATGGAGACCATGACCCAGGGCCCTTCCCCCACCCCAGGAGATGGGGCAGACCTTTCTGCAGCTTGCCTCTGCCTGTACTGACAGCTCTTATCGCTCATTCCCAGAACCCCATTCATCTCAGTCCATTCCTGTGTGGGTAGGCCAAAGGGGAGCCTTTAGTCTTGGCCTCTCCCCGTGTCTCGGGCAAGCCACTTATCTTCTCCAAGCCAGCTTGCTCACTGTAAAGACAGCCAGCAATCCTGTTACATCCAGCCAGGTAACACGCCTACGGGGTCCCTCCCCCCAAACATGGTTATTGTTCCTTTCCCAGCTCCAAGGCAAAGTTCCGGCAGCTGCCGGGTACATGTGGTCTGGCCTCTCCTGCCTTTCTGACTGTCAAGGATGGGGGAATTAGGTTCTCACATTCTGAGCCACACCTTGCCCCTGCCTGGTTCCCAGGACCTACAGGTGATGTAAAGTAGGCCTCATGGGGCAGGGCTTCAGTGAATGCCCAGGAACTCACTGACAGAAAGACCTTTAAGATTTTAAGGCTGAGTTGAGACGTGGTACAAGGATCACACGCCTACGTGACTGGGTCCCCACCTGACAGTAAGGATGATGATAGCAAGACGCACGCCTCATGTTCACAACTTGACATCGTGCTTTGATGTCTGTCTGGATGGCAGAGAGTCCTGCTCACAGGATAAATGTTCCCTCATTCTCAGCTGTACAGAGTCAAGCATGATGCTTCTCTCTGCAGGAAAGAACACAGCCAGGGAGGAGAAAGGATCTGATGGTGCAGGTCTGAGAATAGTAATTTGACCTGGGGTCTAGTGGGATGGAAGAGGCCAAGCCTGTGAAAGCTGAATCAATAGGCAGCTTCTAGTTGGGGTGCAGGAGGTATGGGGGTGGGGTGGGGTGGGATCCCAAGGGAGAGAGTGCATTTGACGGCTGAAGCACAGATGGAGATAGAGGGACTGGGGATGTAGCTCATCTGGCAGATGCTTGCCTGCCCTGTGTTTCATGGGGTTACCAAGAGAACAGTCTGTAGTCCCAACACTTGGGAGGTGGAGACAGGAGGATCGGGCATTCTAGCTTGTCCTTCATGACTTGTCAAGCTCTCAGCTAGTGTGAGCTACACAAAGACCCTGTCTGTAAACAAGCAAGGAGCTAGAGAGAGCTCTGAAGTTAAGAGTACTTGCTATTCCTATAGAAAACCAGGATCAATTCCTTACATCTGCATGGTGGTTCACAAAGGTTTGTGATTCCAGTTCCAGGGGATCTGACACCCTCTTCTGGCCTCCTAGGGCTACTGCATGCACATGGTGTACACACACTCATAAACACATATCCAGCAACAGGGCAATGGAAGAGAAACCAAGGCTACTTGCAGTGCTTGGGGGGGTTAAAGAAAAGAAGCTTGTGTGAGGCATTCCAAGGAACTCCCACATTCTACCAGTTGTCTCAAAGGGCCCCTTTCAATAGTTGAGGAAAATAGGAGGGAGATTATCATGTGTAGACTGAATAATGGGGGAAGAAACCTTTGTCCTGCCATAGTGTCAGTTCAAGACCAGCCCCATGGGCACAGCTTTCTAGGGGAAACAGTCCCAGCCTGACCCCCACTCCCCACCCCCCATCCAGTTGCCTTTATTAGATCCATTTGTCCAAGGATAAATGCTGGAGTTGCGGGCCTCAAAGGAAGATGTTGCTGGGTTTTAAGACATGCTGTGGAGCCTGAGCACAGAGCGGTGGCTAGGGGTGAAAGGCATGGAGGCAGGGGACTGGACAGTTGTCCACTCAGAATGGGGGAGAGTGTGAGCAGAGCAGGGCCTTGAAGGTCACAGCTGGCCTAGGGCTTGGCTGCACCTGCGGGCACCTTGTGGTCACTTCCCTCTCTTTCTGGGCAGTGACATCCACCCTTGTGGAAGAGGTTCCTGGGGCTTCTGGTGAGTGGGTTTGGGTGGGTTCATGTCTGGATGGCCATCCCTGCCAGAGGGGCAGGGAAGGCTAGTGGGCAGGAGCCTTTCTTCAGAAAGGATATTCCATCATGGAGGAAACCCTTGACTACAGGTTCGTTTATTCTGTTGGGGATGGAGAAGGACTGGGCTTGTATGCAGTTTGGGGACTTGCCCTATCTGGGGATCCTCCCCAAGGTACCTCAGTTCTCCACCAAGTGTTCCCAAGGCAGTGACTCTCAAATGACCCCACCACACCCCCAGGACATAAACGGACAGCCATCCAACTGGACAACTGTCCAGTCCCCAGCCACTGCTCTGCTCAGCTCCACAGCAGGTTTTAAATCCCAGCCACATGAACTCAGCCACCACCTGCCTTAGAAGTGGGTGTTTTTTCTTTTCTTGTTGGGCCAGCTGTTCAGAGCTGGCTTCTGGGAACAAGTAGGGAAGATCCCTGGAACACCTGCGGGGAGCTGCATTCCCAGGGAGATGTGAGCAAATGCCTGCGCAGTGTCCTTCCCACCCGGGTTCACTGCGAAGCTGGTTTAACTGGGGGAAACAAGGCTAGTCCAAGCTTTAGCAATGGGTAGAGGCTTTTGGGGTGAGTGTACTTCATTAGCCGGGGCTAAGGTGCATAAGGGGAGTTTCAAATGCTGCTGGACATGGCCTTACAAGGGGAAAGGAAGTTTAATCTGGCTACCGCTGATCTCAGGATTGATTTCTAGGGTTTGGACAGCGGTAGATCTCAGGATTGATTTCTAGGGTTTGGACAGCGGTAGATCTCAGGATTGATTTCTAGGGTTTGGACATTCCTCGACCCTACTCTTGCTCCAGGACTGCTCCCCATGGTCCCACAACTCCCCTGGTCCCACAAGCACTCAAATCAAGGCCCCGCTGTAGGTCATAGAAAGAATTCCACTCACGTCTTGCTTGGTGAGGTTATTAGGGGCACACCCAGCATAGACGAGGGTTTACTGGAGCATGGGGGACTCAGAGACAAGCGCATCACCACAAAGCCTGCCCCACCATGAAGGATGATGGAGGAGAGCTGCATCTGTGAGCCCTGAGGCTCTTTCCTGCCAAGAAGAGATGTTTCTTTCCAATTAGGGAAAATGGTATGAGACAGTAGGAGAGGGCTTACAGGACTCTTAGAGAGGGTTTCAGGACAATAGGAGAGTGCTGGGCTGAAGATACTTAGCTGTTCATTCTATTTAAAACTAAACCTTATGTCAGGACCCCCAAAGATGGACTTGGGGATCACTGGATTCCTTTATTTGTTCCTCTTCCCAGTGTGACTGCTTTGAATTAGTCTCCCTTTGCTTTTCCATTATTTAACTTACTTACTTCCTGCCTGCCTTCTTCATTGGCATATTGGGATGGGTGCCCTAACTCAGTTTGGAGGAATTTCCAGAACGCAATCTTGTACCATAAAAGCTTTTGTATGGTGTCTCCTTGAATTCAGGAACCCGTTCACCGGTCACCTCAGCCAGCAAACCTGTGTATAGGATCTGTTCTGCATAGCCGTAAATGAAGAGTGTTTGCAGCTGAGTGTTGGGGTCTCATCAGAAGTGTGTACCCGGGGGGCCTAGCCTGTCTCCACAGAAACCTGAGAGCAGATGACTAGCAGCCTGAGCTCTGTGGTTGGGCCCAGGTGTGAACCTTGGCTCCCTGCCCATCTTAGTCATGAACTTGAATAAGTCACCTAACTTCTGTGTCCTTTGGTATCTTTGCCTCTGATAAATGTAGCACACACACACACACATACACAGAGAGAGAGAGAGAGAGAGAGAGACTTAACACGAATGCACACTTAAGGTAGCAATTTTCCTTGATGTTTAACTTCATTCTCAACTCGGACTTGGAGTCAGCCGGAGATGCGGTGGATGGGCCTCCAGCTCCCTGCTCCCTCCGCAGGCATTTTTATCTCCTGAAATAAGCAGTAGTAGCCTCTGCTGGAAAAGGTGTCCTTTGTAGCTGTTCTCAAGGACACAATGTTTTTAATAACCTTAGCTGCTTGCTGGTTTCCCCTCTCCCCATTACACAGCCAAGGTGGCCAGCCTGGGCTGGAACAGGGTTTCAGAACAGGGTTTCAGAGCAGGGTTTCAGAGCAGGGTTTCAGAGCAGGGTTTCAGAGCAGGGTTTCAGAACAGGGTTTCAGAACAGGGTTTCAGAGCAGGGTTTCAGAGCAGGGTTTCAGAGCAGGGTTTCAGAACAGGGTTTCAGAACAGGGTTTCAGAACAGGGTTTCAGAGCAGGGTTTCAGAACAGGGTTCCTTTGGGAAAGAGACAAAGGATCCCCTGGGCCCACCCTGCATCCTGCATGTTCCCAGAGACTTTATCAACAGGCTGAAGGAGCACATGTTGACTTATAAATATAATATGTATTAAGGACTGTGTGTGTGTGTGTGTGTGTGTGTGTGTGTGTGTGTTTAATCTATTGCTGAGTGGACAATGGCCTGTGGAGAGGAGCAGGGGCCCCAGCAGCAGTGCCGGTACAAAATGAATGGAAGCTTAGACTGACCTCGGAGGAAGCAAGGAATGTCTGGCTTTGCTGTGAAGGCAGAACTGGCACAGGTTGGCACTGGCTGACTTCAGGGACAAGCTGACAGGACCCAGCTTGAGCTGGGCAAGAAACAAAAGCTTGAAAGTTGGAAGGGTGTGGTTCACAAACCGCCTTTTCCTGATAAATGTGTCTCTCCCCCTCATCAAAGAGGCTTTCTTTGCAACACACAGGGACCATTGCAGAAAACTTTAATAGCTGGTCCCAGTACAGAGAAAAGCCATCCTGGGGTGCCCAGCCACAACAGAAACACCTACAACACAAGTCCTGCACCCAAGGCTCGGGGAAGAGCGGGTGGACAGATCATAAGGAATGGGAAGTCTGCTTACAATGGCATCTCCTAGAAATGACTGGGAAGCTACGCTCAGATGCTGCAACAATATGGCTGCTTAAATAAGACAAGGACAATTACAATGGCAGTGTACATGCTAACTTAATGTAGCAACGGGGAGATCCCATGGGACCTCACCCTAGACAGAACTATAGACAACCAACAACTGGAAAGAAAGGGAAATTAGTCTTCCTCACAGATGAGTCCTCTAATTGGTTATCCAATACCTTGTGTAATAGGTTTCTCCACTGATGCAATGCAATAAGCCAATTCAAGCCAAATCAAGAGAATAAAAGCAGGTTTATTGAGAGGCAGCTCTTCAGGCAAGTTTACTGAGCTCACAGGAGGACATCGGTAGAGTTGCAAGCCTGGGCTAAGGCAACGGCGTTTTATAAGTCTTGGGCATGAGGATGATGATGTGAAAACTAGGAGCTACAATTACACAAGAAAATGGTAAAAACCTGAGCTCCTGGGCAGGAACTCTTGGGCGGGTTGCTGGAAAGGCAGAGACAAGGAATGGTGACATGCTCACCTGGAGTTTTCTCCATGTGGGTAGGTTTGGGCAGATGGGGTTTCTCAGCTTGTGTGGGGGCAAGCAGCGGTCCCAACCAACCAGTGTGGTCACCCTGAAATTACGTATATAAAAGCAACCTTAAACAGATTCAGCAGGTGGGATCCATATACTTATGCATGTATATATAAATATATATGTATATATGATATACATAAATAATTAAGGGGGCCTCAGGTTTGAGAGGGCCTAAAAAGGGGAACATGGGTGGGGCTCCCAGGAAGAAAGGGAAGGGGTAGATGTGATTATATTTTAATTTTTTAAAAAAAATAAAAGACAGGAGTCAAAATGATGGATATTTTTTCTTTTTCTTTTTTATCTTTGCTCTCTCTCTCTCTCTCTCTCTCTCTCTCTCTCTCTCTCTTTCCGAGACAGAGTCTCTCTGTGTAGCTTTCCTGGAACTCACTCTGTAGACCAGGCTGGCCTTGAACTCAGAGATTTCCCTGCCTCTGCCTTCTGCTTCTGCCTCTCTCTGCCTCCCTGCCTCCCTGCCCCCCTGCCCCTCTGCCCCTCTGCATTTCTGTGCCTCTCTGTACCTCTCTGCCCCTCTCTCTGACCCCTCTCTGCCCCCCTCTCTGCCCCTATGCCCCTGCCTCTGCCTCTGCCTCTGCCTCTGCCTCCCAAGCACTGGGATTAAAGGCGTGCAGCACTACCGCCTGGACACTTTTTACTTTTTAAATGTGTTGAACCTTATTCTTTGAAATGTCTTATAAAGTGTGTCTTATCTTCTGCTCAAGTTAACCTGGCCTTGACAAATATTAGCAGGTTTATCATCATCTACCACCTTTCACAGACCCCGGTCACTCAGCAGTGGTTGAGCCCCGACTTGCCAGTGGTCTCTCTGTCCAGATCGAGTTCCTCTACTGAGATGCTGATTCCTCTGTCAAAAGTTTCCTCTCACAGACTTGCTCTGGTGTTTTTTCTTTCACACTCTAGAGTGTTCAATGGAAGCATTAGAGGACAACGTCTGACAGTGTCTCTCCATCTGTGGTTAGTTCACACTCTCAGATGACACACGTCACACGGTTTGCTGTAGCCACATTCTGACAGCCTTGTGTTTTTCTTTAGAAATAGTAATTCAAGTCAAGGCTGTTATAGCGGGGTGGGCATGTAAGTAATGCTTTGTAGCAGTGACTCATTATTGTATGCTTTGTATAGACACCATCTTCTGTCTTAAGTTTATTTCATTTTGTGTGTACTGGTGTTTTACCTGCATGTATGTATGTGCACCACACATAAGTCAAAAGAGGGCATCAGATCCCCTGTAATTGGAGTTACAGATGGTTGTGGATTGCCATGTGGGTCCTGGGAACCAAACCAAGGTCCTCTGGAGAACCAATGATGCTCTTAGCTCTTTATCCTTCTCTCTAGCTTCCCATGCATTTCTCTTCCTTCCCTCCTCCACTCCCATTTTCTCCAAAGTCTGACCATGTTGTCCAGGCTGGCTTTGAACTTATGATCTTAAGCTGTCTTTCTGTCTCAGCCTCCCAAGTACCTGAGACTATAAGTGCTTGCCCTTGCACTTGGGTGTAACATCAATTTTATTGGGTAAAGAGAACAAAGCTCAGACATTTTAGCTACCTTGTCTAACTTCACACAGTATGAAAATGTCATAATAGCTTGAGCCTACCTATGAGAAGCTTTTCCCTCTCCATTCCTGGGGGGAGGGGCACATCATAAGACTGTGAACTCTCACAGCTTACAAGACTTATGAAGTGAAGGAATTCACATGGTTTTTAAGGCCCCTCCCCAAGATTATAAATGCAGAAAGTAAGTGCTGGGAGAGGGGGGATACTCCATTGGTATCACCAGCAGGTTTCCTGAACAGCAGACAAGTGTCCTCTGCAAGTGTGAGGTAGACATTTCTTCCCTAAACGTAAGTGTACAGGAGTGTGGGGAGGAGATTGTTCATCCCAATAAGGGCTCTTCCACAAGCTAGGTATGGGCCAGAGGAAAGGCAAGAGCCTCTGTGTTGGGCTGGAGTCTGTTAGATCCAGGTCCAGCACAGTGCCAGTCACAGTAGGCTAGGCTAAGCAACATAAGCCAGTCCCACTAAGACCAGTAGGGCTGAAAGGGAGGCATAGTAGTCCTACAAGAGCAATGGCACCTGGCATAGGAAGCAGAATGCATCATGGGAAAAGACTGGATTCGGAAGGCTAGGTAGGGACAGTGTCTCTCATCCATTGTTCTTGAGATGAAACAAATGACTGTCTGTGCACGCTGCCCTGGACTGTTAGTCATGTGAGACCAACAGGCGCTTGCTCAGAGCACACCAGTGGCCTTCCATGGTCCCGTCCACACTCTGTGAAGCTGTTCCGTTCCATAACGCTAACACTTGAATGCACTACAGATTTGGAAAGCAGCCGAAAGAACAGAGAAAACAGAAGCTAAGGAGTGGGAAGAGGCAGTCTCAAAACCCATGCATTTCGGCAGAAATCCCAATGTCAAGGGTTAGTTAATCTCTCTACAAACTTTAGCTATGGAGGCCCCCTGAAGTCCCATAAACTATAAAAGTTATTGCTGCAGTTATTGCTTCTATGCTAGGATGACTGTTGAAGAGACCACATGTTTTGGTTGTGGGAAATCAAAGTGGGACTGAGCTGATGGCTCCCTCGATCCCTGATGGATGGCATCTGCAGTAAGAGAAGGTGCTGGTCGTGCTGCTGTACTGACACATGCCAGGAAGATGCGCCTGCACGGTGTGATGGAGCATGATGGTTAGGATGCAGTCAGTGGTGTTCCGGTCAGATTGAAGGCTGCTTCACAGAAGGGAACTTGTGTCTAGAATAGTAAACCAAGGTAAAAGCCTGTGGCCAGGGAGGTCAGAGGCCCAGTGGGGAGGCCATTATTGTTTTGTTAAATGGATGTGATATGCCTGTCAATTTGTCTTCTGATAATTTCTGATTACACCCGTTGATTGCTGGTTCTGTCTGCCTCTGTTGCTGCTGCGGAGACTTGTAAACTAAAAGAAAGAAAATAACCAGGCGTCTATTTTACCCATCCAAACCTTAAAGAACACTGTGGAAAGAGGTGCGCGGGGGGTGGGGGGGGTGGGGGGATGTGTGAGAAGAGGAGGCCTGGAGCGTTCCGTAGCTGTTTCCTCTAAACTGAAACATTCCTTCCTGGGAAGAGGGAAGAAAGGAAAGTTTGTAAAGTTACAGGATCCACCCCTCCCCCAAGTGTTAGAAAACAGTAAACAATTTCTTCTTCTTATTATTATTATTATTATTTATTGTATTAGAAAAGAAACCCTGGGAATAAATAAAAACACCACACACCAAAATTAAACAGACTCTAAGACGATACAACTTAATGAACTTCTGTACAGTTAGAATTGGCATTCAGATGGAAGCTGTGAAGCTTTCGTTAAACCTTACACTTTCAGAAACAAATGCATTTTATGAGCCTATTTACTACCAAAGCAAGAGATCCACAACAGAGTTAGAAAAGCACTTTTGCACACTTTTACACACTTTTCTCATGGGCTTCTTCCCAGGTCGTTTCTGCTCGGGTGCAGAAGACTGTCCATAGCTGCTTCTGTGGAGTGACCAGAATCTTGTACTTGAGAGAGTTTCTCACACTTTGTAGTCACAAATTAACCCATCCACTTCAAGCCTGTGAGTGAAATCCAGACATGTGGTAGGGAAAATGTCAGGAAAGGGCTGTGCGGCTCTTGTGTGTGGTCACCCCACCTGTGCTGCTAGCCCAGGAGGAACACACATTGTGCCCAGGTCATCTTCTCTGACTTCGTTCTTTTTACACACACACACACACACTGCCACCTTGACCTCCTGCCTTTCTCTCAGCTCTTGCTTGTGTCTGTGCTGATGACTCCTGCATCTGTGGCTCTTTGAATCAAACTGAAACCAGGGCAAGTAAGAGGATCTCTTGCCTAAAGTCACTGAGATGACCACACGCCTGTTCTCTGCATCAAAGTGGGAGCACTGTATACAATTACACTCTCCCTCTGTGTCCATCAGAGGGATCCAGATAGATTTGTTCTCAGAAAATGGATGCATCTGGATCCTACTGAGTTTTTGCTTTATTTTCATAACATTACCGAAATCTCTGAGATGCAGTTCAGTGGAAGAACACTTGCCTGCCATGCCCAAGGCCCTGGGTTCAACCCCCAGCACTACAAAACCAAAGGAAAACACATAGTGTTCTCCAATATGGCTGTGGGTTCTCCAATATGTGCCCGAGTTTCCTGAGCTGGTTGATCTGTAGGTCTGTGCACAGTTCCCTATGCAACAATCAACACTGAGAAGAAAGCAAGAAAAAGATAAAGCCAGAAAAGAGTAAAGCATTCAGATTAATAAGAAGGTAGTGAGGCTGTGCTCCGTGGATGAGTTGCAGTAGAGTTTCCCAACTAGGCACTGGGTATCTAGAAAATAGCAGGGATTTTATAGGATTTTAATAGAATGATCAATAATGTATTGAAATACCATGTATCAGACTTTGGAGAGTAGAGTTTAAAAGCCTTGTGGAGTTTTAAATAGCTCTGTAAGAGTCATTTCCCCCAAATGTGCTTTAATTCTCTGCTCCCTCCCACCCAACACAGGAAGAGTCAAAAGTGACCCTCAAGCATGATGGGATTAAGTGTCTTGAAAGGCCAGGCTGGAACAGAGCAATCAAATACTCATGTAATATGAAGCAGGTAAAATTCATTTTAATGATGCATTTATTTAACCTCAGTTGTAATGATTTGTATATGTTTGGCCCAGGGAATGGCACTGTTAGGAGATCTGGCCTTATTGGAGTAGGTGTGTCACTGTGAGCGTGGGCTTTAAGACCCTCATCCTAGCTGCCTGTAAGCCCTTCTTCTCCTAGCAGCAGCCTTCAGAAGAAGATGAACTCTCAGCTCTGCCTACAACCATGCCTGCCTGGATGCTGCCCTGCTCCCACCTTAATGATTGAACTTCTGAACCTGTAAGCCAGCCCCAATTAAATGTTACCTTATAAGAGTTACCTTGCTTGTGGTGTCTGTTCACAGCAGTAAAAACCTAAGACAGAAGTTGGTATCAAGGACTGGGGTATTGCTGTGATAGGCCTGGCCATGCTTTTGTTTGGAAGAATGTGGATTTGGGGACTTTGGATTTGGAAAGCAGTGGAATGCTTTAAGTGGGGCTTAATGGGCCATCCTAGTAGGAATGTGGAAGACTATGTTGCTGTGAGTGATTTGAACTGTGCAGACCTGGCCCAAGAGGTTTCAGAGAAGAATTTAAGTATGTGGCCTAGAGACTGTTTTCTGTGGTATTTTGGTGAAGAATGTGGCTGCCTTTTGTCCTTGTCAGAGGAGTCTACCTGAGGCTAAGGTAAAGAGATTTATATCAATTGCACTGACAAAGGAAATCTCAAAAAAGCCCAGCAGAGACTTTGTTCTCTGGTTAAGACTCATGAAGAACATTTTGAACAAGCATAGCAAGCTTAGAAAGGAAAAATATAAATAAAATATATGGTTCGAGTATAAAGGGCCACCAGGAAGTGAAATGGAGCTGAATCCTAAATTCAAGGATATTAAATTGAATTAAGGGAGTGGTGACCTTGGAGCAAGATCCCACACAGCTAAATTTAGGTCCAGACAAAGTAGTATAAGCTTTTAACCCCAGGAGGCAAAGACAAGCAGATCTCTGAGTTCAAGGTCAGCCTGGGGCAGAACAAATTCTAGGTGAAGAAAAGCTTAAATCCAGGCACGATGGTATGCACCTTTAATCCTAGGAGACAGAACCACGCAGATCTCTGAGTTCAAGGTCAATCTACAGAGCAAGTTCCAGGACAGCTAAACTCAGGCAGTGAGGAAGTTTAAAACAGCTGGTAATAGAATAAAGGGGGAGGGGGCCATGTTCCAGCCCCAGCAAGCAGCAGAACTCAACGGCTTCTACTGCGTGGCTCTGGCTTTAGAGTCCAGAATAGAAGGGACTACTGGGACAATTGATGCTGGTTAGCTAGAGCTAAGAAATTAGCAGTGGTTGAGACGAGACCAGCATCACTGAGGTGAAATCTTCTGGGTAATGTTTTCTGAGAGCACAAAGAAGCTGTGTTTCAGAGATAGCCAAGGTTGTACCTCATGCTATAGCTGGATGTGGTAATATGCAGGAATCACCCAGGTGGTACTGGTTTCGAAAGCATGAAGGGGTCATGGAGAGCAGCTGAGCTCGGCACTGTGAGAGCCAGGGAAGGCCACTGGTGAGAGTACAGCCTCAGTTGCAGTTGACGGCCCAGGACTGAAGGGGTCATGCAAAAGAGCTGAGGCTTGGCACCATAAAGAGAGTCTATGAGAGGCTATTGGTGAAGCCTAGTTGTGGCAGAAGACCCCAGTGTATTAGAGATGTCAGTGCCATGGGATGATCACCAAGAACAGCAGCAGCCGTGGATGCTGTCAACCAGACCCTAGAGTGCTACAGGGAGCAGAGTTGGAGAAGTGACGCCAGCCCCTTGGAGGAGCCCAGAAGATCATGTGTGGATCCCAGACATTGGAACAAGAAGCTGGGAAGCTGAAATTGACTTGGAGACCCCAAGATATTAAAGATGTCAGAGCCGTGGGCTATCTGCTGAGGAAAGCTGCTAACAGGGAGTGGAACCAGCCCAGGCAAAAGAAGTCTGTTGAAATCAGCAAAGATAAAAAGGGAATTGGAGATCTGAAAACTGTTTTGACATCAGACATGGAGATGCAGAGTTTGGAGTTTACCCAGCTAGTTTCTTGTCTTGCTTTGGGGATTACAGTTAAGTGATTGGATGAATCTCAGAAGACACTTTGATCCTTGGACTTTTAACATTGTTGAGACGGCTATAGACTATGGGGGCTTTGGAATTTGGAATAAATGCATTTTTTATTATGCTGTGAGTAGGTATGGCCCCCATAGACTCATGTGTTTGAACAAGCCTATGAGGGCCAGGGAGTGGAATGTGATGGTTTGTACATGCTTGGCTCAGAGAATGACCCTATTAGGAGGTGTGGCCTTGTTAGAGTAGGTGTGTCACTATGGGTGTTGGCTTTAAGACCCTCATCCTAGCTGCCTGGAAACCATTCTTCTCCTGCAGCCTTCAAATGAAGATGAACTCTCAGTTCCTCCTGCACCATGCCTGCCTAGATGCTGCCACCCACTGGGCTGAACCTCTGAACCTGTAACCCAGCCCCAGTTAAATGTTGTTCTTATAAGAGTTACCTTGGAGCCAGGCAGTGGTGGCGCATACCTTTAATCCCAGCACTTGGGAGGCAGAGACAGGCAGATCTCTGAGTTCGAGGCCAGCCTGGTCTACAAAGTAAGTTCCAGGACAGCCAGGGCTACACAGAGAAACCCTGTCTCAAACAAACAAACAAACAAACAAAAAAAGAGTTACCTTGGTCATGGTGTCTGTTCACAGCAATGGAAACCCTAAGACATCAGTCTACAACATTTTCTTTCAACATGTTGTTATTATAAGACAATGTTAATGAGAGATTTTCCAGCTCTTTCCTGTTAAAGCCTTCATAGTCTGGTGTGTGCTATAAACTCACACCTTATTCCAATTTTCCCTAGCGGTGAGTGGCCACTGCAGTGGACCATGCAGATCTAAAGGGAAACACCTCAAAATCTTAGCCCTCAGAGAAGCAGAGGCAGGCAGATCTCTGAGTTCGAGGCCAACCAGGTCTACAGAGTGAGATCCAGGATAGCCAGGGCTACACAGAGAAACCCTGTCTCAAAAAACAAACAGAAAAGAAAAAAGAAATAAAAAGAATAAATTTCAGTTGGATAGAAGACAGGAAGGCACAGAAGAGGACAGGAGAGATGGCTCACGGGTTAAGTATGTGCACTGTTCTTGGTTCACAGCACCCACATCAGGTGGCTCACAGTCACCTGTAACTCCAGCTCTGAGGGATACGGCACCTTTCTTCCAGCACCTGCGCCTGTGAAGTTCACACATGTACATACACACAGAGTTATAAAATGAATCTTTCAAATATTTTAGAAAAAAAAACACAAAGGGCACTGATTTTCCAGCTCCATTCTGCACGAGCCATTCACGAAATAGATTGGCGGCCAAGGGTACACATGAGGCAAGCTTCCAGAAAGTCAGAACCTACTGGTGGGACCGTGGTGATATGGCTGACACAGGCAAATCTCTGCCTCTGGCCATCAGAGAGAAGTGAAGTCATCAACTCTCAACTCGGACTGAGGGTAAAATGATAAACCAAGATATGGATGACTCCAACCAAGGTGCCGCTTAGGGTCAAAGCTACTGTCAGAGCAGGAACGTGCATTGTGCCCCTGGCTGGCTGAGTGCCCCCTGTCAGCTTCACAGCCCTTCTGAGCTCAGTCTTTGTGGTGGTTTGAATATGAATAGCCCCCAGAGACTCATATACCTGAATGTTTGGTCATTAGAGAGTGGTGTTAGTTAGCAGAGATTAGGAGGTGTGGCCTTGTTGGAGTAGGTGTGGCCTTGTTGGAGTAGATGTGGTCTTGTTGGAGTAGGTATGGCCTTGTTGGAGGAAGTGTGTCCCTGGGAGTAGGTTTTGAGGTTTCAGAAGCTCAAGCCAGACCCAGAGGCTCTCGTACTGCTGCCTGCTGACCCGGAAGTAGAAGTCCCAGCTCCTTTCCAGCACCATGTCTGCCTCCACACTGCCATGCTTCCTGCCATGATGACAACAAACCAAACCTCTGGAACTGTAAGCCAGCCCCAGTTAATTGTTTTCCTTTATAAGAGTTGCTGGGATCATGGTGTCTTGTCGCAGCAGTAAAACTCTAAGACAGTCTTCATCTATAGTATGATAATTCTTACCTTCTGGGTGTTCTACCCCCACTCCCATACTCTCAGATTCACCTTTCTTTATCCGGGCTCTGCTCAGGTGCCTGAGGACCACCCATGCTCAGTCACACACCCCTCATTTGTACTCCCTCCCTCCATATTCTGCTTGTTCTTCTCACCAGCACTTAACACTCCATCCCAGGAGATTCTGGTGTGTGTTCTGCGACTCCTGTCACATGGACTCCGAGAGCACAGGGGGATTGCCATCTTTGCTCACTCGTGTGCCTCAAGCACTTATTTTAGTGCCTGGCACACCTGAGGGACTCCACAAACATTTGATTAATGAATAAAGACCGACTCTCAGAGTTTTGAGGATTAAATTAGTTGGTAAGTAAATCTCTTAGAACAAGTGCTTGGCACATAGTGAGTTCTCGGCAAATGTTTGTGCAGCTTCCGTGGTTAAACATTCCTTCTGAAGGGACTCAGCCTAAGTCTCACTGCAGTGGATTTCTACAGAGCTGGGTGGAAGAAATGGGCTACTCAGACTTGTATGAGTGTAAAGACAGTGACCGTCTTCTTTACTGTCTACATACGCAGGGGGCATGCTCACCCCCAAACCGAGAGCGACTCACTTGAGAATGTCGGGGCTTAATAGGGCCAATTAGTTGATGATCCAAGCAGGCCTAGAGATTTGAAGAACGGCTGTTGCTGTTCTGTGGATGAGCAGATACGTGGAGGAAGACGTTGCTTACCAGGGGGCTGTCGCTTTGATTGTCCAAGGGAGCTTCTCGTGGAAGCGTGCTGTGATGCAGACGTGTGAGCAAGGAGAAGCCGCTGTGTGATCCCAAAGCCACCGTGAGGAGAAGCTCTCGGGGCAACAAAGCTGCCCCTCTCTGGCTCAGGGCTGGGATGAGACTTTCACCTGTGATGTCAGTATCCAGGAGGGAACAGCAAGATCTACAGAGTTGACTGCCAAAACTCTGGGTGACTTGTTGTTGGATGATTTTTTTTTTTAAAGAAACAACTCAGGAAAGAAAGAGTTTGTTTTAGCTCGAAGTTCAAGGTTACAGACCATCATAGCAGAAAAGTCGGGGGGGGGGAATAAAACAACTACCCAGATGGCCTCTGTTCTCAGGAACGGAGATGCCATGTGCACGCATGGGCGCCAGTGCTAGCTCACTCACTCCTTTTCATCCATCCCAGGATCCAGTCCGCGAATGATGCAGTCCCTCTCAGGGAGCGTCTTTGCACTTCAGAAATCACATTAAGAATCCCCCTTCTCCCTCAGTCACTTCCACAGGGCAACACAATCCTCATTGAGAATCCGTTCCTGGGCTATTTTTTTTAACATTTTTAAAAATTTTATTAATTTTGTGTATATGAGTGTTCCATCTGCATGTATACCTGTGTGCCAGAAGAAGGCACCAGACCCTGTTATAGATGGTTGTGAGCCACCATGTGGTTGCTGGGAATTGAACTTAGGACTTCTGGAAGAGCAGTCAGTGCTCTTAACAGCTGAGCCATCTCTCCAGTCCCCCTGGGTGATTCTTGATTGTGTCACATTGACAGTTAAAATTAAGTGTCACAACTGCTTAAATCTATAGGCCACAAGGAGCATGAAAATAAAGTTTTAATACTTACCTCATTTATTTCTAAGAACAAATTCAAAGAAATCCTGCCTTCCAAATTCTGTAAGATCCATTAGCCTGCCCCTAAGTAAGTAGTATCATACAGGATCAGATCAAAGGAATGGAAACAGCCATCAGCTACAATCTCAAGACCCAGGTGAAAACTGCTAGAGGAGTCTGTGGCTGGGGCCGAGGGGTTCTCACTCATTGTGTAGATAAAAACAGCAATCATAGTTTCTAGATAAAAAGGTTAAAAATTGAATTGCAGTCATACTATGAGTCCTTATAAGATGAACTATCAAAATGGCGGTGTTATAAAGGCATTTTTTTTTCTGAGGCAGGGTTTTACTATGTATCCTAACTGACCTGCTGACTGGCCTCTCAATCTCTCACCCTGCTCCTCCCACAATCTCCCACACCAAGTCAGAACAGATAGACATTTTGATTATTTAGAAACTTTATGCAGAAGACATGCATTTATTAAAGTCATCCAGCAAAGCTGGATTTAAAAACATTTTAAGACTGATAACAAGAAATCATAATCTTCCAGGAGCTCTTAAACTTTGATGAGAAAAGTACAAGCGTCTGACAGAAGACAAGCGAAGGATGTGAAGAGATTGATCTCGGGAAAGGCAATGTAAACCATCGCCAGGGAAGATGCTTCCAGCCCAAAGGTCAGAAAAGCGTATCTTCAAATAGCAATGAAAGGTTGCCAGTGGCCAGTAGCTAAGCGTGAGATGCAAACCAAAGGGCACAGAGAAAATATGTCTCAGACATCACTAATGGAAATAGGAACTGTAGCATCTCTTTTGCAAGCAGTGCAGCAGCTTTTATTAAAACACAACATTTATTTGCTCTTTGATTAGGCAGCCCTAGCCCCATTCCTGGACCATCATCCTATACATACAAAATCCATGCTTACGTGAGGAATGTTATATCAGTTACTGCAGTGAACAAAGCCGGAGACAAGGGGCTATTTCAGAGACTGGAGGGACAGTTCAGTGGTGAAGAGCATGGGCGCTCTTGTAGAGCTTCCAGGTTTAATTTTCTGCACTCACATGGTGATCTATAACTCTGGGTCCAGAGGACCCAATGCTCCTCTGTCCTCCTCAAACACCAGGATTACAAGTGGTATAAGAACACACATACAGGCAAACCCCTACACACATTAAGGGAGGGGGCTGCATTTCACCAAGGCAGGCCAATCAGTTATGATCCATAGACACCTAAGAAGATTAGATAGCTTGATAGGTTGACTGGCTTGGTGGGCGTCATAAGATTATTGATGAGAATAGAGTACGGAGGTTCGTACCTTTAGCCATAGCACTCAAGAGGCAGAGGCAGGCAGACATCTTTTGAGTTCAAGGCTAGCCTGGTCTACATAGTGAGTTCCAGGACAATTAGGGCTGCATAATGAGACCCTTTCTTTGAAAACACTTACCACCTGGGCAGCACAGTAGTGCTAGCCTTAGTCAAGGGGGGCCTGGTGAGCCAACCCTGAGGGCAAGAGCTGACCTTGCCACTTGTCTGCAATGAGGTGGCACAGGGGGACTGGAGAGATGGCTCAGCGGGTAAGAGCACTGAATTCTCTTCCAAAGGTCCTGAATTCAAGTCCCAGCAACCACATGGTGGCTTACAACCATCTGTAATGAGATCTGATGCCCTCTTCTGGGGTGTCTGAAGACAGCCACAGTGTACTTACATATAATAAATAAATCTTTTTTAAAAAATGAGGTGGAGGCCTGGAGAGATGACTCAGCGGTTAAGAGCACTGACCGCTCTTCTGAAGGTCCTGAGTTCAAATCCCAGCAACCACATGGTGGCTCACAACCATCCATAATGAGATCTGACAGCTACAGCGTACTTAACAATAATAAACAAAAACAAAAAATGAGGTGGAGGCCTGGAGAGATGGCTCAGCGGTTAAGAGCACTGACCGCTCTTCCGAGGGTCCTGAGTTCAAATCCCAGCAACCACATGGTGGCTCACAACCATCCGTAATGAGATCTGACAGCTACAGCGTACTTAACAATAATAAACAAAAACAAAAAATGAGGTGGCACCGGTGTGTGTGTGTGTGTGTGTGTGTGTGAGTGTGTGTGTGTGTGATGTACTCCACCACCTTGCTCCTCACCACCTGCAGCAGATGTGGGGAGAGCTGGCCCTGGAGTCATGAGAGCAGGTGAACTGGCCCTAACCCCCACGGCTGCAGCACTTGAGAGAGCAGCGCCTGCACCTCCACACAGTAGAGCCCCTGATGGAAGGGGCACAGGTAAGCCGGCCCGTGGGCATGAGCACAGTAGAGCTGGCCCTGCCACTCATCACCCATGAGGTGGTGTGGGTGCAGGAATGATGCCCTCTCCCGTCTCACCACCTGTGGTAGTCAGGAGAACTGACCCCGAGAACATGAGAGTGGGAAAGCTATTGCTGCCCCATCACTGGCTGAAGCCCTCAGCAGAGCTGGCCCTCCACCTTGCCTGGGCAACACAGTGAATCTGTCCCTGATGGCGGAGGCACTGGTGAGCTAATCCTGAGGGTGTGACTGTGGAGAGCTGACCCAGACCAAAACAGCCTGGAGCACTTTGGAGAGTGAGCCCTGCGCCTTGATGGGGCAGCACAGTGGAGCTGGCCCTGGAGGCTTGAGGACACGAGGGCAGGAGAGCTGGCCCTGCCTCCTGCCAATGGTAGCACTGAGTTGCCGAGATGGGCTGGAGAGCTTGACCTAGTGGTCTGGATAAGAGAGAGCTGGCGTGCTAAGCTGGTGTGCTGCCCAGTGGAAACTTAAGGGTTCTTTGGAAAGTCAGTTGGACGGTGTTTTGCTGGGGCAAACATGCGAAGGAGCATTGCGTTAAGGTGGACACAGGTGTGAAAGGCTAAGGCAAACTTGTGAAGGAATGTTTCACTGAAGCAGACACAGGAGAGGGGATGGTCTGCTAAAACAAGCATGTGAAAGGACCCATGATAAAGGATTTTTTTGCTAACAACATGCATGTATTGGTCCGTCTTGCATTGGGTTGTTGAGCTCCATTTGTTGAGACGCCATAGAGAGAAACGCACTGAAAAACCTTCTGGTGGTGTGCTGCAGTTTCTTGCTGCTTCCTTGGACTCGGCTGATTGGATGCACATGCTGAGGCGAGACCTGTGGAGGACACGTGCTTGGAGGGTATAAATAGGACTCCAAAGAGTGATGGAGACAGAGCTTGGCTTGTTGGTACAACTTGCTGTGCAATGCTGTGGGTCTCGAATTTTTGCTGATCTTGGCTTCCCTGGGAGGGACAAGCCTGGTGTTCCTGTTGGTCCCTCCTGCTGACTGAAGCCAAGGCTGAGGCCTGGCTATCTCTGCTAGGTCATGTCACCACTGTTGCTGATTCGACTCTACTGAACTGGACTACTGGCGTATCTATGAGGTATTTGCGAGTGGATAGAGCTGCCTCTCTGCCTGCTAACCTGTGAACTGAACTGCAGATTTCCAGACAACACAGATGGGAGTTGCTCCAAAGAACCTTTATAAACAGGTCCACTTTCCTGTATCCTTTCTCGTCCGTTACCTCTGGTAGGTGGTGGTTTAAAAGGGAGGTTAAAGTGTTTAAGAACCAGCATTAAAAATAAGGCTTGAAAAAATTAACGTTACATGCTACCCATGTTCCCTTTTCTCCCCAGGTTTCTTTGGTCATGGTGTTTCATCACAGCAATAGTAACACTAACTAAGACAGGTTTGTTCTGTCTCAGCTGTGCCCCATAAAGTCACAATGAACACAGAATTCATGAGCCCAGAACCACTGCTCCTAAGGGTTAGATCCCCAGGAGCCTGTGATCAAAGCATATTCATTTGCCACCCCCCTGAACCCCAACAGTTCTGTTTCATGCTTCTGTTCAAAGATGGATAATCTTGATTATCAACTTGGTGGGATTTCAGTCACCATGGAAACAAGCTCTGGGTATGTCTAAGGCAGTACATCCATAAAGGCTTATGAGAAAATCTGCTCTGAAGATGGCGGCACCATCCTCAGGGCTGGGGTCTCAGAATGAATTAAAAGAAGAGAACAAGTTAAGCAGCATTCACTTCTCCCTGCTTCCTGGCTGTCTGAGGTTGCTAAGTAACCAGCTGCTTCACCCCATACCATGCCTTCCTCACCATGACAGACTGTGTCCTTGAACTGTCAATCAAAGCAAACCCCTCCTCCTTCTGGAAGTTACTCTTATCAAGTGTTTTGTCATAGCAATGAGAAAAGCCACCCAAACACACATACTGTGGATTTACTGGTAATGAGCTCACAGCCAGCCACACTACGGTTACCACCTAGATAAAACTTGGCTAACACATGAGCCTTCTTAGCCTCATAGCCTTCGTGCAGTTAGGGGCTAGCCATGCTTCCACTCCACACATTGGAATGTTTTAAAGCCACAAAGCCAACACACAATATAAACAGCGTATAAAAAGGCACGGCACTAAATAAATTGACTGTAACCTCAATACTTATTAAGACAACAGCTAAGGGGGCTGGAGAGATGGCTCAGTGGTTAAGAGCACTGCCTGCTCTTCCAGAGGTCCTGAGTTCAAGTCCCAACAGCCACATGATGGCTCACAACCATCTGTAATGAGATCTGATGCCCTCTTCTGGTGTGTCTGAAGACAGCTACAGTGTGCTCATATACATAAAATAAATAAATCTAAAAAACAGCACATGCAAATATTATCAAGGGGGAAAATTTCAAGTAGGAACCCTGCTGGTGTGGTGTGTGTGTGTGTGTGTGTGTGTGTATATACATGTGAATGCAGGTACCTGAATAGGCCAGAAGAGGGCCTAAGATCCCCTGGGGTTGGAGTTGACAGGCAGCTGTGAGCTTCCTGACATGGCTACTGGGAACCAAATCAGGACCTCTGGAAGATTAGTATATGCTCTTAACTGCTGAGCCATCTCTCTGGACCCCAGTATATGTGACTTGTTTGTTTTGTTTTGCAACAAGGCCTTGCTGTATAGCCCAGGCTGGTCTCAGTAGTAACTCCCCTGCCTCAGTCTCTCCAGTGTTGGGCTAGCAAGCAGCATGCCCAGTTTTGACAGTCTCTATTCTGATGCGTCTGGCTAATTCCATTTCTTTCTTTGTGCTGTTTATTCAGGGCACGGGCTGCTGTTCCCAACTGCTCTGTTACTTGTCATTGTAACCAATGTTTTTCTGTTTTTAAAAGGTGCAAACGCTTCTTAAGAAAATTAATTTCAAACTTAACTTGACTTCTCAAAGGCTAGAAAATAAACGTCTCAGAAAAGAATTTAAAGTTTGACAGTTTAGGCAGTTGAAAAGAAACAAAAGCCTTTTTGTCTTCCGTGTTGTCTGGAGTTGCCAGGGCCCTCCTCGGAGCGTCAGTGTGCTTGGAGCCACGGAGTACTCTGTAGACTTGGGAACACAGCCTGGTGATCCCGGGACTGGTTCCAATGCCTCCCTCTGGCTGTGGTCTGTTTCAACACATGTTCTGCTTCTGGCCGGAAGCCTGACTCTGCCAAGGACCCCTCTCTCCTGCCTGCCACTTGCTGCACTTCCAGGGGAAGGTAAAGGGTGGTGAGGGTCCAGGGATGATGGGCGCTGTACTGAGTTGGACACTGACTTGAAGCATGTAGTAATTATGCTGGTGTTGTTTCCCCAGCATCTCTGTCCCCTTGGAGCACTAGAGGCAGCCATGCACCGTGAACAACCCACGACCTGGTCTCAGCCCGCCCTTCCCCGCTGACCAAGAACCCCCTAAGTCTTAGAGGACATCAGCCAGGATGAAAATGGGAGGAATAGGTGATTCACACCAACTGTCACCAAAGAGAAATTGCCAGACCAATTCTCCTCCACAGGAAACACTGCAGAGTAGATTTTCCATGAGGCAGTGAGTGGCAGCTAAGACCCATGTCACTTCACTTTGGGATTCTACAATCATATTTACGAACCAGTGTACTGGCTGGTTTTGTGTGTCGACTTGACACAGGCTGGAGTTATCACAGAGAAAGGAGCTTCAGTTGGGGAAATGCCTCCATGAGATCCAGCTGTTGGGCATTTTCTCAATTAATGATCAAGGTGGGAGGGCCCCTTGTGGGTGGTACCACCTCTGGGCTGGTATTCATGGATTCTATAAGAGAGCAGGCTGAGCAAGCCAGGGGAAACAAGCCAGTAAGTAACATCCCTCCATGGCCTCTGCATCAGCTCCTGCTTCCTGACCTGCTTGAGTTCCAGTCCTGACTTCCTTTAGTGATGAACAGCAGTGTGGAAGTATAAGCTCAATAAACCCTTTCCTCCCCAACTTGCTTCTTGGTCATGCTGTTTGTGCAGGAATAGAAACCCTGACTAAGACAACCAGATTTCAGCTTCCTCAAAGCATGCCATTTCTATATAGTGGCCACATGTGGTGACCAAATACAATCCTGTTTTTGTTTTTATATTTTAAGTCTACATTTTACTTAGACTGGCATGGTGGCATATGCTTTTAATCCTAGCACTCAGGAGGCAGAGGCAGGTGAATTTCTATGAGTTTGAGGCCAGCCTGGTTTTTATGGTGAATTTTAGGCCAGCTAAAACTACATAGTAAGATATTGCCTCTAGAACAGAATAACAACAACAACAACAAAAATCACACACACACACACACACATACACACAGACACACACACACACACATACACACACATTCACATCTGAAATTTAAATTTCAGTCCTTGGTCTTATGATAGACACATTTTGAACACTCGGTGCATTGTGGTCCATTTTGGCTGGTGTACAGTCCATCAGTGTAGAAATCTCTGTTTGCCAGTTTGAACAGGGGCTCTTTGGGAGGACTAGTACTTGGATGTAATTTCCCAAGGTACTGTTTCCATATTACAAGCTATAAATAGCACAAAGAACCCCTCAGTAAGCAGTATCAGCCTGTTGGCTCTCCACTAAACAGTGTTAGAGAAGGCAATTGAAAAAGTTTTACCCAAGGAGTAAAATGTTTTGGAGAAAAAATTTCTGAATATATTTTTTAAAGATGTTATTTTTTATGTGTATGAGTGTTTAGCTTGCATGTATATAAGTACACCATATGCATGCAATGCCTGCAGAGGCCAGAAGAGGGCCTTGGATCCCTTGGAACTGGAGTTAGAGGCAGTTTTGAGCCACCATATGTGCGCTGGGAACTAAACCTTGGTCTTCTGAAAGAGCAGCCAAGAGAACTTAACCAGCAAGCTCACTGGAGCTGGCCTTCATGGCTAGATATAAAGACTGCTGGAAAGCACTCAGTCCCCAAGGTCTTTTTCACCAGCCTCTGGGGTCCCCTCAACTCTCCTCGGGTTGTGTGTTACATCTGTGATGTAACACTGCACTTCAAGGCCATCTTTCTGGGAGGGACAGCTCATTATACCACTTCATCAGCTCTTGTCTCCTGAGATCTGGCATCTAGCCAGTACAGATAGCGCCTGGTGTCTGGAGCAAAAGAAAAATAGGTATGCCCTCACAAACATATCTTTATGCCTCTTATTAATAGTTAATTGTTCTAGAATATTAAGGTAGCTTTAAAATATTGAAATGTAAGTATATTAAAACTCTTCATTATTTTAAGTTTAAATATTTTATTTATTTAAAAAAATCAAAACCAGAATACATTAAAATACTACATTCCCGGCATTAATGGAAGAAAAGTCATTAATAAAAACTTCAATATCTACTTCTTTGCTTATCTTGTTTTAATTAATTTAATCAATTAAGAACATTGCCACCTTTGGGGATTTCTCCTGACCAAGTGCCGATGTTTAATGGTCTTTAATTAACTTTCGCTCCACTACAAGTTTTCTGAATGATATTTTATTTTATTTTGTTCTTCATCTTTCATTGCAATCACTGTGACCTTTTAAAAAGGGGTGCATTATGACCAAGTATTGTGCAGCTCTACCCTCCAAACCAAACAGCAGCCATTTTTGTGAGTTCAGCTGTGTCTGCTTGCAAAAGACCATTTACAGCTCAGCTTGTCGAAGTTTGAGGGTCCCTCGTAGAAAGTATGACTAGGAAGTGTCTTTGAACTCTCCCTTGAGTTTCCAGCCACCTTTCCCAGATGTTTTTGTTCAATTTTGCCCTAATTTCACATGCTCTTGGGGTCCTGGGAAGAGACTAGAGTATATAGGTTGGGGAGTGGAGAATCTGAAGAAAGGGGCCCCACCTGTGCAGCCACAGGGAGCCATCATCCATGTTGGGTATAGACCTTCTAGTGTGGCTGCTTTAAGATCATTCACAGTCCTGCCAGAAACTCCAAACCCATTAACCCTTGGGTTCCCTAGGGTCAACTTTGGTTGAATCCAACATCGGTTTGTCACTAGAATCACAGAAGGAAGAAGGAGTTGCCTTGTTCCTGTCTAGGGAGAAAATTCTTGAGACAACAGGCTGGGTGGCCATGTCTGTATTGTTAGCAATTCAGGAGACTGAGTCAAGACGATCAGAAATTCAAGAGCTGCCAGGGCTACAGAGTGAGTTAAGGCCAGCTGGGAAAAGTTAGTGAGACTCTGTCTCAAGCCAAAAAATAGGTAGAGGGCTAAGGATCTGGTGTAGTGGTAAAGTGCCTGCCTAGCATATGTGAAGCTGTAAATTCAATGCCACTACTGGGAAAACGCTTGCATTAAACCGTTACTCATTTTGGTCTGGGGATGTAGCTCAGATAGTAATTACCCATAATGTGTGAAAGCCTTGGTTCCATCCCTAGAACCTTAGAAACTGGGCCTGATGACACACATCTATACTCCTAGCACTCCAGAGGTAAAGGCAGGAGGATCAAACATTCAAGGTCACCCTGGGCTACAAAATGAGTTTGAGGCAAGCCTGGGCAACATGAGACCCTGCCTACAAGTAAAATCCATAGGGTTTTTGATGCTTTCTTAAACCTTGTGCTCAAGACAAATGTGTTACTCTTTGTCTCAACCCTAGCCCTGCTAAGCAGCTCAGGTTAGCACCAGTATCACAGGGAGGGACTGAAGGAACCCAATTAATTTGTCCAATGATGAACTCACCTATCCCTTTGACCACCATGTACACTGAGGGCCCACCATGTGTCAGGTACTCTTATAGATACTTGGGATATAACAACCCAAAGTCCAACAACAACAACAACCACCTACCTTGTGGGGCTGCCTTTGGTGAGGAAAGCTAAACATTACAGGAAACAACAACACAAAGTTCCACAGAGAAGAACCCTATAGTGAAGCCAGTGAGGAGGGCTAGTGGAGCAGAGAATGACTTGCTGGTGCTGCAGGGAACTCTAGAGTTTAAGAGATGAATGAATACTCCCAGTAGAGCCCTGCAGAGGGCGCAGTCCTGGCATGTTCACAGAGCACAGAGGAGACTCTCTGCCTACCATGTTGGGTTTGCCAACCACATTCTCCAGTGCTAAGCATTTCTTATTACTTGTCTTTAGATGACTGTGGTGGTTAATAGCAACTGTTATCAACTGGACATGTTTTGTACCCACCAAAGAGATAAGCTTCTGAGCGTGCCTGTGAGGAATTTCCTGTAGTAGGTTCGTTGAGGTGGGAAGAAACAACCTAAACATGGGTGGTACTATTCCATGGGCTGGAATCCTAGCTGAACAAAAAACGTAGAAATTGAACTGGGCACAAGAATTCCTCCCTCTCTGCTTCTTGGTTGTGGGTGTAGTGTAACAGCTGACCTCTCGTTCCCGCTGCCGTCTTATCCACCATGATGGACTGTATCTCTTTGAACTGTGAGTGGAACTTAACCCTTCCTCCCTTAAGTTGTCTTGGTCAGGCATTTGATTGCAGCAGTGAGAGAAGGGTCTAATACAGTGGGCATCTCCCTACAGTTCCCAACAAGGCCTGCTCTGCTCTGTGGCCATGAGCTCATTTCCTTCTTGGTTCCAATATTAAAGATGTGTGTTCTTCAACTGTATCCTGGGGGCAATAGAGACTGGCAGGAGATATGGGCAGGGCAAGGAACACGAAGCTCCTTCATAATGTAAGAGCTTTATCCACTATGCCAGAACAGGGGTCAGGGGACAGAAAGGCCTGGGTTTCAATCTTCTACTAGCTGAGAGAATATAAACTCGGGTCAGAAATAGTTATGGAAGCTAGGGGGTGTCAGATTTATTTAGAACTTGGTGTGTAGACCTAAAACAGGAAGGCCCTCACAAAAGCAATGTGCAGAGCCTTGTCCGTGCCCATGGTGTGGGTTCTTCCCTAGGAGTATGGCACCTCATGGCAGGGTAGAGTCCCTGGCTCCCTCTCATTGCTACAGATGTATCCAGGTATCAAATAACACAGATGCTACTGCTGCTGCGGCATATCCCTTTAAGAACAGTTGCCTCACTTGAATGTCAGAACAACTTGATGGGTCAGATAGAGTCATTCCATCCTGTAGACAAGGGGGCAAATGTGATTACGTGTGAAAGACTATCCAAAGCCCCCCAGCGTTAACCTGGGATCTGAGTCTTGTCTCTATACTGTGTATTGCCTTTCCCAAGACAGGATGGCAAGCATTTTGTCTGCCCTATCCACACGAGGCCACCTACCCCAAAGGTACCTCATCAGCAAAGTGCTATGCAGTGTATTGTAAAAAGAAGACTGGAATTTCCAGGCCCCACACCCACTGTGGTTGTCAGCTATACATTACTATGACAAAGTACCTAAGAGAAATGAACTTAAATGGCGGACAGGGGGACTGGGGATATGGCTGTGTCGCATGCTTGCCTCACATGCAAAGCCTTTGGTTTGATCTGCAGCACCACATAAACCAGGCATGGAGGCACACATCTGTAATTCCACCATTTATGAGGTGGAGGGAAGAAGCTCATAGTCAGTCTTGGCTATGTAGGACTGTCCTAATATCTACTTCAAGCGCACACCTCCAATGACCCAACTTTCCCTTAGGCACTATCTCCTAAGGGTTCCGTTATTTCTAATAGTGCCATAGACCGTCTGCCCTGATACTTTCTACCCACAGGCATTTGGAGGACAGTCAAGATCCAGCAATAGCATGAGGTCGTGCATTTCAACCACAGAGGCAATGACAGCGGGACAGTATGGGAGAACTAGGAGTGACTCACTTCCTAGCACACAGGGCTTCCAGGTGAAGTTCTGCTTCTAGGGTTGGCTCACAAGGTCACATGACCTTGCACCCCCTCTCTATGAGGCACACTCATTGCTGCCTGCTGTGGGTGTACTGGATGTTCAGGCCAGAAGTCAGCCCACATCAGCACCACAGGCAGCTGAGACATCTTCCTGCTGCTGTGTGCGCCGAGACTCTTTTGTGCCACCCCTATTTTCATCCGTGTCAGGTAACTGGTGAGTTATGATCGCAAAAGAAAGGGAGGCATTGTTTCTGCAAAAAATTGAGCTGACAGCTTCACAAAGACTTACTAGAGGAGCGATGCCAAAAAGATTATTGTCGAATGGGGTGTAGGCAAGACGACGGAGATGGAGGGAGCCGGCACACCCTAAGACGCTCCCATGCTGAAGTCCTCCACATTTTCACCCCCTTTACAGAAGCTAAATCAGAAACGGCACACAGGCACCGGGGTGTGGTATTATGTGAAAGGAGAGATGCCGCAAGCCCCGCCCCCGCCCCGCCCTACACATCCAAAAGAGACTTGCTCAAAGTGAAGATCTGGGCTCTGTGTTGAGGTCTTGGTGAAGGGATGGGAGCCTAAAGCTAGGCACAGTGGCGCACGCCTTTAATCCTAGCACTAGAGAGGCAGAGGCAGGCAGATCTCTTAGGTGAGACCAGCCTGGTCTACAGATCGAGTTCCAGTACAGCTATGGCTACACAGAAAAACCCAGTCTCAAAAAAACCAAAGAAACAAAAAGACAGACAGACAGACAGATAGACAGATACATGAATCTTCCTACACCTGTCATCTTATGTTACTCATAAATGAGATTAGAGTTTAAATTTCACATATTTTAGTGCGTTCTGTTCTCTCCTTTCCTTCTCCCTCCTCTGCCCAAGTCCATCCAGCTAGCAGAGCTCATGACAGCAATGTGGCCTTGATCCTGACATTCTTCCCACACATGGGGAAGGTTCCATGACTTCATAAATGCAGCAAATTTATACTCAAGTTTTCTGCACTTGGTCTGATTTCAATTATTCATAATATCCTCAAATCATCTGATGGCATTGCCAAATTATCCTCTTAAATATCTGAAGAACAGTCCTAAGCACTGTTTTTGAAGGTTGTTTGCCTTTTGTTCAGAGTTTGCCTGCCACCATAAACAAGAATGCAGAATATACCTCATGCATATAGGCACGGGTTTTTGACTTCTGCAGAAATACTTAGGAGGTTATGTGCATTTTATATTTTAAATAGCAAAGTAGTAAAGCACTCACCACCTAGCACAGGACCCAGGCTCTGTCCCCAGCACTGAAAATAAAGCAGGAAGGGAAAACTTGATTCGCACAGAATCCTAACCTTTAGTTATATGCTGAAGGGCAAGACTAGGCGGTAATAAATATTAATCTGTTGCTATCAGAAACTATCCAAAACAAACAGAAAATGAAGGTTTAAAAAGTCTGTATATAATGTAGAAAAAAGGCTAGAAAGTAAAAGAAGTGTAAAATATGAGCAAAGATAGAAATTATGAGCTATGTGGGACACAAAGTAGTATGTTATGAAAATGTAAAGTTAGTTCAAAAGGGACACACAGACACTCACACGTACACACACCCAGCCATTAGCTGCAAATTTGCTGTGTGTTAGACACACAGACACACACACACACACACACACACACACACACACACACACACACACACACACACGCATGCGCGCGCCGCAAGTTTGCTGTCTGCTAGGTTCCATGCTAAGTGTACTGGTTGCCTCTCAGCCCTCCTGGGTTCCAAGCTGGGCCTGGGTGGGAATTGAAAGGGAAATGGGGAGGACCAGAAGTGCTGACCTTGGGTGTGGACACTTTCCTGAGGCTGCTCAAGGGCCCAGAGGGCTCGTTTCAGCCATATAAGGCTTCCCAGGGCCTGAGGTGGAGTGGGAGGGGTAACACATACTGTTAGCAAGGGTCACTGTATCAAGTGACATCCGGTCAGCTGAAGCGAACAGCCCACCCAGATATTGCCTCACACCCTCAGCTGGTCATCACAGGGAGGTAACCGTCATAGCAAGTTTAAGGGTGGGTTGCTTAAGAGACTGTCATTATTATTAGCTCAGGCCCCAGAGAGAGGGCAGAGCCTTGAAATCCATGCTTCTGCTCTGGCTGACATTCTTTCCCTGCCCCCATCAGCTTTCCCATGACAAGAACCTCTTAGGACAAAAAATGCAGAGAGATCTGGAATGGCCACAGGCTGTGACCCACAGGTGAAGGGAAGGGGGACTCTTCCGTGGCAGGCGCCACGAGTGCAGAGGCTGGGGCAGCCCCACGGACCACATGCCTGCTGCCATCACATCAACCCCACTTGCCTCCCAGGGGCCAGCGGACGTCCCAGAAAGCATTGAAGAGTTAGTAAGTAGGAATGGCAGCCTTGAGTAAATTTCTTAGGTTAGCTGGAAAAATATGGATGCCCAGCAGACAGTGGAATTGTGTTAAACAACAACAACAAAACACCATCAACTGGCAAAGCCCTGAACGCATCAACCTCAGGGCTATCCAAGTGTAGTAGTGCACTCACTTGAACAATGCTCACGCCTCCATTCCATCATGGGCAGGGACTGCGGTTCTACAGGGCACTTTGGGCTACCGTGTATCACTAGCCCAGAAAAAAGCAAAACTCCCGAGACCAGTTTCTACTCAGTAACAGTTTTCATACCACATACCACGGTGGGTGGAAAGTCCTGGGCTGAATCATCGTAAGCTAGGGACCATGTGAATGAAGTTCCTTCCCCTCTCTCACCCTGTCTACTCCCTGTCTATAAAACTGAATTATGCCCTGCACTAGAGGTGCAAGAGTGAGTAGAAGCAGATACAGCTCCTCTCTGAGGATATCTGGGACCTCATGGCCTGGTAGGGCGGAATACGGTCATCAAATAAACGTGTGCAGGCTTGTAGGCCTGAGGTGAGGAGAGGCCCGGAGTGCCAGCGCGGCTTCTGGGGAACTGAGCTGGGCTGTGAGGCCGCTGGGATCCACAACTGTGAGGTGGTAGCTGAACAGAGCCTCCGGTCAGAAGAACAGAGTAGGAGAGGGAGGAAGGGCCTGGAAAAGGCCTGGAAGCCTTTTGGGCCTTAAAGAGATGGGCCTTCAGTCTCCTAGGAGTACGTGGTTCCTCCCACAGGGGGATAGCAGTAAATGATGGTTGAGATCAAATGAGTTCATTAGTATTTTACCTCTCACATAGTTCATCAGGGAAAGCTGTTAAATGCATAGGGCACAGCAGTGGACATATGAGCAGACAAACAGGTGACAAGGCGGAATGCTCAGAGTTCAGAGCTAGACCCCATGTCAAAGCTATGCCCCTTGGGGCCCTTCAGAGGACCTCAGAGCACGGGACATCCAGCATCAGAAAGCTCTCAAGGAAGATGCTCAGCAGAAAGCAAAGGGAACGTGTGTGTTTACCGCAAGCCATTGCCTTCCTTCATGGTAAAGGTAAAGGCTGGCCGTCCTCAAATTCATTATGTACAGAAACGAAGGAAAACCTAGGGATTGGGACCTTCTTCCTGAGTCCGTCACATGTGACCTGAAATGCTGAGAGGACTCCATCCTTCAAAAGATGTTCAGGTCCACAGCTGGAATTCAGAGCAACCCTGAGCACAGAGGGAGATGTCTGTGGTTTCTGGGTTAAATCCAGGCCTCTCTGGCCACGGCACTCTGACACATAGACCTGATGCTCGTCGTTGGGCTGTGGGCGAGCTGCTTAGAGCTTCGGACTCAGTCCCATCTGCAAATTGGGAATCGTGGTGCCTGCCTCAGCCCATGAAACGAAGCGCACGGAGGTGCAGCACAATCCTGCCCACCACCACCACCCCAAGCCAGCAACTCTCATAGATGATTCTCTATGATTAAGTTGGAAGCAATCAGCAAGAGGAAATTGTGGACATTTTCCTCTACAGAATCCTTGCCTGTCAGAAGGGACAGCATATCCTGGGCCTCAGCTAGTGTGTCTGAGTGCTTTTGAGCACAGGACTCAAAACAAGTGTCACCTGGTCCTTCCAGCCATGCTGACAATCCCACTGTATATGCTATTGATAAACAATTAAAATATAGTAGGATGACAGCTTGGGTGGTGATTCACACCAGTTATCCCAGTAATGGAGGTAGAGACAGGAAGGAGTTCAAGGCCTGTTGCAGGTACATAGCAAGACCCTATCCCAAACATCACCCTCCCCAGAATTGAAAACAGTAAGGTGTGTATCAGCAAGTTAAAGCCACTTAGCACCAAGCCTGAATTTGATCCCTGGGACATATATTGAGAACTGATTACTTCAGGTTGTCCTCTGCCCTCCACACAAGCACGGTAGCACACATGCATACCCTACAACACAAAATAAATTAATAAAAGGTAATAAAAATATTTTTTTTAATCTACACAAAAATTAACTAGCCCAAACTGACAACACAAAATACTTTCTGAAACAAACCTCGGCTGGAGGCAGATGAGGAAGCTTCCCAAATGTCAAGTTGTTGTGGGATGTCAAATTTGTCTGCAGACTGAACTCCAAAGCCTATGAAAGGCAGTGGGGCCGGGACTAAAGGGAAACCCTGCAAACAGACTATGTGCAATGGTAATGTTGTTAGGCTATGCAGGTAACAGCCTCTTCAGGGAGCTCTGAAGAGAGCAACACTGTTTAGTCTTTCGTACTAGGGGAGTTCCTCAAAGACAATAGCCCTTTAAAAACAGCTTAGGAAATTAATGTCTGCAGAGCAGGTGGCAGGGGAGGCAATACCAGAAATGGACACTAGAGGGCCCTCTCACACAAGTGATGTGGCAGCAGTTCCGGTTCTAGAGCAGCCCCTTGGCAAGCTGAGAAAAGGCCAATCCAAACCTGGGTGGGAAGACTGCTGTGGCTTGATCAGTCGTGTGACTACCTGTTATAGATTTACAGAATCTATAGTGGACAGCCCCCTGTCAGCTAGCCTGCTTTCCCATGCACAGAGAGCTCCTGGTGACATTCTTGGTTTGTTGAGATTACTCATGGGTATCTACATCATGTGCAGTTGCTTCCTGGACCCGTGTCTCTCTCCCATTCAACACTGACAGCTACTGCTGCTCTGCTGTTGGGTGGATGAGAAGCTCATCCAGGCTCCAGCAACGGCTACAGTTGTCCAGGAAGCCCTCTTCAGAGCACTGATGTCTGGGTTTGGTTTCCGGTTTTGCCTCTTGCTGGCTGCGTAACCTTAGACAAGTCGTCTCCTTTCTGGGCCTCGGTTTCCTCCTCTGTAGAAGAGTTGGTAGTAATTTCAAAATGATATCCAGTAGAAATGGAGGTGGATGGTGTCTTGGTCAGGGTTATTATTGCTATGATGAAGTTCCGTGACCAAAGGCAAGCTGGGAGGAATGTATTTCCTTACATTTCACTATCCATCATTGAAGAATTCAGTATAGGAACTCAAGCAGGGCAGGAACCTGGAGGCCGGAGCTGATCCAGTGGCCATGCTACTTACTGGCTTGCTTGCCTGCTTTCTTGTAGAACCCAGGACCACCAGCCCAGGGACAGCACTACTCACAACGGGCTGGGCCTTCTCCCATTGACCAACAGTTAAGAAAATGCCCTACATGATAACGACATTTTCTCAATCGAGGCTCCATCCGCTCTGATAACTCTAGTTTGTGTCAAGTTGACATGAAACTACCCAGCACAAATGGGAAACACCTTTAAACAAGTAATACTTTGAGTTAGTCACGGTATTACTTGGAGCGGGGCTTGGGAAACATTTTCTATAAGGGGCCAGACAGTGAATGATCTGACAGTACATAAACAGACTAGTATGGCTGTGTTTCAATAAAACTTTATTTTAGTATAATGAGCAACTCAATGGGCAGTGAGCTGGGAGCTGTTTTGGCCTAGGGGCTTTGTTTCACCAATCACACTGTCTGCTTTGGAAAGGTCTGTGAGCCTGGAGTGGGTTCTTTGTCTAAAAGCCAATAAGAAAACCAAAAGCACTGTGCCTGGGGTGGAAGCTAAGTCAAGAAGATTGCAAGTTCAAAGCCTTGAGTTCAGAGTGAATTCAAGACCAGCCTGGGCAACTTAGCTCAGCAATAGAACACTTGCCTAACGTGAGTCAAGTACTTCGGACAGAAGGAAGAGGAAGTACCCAGGCGGTAGGTAGAAGCCTGCTTGGTACAGATGAGTCTGAAAGAGACCTGCATAATTGAAGATAAGGCACCTAGGAGAGAACACGTAGGGATACACAGGCCACAGCGACGACCTTGGATTGCCATTTGTGTGCAGCAGAAACTCAACAGAAGAGAGATGTGATTGGCCTCAGGTCTGAAAGCAACCATGCTAGACACTGGATGGAAAGTAGCCAGGCCCTGGAGTTGGGTTAGCAGTGGCAGCATCCAGGAAATGGATCAATGAGTAATCACTATAGCAACACCCAAAATGTCGGAAACGGAGGCAGAGGAGGCCCCGCAGTCTGTAGAGACACTATCTTGTATAGTGTATGGATGAATCAGTTGTCAATAAAAAGAAAAAAAAACCTATTTGCCTATAGGAAAGGGTAGAATAGAAGGCGGAACATCCGGTAGGCAGGAAGGATTCTGGGATAGAGCCAGGCATGAGAGGATTTGGCTCCCTGAACCGGAGTAGTCCTAATGGCAGCTGAGTGGAGGTAGCCTGCCTCATGGCAGAACTTAGATCAGAATAAATGGGATATTAATTGACGAACTTAATAGTCGGAAAACACGCCAAAAATTATGGCTAAGGTGTTTATAAATATATTTCGAGCCTCAGAGTCATTCATTATTCCGGGAGCCCGGTGACGGAAAAAACCCTCATCTTCTATAGCAGCCTTTCCACTGAGCCTCTGCTCTCTCCTCTCCCTGGTCTTGGAGAGTTCATGTGGAACCGAAGGAGCCAGAGTGTCTCCAAGAACTCACTCAGCCTCAGGTTCCCAGGTGTGTAATCGTGCTTGGATTGCTTTGGGCTGGTTCAGTTGGAGGAGCAGACATGGCCCCCATCAGCCAGGTCTCTGAAACCAGGACTGGTTTCAGGGTCTGAGGAGGGAATGGATTTTGAAAATAAACTCTGCTCCCACAAACTGCATGTGGCACCCCTTGTGGGGATTACAGTGTGAAGTGAGACCAGGGAAACTCCCTTGCTGGATGAGAACTAGGAAGTCACATAAATGGCCACACCTGAGGCACCCTTGGCCCTCCTTGCCTTGCATTTCTTCCCCATGGCCCTGAGCAATTGGTCTCCAAACCAGACTGGCCATGACGTCATCCAAAGAGCTTCAGGGTATGCAAACTCCAGCGCTGCTCCTGGCTAGAGTCTGTCTCAGTTGGCCTAGGAATCTGCATGTGAAAAAAATCTCACAAGGAAAATGAAAGAGCAGCTAGGGAGTTGCTTCCCTGCTTCTGTGTTCACTCCCACATCTCTCCTGGGCTGAGCTCTTGATTGATCTATCCCAAGAACACATCCACCACGAAGATGCAGGTCATCACAGATTACACTGAGGGAGAACCCTTCCAGGGGGATCCAATATGGGTAGGATCTCCTGTCCAAGACTGGAGGAAACCAGACATTTCCAAGCAGTAGAGAAAGGGCAGGAAGGGAACATGAGTTGTACGTGATTAAGTGGTATTTTTTCCCCTAGTTACCAGGAAGAGAGATGTCAGGAAGAGAGACGTATCAACCAGAGCAGACCCAGAGCCATCAACTAAAATGATTTCTGAGTCAGACTTCTATCCTGGAAGCTGTGAACTTTATCCTCACAGCGACTAATCTAATATTAAGCCCCTTAGCCTTCCTAATTGTTCTCTTTGGGTATCAGCTGGCTTCATATTAACCTTTCAGCCTTTCCTGTAATGCAGTTACCTCCGAGCCCAACTGGACCTGATTCAGAAGCTTCGGCAGATCTAGAACTTTCCTCTTGCTGCCTCCCCTTCCTTCTCCTCACAGTCTGTTCTGTTTTCTGCAGCACGCTGTGAAGAGACCACTTGGCTCTACTGTGTTCCTGAGGTTCAACTGTACCCCACACTGCCCTGCCCCCATGTTACACACCATTGCTTCTCTCAGGCGCTTGCTTTGGGTGATGTAGGCATTTCCATAGCAACCAATTGTTCTGTCAGAGAGACAGGATTGCGACTCCAGGTGGGTTATAACAGAAGCAACACAGGAAACCGCTAGTGACAGAGACCTAGTTTCCTAGGGAGCCTCTGCTCATAACAAAGCCGAATAGAATGGGATGAGCAAGTACTAAATTTTCCATGAGGCCTCAGCTGTTTGCACAGACGGCAATAACGATTTAATAGGCTCGGAAGGACAGCACTGGCGAGGAGGCCTCCAAATAGCGCCTTGGGTTCTCAAGACAGAAGAGGAGGTGCATTGCCTGTATCCCCAGCTGGAGGAGGCACCTCATCGATCTTGGATACAGAGATGCTAATCACCTACCAGTTCTGGTCCTCCTCTTGTCGTGAAGTGGTTTGACTGTTCCGTGCTCTGGTTGTCTGGTACAGAGGCCTGTTTAGACAGAATAAAATGTGTCACAGTGAATTGACTGACATGCAGAATGTTTTATTTCTTTTAAGCTGTGTTTAAAAGAAATAAAACATTCTTGTTTGTTTTGTGTGTTTATGTGTGTTTCCACCATGCCTGCTCCTGTCAATGTTCCTCTATAGCACTCGTTGTTTTTAACTTATTTTTGGCCAGTACTCAGGATTGAACCCAGGGCCTCAAACAAAGCAGTTAGTCAATCATACTACCTCTGAGCTATAGCCTCAGCTCACACATTATTGTTTTGAGGCAGAGTCTCTCATTGGACCTGAAACTCACTCCTGTCTCCAACTTGATCTGAACTCAGGTCCTGATGCCTGTGCACGCGAGCACTTTCCCAGCTCCAAAGGTTTTCAGAGCAGAGCCAAGGTCATTTATCATCCATCATCTCAACATTTGATTAATAATGACTGGCCGCCTGTGTGACAATATTAGGCCCCAGGAATAAAAGTAGAACGGAATGGTACCTATAGGGCCCTCACAGCAGGATGGGGAAAGGGCAGGAAGGCACATAGATCCATGGGACCCGGGCTGACATTCAGGTGTAAACAGAGATACCAAGGTAGTGGCTGGAGAGGTGGCTGTATATACCAGGTGGACCTAGGATTGAAGTGGAATCTTCTAGTTTCTTTGAAAAGTTAGTTATGTCAAATAATGTTTTGCTGGGGCACACAGTTGAAAGGATGTCTTGCTAAAGCAGACACGTGAAAGAATATTTTACTGAAGCAGACACGGGTGAAAGGATGCTTTGATATAGCAAACTCATGAAAGCACCTGTAATGGAATATAAATAGGGCCCCCCACCCCACCCCAGACAGTGGGAAAAGAGCCCTGAGCATTGGTTTGATTGGCTCCACCTTGCTATTCGTCGCTAACAGCATGTTTGTATCGGTTCGCCTTACATAGCATTGTTGAGTTCAACTTGGGGTCATGTCGCCATTGAGAGAAACTTGCTCATGAGATGCCTGCAGCAGCTTGTCACTTCTGCGGCCTCGCCTTAGGCTGGTTGGTGTTCACACCTGGTGTCTTCCTCCTGAAAGGACTGGACTGTAGCTGCCAGTTCATGTGTGCTGTCTGCCTGCCTAGAGGACTGGTCTGTGTTTGGTGTTTGCTATGGGACTGAACTGCTGACAAAGAAGATTGAGCTTGCCCCCAAAGAACTACTGCTGAGCAGGTCCACCCCCCATAACCTAATAACTTTTCTACTACCTCTACTGGGTGGTGGGCTAGAGGAGAGGTTGAACCATTCTTAAAACTAAGTTGCAAAAATGTTATGCCTACGTAGGACTAAATCAGGAAGTGTCAAATCTGCATGAGGGGTGGTGCCAGGCAGAACCAAATGTCTCCAGGATCTCAGAGCGGCAGATGGGATGCTGGAACCGCACTCTGAGATCTTCGTTGTTCCCTAAGATCAACCACATGGAGAAGAAAAGGATAAGATGGATGAGGAGAGACTTAGTGCTTTTGCCACTAGAAGAGATTTGAGGCCATAGTTATCACTAAGGTCTGGGGTGAGGCTGAAGATGGATGCTTGGGAAGGAGCTGTGAATACTAAGAAAAGAGATAAACCTGCTCAAGACCTGGAATACTTGGTTGGCCCCTGCTTCATCCTCCTAAAGCTGGTGGGGGCAAGGGACAGTTCTAGGGCAGGGCAATGTCAACAACTTTATCCAGGAACGACTGGGGAGAGGATTATGTTCTATGGCCAAAGGTGAGATAGGCAGCCATCCCTGTGCCTTCTGGGTCTTGATAACAGAATCATGAGGCCATCCTATGGTCTCTCCAGTAATCTATCTCCTGGTATGCATTTACCAACAATTCCTTGGTATTTTCCATTATGGTAAGAATTCTAGGGCTCAAAAAAAAAATCTATTCCTTCAATGCATTTTAGAGTATGGCTAGTAGTTGCATATGTTCATGAAGGTTTATATAAATTGTGTACCATTTATATAAGTCAGGAGAGTAAGCAGAAGGGGTTATAGAGGCAGAGGCAAGGAAACAGGAATTCTCTTGAGACTGGCTAGTCAAGTCTTTAAGAAAAGTGGGATTCAAGTGGGGCCTGAAGGGCAGATGAACAAAAGAGGTCAAGGAGGGACAGACTGGAAAATGCTGCAGGCATTCAGCAATGGCTAGGGTCAGGAAGCCAGGCACCAGTGGGGAAGGGCCGAGCTTTCCTGTCATTGGGGAGTGTGCTTCCCTGTCAACATGGACCCGGGATGGCATCTTCAGTGGCCAGATAGCCTGGATAAATGCTTTCTCTTCTGTGTATTTAAATTTCCTCAGCTACAAAATAAGATTTGGTGATAAGCACTTATCTCAAGCACTGTTGGGAGGATAGACTCTCAAGTGACATCAGGCAAACACCTTCAAGGTTAAGGGTCCCTTCTACCTCCTATCTTAGTGCATTGGAAACTTCACACTTGAGACCTAAGGGAATAAATATCCATTTGCCCTTTACAAGTAAAAACACAGATTGGTCAATGGAGAGGAGAATCTGTTCTCTCCCAGCCTGTGGGAGAGTTGATTGTGCATACTGTCTCCGGATGTTTGATTTCCTGAGCCTCCCCTGAACAATGCCACCACTGTCCTGGCACCCCTGGCAAGCAGTCCCATGACAGCCAGGTTCTTGTCACATGTCATTTTCCTGGAGTGAGTCACTGGAGAACCGAGCTGTAGTTATAACCTTCAGTGGAGGGAGGTGAAAGTGGCCGGGAATGAACGCAGAGTCCAACTTGGCTTCCTGTTCCCTTCCATGGACATTTTGCCCCAGGCCTTGACCTTGCAACTCAAGAGAGCAGGACCCTATGATGGATGGTATAAACTAGTGGCCTGCCTCTGACCTCCACACAAAGGTCTTTTCAACCCCTAAGATCTTATCTCTTCCCTTCCAATCCAGCCCTTGTAAGTCTGAGGGAGACTGGAGCTGCTAGAGCCCATGGTCCCAAAGGGTGACCAGGGACACTCTTGGGTTTCCTCCCCAGAGCAAGTAGGAGTGACCAGAAGAGGCAAAAAGCTCAGCTCTGTAGACTGATTGTGTGTCTTCCTTCTTCCAGTATAAGAACACGCCGTCTCGTCACCACAGGACCAGAGCACAGAGAGCTCAGCAGCATGTACATCAGTGGGTGACCCTCAGGATGCAGCGCCAGGGTGAGAGGTGATCTCGGGTAGGATGATGCCTTCTTGGATAGCTGTGTAGCTTCCTGGATAGCTGTGTGAGAGGTCAGGTGGTAATTGGGACTTGTGAGTCCACGCTCCTCTCTGTCTGTGTGACCTTGGGATGTGACCTTGTACAATCTTCCATCTCTAAGACTGAGGGTCCACATCTGAAAAGTGATTTGTCTTGATCACTTAATTCAAATATTTCCACTATTCCAAGCTCTAGTTTTCTTGGCTGCTCAAACACAGAGCCTTAGAGAGAAATTCATAAAGGTGAGACATAGCTGTAACTGCATAGCTGTGGATCCTGCACGGGGGAGGCAGCCAAGGTTACCTAGTGAGACCTCCTCCTCCTCCTCCCTTTCCTTTCTCCTGTTTCCTCCCGCCCCCCCTCCCATACTTTCTCCCTCCCTCCCTCCCTCCCTCCCTATTTCCTCTCTTTGTTTTGAGACAGCATCTTGTGTAGTCCGAGGCTGGCCTTTCACTCATCTTGTGTAGTCCGAGGCTGGCCTTTCACTCACTCAGTAATCGAGGATGATACGAAGTTTCTTCTGATCTTCCTGACTCCATCTCCTATATTCTGGGATTACAGTCACCTGCTACCTCGTCTATGTGCTGCCAGAGATTGAACCCAGGGCTACACTTATGTAAATCAAGTATTAACTGAGCTATAATCCCAACCTGATCCTTTCTCAAAAAAGGAAAACAAGATTTAAAAAATAATATGGAGAGGGCTGGAGAGATGGCTCAGAGGTTCAGAGCACCGACTGCTCTTCCAGAGGTCCTGAGTTCAATTCCCAGCAACCACATGGTGGCTCACAACCATCTGTAATGGGATCTGATGCCCTCTTCTGGTGTGTCTGAAGAGAGCAATGGTGTACTCATATACATAAAATAAATAATCTTTAAATAATAATAATATGGAGAGATGACAACAATCTTTACCAGTACCAACTCCACACCTCTCAGCTTCCCATCTCCCCCAAACACAAGCTCAGAAGGGGCTGGTGTTGGCAGACTCTACATTTGTATATTCAAATAGAGCCCAAATGCTTGTTCCACAGTGATGGGAACAGCCTTGCCAACTTTGTGAGTTCCAGCACACCCAGCAGGTCAATCCACGAGCCGTGCACGTTCACGGCTGTTTGACGGTTTTTCTGTTTTGTCTATGGTGCCCTAGCTTTACTCTGTCACTCAGTTCTTTGGATGTTCTCTGAGCCCCTGAGGAGGCTGGCGCTAACAGTCCTGTTACAGGTGCTGTGGGGAAGCCAGCACAGCCTGCTCTGGGGAAGCTTGCCTTCCAGTGGGGAACAGAGAAGTTCTTGCCATCCAGCCCCAAGAAAAACAAAATGCAGCTTCCGGGAGGAAGAAGCTTTTGCTGCTGAGCCTTGTGAGGTGGGCAGAATTCAGAGTTTCTGCCAAAGGAAGAGTGTGTGCCAGGCCCAGGGCAGAGAGGCATTGGGGAGAGATGCAGCGAAATCACTGGTTAGTGTCAAGTGTTCCTTTGACTGAACTTCAAGTGGCGCTGAGCTGAGCTGTGACCCTCGGGCTGAGGCAGTTAGAGTCTCCAGAACTGCAGGCCCTCGGACTTGGGGGCATGAACTGGCAGTCTCCATCAGAGCCATACAATGATGGGATTTGGGTCCTAGGAGAGTAATGTTCACTTGAAGATGCATGTGTGGAGTTGGAAAAATCCAGGGGACAGCACTACAGAAAATCCAGGCCTCCAATCCATGAGCCTTTTTTTTAAGTGGCCATCAAGTTTGGTGGAGAGACCAGTTAGTTGGGATAAGAAAGGGCCGCTCAAAACGACGAGTGTGTGCATACGTGTGTGTGTGTGTGTGTGTGTGTGTGTGTGTGTGTGTGTGTGTGTGTGTGTAGAATGGTCTCAGTTGTTAAGAGCCAAATACTGCTCTTGCAGATGACCTGAATTTAGTTCTCAGCATGCATTTTAGGCAGCACACAGACACCTGTAACCCCAGCTCCAGGTATCCCAAGACATTTTCTAAACTTACTAGGTATTTGCAGGCACTCACTCCTAACACACACACACACACACACACACACACTAAAAATAAATCCTTAAAAAAGGATCATGAATTGGAGGCTTAATCCCTAGCTTGTAGCAGTACCTCAAGGTAATCAGATCTTTCGGGTACAATCTTATCAATTAGTTAATTAATCTCTTGATGAGTCATAGTTAAATAGACTGTTTGGAGGTGGGGCCTAGTTGGAGGAAGTGGGTCTCTGGGGTGAAACATTGTTGAATATAGTATTTTCCTGAATGAGCCCTTGGGCTCCCCCATCCCCGTCCCTCTCCCCTCTCATTTTCCTCTCTTGCTCTCTGCCTTCCCCACACAACCCTTCTTCTGTCTCCCCCTCTTCCTCTGGTTGGTTCTCTGTGCCTTTCTTCCTGGCAACTCTGAAGTGAGCAGTTTTCCTCCACCATGCCTTACCACAGACCAAAGTGACAGACAGGTCAGTTGTTCACAGCTGAACGTTAAGTTCTGAATATTAAGTTGTTTACCACAGTATTTTGCCAATCGTGGAAGGTGGCAAGAATTAGAAGGAAGGGGCCACAGAGTGGCCAGCCTAAGTCAGGAAAGAAGCTGCAGTTGGGACCCAGCAGCCTTCCCACTTGAGGCTTGGAGGATGGCTTATCTTGCTTTGGGGTTGGGACATTGTTGTGCAGAGGTTCCTGAGGGAGAGAGCTGGCTTAGGGGAACTGACCTCCTACTATCCGCTTTACTCTCTTAAAAATAGAACCCTTAAATTCTAGCCAGACATATGCATCCTACCTGTATTTCTTATGCCTACATGAAGACACATAGCTACACATGGCCCATGACCTGACTTCTGGAAACGAGTATTCCCACAGACTGGAAGGCAGACACAATGGCTGGCGCTCCGTAGCTGGGTTGAACCATGAGGTAAAACTTCATGCCTAGAATGATGGAGCCATAGGATGCTGGTTCACAATGAAGGAAGCTTTCCTATGCCTGGTTCAGACTCCTGAGCTCCGGACTTTATTGACATAGGAGAAAAATAAATGTAGATGCTGTTTTTGCTTCTGTCTTCTTTCTGCAACCAAATTAATCCAGTCTTAAGTCTATTTAACAAAGCACAAAGAAATGGGGCAGATACTCATCCAAACTGTCTCAGACGAGAAACGCTTGTGTCCACCAGACATCGTCTTCCACAGGTCTCAGCCCCGGAAAGTTCCAGTTACTCATCCAAAGTCTGAGGTGTGAGTGTAGAGTCTTAGAGGTGGGAGAATTACAGATGCTAAGCCACTGTGGCCTATAGACAGTTCTCCAGTATTCTCCAGTGCACAACAAAGTCATCCTCTCTTGTAGGAAAACTCATGTCCTTTATGTCCCCTTGGCTCATTCTCCTGCATGGACACTTCTGTTTCCCTGGATCCTAGGCAATCTGCTCCTACCTGATGTAATCTCTCTTCCAACTGGAGGCAACAGAGTCTAAGGGAAAGCTAGGTATTATAGGAACACTGTGAGTTCAAGGTCAGCTTGGGCTACTTAGTGAGACTCCCCATCTCTAATCAAAGTGGGCATAGTGGTTCTCGAAGTTGAAATTGGATGTGTGTACTGCCCTTTGTGAACTGGACCTCATAAGTGACTAACGGCTTCTATACAGAAAATCTTTAGGGTTGCCTCTGAGGTTTGTACTGTTTAGCTCCTTAATGGTTTTTCAATTCACGATGCGGCATAGCCTATGATTTGTATGCCCTAAAGGATGTTCCAAATCCTGACCGAGGAAATGGGGGATGATGGCTACAGAAGGAATAGCCAAGTATGAGGCCAAGGTAAACATTTATAGGTGACAACTGGCTTGATCTTCGGGTTTTTTTGATTTTGAGACACAGGGTCTCACAGTGTAGTCTTGGCTATTCTGGAACTTGCTATATAGACCAGGCTGGCTTCGAACTCTGAGTTCTATCTACCTCTGCAGTGCTGGGATTAAAGGCATGCGCCACTACACTAGGCATGACACTGGTTTTAGGAGGGAGTTGGCAGGCTTTGTTTACAGAGCTTCTGAGGCTCCGGTCAATGACTGATAACATCTAACAGGTGCTAAGTGTTCGATTTGAGCCTGGTAATGTCCTAGCCCTTCAATTTTGCTGCTAGCATACAAGACAGGGGACCTGGGAGCTGAAAGGGTAAGGCCATCTGCCCAGTGGCAGTTAGTATTCAGGAGAACTGACACTCCAGTTCCCTCTGTTCCACAGCCCTCAACTACACAGGAGTTTATTCTTAAGGACCTTGGAGCAATTCCTTCCTTGTGAACTCCCTCTAATCAGGATGGATGTTGCCTCTCTTCTATCAGAAGGTATCTCTGCGTTTCCTATGATCAGAGTCCCACCCTTGGTGGTTGTCTAAGATCACCCCTGCCAAAAAGGGTTGTCTTTCCTGGGGTCAGCATGCAAGCCCTTCTACCACTGACCTCCCCCAGGCCTCAGCCTGTTTGAAGGTTGACGGCTTCTTGCAGTGTTGACGAATGAGCTGGAGTGGTTTGGGAGTTGAGGAAAGCTCTGACTTGGGGCATTTGCCAATTTCCATCATGTAAATAGTGCTGCTGAGACCCATTTCAAGCTGACAACGCAACCTGTAAAAATCCTGAATACTTAATAATTGACAGTGGTATAGCAGGCTCTGGTGGATCCCAGCCCAGAGACTTCATGAAGCGAAGAGTGCCAGTCCGGGTTCGAATTCTGGGATCCCCCAAGGCCTTGACAAGCTGTGTTCTGGCCCCAGATTGCCAGTCTTTCTAGGGTTCTTCCTTGTACCTCTCAAGGGGTCCCATTGTAGTGGGATGGGGAATGGGGCAAGGCAGACTGCAGGACTCCAGGAAGGAACAGAGCCTCGCAGACAGCAGGTGGCAGCACTCTCGTGGTCAAAGAGATGTGCATCTCCACCTAATGAGGGGCCTTTGTTCTGAGCCAGAGGCTGTGTCACCAAGAGAAAGGCCCCACAGGGCAAGCTAATCAGTCTGTCCTTAGCTGACCTTCACCTCCTGGAGCCTGACAGACAGGTCTCAGAAGCCTGACAGAATGAGAGCCACTGAAGCAAATAGAGGGGACACACACACCATCACACACACACCATAACACACACAGACACACACACACCATCATACACCACACACACACACACACTCTCTCTCTCTCTCTCTCTCTCTCTCACACACACACACACACACACCATCACAGGCACCCAGTGTGGTCAAGAAAGGAGGTGAGGTACCCAGGCTCCTGGAAGGCATTTCTTTCTCACCTGCTGTCATGGCCACACCTCATGTATCCTGTGGGGTGCATTTTCTGCTGGAGTAACAGGTTGTTCCAGTTTGTCTTGGACTGTCTGGACTAAATAAGCAAAATCCCTTCTTCTGTGTGTGTGTGTGTGTGTGTGTGTGTGTCTGTGTGTGTCTGTTTCAGTCCTTGTATAGCATCTGCCTGATAGGAACATTGTGCCTTTGCTGTAGACATGGTCATGGAGAAGAGAAGTCTAGGTGAGGTCAGGACTGGCCCAAGCCCACAGACAGGCTTGGATGTCATTCCATTTTCAAAATTTGTCCCCCATCCCCCTTTTTTCCTCAGAGATGAGGGCCCAAATGTGTGAGAGGGAGCCCATAACAATGTGTTCCCTCTTTTCTATCTTTGACCTCCCTCTCCATCCCACACGTGCAGCCTGGATCTTGCACAAAGTCCATTGGCCATTTAACTCTCCCAGAGAGGACTCTATGTTCCAGAGGAGAGTGCAGCCACTCACAGAGGCAAGGTACTGGGAGGCGGAGAGCAGAGGGCAGACTAACTGAGGGCGAGGCAGGCTGGAAACCTCCTCAGCCAGCAAGGAATGGAGGAGCGGGACTCAATCCTGGTGTGGCGTGGCATGTCAGCTTCTGTCACTCTGGTACCCTTTTCCTCTGTCCACCACTTCCTTTTCCTCTCAGTGGCCCCCTTGTTCTGGAGACGAGCTACAGCTGCACAAAGGCAGACAGTTTTTCTTAAACCAAGACCCAAGCAAAGGATTCTCTGCTCTGCATGGAGCGGGGTGGGGGGTAGGAACAGCCATGTGCCAGGCTCATGTTCTGTACAGACTGTCCTTATCTAGTCTCTGGGCTTATCTCATTTAGCTTTTCCTGGCACTCACGCTGGTGGCCATCCTGGTCTTGTGCCAGTCCCTAGGAGCTCAGGCTCCCTCCTGTCAAGAGTGTTTGCTCGGTCCCGTTGGTCCCTTTGCTTGCTTGAGAGTAGCAGGTGGAGAAGGCACTGTGAAATGGTGACCCTGAAACTTTGAAAGATGAGAAGAGGGTCACATCGTGCTGAGGCAGGGACGTACGTGACACATTCCAAGTGGGGTGTCAGATCTGTTACCCACCAGGAAAGAGTTGATAAGTATTTAGAAATAGACTTTCCATGGGCTTTTGGCTTCAACCTTCTGTACAACCAGCCTCTTCACATCAAACTCCATAGTGCTCATATTTCATTCCACTGGAGACAGGTTAAGGCAGGCAAAGCACTATTCTGGATAAAAATTGACTATGCAGGTAACATCCTGCTGACCACAATGGGTTTACTGGAGCCTGCCTTGGAGACTAAGAGCTCTGTGATTTTTAAATAAGTACAGAGGCCCCAGGGGCCTGGGGACATGGCTCAGGCTGTAAAGTGCTCACCAAGCAAGTCCGAGAACCTGAGTTAGATCCTCCAGCATCCACAAACAGCCAGGCGTGGAGCCACACACCTAGACTCGCAGCTCTGAGGAGATGAAAATGGAGGGTCCCTGAAGTTCACGTGGCAGTCTTGTCCAATCAGTGAGCTTCAGGTTTAGTAAGAAACCCTGTCCCCACAAAGGAGGTAGAGAGTAATAGAGCAAAGTACCCAACCTTGGCCTCTGGTTCCTCATGCACCTGCATCATGGACCACAGCCACATCCAACCCGTGCCACTCCAGGCCCCAGAAGCATGGGATATTTTGTCTACAAGATAGTGGCCAATGGATAGTAAATGTGTTGAAGAAAAGCTGGGTTTGTAGAAAGGACTTTGCCAAGTACACCCAACTTTAGGTTGAATGCCTGGATAATTAGGCTAGGATACAATCTTCGAAGTCTCAATGGGACAATGACAGCCCTTACTGGTGTCAGGGGTCTTCTGCTCCATCTCCATATTGTCTGATGCTCCACCAAAGCTTCATGAAGGACATCTGGAAGGTGCCACATAGGTATGGAGACATGGGTGGTACCAGCCCCGCATCTACCCTCATGGACCTCCACCTATTGACTGGAAATGCGAGTTCTCAGGTTGCCCACAGCAGAGTCACAAGTTGGGAAGCTGATGCATGGTGGTGGGGAGGAGAATGGAAGGAAAGATCCCAAGAACCTCTGGGGTTTCCTTGTTTGTTTTTGTTTTGAGACAAGGTCTCTTTACACATCCCTGGCTGTTCTAGAACTCACTATGTAGACCAGGCTGGCCTGGAGTTCAGAGATCTGCCTACCTCTGCCTCCCAAGTGCTGGGATTAAAGGCACATGTCACCATATCCACTGTTCTATCATTTAAAAAATATTTAATTTTAATTGTGTGTATTTATGTCTGTCTATGTGCACATGGAAGTGTAGGTGCCCACAGAGTTCAGAAGAGGTTGTCAGGTCCCCTGGAGCTAGAGTTATAAGTGGTTGTGAACCCCATTGCTGGGAAAGGAACTCAGGTCCTCCTGACAAGCAGTACAAGTTCTTAACTGATGAGCCATCTCTCCAGCCCCTCCTCTGATTGGGGGAGGTCATTTGAACTTACTATTATTATTATTATTACTATTATTATTATTATTATTATTATTATTATTATTATTATTGAGACAGGATTTCACTCTGTAGCCTAGGCTGGCCTGGAACTTACCATGATCCTGGAGTGTTCAGTCTTCCTGCCCCCCTCCCTCCCTCCCTCCCCCCTCTCCCCATCCCCCCTCCCTCCCTCCCTCCCTCCCCCCCTCCCTCCCTCCCCTGTCTTATGTAGACAGGATCTAGCTATTTAATTCAAGCTATTTAGTTTCAATCCTGTTATCTCAGCGTCCTGCATGCAGGGACTGCAGGTGTGCACCACCATGGCCTGTGGGGCCTTAATTCTGCGGCTGCATTTCTAGGTGACTGAAGGTCCCCCGAGCTACCTCTCTCCACCTTTGTTCCTGCCCGACCCAGCCTGTCCTGTCCTTTTCACCTGTCCTGCTACCTGCTTTGCAGTAAGAAACCCCACACTACTCAGAACATGGGGTTCTCTGGGGCTGGACGGGGTGGGGTTGGGGGAGCTGTGCAGGGTGCAAGTGAGGAGCGGGAGGGAAAGGCTGTGCCTGTCTGGAGGACTCTTGGCTCCAGCCTGCTGGCCACGAGTAAGGCTTTTAATTGATAGGAGGTGAGGTCTTGCTGGCTGGAGTCATTCATCTTTCTAAGCCCTGCTCCCTTGACTTGTCCTGCCTGCTTCAATAACACCCCCCCCGCCCCCTCCCCGCCGCAGCAGAATTCACTGGGTGCTGGGCACTTGGAGGGCACAGAAGGGGACACAGCTAAGTCCTAGAACAATGGAACTCGGACTGTCATGGGTGGTGGAAATACACAAACCTAGTTCTGAGAATGAGAAAGTGTCTCGTTCTAAATGCAGATGCCAGGGATTGAAGCAGGGCCTGGACTGTGTGCTAGGCAGTCGCTCTACCACTGAGGACTGGGGGCGACGTGGGGTCATCAGGGTAGTAAGAACGGGTTGCCTAAACAGGTTCCTGTCCTATCACCCTGCCTGTCCGTGGGATCCTCACAGGTGAAAGTGCAGTCAGGACTACTTGCCCCTTAGCACTCTTTTCTTCAAGGAAACAACCAGAGGTCCAGGCAAAGGTTGTGTGTGTGTGGGGGGGGGGGGCAGGACACGCTGGTGACTTCCTGGGACTCCTGCAATGGCCATGTGGAATCAAATTTTTTCACCAGTGGCCTTTATGTGTGCAGAAAATTAAATTTTGAAGCTAATTTTGGATATAATAATAGAATTAAAAATTTGCATCCATCTCTTCAAATGCAATTTAACAATAAAAAAGACAAAATATTGACATATACTTATTATATTCAGCAACTTGGCAATTCTGTTGAGTAAGGAAAGCCAGTCTCAAAAAGTCACATACTTTATAGTCTCATTCTGTTATATTTTTGAAATGCTCAAATGCATCTAGAGATGAAGAAGGAGAATCCTCTTAGCAGTTAGGGATTGTGGAGACGAGCTGGGTGTGACTGTGGGGGCCCTGTGATGGTCCCAGCAGTGTGGATCTTGAATGTGGTTACTCACTGCTAAACAGGCGATAAAGTCTCAGAAAACTGCGCATTCATAGAGAGGAATCTGATTTCTTTGTGTGCACATGAGAGTGTGTATGTGTAAGACTGGCCAGGTCGGAGTGAGCCGTGGATTACAGCAACATTTTTTCCTGGTTTGCAAAGCATGCTATAGTTATGTATTTGTATTTGAGAGGTTGGGTGAAGAATATACAGGGACTTCTCTGTACTTTTGCATGTCTATAGTAAACATATAGAATATTAGTCAGTTCTACATGCATAGCACCATCTATTAGCTCTTGAACATTCCCCTAAAGGTCTATGTGATGAATGCTTGGTCCCTAGCCTGTGACACTACTGGGACTTGGAAAAACCTTTGGAGTTGGAGCTTAATATAAGGAAGTTAGGTTACTGAGCTGTGTCATCAGAAGGGATACTGGGACCCTGACCTTCTCCTATTTCTCTCTGTTTCCTGGTCACTCTGAGGTGAACAGGTTTTTTTTTTTTCTTTATTTTCTTTAATTTTTTATGTGTGCAGGTATTTTGCCTGTATGTGTGCCTGATGCTCATGGAGGCCAGAGTGTAGTGGAGCCCCTGGAACTGGAGTTACACAGGGTTATGAGTCACCACATAAGTGTTGGGGTTGAACTCAGGTTCTCAGGAAGAGCAGTCAGTGCTCTTAACCACTGAGCTATCTCTTCAGCCTTGTGAACAGCCTCTTGCCATACACTCTCCTCATGTTCTACCTCTCCACAGGCCCAAAGCCTTGCGACAAAGTGGGCTGGTCTTCATGAAGGAAGCTCTGATGCCCTGCACTGTGTCCAGCCTGGCTTGGAAACCTGAGTGGGAGGTGAGGAAATGAAGGAAGGACAGACACACAGACGCATGTACATAAAAGCTGGGATCAGATGGGCCATGTTCAATCTGATAGAGCATACCAACCAGGCCCAACAACGCAGAACCTTAGTGTTTTTATTATGCATAGCACAGGAAGATGGGCATGGTAGGAGGTCTCTACAGGGGAGCAGTCTGAGGCTGCAGTCATCTGGAGGAGGAAGCTGCTGGTCCTAGTTTTCACACACTAGTCAATGGGTTGTAAGCACTCAGACTTGGACCATAGGAAGACTTGCCTGGTCTCATGGGTCTGGGGCAGAGTATCCTTGGCTTGGCTGTGCCTGTGTCTATGATACCCATTACTTAGGACCTCCTTGCCCCCCCACAGCTGTGGACCAAAACCAACCTTCCCTTATGATTCTCTCGGGTATTTTGTTAAAGTGACAGGAAGCCGACTGACATGGGTGGCAATAGTATCTTCAGATTATTTTGAAATAAAGAATACCAACCATTTCCAGAACCTTTTAATCTCCCCAAATTGAAAGTTCATAATCATTAAATCCTGTTTCTCTGTCTAACTCCTGACAGTTTTCACTCTGCTCTCCATCTTTTTGATCTTGCCTGTTCTAGGAACCTTGTGGCTAGTGGGTTTTTTTTTCCTTATGTTAATGTCTTTATGTTGTGGCATGTGTCAGAACATGTCAGCACACTGAAACCTGAGCCATAGCCCATTGTGAATCTACTGTGTTCTTTTCATCCATTTATCTATTGATGTTCATTTTATTTTTACTCTTTAGCTATTGTGATCCTTGTAAATCTTTTGCAATCTTTTGTGTACTTAAAATTGTTTCAAAACGAAATGTTAAAAAAATAGAACCAAAGATAAATTTCATGAATTGACCAATCCTTTCCTCTGCATAGCACATAAACTAGAGAGTATCAATGATCTTTGTGCAGTTTCCCATGACAGGTCATTTAAAGGCATGTGGAACTGGAATTTTTCTTTCTGATTAGAGAAGCATACATCCACAGGTTAGCTCGTGGAGTTCAGGTAGCCTCTATCATCCTGGCCCATGACTATAGGCTTATAGTAATGTGGAAAGAAAATCTAGGGTCCTGTTGAATTTCAGTAGACAGTGGGATTCACATGGACCCAATTGTTGCCTGCACAGAATGTGAAATGTAATGTAGCCAGATAGTAATATTTAGCAGGAAAGGGAAGCCTGGTTTGGAAGACTTGTTTACATTACTAGTGTCTTCCGTACTGGCAGTTTGACGTCAGTCTCTCAGTACACTGATGCCTTGTGGCTCCATTGCACCTTCACACACAGCATGCACAGCGCCTCATATGGGCATGTGAATATCCTGGACCTCCTCCTCTACAGCCTAAGGGGAAGACGGGAGGACTGGGCCCTACCGGGCTCAGCAGAGGATGTCATTGCCGCCTCCCCAAACTTGTCACTGGAAAGTGTTACAGAGGGGTTACTGACAGATGGGGCATGGCCGAAGAATCACCAGCTGGGAGCAGCTTTGTCTTTGGTTTCGGAAAACTAGGGACTTTGAGCCTCAACACTTGAAGCAAAACTTCGATTTGTGTGTTCCCCACCCCTTGGGAGAGAGGAAAACCCAACCTCCAAGGAGTCCACACCTCTTGCACTCCAGTATGTGGAAGATTAAGCTAAGAACTGTTCCAGACTCTTCTCTTCGCGAGCAGAAGACCTCTTTCCCTTTTCTCAGCCTGGGGCTCAGCCCGGTGATGCCAGCCTAAGGACAGGAACATGGTGCACTCCCCCCCCACCCCCCACCCTACCCCCGCTGCTGCTGCAGCTTCTCCCTTTGTTCCTTCTTCGCTCTGCTGGTCCTCCTCCTCCTCAGTTCAAACTTCACTTTCTGCTTGTGCCCCCTGGGAAACCGAGTTGACATATTAATCATTACGAAGCCGCTGAATGCTCCACTGTGCTTCATTAATCCAGAAGAAAATGCCGTCAGCTGCTCCGTGCCATGCGTATGCTCATGTCCCTCCCCAGGGCCCAGGATCCTGGAACTGTCTCCGTTTCCATGAGTAACAAAACAGAAGGCCTTTATGGAAGGCCACAGTGACCCTGGTGCTGGATGGACATGGGAGGCTGAGAACGTTGGGGGGGGGGCTGCCATCCCTGAAGGCAGAGGTCATCCATCATGGACCCTGGCAGACCTTGGGCTGGTCAAGGACTCTAGTGGAGGCCAACTTGTAAATTCCCATTAGGGTTGCCAAGACCAGAACAATGGGACTTTAATAAGGTTAAAGTTGGGCGGTTTTACAACTTTCAGGATGATAAGGTTTTCAGTCACATGGGACAAAGAGCTAGAGCGGGTCTGTCTAAATTCTCCTGGTCAGATGCTGGGGTGTGGTCAGGCCTGGCCTGGGGCCAGACTCCTGTGGCTGTCTGCTGAGCCCGGGCCAAGCTTCCCAGCTATACCTTCTTCTGCCCTGCACGTGGACAAAGCCTGTTCTCACATCTCTGGCCTCTGGAACTGATAGAGAAATGAATCTGGGTGGCTGTTTTCAGACACAGGGAGTCCTTGGGACAAATTGACTTAGGTGGAAGCAAATGGCCTGGTCAAAGGTGTCACCCTGCCCTGGGACTTCCGCCATGCCACCCACCACAGTAACAGCACGAGGAGGGGTTGTTTCATTACTGAGCAAATCTTTTTCATTACTGCCTTCCAGCATGGGCTACTTTATTGCCTCCCGGGGTCTGTCCATCCTTCTACTGTCTTCTCTGGAAAAACAATCCTAACCATGCCCTTCTTTCCTACCTGAGAGAGATGTCAACTGCTCCCGTTTCAGTCCTAGAGAGTGTGGGACAGGCTTCTAGAGCAGTGTACACCTCTTCAGGTGACTCCGTAAGAAAGCATAACACTTGAGAGAATCAGCACATAGGGAAGAAAGCTTGGTCCCTGGCACCTGGAGTTTCATTCATGCCTCGTGGCTTTGGGTCTGTTGTGAGGTAAAATGGGGCAAGAGCGTGCTGCAAAGAAGCTGATGGCAACCAGGAAACAGAAACAGGAAGAGGGCCAAGCTCCCAGCATCTCTCTGAGAACACACCCCAGTGATTTGATTTATTTACACTAGACTCTACCTCCCAAAGGTTCTACTGTGTCCCTAGTGTCCCAAGCTGGGGACCAAGGTTTCAACATATGGTTCTGGAACTTATCCCAGCTGTTCTGCAAAGCTCTGTGTAAGTCCCTCCTCTAAGGATGCTGTCAAGGATAGGCTGTGAAGATGCTTCTCTATGGATGAGATGCAGCTGGTGGCACAGGCCTATGGCCCCATCACTTAGGAGGCTGAAGAGGAAGACTGAGAGTTCAAGCCTGTCTGTGCTACAGAGTGAGTTCACGTCTAGCCTGGGCAATTTACTAGACCCTATCTTAAGACTGTAGGGTTCCATACATGGCCACCCGGGGCCTTGTTTGACTACTTAGTATGGAGTTGAGTGCTGAGTGCACACTGAGACCTGTGAGCTTAGATTGAAACAGTGATTTGCCGGACTGAGAAGAGAACTTTAATGTCATGGTCTCTACTCAATGGATCGTCTTTTACTGATGAAAAATACCATTTTTAATCGGGTCAGTTGTTTCCTGCAGGTGAAATTGTTGTCAGCTCCTATATCACAGCATATGTCATAGTGTGTCCACTTATGTCAACTTCAGATACAGCAGATGGTCACATCTATGTCTATGACACCATCAGATTGACTTGTTTAGAAAGTTTACTCAAAACTCAGCTCAGTAGCTTTGGTGACATGCTTAGTCTGTTGTCAGAGGCAGCGCAAGGCCTTTCAGAAATGCAGAGAATCAAGGTCTCTGGCCCTGTAGAATCACACTAGCAGCCAGACACATGTTCAAGGGCCGAGAACACATGGAATCCGTGCTCACATGCTGGCTGTGCATTAACACATGGGCCCATGAAAATATAGGCATGGCATATTTCTATAAGAGACTAGAGTCCATCTGGGTATTTCCTGGATGAAACAGCCAACTGCAGCTTAGCGGCATAGGGATGTATGAGACCGTGGCTCTAGCACCATGGTACACAGGCCACTCTGGGCTCACAGGTAGGTGACAGTAAAGGAGGCAGTTCAGGGAAAGAGGAGAGGCCCTCAGGAGACCAACCTCGGCTATGCTGGTGTGCAGGTCTCAGAGACTCCTGAGATCACTTTCTTTTGTGTACAGAGCTGCCGTTCTTTTTCTGGGCCCAAGATGGACGTGGACCATCAGGCTTCTATGAAGTGGAGCTGAGTCTCTAGTGAGGGTCTAGTGGCCCTGGGACCACTCCCTCCAAGGATCCTTGTTTGATAGGCTTAAATTCCCTAGTCCAGCTGTTTTCAACCTGTGAGCCGTGACCCCTTCAGAGGTCGAATGACCCTTTCACAGGGGTCACATTTCAAATAACCTGTATTTACATTATAATTTATAACAGTAGCAAAATTACAGTTATGAAGTAGCAACAAAAAATAATTTTCTGATTGGGGTCGGCTCAGAGTGAGGAACTGTATTAAAGGGGCTCAGCATTGGGAAGGTTGAGAACTACTGCCCCAGGCACTTTGGACTATGGTGGGCCCAGGTTCTCCCCTGCCTTCAGCTCAGGACCACACTAGGACCTCTGTGGCTCTCCAGGTAGCAGGATTGTGGGTGGAGGGCTGAGCATGAATGGTCACATGCAACCTCAGTCCCTCAGTGTTCAGCATTTGAGTTTGGCAGTCTGCATTGGGGAACAGGAAATGCTGGAGTAGTAGAGTGGAAGGCGGCCCATGTCACTGCTGGGGAGGGTTGTGGATCCTCCCCCCCAGAGGCCGCCCCCCCCCCCCCCCCGTGCTTGTCAAAAGCTTGGACTGGGAGTAGCATTCAGAAGGGCCCAGGGAGGCACCTGAACAGGATCGGCTGCTTTTACTCTCAAATGAATCTCTGGATCAAAGGCTTTCCTTGCCAGGGGGAAGGAGACATTCTTGTGTATGGCCTTCCTGACCCCCACGTTTCCCTCAGCACCACCCAGATAAGCATTCTCCTTTGCCCCCCGGCCACTCCCCACTTGTGAAAGAGGAGCGTGACTCACTTCTGTGGGGAAGGCAGTTAGGTGAGCCTAATTCCAATGCCAGGCAGATGCAGGCTTTTCTATGAATAGCAACCCAGTCCCCGGAGGCTGAGCCGGTGCCTTCTCATCCAAAGTACATTTGCGCTTTTCCAATTTATGAGCTGAACCCTGGGCTGCCTACCTTTGGCCCCTCAAGGCCAGCTCCGTGTTCTTTGTTCCCTAAAGTCTCCCCAGAGTGAAATATTAACAGGTGGTGGGGCTAAAGGACCTGGGAGCCTCGGAAGGCAGGGCTGGAGAGGAAAGGATACCTGGAGGGTGTGTTGTTCACTGACCTGGAATTTTCCATTCCTCTTAAGCTCACATGACCAGGGCAGTGTTTCCTTGAAGTCACAAAACTAAGATGGCTGCCGGGTGGCATGCGCTAAGTAGCTGGACGCTGACCACAGCCTTGTGGTTACTAAGGAGACAAAAGCTCTGTGGTGCAGTGTAGTGGAAGTGATTAGGACTTCGCTCTGGAGGCCAGGGGCTGGCTGTGGATGAGCTCCCACAATGGCTTGAGAAATCCTGGAGGTGCCACAGGATGTCCGCGTTTCCTTGGCTCATGGCAGCCCAGGATCCTGTTCTGCTCTGACAGCAGTGGCTGAGCCCCGTTTACTGAGGCAGGGGCTGTATTTCTTTGTCACCTCCAGGAGGTGACTACGGTCAGCCTCCTCCACTTTGTCTTCTAGCCTTCCCTACTCCTGACTCCCCGTTCTTGCTTCCTGTCCTTACTCACTTCCTTTATTTTAAGGCAGAGGGCTAAGCCAGGCTACAAGTTGGTCACGTGTCTCTGAATGTCAACGACTCACCTTTGACACTTTCCAGGGCTGTCTCTTTTTAGCCATGTGACCCAGGTTATTATTATTAATTATTTGGTTTCTTTGGAGATCAATGTCCTCATGTGTCACGAGGGAACTATGTTAGAACTTTTATGAGATTTATACACTAGGACCTCTTACACAAGGGCTGTCAGTATCCTCTTAAACTTGAGGGCCAGCATGCACGAAGAACTCATTCCTCTATCAAGGAGCTTCCTCAGGACTCTTCCTATGAATGGGGGCTTTTGGTTCTTTTTCCTTGTCTCAGGGCAGGGCATCTTCTAACTAAGGACACCCAGTATTAAGTGGTGCCCAAATTTGCTGATAAGTAGTTAAGTGTTTGGAGCAGGGTGGTGGTGGCATATGCCTTTAGTTCCAGCACATGGAAGGCAGAGGCCAGTGGATCTCAAGATCAAGGGCAGCCTAGTCTACAAGAGTAAGTTCCAGGAGCAGCTACTCAGAGAATCCCTATCTTGAGAAAACAAACAAGTAATAATACTGAATATATACAATTTTAAAAAGAAGTGCTTTGGAAGCAGATAAAACAAACTTTTGCATTTGTCCTGTCTCCTAACCCAGTGGTTCTCAACCTTCCTAATGCTGTGACCCTTTAACACAGTTCCTCACATTGTGCTGACCCCTAACCATAAAATTATTCTTGTTGCTATGACATAACTGTAGTTTTGCTATGGTCCTAAACGGTAATGTAAAGACCATGTTTCCCATGGTCTTAGGTGACCCCTGTGAAAGGGTCATTAGACCTGCAAAGGGTTACGTCTTGGTAGATGCATGATCTTACCTTCCCTCTGTCTCACTCTCGATGTCTGTAACACAGGGACGCAACAAACCCTACTCTATTAGTGTATGGTGATAACTCACTGTGACGATGTATGTAGGCACCAGTCTCAGTGTTTAATAGCAAGATGTATAGTAAATATGGCCTCCCAGGCACCACTGAGGCTGGATGTCCCCAGAACCTCCCAGGTAACAATCTTCAGGCTTGTCCGGGCATTCTCAACAGAGAACTTGACATGGATTGAGTGGCTGGTGGCTGCAATGGTTTGTTTGCTCCTGGCTCCCCTCCACAGACACTGGGGCCTCAAAACCCATTAGGCACTCAAGCATTCAGTACTCTATGCGTTTCCCAGAAAAGGCAGGCCTTCTGCTGGCTACATTACAGATTCCTCCTACAGTTTACTGCTTCCCGATACCTAGTGCTTTCTTGCCCCTGCTGCTCGGGCTTGGAGACCTGCCATGTTCTATAGCTGATCTCATGCTATCAGCAAAGGCAAGGAAAACAATGGCCTCTTCACGGGACTTTGCCCTCCATACCCTCAAGGACCACAAGTGCTACCAGCTGGGCTGGAAAAGTAGTGCCTGCAGCTTCTGAGTGTACTCGGCTGAGAAATGTAGGATATACACGTGGATACGCACTTAAGTGTGTGTGTGTGTGTGTGTGTGTGTGTGTGTGCGCGTGCGCGCGCTCGAGAACGTGCGTTTGCTGGCCTCACACAATGAAATCAGTTTGTAGCCTAAACAGGCCTTGAATTTATGATTATTCTGCCCCAGCTTCAGTGGTACTGGAATTACAGACCCATGTCTCCTGAGGGAGTGTGTCTGCACAATCCATTGTTAGCAGTATCCTCAAGAATGGGGATTTATGAAAGCCTCTCTCAGATGACTGGGAGAAAAGTTCTGGAGTAAATTCAGACTGGAGAGGGAAGGGGGAGTAAGTTGTTGCCCATGTCTTTGTGATCTTATCTGGACTTCCTGGAGCCTTCTCTATTTTTATTTTTATTATTTTTAAAGATTTATTTACTGCTATTATATGTAAGTACAGTGTAGCTGTCTTCAGACACCCCAGAAGAGGGCGTCAGATCTCATTACGGATGGTTGTGAGCCACCATGTGGTTGCTGGGATTTGAACTCAGGACCTTCGGAAGAGCAGTCAGTGCTCTCAACCGCTGAGCCATTTAAAGCGGTGACGTTGGCCCATGTCCAGTTGCTTTGCAGCAGTGGGTAGAGTGGATATAATGGTATGGACACAGACAAGACGGTCAAACCTCAGGTCTAACCTCAGTTCTGTTCACAACTGGCTATTCAGCTGACCAATGTGATGCTTCACCAGGGTGTGCATTGTGTGCGAACAGTGTGTAATTGTGCAATTCTGCAGCTGTTCACTGGAATTGTACAACTGTGATTGGAAGGCTGAGGCAGGAAGATCATTTAAATCTGGGACTTTGAGGCTGGTTTGGGCAGCACAGTCAGACCCTGTCTCTTACAGGGAAAGGGAGAGTTTAGAGAATGCTCAGAGGGTAAGTGGATCTCCTGCTCTTGCTCACAAGTGCCTGTGACTCCAATCCCAGGGGATCTAACACTCTTTTTGGCTTTTGTAGGCTCCTTCATGTACGTAGTATACATAAACTCACATAAGCTCACACACAAACATATAAGAATAATTAAATGTATATATAAATCTTAAGGGAACACCCAAATCAAATCAAAAAATCAATTTAAAAAAAGGTCATGGATTACAGTATAGACATTGTATCTGGTGGATGTGGCCTCCGTAGTCATCCAGGCAAGCAAACATCTCATATTCTGGTTCTACAGCCTGTTCGTGAGGTTGGCGCTTGAGGAAGGAGGCAGAAGACATCTGTAGAAGATTAAAATCTGTTTCCCACAGGATAACAGCCAGGGGGCCTGTCCTTTCCTGCCCAGGTTACAGAACTTCCTGGCAGGCCTTGAAAAGTTCCTCCCACTGTAAAGCAGGCTTGTCATGAAGGAAGGGTGAGGAGGCTGAGAAAGCCCCGACTATGGAGAACGCAAAGTCAGGTGACACGAGACATAAAAAGCAAAGGCGGAGTAGAGTACAGAAAGTTCAGCTGCCAAGGGGAGAGGAAGGTCGCGCTGGGAGGGGAAGCAGAGACCCACTGACGGCTGGCATGGAGCATCCTCTCTACAGAGGGAGCTGAGTGCTCCTGGGGCCTTGCTGCTAACAGGTAGACCACCAGAGTCACCAAGGTTCTGTGTAGGGAGTGCAGGGCAGAGGGCTTCGTGATCTAAGCAAATAATTGTATTTTAAGGCAATTTAGATAGATTTTTCCTTGACTTACGATGGAATTATACTCTCCTCCCCCCTCCCCCCAAAGCAAGCTAACAAAAAACCACATAGTATGTTGAAAATATACATCAATATCGCACCACACCTACCCTTCCTGGTTCTGGCTTAGCTGTTCACTGCACTGTGGTCTTACTTGTGATACTGGGACTAGCTGGCAACCCTGGTGTATCGTTTCTGCCTACCATTGCAGACTACGATGGTGTTGGCCAGTCACACGGCAAAAGATCAATGGTCAGAAATTCCAGAGTGGTTTCTCCTGAGTGGATCTCACTTCCACTTCGTTGTGAAGTTGAAAGATTGCAAATCTTAACTGGACAAGGCTGCTTTGGGTAAAAAACTTTTCAAGCCTGCTATGAAGTCCTATAGCCTGGACAGGAAAGGACTTGTGGCTGGCTGTTACCCTGTGGGAAACAGATTTTAATCTTCTACAGATATCTTCTGCCTCCTCCCTCAAGTGTCAAATACATCATCTGGAGGGACCATGTGCATTAAAAAAATGTAAGTAATGTGTTAAAAACAAACAAATGAGACCAGAAGGCTGGAGAAATGACTAAGCAGTGGCTAAAGGCATGCGCTGCTCTTGCAAAGGGTCTGGGTTCAGTTCCCAGCACACATGTGGCAACTCGCAACCATCTGTAACTGGTTCCAGGGGACTCACCACCTTCTTCTGACTTTTTCCAACATCAGGCATGCCCTTGGTGCACAGGTATCCATTCAGACAGAACACTCATACATATAAAAAAGAAATGAACAAAACCACATATAAAATTAGCATCCAATTCCTATTTGTTTGGCGTGAGGCTGCCCTCCCTCACGCCAGCCTGATCGAGCACTGTTAGATGTTAGCTTGGCAACTGAAGGCATTGTATTGAGTTCATCTTTTTTTTTTTTAAGATTTATTTATTGTATTTATGTGAGTACACTGTCACTGTCTTCAGACGCACAGAAGAGGCCATCAGATCACATTATAGATGGTCATGAGGGTTTGCATTGCTGTGAAGAGACACCATAATCAAGGCAACTCTTATAAGGACAACATTTAATTGGGGCTGGCTTACAGGTTCAGAGTTCAGTCCATTATCATCAAGGCTGGAACATGGCAGCATCCAGGCAGGCATGGAGCAGGAGGAGTTGAGAGTTCTACATCTTCATCTGAAGACTGATAGAAGTCTGGTTTCCAGAAAGCTAGGACGACAGTGACAGACTTCCTCCAACAAGGCCACACCCCCTAATAGTGCCACTTCCTGGGTCAAGCATATTCAAACCACCACAATGTGTATGTGTGTGTGTGTGTGTGTGTGTGTGTGTGTAAAATCAGCTTCCTCTCTCTTTTCAGCCAGGTATTGAAGGTTGGGCATTCACTCATTTGGGTAACTAGTAAACATTTATCCTGCTCTTATGGTATGACAGGCCTTTACTTGGTGCAGAGAAAACAGGTCATTTAAACAGGCCCTAACCTAGAAGTGCTCCAAGCCTGAAGAAGGACATATTAGAGCAAAAGTGGGGGTGGGATATTGGGGGGTTATCAGGAGTGCGGCAGGCCATGTGTGTACTCAATGGCATATCTGATGGGCTGTCAATACAGTGAAAGCTGGTGTAATGCAAGGGTGCTGAATCCAGCTGAGGGAGGAAGCAAGCTATTTCGTGTAGAGGCAAGTGTATGGCTCTCTATTGTTCTCCGTGTGCCAAGGGCTAATGGGACCAGGCCCTCAACCTCCTTATAGGCTATCTGAGTAAATAAATCTGCAGTCCATGTGAAAACAATGGGCCCGAGGTCCAAGCTGAGCTTCCTGGCAAGGGCTTCTGAGTCCTGGTTGGCTGGATGCCCATGGGGAGTGTGTGTCTAGTAGCCTGATTTCCCTCCTATAGCATTTATCACATGCCTGTAGTCTCCAGGGTCTTGTTCGTACCCCCACAAAACAATGAGTTCTGTGACATAGGGATGAGTCTGTCTTGTCCACTGGTATGCCCCAGAGCCCATTACAAAGTGGGTCATGGTAAGTGCTCAGTAAAATATTTATTCAAGGGATGAATAATGAATAAGTGGAGGTAAAAGCAGTCAGGTCAAGGACTGGCAAGTCACTCAGACTCTAGGATGGTTCTCTTTATATTCCTTTATTAACTATCTGCGGCTTTAGATACAACCAAAGCCAAGTAAAGGCTTTAATATTTTGTTTTTAATTGACAGAGACCAAATTATATTCTGTGTGATAATCTGATGCACATGATAGGAAACGATCAATTCTGGGTAACCAGCATTTCCATCTTCTAGAAAATTCTTCATTTCTTTGTGTTTGGAAATCTTCCTTAACCCTTTTCTTCTTGTTTTTAAAAAAAGGGATATTGAGTTGCCCTGTCTTGCTATAGAACACTAGAACCAATTCTTCCCATCTGCCTGCATTTTGGTACCCACTATCCAACACCCTACTTCATTCCTCCCCCCTTCCGCTTCTCAGCCATTAGTAACCACTATGCTCTTCTTTCCAGGAGACGTACCTATGTAGCTTCCATGCATGAATGAGAGCAATAGCATTTATCCTTCTGCCTTGTTTCACTTAACACAATATCTTCTGGTGCTATCCATTTTGATGCAAATGCCAGTATTTCAGCAGAGCAAAGCCACAGTGAGACAGTGTCACCCCGGACAGCACAGCAATCACAAAAGCAAAATATAACAAATGCAGGCAAGAAAGGCAGAAAAGAGGGGGGCTCTTATACATGGCTGATGGGAATGTAAATTAATATAATCATTTATCGAAACCAGCATGGAGGTTTCTGGAAAAAAACCTAAAACTAAAAATGACCCAACAACCTCTACTGGAGATAGAGCCAAAGGAAATGCAATTATCATAGCAAGAAGGTCCTTGGGCTCCCGTGTTTATTGCCCCACCATCCACAACACCCAAGTTATCAAGGTTCCTATCAACAGATGAAGAGATATGAAAATGTTGGCTATAAACATGGCTATACACACATGTACTAGTTACTTTCCTGTCTCTGTGGCCATAACACTTGACATAAGCAACTTTAAAAAAGAAAGGTTTGACCTCCAGTTGAACCAGCACCATTTGTTGAGAAGGGTATCTTTTTTCCACTGGATGGTTTTAGCTCCTTTGTCAAAGATCAAGTGACCATAGGAGTGTGGATTCATTTCTGGGTCTTCAATTCTGTTCCATTGATCTACATGCCTGTCACTGTACCAATACCATGCAGTTTTTAACACTATTGCTCTGTAGTACAGCTTGAGGTCCGGGATACTGGTTCCCCCAGAGGTTCTTTTACTCTTGAGAATAGTTTTAGCTATCCTGGGTTTTCTGTTATTCCAGATGAATTTTTGAATTGCTCTTTCTAACTCTATGAAGAATTGAAGACATGTTCAATATACTTAGTCATTAGGGAAATGCAAATCAAAACAACCCTGAGATTCCACCTCACACCAGTCAGAATGGCTAAGATCAAAAACACAGGAGACAGCAGTTGTTGGCGAGGATGTGGAGAAAGAGGAACACTCCTCCACTGCTGGTGGGATTGCAAGCTGATACAACCACTCTGGAAAGCAGTCTGGCGGTTCCTCAGAAAACTGGGCATGACACTCCCTGAGGATCCGGCTATACCACTCCTGGGCATATACCCAGAGGCTTTCCCTGCATGCAATAAGGACACATGCTCCACTATGTTCATAGCAGCCTTATTTATAATAGCCAGAAGCTGGAAAGAACCCAGATGTCCCTCAACGGAGGAATGGATTCAGAGGATGTGGTATATTTACACAATGGAATACTACTCTGCAATTAAAAACAATGAATTCACAAAATTCCTAGGCAAATGGTCAGAACTTGAAAATATCACCCTTAGTGAGGTAACCCAATCACAAAAGAACACACATGGTATGCAGTCACTGATAAGGGGATATTAACACAGAATCTCGGAATACCCAAGACACAATTCACATATTAATAGATTTCCAAGAAGATGGAAGGAGAGACCCTGGTCCTGGAAAGACTGGATGTAGGGGAATGCCAGGACAGAGAATCGAGAGGGGGTTGAATGGGGAACAGAGGGAGGGAAGGGGGCTTATGGGACTTTTGGGGAGGGAGGAAATGGGAAAGGGGAAATGATTTGGAATGTAAATAAAAAAACTTAGAAAATAAAAAAAAAGAAAGAAAGGTTTAATTTTCTCACAGTTTTCAAAGAGTCTCAATCTGTCATGGTAGAGAAAGTGTAGGGAACAGTTTGACTCAGGAGTATGTAGTACAAGACTATACAGCCTCCATCGTACACGAGGCTGGAATAGCATGGCTGGAAGAGCTAGAAGAAGTCCTGGTAAGAAACAGATCCTGTGCATGATCTTAGGAAAAAGCCAATAAGATATCTCTTTACTTTTTATACATCTCTGATTGAGTTATTTACCCTCTCTGGGCCTTTTTTCAGTAAGACCTGGTATGCTTACCTCAAGAGAGAGACTTGAAGATCAGACGACATTAAAAACCACAAGCACCACAGAAGTGTAAGGAATTATCTTCATTATTATTAACTAGTTCCTTGTCCTACAAAAGAGGTAAGAACAGCAATCAATCAAGGTGAAAAACTGTCCAATCCCTGAGCACGTAAGGGCGGCAGAGCAGCTGACCCTTTACAGCTTTGTTCCTATGCCAGAACCGGAAGCCGGGAGCAGGGCAGCCTTCCGGGAACAAATGGGCAGTTCTGTCTCTAGTGGATGGGCTCAGCTATCTTTGGTGCATATTTCACTGAAGGCCCTGTTATCAGGATTCCTATGCCATCACAGGAAGGAGCCTGAATATGATGGAAACCTAGGAAACAGAAATCCTAAAGTTCCCAATGGTCGTCCCCATGCCAGCCTTGCTGTACAGCTGTGCCTCTAAAGTCTGAGGGTGGGAGTTGTTCAAGTACACATCCCTGGGTCCCTGTACCCTAGAATCCAGAGTCTAGATCACACACACTGCAGGTTACAGAACAAAAACCTTTTGAATGCTCTCTGGTCACAGGCTCATCACCAGATGAAGGAGAACTTCATTTCAAGGCTACATCCAATTGGAAAGATTAAACAGATGATTTAAATAGGATCAGATCCTTGTTGCTGCCAGAGGCCATTCTGACATATGTGGTCTGGGTTGCCAATGGAAGGCCTGTTGATAGCTGTGATCTGTGATGCCACCAAGGATCAGGTTGATGTCTGTGATCTAAGAAACCATATGGAAGTCCATGATCCGTGCCTCCACCAGCTGCTATGGGCAAGGAAGCTTCTTTTGAAGTGGTATCTGTGACTGCAGACTCATAACGGAGAATGAGAGACATTGAAGGCTTCTGTGACACACCTGGCCTTCCACAAAAGAAACAGTCCACACTGGAAGCTATTCCGAAGCATCCTTAAAAATTGTGATAAGGGTGCTGATGTATATCTTCACAGTTAGTGACTTCTTGTGGAGGTGGGAAGGACAGTTTTCTTTAAGGGGCTGACCTACTGGGAGTTTGACCATGCTCCAGTGAGTATATGGGCAACACAAATTAGATTTGGTGGAGGTTTTTGTTTTTTTCTTTTTGCGGGGGGGAGCATGTGTGAGGATGGGATGGTGGACCTGGGAGGAATAGGAAATGAGTGTGATCCAGGTACATTGTACAGAATTCCCAAGTAATTAGTAAAAATGAATAGGACCTGTATATAAAGAAACTGTACTATGTATATGAGTGACTATGTGAAGGCATGACTATGGTCTATAAATATTGGAACAGACCAACTCCAAGGAGTGGAATCTAAATGTTTTATTCAGGCACCAGACAGCATACATGGGGATGACAGATTGGCATAAGAAAGAACTGGGACCAGATTAAACAAACAAGCAAACAAGCAAAACGAGAACCACCACAACAAAAATCAATCCTGACAGTCTAAAAAGACTATGGAATCATTTTATATGGTGAAGTCTACCAGAATACCCATCCACTCCATGGGAAGGCAAGGCAACCAGTTGAGTTCTCTCTCTCTCTCTCTCTCTCTCTCTCTCTCTCTCTCTCTCTCTCTCTCTCTCTCTCTCTCTCCTCTCTCCCTCTCTCCCCCCCTTCTCTCAGTTCCTCACATACCTAAAGCTTTGATATCTTAAGTGCTAAGAATCATAGAGCTTAAGAGCTTCTTTTAAAGAAAGATATACTTTTATTATTTATTGATGGAGTTGGGGGGACACCTATGGAGACTGGAAGAGGGGATTTGATCTCATGGAGCTAGAATTACAGGTGGCTGTTAGCTTCCTGACCTGGATGCTGGGAACCAAACTCAAGTGCTCATCACCACTGAGCCATCTATCTGTCCACTTCCCCATGAGATTCCTTAATTTCTCTCTCTGTCTCTGTCTCTGTCTCTGTCTCTGTCTCTCTCTCTCTCTCTCTCTCTCTCTGTCTCTGTCTCTGTGTGTGTATGTGTATGTGTGTATGTGTGTGTGTGTTGGTGTGTGTCGGTGTGTGGGTCTGAGTATGTATATGTATGAGGAGGTCAAAGAGGAGTCAGCTCCCCTGGAGCTGGAGTTTCAGGCAATTGTGAGCTGACTTTTGTGGGTGCTGGAAATCGAACTCTGTTCCTTTGCAATAACAATATGCCAATATGCTCTCCTAACCACTGAGCTATCTCTCTGGCCTGCAAAATGTGCTCTTATAAGCAATCCTGGGGCTCATGAAAAGCACTTGGGGCAAGAAGTGACCACTGGTGACATGAGTATTTGAAACTGCCCCAGGCAGCATAGTCTCACTGGACTTTGTGCTGGGAGTGGTATGAGTTCCAAAGACGCTGGCGTTCCTTCAAAATGGCCCTTGTGCCAAGCTCTCTGACCTGCCCCAGCTGCTCAAGTCAAGGTAATATTCTCCTCTTGAAGATGAGGGAAAGTAGACTCCAGGAGTCCAGGTTACCAGGAAATAGAAGTCTGAAATTTGATCTGCCATCCTTGTGTTTTTTTCTCCTCAAGCAGCTTCTGTAGGACCTGTAGTTCTCATTGTGTTGTTTTGTTTTGTATCTCGCCCCTCCCCTTCCAGCCCCATGTAAAGAGTGCCAAGGTGAGCTAAGAACAGCCGACAGGCACAAACCTGCACAGGTTTGTTACCAGGAAGCTCTGGGAGAAGGCTCTGCATTTTCTCAATTCAGACCCCCACTGTTATCTACAAAACCCAGTTTCCAATGCTAAGACTGTTCATGGGGCAGTCGTGGAAGGAGGGGTTATGTGGTGCATCTTTCAAGCTGGTAAGGGCCACTGACCAAGAGCACTTATAATGGCAGCATGCCCCTCCTCTTACAACCCTTCTTCCTTCCTCCTCCTCATCTTCAGTTGGGTCCCTCCCTACCATTGCACCCCACCACCTCAGACATCACAGTATCATCACAGGCACTATAAACACCCCCTTATTGCTGTCACCACCACCGTCACCATCACGTGTATGGAGAATCTTTTTCTGTTATGTGACGAATGTTGTTTATGAGCATTGCACACACTCATCTTCACCCCAAAGAATACTCTGTGCTAGACTGCTTTCCCTTAACATGAAGAAGGTACCAGGTGATGCAATATAAAACTGAAACAACTCGACATGGCGGTGCACACCTCCTGGATCCCAGTCTTGGGGAGCCTGAGACAGGAGGATTGCAAATTCTAGGCCAACCTATGTGACCCTGTCGAAAGAAAGAAAGAAAGAAAGAAAGAAAGAAAGAAAGAAAGAAAGAAAGAAAGAAAGAAAGAAAGAAAGAAAGAAAGAAAGAAAGAAAGAAGCAGAACCATAATTCTGCTCAGCCTTTGAAAATAAACAGCCTCGTGTCACACAATTAAGGGTCCAGAGTCCCTGAAAAACAAAACAAACACAGATGTGAAGGAGGCTCAGCTTCATTCCACACCAGAATAAGAAAAAGAAGGGCCTGGTAGATGCAGGCGTTGTGATTTGGGCATGTAAGTCACTGGGCTTGGCCTGAGACCATGGCTAGTGGGACCACTCTAGACTGTGTCATCTACACAAAACCAGAGCAACTCACACTACTGAAGACCTCAGGCTTGAGACTCCAATGATAGACAAGAGCTCTGAAGCTGTGTAGGAAGCTGGAAGACTTGTTTCTGGAAGCTATAAAACTACTTAAGCAACAACTGTCCTCCGTCCCTAATTACACCCTTGCTGAGGAGGTCTGGAAGGGCTCTAGGGGCCTCCGGGCTTGTAACCAGCTCCACTTAGGTAAGTGCCCTGTGCAAACAAGCCTCTGGGGGCCACAGGCATGTAAACAGCTCTCCAGCTGACACTCAGACACAAGCTAGGGAATAAAACAAGTGCCCGCAGATCCCAGAGTCAGGAGCCAGCATGGCCTTGTGCCAGGGGAAGGGATCCCAGGAAGTTTGCTGATTCATGGGGGAACTGGCCTGGTGAAAGGAGAGAGGCCAGTGGGGAGAATGGGTGTGGGAGCAGCAGTCAGTGGGACTTGGAAAGGGGTGTGACTTCCTCAGGGTAAGGGCTGGGATGGCTTCACTGAAGAAGAGTGTCGCTTACAGAGCAGAGAGTGAAAGGGAAGAATAAAGAGGCAGAACCCCACCCCCCCAACCCCACCCCAACCCCCAACCCCACCCCAACCCATAACCCCCAACCCCCAACCCCACCCCACACCCCACACCCCGCAGTGTTCAGCAGAGCAGCAGCAGCTCAGTCTCCCTCAGGAGCTGGTTGTAAGAGGCAGGGCTTGAACCAGGGATAAACACATGCACAGCCCTTTGTGTTCCTCTACAATTACAGCTGGCCGAGGCTGGTGAGGATCACTCCGTGATTTAAGACCTTTGCCCTGTACCATAAAAATGGCTAAGTGGCAAATGTTATGTTTTATGTATTTTACCACAAACAAACCATGGGAGTGGTTAAAGAGTCTATCTAGGTCAGATTATCCCAATAATAGGGTATCAGTTTAAAGGATTTATTTATTTTTATTTTAGGTGTGCCAGTACCTGCCTGTATACATGTATATGCGCCACATTCATGTTTGGTGCCCATGGAGGTCAGAAGAGGAGTTGGATCCCCCGGAACTGGAGTTATAGATAGTTATAAGCTACCATGTGGGTACTGGAAATTGAACCTGGGTCCTCTGCAAGAACAGTCAGTGCTCTAAACTACTAAGCCGTCTCTCCAGCCTCTAGAGTATGTTTTTAATCCATAAAAAATTAAAATAAGAACAAATTGAAAGTTCAGTTTTACTAGGAGTATTCCTAACACATACATTTGGGGATGAATGAGTGCTCTGGTTGCTTTTGATTCGGGGTTGTTTTCTGTTTGCAGGCGGCTTGTCAGTTCCCTTGGCAGCGCTGGGGATTGACTCCAGGGCATTGGGCCGAGAGGCAGGCACTCCACCTCTGAGCTGCAGCCCAAACCCTGAATTTAGGGATTAGGTTTTTAAAATATGGACTATGGGGGCACATAGCCAGACCGTAGCACTTTCTAAGCGCAGCCTCCACGGAAGCTTCTTGCATGGGCGAGGCAGTCTTCCTGGCCGGCTTTTATCTTCTGTCCTTGCAGGTTTACACCCTTATGGGAAAACAACAACCAACAGGGCTCTTCTGCGTCAGCTAAGAAAACCGCAGTTGATGCTGCAGTGACTGGTGGGGGCGAGACCCTTCTAAAGCATCCACGAGTTCCACTCACCTCCTTACCCTGTTTTCTAAAGGGAGTGTGTATTAGTTTTCTTTAAAAAAATTTTTTCCAGTGATCTGTTGTTTTATGCAAAACTGGATATCATGGTGTTGACCATAAAGGGAGTTCCCAAACTACAAAACCCATCTTCTACTGACTTCATCATGACTGCAACTGTGTTCCTGAAAGAAAATAAAACCCCAGTAATCACAGATGAGGCTTTATACCACAAGAGTTCAGTCCTGTGACAAATGGTCACTGCAGTTCTGACAAGATTCTACCTGCCTAGAATCAAATGACAGGCAGGGAGAAAATGAAACCCTGCAAAGGGCACAGGGTTTGGACCCAGCTCTGTGACTTGAAAGCCTTAGTGTAATGCTAAGGTAAACTAGTTGACCTCTGACCTTCAGTTTCCCTACTGACAAGAAGACATTAATCATGCCTGTTGGGAAGGGATACTGTTGCAGCTTATGTGTGACTTTGTTGTAAAGTGCTTGGCACATAGTAGGGTCCTTCTGATGGTGACTGCTATGACCTACTAGCTTTCTTCTGTTTGCAGAGAAGAATTAAAGAGCCTGCTGTGTGCCCTTTGTTCCCTATGGGCCCTCTCCATTACCAATAATGGCTGCCATGCGGCAGAATGCAGCCAGAGACTGACAATCTTGCGCTTTATGACTTTGCCAGTAACCCTCCCAATCAGCTCTGCCCGACCCTCCCTGTTCAGTTAAAACAAACCCAAAGGCTTGACTTTCCATCTAACCTATCTTCATACCAGAGATACCACAGGAGAGCATTCTGTTTTTGGAAGCCTGGACTCACTTGTCCCAGGCTTGCCACCAAGTCCCCGCATATGATCTTGAACTCCTGATCTTCCTGTTCTCACCTGCTGGGTACTGATTCTAGGCGTGTGTCCACACACAGTGCCACAGTGTGGGGATCAAACCTACAGTCTCGGGCAAGAATCTCCCCAACTGAACTCCATTCCCTAGCCCTGACGACTCTCTTCTGCTAATCGCTTCTCCACTCCTGGGTTATGGGGGTTTTTTATCCACCTTGAATTCAAAGTCACTCTGTAGCAACGAAGACCACAACGTGCCCAGTTATATTTGAATCTCAGATAAAAAGGCAACATTTTGGTACGTATTGTCTACATAATATTCAGAGTGTAAATACATTCAAAAGAACTCGTGGTCTGGTGCTTATGGGCATTCTTCCTGGAACCCTCAGGCGTTCTCTGTTCCATCAGGGGCAAGGCTGGGCATACCAGGTGCTGCTGGCTTTTTCACTCACAAAGCTTTCTTCTCCACATTCGGTGCCCAAGCACACTGTCCAGTTCGGAGGCAGAGAGTATTCACAGGGCGGGTGGGTTTCAAACAGCCACGTGTGCGTTTTCTTTGAAAACTGGAAATCCATGCATTTATTTCTGCTGAGGTCTGTTAATATTTCATCCACCGTTCAATCAAATCTCCCAGTTCCATCCTATTGCAGCTGGCGAGTGTTTGAAGCGTCTGCTTTTGAAGCACATGTTTAACTTAATTGGCTGCTTAGCCCATCGTTTGCAGATACTTGTCACCTCGATGAGGGTGACAAAGGAACATTCTACAGAACTAGCCCACTGGTCACCTCTGGCTTGTAGAGGCTCCACGGCTTATTGTCTTAATATTGCTAATGTCAATTAAATGCCACCCTTCCTCCACACTAAAAGATGTTAATCTGATGAGTGGGGGGAAAAACAGCAGAAACACTGGAGATGGAAAGCAGGGGGTACTAGAGGGCAGGAAATTAGGGCAGTCTGCAGCCAAGTGCAGAGGTTGGACTTGAATCCACCGATAGTGGAGCAGATGTGTGGATTTCCTGCGTGGCCAGCATATTGGTATTGCATTACCCAGATGCCTCTCAAGCAGTACCTGTGGGAAGGTGTTGCCTCTCAAGCAGGGAGGGATTTCCTCTACTGTTTAAGGCTGTTTAGTTCTGGACCCTGGAACAAGGAACTGAGGGGCATATTTCACACATCAAAGCAGACCTGGCCTCTGGGTCGCAGCCCCCCCCACATCCCCCCATCCCTCAGTCCCTACCTGGCATATCCTGCCTCCAACCTTGAACTTTCCAGCCCAGGAGCTGGTCAGCCCTTACCCTAGAGGCTCCTCCCTATATCATCCACCTCTCTTCTCTCTCTCTCTCTCTCTCTCTCTCTCTCTCTCTCTCTCTCTCTCTCTCTCTCCCCCTCCCTCCCTCTCTCCCTCTCCCTCTCCTTCTCTCTCTCTCTCCCTCCCTCTCCATTCCCCTCTCCCTCCATCTCTTCTCTTCTCTTCTCTTCTCTTCTCTTCTCTTCTCTTCTCTTCTCTTCTCTTCTCTTCTCTTCTCTTCTCTTCTCTTTCCTCTCCAAATAACATCAGAAGAACAAACACCAACTGAAGTGACACTTGCTCTCAGTGGCTCTCCCACTGGGGCTTGTAAGCCTGCCGAGCTCTTGGCAAGGTGCTTAAAAACCCAGAAAGCCAGGTGTCCATCTCCCGAGATCAATACACCAGCTTTCAGCTCTGCTGGCCTACTCATGTCTGTACGCTGACAGACGGATGACATTGGCTGTACGCTGACAGACGGATGACATTGGCTGGAACCGACAGTCCCCAGTCCGAATGGCAGGGCCTGTTCCATTTGATGGAATGGGGATTTGATTTGATTTTTTCTGATTTCTCCAGGCTCCGTCAGATGCAGCCTGACTTTATAGTTATATCTCTCTTCCAGTCAGGATATAAAATGTCTCGTTATGGACTGATATACTGAACACTTGTCCCCCAGCTAGGGGTGCTTTTTGTGGGGCTCCTTTGGGAGGTAGGATCTGGTTGGCCACCAAGGCAGCCTTTGAAGGTTTTCAACCCATCAATAGCTCTGGCACTTCCTGTTTTCCTGGGTCACTGCCGTCACGATGCGGCTGCTCTTGCCTGCCATGATGGGTTGTGTCTAATGTCCTTTTCAAAGACAACAATATTTCATGGTGTGTGGGTATGTGTCTGTTCATTCATGTGTCAATGGCCTGAAGGTGGCTAATGTAAATAACATCAGCGTGGGCACAGGTGTACAGATAGAGGATGGGGTTCGAAAAGCACCCCTTTCCGAGAGCCTTGGGATATAATGGCATTTGGTGTGGGGAGCTACAACTGTTTAGCCATGTTCTGTATGAGGTGATGGTTCCTTCTGTCCCTTTCTTGTCAAGGACAACTGAGTCCCTTTGGGCTGGTACAAAAAGACTTTAAGGGACCTAGAGTTACAAGGAAGGGAGGAGCCAGCCACGTGAGCAAGACATCAACTACCTTTTATTACAGTTCCCTGACAGATGGTGAGATCCTGGGAAAAAGGAGTCATGCCAACTCCCCAAGACGAGATAGGCAGAGACATCTGAACATCATAGGAACCTTTAAAAAGTGATGTGTGCCCCTGTAATGGTTTCTCTTCACAGTCGGTGTGATGGAGTTTAGAGTCAAAACTAGAGAACATGGCTGAGTGTGTCTTTGAGGGTGCTTCCAGAGAGGGTTAACTGAAGGATTACGGATGGCACCTTCTCATGGGCTGGCGTTTCAGTCTAAATAAAGGGGGCCGAAGAGCGGTGAGCACCAACGTTTACCTTTCTCTGCTTCTCAACTACAGATACAAGACGACACTCCTGCCACGGTGCCTTCCCCACTGTGACAGACTGTATTCTTCAAATGCAGAAAAATGCTTCCTTCTTTAAGATGCTGTGTTTTTAAAGGTATCTTGTCCCAGAAATGGGAAAAGTAATGAATGCAGGCCCTAACAAGTGAAACAACAGGGTTGCCCTGGAGTGAGATCCAGGAGAGTGTTGACCTAAAGTTTGCCTTCCAACATTTCCAAGTGGTAGGGTTTGGGTTTTTTTGTTTGTTTGTTTGTTTTATTGGATTTGTTTAATTATGCATATTTGTTGTATTTTAAAATTATAAAACCATCCAGGTGTGGTAGCACATGCCTTTAATCCCAGCACTTGGGATAGTCACTTGCATAATCAGGGATATGCACTTGCATAATCAAGCAGATCTCTATGAGTTCAAGGCCAGTTTAGTCTACATAAGGAATTCCAGGACAGCCAGGGCTGTATAATGAGATTCTGTCTCAAAAAAATAAAACAAACAAGCAAACAAATAAAAAAATTAGAAGCCATACTTTATGTATAGCCGTACACTTTACTGACTAACACCATAATAGAAGAGTTTGATACAGTTTTAAACAGAAGAAAAAAGGGTAGGGGAATATTGGAGTTACAAAACTCCAACCTCAAAACAAACAAACAAACTAACAATCACCTTTCTTAAGTAGGTCAATGGGACAAATGGACCCAGTGACCAGTAGTATCTAATTTCTTTTACACTAATGGCCTATGGCAGTGGTTCTCAAGCTTCCTAATGCTGCGACCCTTTAATATAGTTCTTCATGTTGTAGTGACTCCCAAACGTAAAATTATTTCACTGCTACATTATTATTGTAATTTTGCTACTGTTATAAATTTAATGTAAATATTTGATATGTAGGATATATAATTTGTGACAACCCCCCCCATGGGGGTCACAACCCACAGGTTGAGAACTGCTGGTCTGTGACATTAGGAGTTGGCTTTCTTTTAAATTCATTGTCCATCAGAGATGCTTGTTTGAAGGAGGAAGCTGTGACGGCTATTCTCAGTTGTCAAGTTGACTGTATCTGGCATGAACTACAATCCAGAAATGGAGGGCACACTTGTGATCCAGACCTTGAGGCAGGAAGACACAAGTTTTTGATCCAGATCTTGAGGTGGAATGACACAGGCTTTTGATCCAGATAGACACTCGCCTATCTAATCCAGGCCTTGAGGCACACCTTTACTCTGGGCCATACTTACTGCTGGAGGCCTACATAAGGGAAATGGAAGAAGGAAGAGTTGTTTGTTCTTCACCTGCTTATATTCACTTTGCAGCACGTCCGTTGGAGCCACTTCTTCAGGATCCCAGCTTACACAGAAGACCAGCTGAGACACCCAGCCTCGTGGGACTGAGCAAGTACTAGGTTCTTGGACTTTCCATTCTCAGCTGCCCATTGTTGGGTTAGTTGGATGCAGCCTGCGAGGCCTGCTGGGGATGCAGGGCCGTGTACTCTCCATAGGCCGCTGGTGCTCAGATCATGGGACGTCCTTAATGTTCTCAGGGACATGCAGAGTGACGACCTCCCCCCGTTATCCTATTGTTGGGCTGTATGTAAGAGGGATAAGGTGACAGAACATTGGCACTCCACTGGGCCTTCCCAGCTGCATCATCCTATGCCATCAGCTCCGGTGCCCCACAGCCGGGAGAGCCACAGATGACAGACAGCTGTGAGACATCTGTTGTGGAAACAGTATCAGCTGGCATCTCACAAGCCTTCTGGGATGTTTGCCTTAAAGTTCCATGAGGTTGAGGGTTGGGTGTGAAGGGGCCTAATTATAGTTTGTGCTATAAATAAGTCATCTTGGGCAGCTGCTGTCCGACTGACTCTTTGAACGTGAACATAATGGTTGAGAGGGTTAGGTGATCTTCTGGAAAGGTTAAGTCCTCTTTCTTTACTCTGGCCCTGAGTTTTGCTGGCACTTTCTCTCACTCCTGTGGCATGAGGAAGTCTCCAGTGGCACACACCTACCTGCCTGCCCCGCCCCATGCACATCTTATCCTTCAAGTGGTTAATATTATCACTCTTACCAGAACTGTCCCAACTCAGAGCGGCCTGCTGAAAGCCTTTTGACACCTGGCTCCTTGGGTGGAGGCAGTTTGGAAAGACAGGAGGGAGCCCCAACCTGCTATGGAAGGCTCAGGGACCCTCACCTTCCCAGAGTGGTCTGGGGCACTGGCAATGCCACAGATATTTAAGAGTGACATTTTGCAACAGTGCATGAAGAACTTCCCTCCCTTCCCCTCCCTTCCCTCCCCTTCCCTTCCCTTCCCTTCCCTCCCCTCCCCTTCCCTTCCCTCCCCTCCCCTCCCCTTCCCTTCCCTCCCCTCCCCTTCCCTTCCCTTCCCTCCCCTCCCCTTCCCTTCCCTTCCCTCCCCTCCCCTTCCCTCCCCTCCCCCTTCCCTTCCCTCCCCTCCCCTTCCCTCCCCTCCCCTTCCCTCCCCTTCCCTCCCCTCCCCTCCCCCCTCTCTTCCATACAGAGTGAGTACCTGTACAGGGAGTGTCTGTACATGAACTCCCCAGCCTTGGGTCTTGGCTTAAGCCTCTTGCTCTGCCTGTGATCTGGAGCTTTGGTCCAAGCCTGCTAGTTCCATTGCTGACTATTACAGTCTTACTTTCTGGAATTTTCTTTAGTTTTTATGCCTAAACTACTTTTGTTCATTCTCATGTCCATCTTGAGATCCAGAGATACAAGGCCAGAACCTAGACTTGGCCCTGAACATGCAGGGACACTAACCATCCACACATGGCTACTTGTGTACTTGTTGTCTGGCCCTCTCTCCCCCTCTGGGGTTCCACTGAACTCTGGGTACAGACCAGGCCTGAACCAAGAAAGCTACCACACAGGGTAAGGGCAAAGACATGAACACAAGGTTCACTTTGTCCCTGGCTAGCAACTATCCTTGAGATGTCTGGACCAGAGGTCAGCAGGATAAAGCCTTATCATGAAGCCATGTGGAGTGGCAGGGATCTGCAGAGAGAGTCTATCTGAGAGAAAGGATGTCCTATTAGCTTGGAAGCACTTCCAGGGGCTTCCTGCCTATGGTATCTGCTCAGACTGACACCTTTCTCCAAACCTCCTTGGAGAAAACAGCTTATCTACCTTTTCTCCCATCCTCCCCTGCCTCTTCCTAACCCCACTGAGGCTGGATCTAGGTCTATCTCAAGGCAATGTGAAGAGATTAACCCTTTGAGTTCCCACTGGCTATTGTCATTGGCAGTAAGGGCTTCCTGGGCAGTATTTACTCCTCCATCACTGGCTGCAGTCTCAAGTAAAGCCATGCAAACAGGAGGTTCCAGGTCTTTCCCAGAGTGCTGCCTGGAGCAGGGGATTTCATTCTCCATTTGCTTGGGCTCACCTGTAAGGCGGGGGCTGTTTCAGAGCAGGACAGATGGAGTAAATGAAGCGATGATTAAACCCTGAACCAAGGGATGCTAGGCCACTGAAGCCATCGCTTCCATAAGGGTCTGCTCATCTCTGTGCATCTCTGATGGGATGGGAACCAGAAGCAGGAGCTCCATTTCCCCTCCACTCCTCCTCTCACTACTTCTCTGACTAGGGTCCCAGGGTAGCCAGGAAGGGAGGAATGGTGGCAGTCTGTCCTTTAGGGCCTAGGAAGCCATGATGGCTTGCAGAAAGCCAGCCTCAGGCCCTGTCCAGACCTGCCTCTGGACAGCTCACCTGCCTCTGACTCAGATGACCTTTCCCTCTGACCCTTTTCATCTGTAAAATTCCTGCCCCACAGGGGAGCTAATACCTGTAAGAGGCTGACGCAGGGCTGGTTGGCACAAAGCAAGTACAGACACTGCTTATTATAATAATAATAGTTAATTGTTGTTTCAGTGAGCCAGAGGTCTTAAGAGATGAGCACAATCCACCCTCGAAAAGGAAAGAAAGATTGAAAAAAAAATCTTTAAAGTGCCTAGGCTTGTGGTCCATGTGTGTAATTTCAGCACTTAAGAGGCAGAGGCAGGATCAGGTGGAGTCCAGGGCCAGCTGTAGCTGTACGGTGAGTTTGAGACCAACTTGGGCTATATGAAACCCCATCTCTCACATACACAAAAGAATTACTTTGGAAGTGTGATGTGCTTGTGTGTGTGTGTATGTGTGTGTGTGTGTGTGTGTATGTGTGTGTGTATGTGGTATGTATATGTGAGCTTGTGTGATATGTTGTGTGTATATGTGTATGTATGATGTGTTGATGTGTGTGTCTGTGGTGTGTGTGTATGTGAGATGTGCGTACGATGTATGTGGTGTGCATTGTGTGGTCTGTATGTGTATGTAGTGTGTATAAGTGTAGTATGTGTGTGATATGTTTGTGGTGTGTGTGTGGTGTGTCTGAGTGATGTGTTGGCATGATGTGTTTATATGTGTGTGTGCAGTGTATATGTATGGTCTGTATGTGTGTGGTATGTTATGTGTATTATTGTGTATGTGGTATGTGTGTGCATGTGTATGTGTGGTTCATATGTATGGTCTGTATGGTGTCATATATTGTATGTGTATTGCATGTATGGTATATGTGTGTGTATGTATGTGTGTGTGTATGTGTGTGCAAGTGTGTGAAGGTCAGAGGCAGATGTTGGGTGTCAGGTATATTCCTGATTACTTTTCACCCTATTTTTTTTGAGACAAGGTCTCTCTCTCTCTCTCTCTCTTAACCTGGAGATCACCGGTTTGACTAGGCCACTTGGGCCAGTAAGTCTTAGGGATCCTCCTGCCTCCACCTTTCCAGTGCTGGATAGCAACCGATGGCTATCACACCTGGCTCCTCACTCCCCACACATGTGTACTAGGGTCACTCGGTTCCTCCCCCACACATGTGTCCTGGGGTCACTCAGTTCCTCCCCCACACATGTGTCCTGGGGTCACTCAGTTCCTCCCCACACATGTGTCCTGGGGTCACTCGGTTCCTCCCCCACACATGTGTCCTGGGGTCACTCAGTTCCTCCCCACACATGTGTCCTGGGGTCACTCAGTTCCTCCCCACACATGTGTCCTGGGGTCACTCAGTTCCTCCCCACACATGTGTCCTGGGGTCACTCAGTTCCTCCCCACACATGTGTCCTGGGGTCACTCAGTTCCTCCCCACACATGTGTCCTGGGGTCACTCGGTTCCTCCCCACACATGTGTCCTGGGGTCACTCAGTTCCTCGTGTTTATGAAAGCACTTGGCTAATGAGTCGCCTCCCCAGCTCCAGCATCAGTTTCTTCATGTGTGGTCCTGCATTCTAGACTTCTTATTTCTCTGAGATATGTCAGTAAGCCCTCCTTGTAATCCTTGTATTTTTATGGAAAAAAGTTCACAAGTGTTTAAGTTTCTATATTCCCTATCCCTGCCACACTTTTGGGACAGGGCTTTACTGTGTACCTCAGGCTAGCTTCAGACTCATGGTCCTCTTGCCTCAGCCTCTGGAACACTGGAATAGGCACACATAAATTTTTATTTAATTTAATAACATTTAAGTTTATGATCTGTAATAATAAACTTAATAACATTTCAATTTCTTACTCATATAAAGATGAGCAAACCAGGGCTCGTTGAGGTAGAGGCTGCTTGTCCCTGGCTTTCCATTCTGCTTCACAGGGAGCCAGGCCTCAGCAAAGCTCCACCCTTCCTATACCTTGTTGCCATAGTGCCTCACAGCTGCTCCTTCCAACATCCCTGGGGCCTCTGCCACACTCCCCTGACCCAGTGCCACCCAGGGCTAGTGAGATCATGTCTTCCAAAGGCGTCACCTTGGTTCCACTTTGTAGTTAGAGACTGAGACTATCATTTCAGGAACCTCAAAGTGACAAGTCCCAGACACCAAGATGGTGAAAAATCACCAGGTCTCATTGGGATCTTAATTGCATTAAGTCACCAGGCAGCCATGCTGGGCCCAGCTACGCCTCTGGACAGGCCTCCTGATGCCAACACCAATGTCACTGCTTGATCTTTTGTTCCCCTCTCTGTCTCTGTTTTGTCTCTCTGTCTCTGCCCCCCACCTCCAATTCTTAGGTAGGACAACAGAAACCCTCAAATGGACAAGATCCTCATAGAATGTGGACCCATCACAGGAAAGCTCAGAACAGAATAATTTTCCCACAGGCTGAGTGAGCCTCCTGCCTCGTTCCAGGGCTGTTAGTGAAGCAACAGAACGCAAAATCTCAGGATGCATTGACAATGCAGGAAGACCAGGGCTGGGCCTGATTTCAGCTGGGAGAATGGAGCCATGAGCACGGGAAGAACGCAGTTCTTGGGTCCAGCTTGCTGAGAGTATGTGTAACCCATCCCAGGGCCTCCAGAGAGAAGCTGTAGGGCAGAGGGGCATAGGTATGTATGCAGTGGGCCAGGAGGGGTTCTCCTGCAGAGCGTGTCTCGGCTAAGAATTTCCCACTGTCCAGCTGTTCACATGCCCCTAGGCAGCATGTTCTAGAGCATCCCTCCCGTGCTGGTTCTGAGTTCTCACAGCACGCTGCGGTCAGCGCCTGCAGGCCCTGGGCCCATTCACTCCTATGGAGTAGTCAGCATTGCTGCACTCTTCCACCGGCTCCTGATGCTTCTTTAGATTGAGGACTGCATCCTTATCACCTCTGGCCTTTCAACCAGCCAGTCAACGTGTGAATCGATGAATCCCTCATGAACGTGAAGTGGCCAACGCAGAGACACTAGACTGTGGCAGGTAGGGAGCAAGTGCCTGTGCTGATCAAGATGTGAGGACCGTTTCTCTTTCTCAGAACATTTTGTTGATGCTGTTGTTTTTCATTGCTATTATTGTTCCGCAGGGTGTCATGTACCTCAGGCCTCAAACTTACTATGTAGCCAAAGATGACCTTCAGCTTCTGAACACTGGGTCCCTCTACCTCCCAAGTGTTGGGATTATAGATATGTGCCACCATGTTCAGATTTAAGTGGGATGGGAGCTCAAATACAGGACTCTATAAATGCCAGCCAAGCAATTTAACAACTAAGCCACATTCCCAGCCCCCTAGGCAACTTTTAGTTTGGGGAGTTGCTTGTGCATAGGCAACTTAGACCCCAAACGATTAACCATTCTTACCAAAGATCAATGGGTACCCCATTGTCTTTCTAGGAGAGCCAAGTAGATCGATGTATCGTGGAACAGGCTGGAGCTTTATGCACCCCTCCACCTGGTGTGAGGTGCTGATGCAGGGTTATCTTTGAATGCTACCCCCAATCTAGAAGGATACAATTTTCTTAGAGAGAACAAACAAGATATCAAAATATCTCTCTAGACACATCTTTCCCTATAGCTTGTCTCCTGCTCTCAGTAGAGCAATGAGAAACCATAACCCTGAACAGATCTCTGTACTGGGATCTTCCCTTTCTTTCCCAATGATTCAGAGAATATAGAATGAAACACATGCTTAGCCTCAACTCCACAATACTGAGTATCAGCCTTCACAGTCAGATAGTCTACAAACACAAACTCTCACTTAGGATTTATTCAGCATATACACCTTATTGAAAGAAAAATTCAGAACTGAGAGCATGGCTCAGCTGGAAAAATGCTTGCTACTCAAGCAAGAGGGCTAGAGTTCTATTCCTAGCATCTACATAGAAAACTAGGTGAGACAGCATGAACCTCTAATCCCAGTGCTGGGGAGAGGAGGACACGGGTATCCCAGGGGTTCACTGGCTAGCCAGGCCAGCTCAATTGGTGAGTTACAGGTTCAGTGAGGTATCTCTGTCTCAAAACTATAAAGTAGTTGAGGAATACATCTGTAGTACTCTGAATGGGAAAGGCCCCCATAAACTCATATGTTTGAATACTTGGTTCCCAATTGGTGGAACTGTTTGGGAAGAATTAATGGGTGTGGTCTTGCTGGAGGAGGTGTGTCATGGGGGTGGGCTTTGATATTTCAAAATCCCATGCCATTTCCAGTTAGCGCTCTGCTCTCTCTGCTTTGTGCTTATGGATATAGATGTGAACTTTCAGCTGCTGTCTCCTGTGGCATGCCTGTTGGCCTGCTGCCTACCAGACTCTAACCTTCTGAAACTGTAAGCCCAAATAAATTTTCTTCTACAAGTTGTCATGGTCACAGTGTCTTGTCACAGCAATAGAAGAATAGCTAAGACAATATTCAGTGTTGACCACTGGCCTCCAAACACACATGATACACACACGTGAGTGCATACCTGCACACGCAGAGAGAGGGAATTTCAGAGCATTCTGTGTCACAAGTACACAGTGGTGGGTTTTCTTGGTGTTTGCTCTCAGTCTCTGATGAGCTGAAGGTCTGTAGCTAGGAATTGCCTCCCCAGACTCATCCTCAATACTTGAGTCTGGTGATATGACATGTTAACAGAGGTGTGGGTGTTCCCGTGCTCCTCAGGCTTTACAGGAACCCTTGTGATACAGAAGTCTCAAAGATATTTTTAGCCATTTCTCCCCAAAGGTCAGCAGGCAGAGCTAGCCATTAGTGGTGGTCACAGAATGAGGCGGGGGCTCAGTGAAGATTTGAAATACAGTCATCCTGCATATTAAGGAGTCCTGAGATGGGGATTCCAGAGAGGGACCTGCTGAGAACTAGTGAGAAAAGATGCGCAAGATGCAGAATCTAATGCCTGGGAAGAGATGAGTGACATTCCATACACAGACGTGCCCTCCTGTCCTGGCTTATGCTGGCCAGGAAGTCACTGTCCCCCAACCTTCCCCAGGAACATCTGAAATCCCTTTAAGAAACATATAGTTTAAAATGCATATGCTGCTTGCAAAGATGGCCTTCTGGTGATGCTAATGTGATACTTATAAGTGTACAAAAGTTTTTCGTAGCACAAAGTTACTCGTGCTAACTTAACTCACAGTGAATGTTCACAGCAATCCATGTAGAACACTGTACTGGCTGGTCTCGTACGTCAATTTGACACAAGCTAGAGTTATCAGGGAGAAAGGAGCCTCAGTTGAGGAAATCCTCCCCACCTCCCACCCCCGCCATCATGAGATCCACCTATAAAGGCATTTTCTCAATTAGTGATCAATAGGGTCCATACCTTTGTGGATAGTGTCATCCCTGGGCTGGTAGTCTAAGGTTCTATAAGAAAGCAGGCTGAGCAAGCCATGTGAAGCAAACCAGTACACTCCTCCATGGCCTCGCATCAGCTCCTGCCTCCAGGTTCCAGCCCTCTCGTGTTCCTGTCCTGACTTCCTCCAGTGATGGACTATGATCTGGAAGTGTAAGCTGAACAAACCCATTCCTCACCAGCTTGCTTTTTGGTCATGGTGTTTTTGTTGCAGAAATAGAAACCCTAACTAGGATAAGCTGGTACCAGAGTAATGGAGTATTGCTGTGACAAACATGGCCATGTACTGGGGGAGGATTGTGGAAAAACTGTTGGAACCTCGGGCTAGAAAAAACATTGCTAAATGTTTACAACAACTCGTGTAGTATGCCCTGTTCATATTTTGGTTTATATAAAAAGAGAATGAAGATCCAGAGTGTTTTCTACTTCATTCAGAGTATACACATACACACACACACACACACACACACACACACACTCACACACGACATACATGGCCATTTCAGTTTTAGACCCTGGGTGTCTCAAGGGGACATGCATACATGGTAGCAAATGTGAAGAAGTATAAGGAACATCCCAGTTGCCAAGTGGTGAATCCATTTTAGCTTATAACTAGCCACAGGAAACACTTCTGGTCCTTAAAGCCCTTTGTTAAGACTGCTGTCTAGCTTGCCCGGAGCTATGGAATGTTTTCTCTCCAGCTGAGCAATAATGAAAGATGGTGAACTCAGGCCGACGTGGTGCTCCCTCACGAGCCCTTCGTGGCCGTGGTGTTTACACAGGATGAGATCAGAGGCTCTGCTACTGGCCCGGTGGACAGAGAGTCCAGCAGAGCACCGCAGGGTCTGTGGCATTGGCTGCGGAGCCTGGTGGTGGGAATGTGGTCCATTTAGCTCAGGCGAGGGAGATGGCTCGGATTTCCTGCCTCAGTGGCTAAGAGCAGCTCTGTGTTCCAGTGCCATGTGTTCTCAAAAGGGAAGAAAGGAGAATACACGCAGTTATGTGCAGGCTCATTTCCCTCCCTTCATCCGCTCAGTCCACACACATCTGTGAAGCCTTAAGTAAAATGTTGGCGTGTCTCAGATCTTGTCTTTGAAGAGAACAAGTCTAGATAGGAGAGAAAGAAATGTCCACAACTGGACTGTGGGTCTGAGGGCTAAGAGCCACAGAGAAGGACTAGGTGAGGTATAGCAGAAGTTGGAAAGACACAGGTTGCCTTGAAGGTAGGGTATTCACAAAGGCTCCCTGGAGGAAGGGCTGTCTGAGACATCTGGGTATGTAAAACAACTGCATAAACCATAGCACACGGCTTGAGGAATCCTCACAAATCAAAGTAAACCTGGGTAGCCAACAACCAGGGCAGGAATTGAGACTCACCAGGCATGATGATGGCGCATGCCTTTAACCATCCCAGCATTTGGGATGTAGTGTAGATAGATCCCAATGCATTCACGACCAGCCTGGGCTACATAGTGAGACCCTTTCTCAAAGAAGAGGAAATGTGAGTCCTAGACACCAAATTCCTGCCCACTCCCAGTCAGTAGTTCCCAGTTTCACTGGTCTTAGGATTTTTGTTTGTTTATTTTTGTTTAAAGTCACCTTGACACAAGCTGGAATTATCTGGAGAGAGAAACCTCAATTAAGAAGATACTTCGGTGGATTGCCTCTAGGCAAGTCTATGGGAGCATTTTTTTTAATTGCTAATTGATAGAAGGGGACCCAGACCACAGGGTTATGCCACCCCTGGGCAGGTGGTCATTAGTGGTACACACAAGCAAAGCTGTACAAGCCTCGGGGATCAAGTCAGAAAGCAGCATTCCTCCATGGCTTCTACTTCACTTCCTGCCTCCAGGTCCCTTCTCTGGCTTCCTTCTTTCCCATCATAAAAGACTGTAAGCTATAAGGGGAAAGAAACTCTTTCCTCCTCAAGTCGCTAACTGGTTATGGTGTTTATCACTGTAATAAAACCCCAACTAAGGCACCCACCAAGATATAATCACTCTCCTGACTCTTAAAGCATTAGTTTTACCTTTTTTGAACTCACATAGACAGAAATCATTGCACATGAATTTCTTTCTTTTTTTAATTTGTATTTTATTTTATTTATATGAGTACGCTGTAGCCGTCTTCAGACATACTAGAAGAGAGCATTAGATCACATTACAGATGGTTGTGAGCCACCATGTGGGTGCTGGGAATTGAACTCAGGACCTCTGGAAGAATGGTCAGTGCCCTTAACTCTGAGCCACCTCTCCAGCCCTGCATAGGTAGTTCTTAGTGGCTGAGATGGAGCTGGAAGGAGTCCACCAAAGGGTGTGGCAGACGAGGCAGAGCACCTTAACAGAGATAGAATCGAGCACATGGGTGACAGCTGTCAGCACTGATAGAGGGTAGCACGAAAGGTAGAGAGAGAGGCATGAGAAGATGGAGAGAAGGAGGTGGGAGGCAGGCGGAAGAGAGCCTTCCACATGGGGTAGAGGAGCTGGCCTGCCGACTGGAAACCCGGAAATCCAATCTGGCTGGGTACCAGTCACTTATTTATTTGTTATTACTTACTTGTGTCTTTGCTGTGGCCAGGTGCTTGAAAAAAAGCAACTTAATGGGGGAAGGATTTGTTTTGGGTGGTGATTTAAGAGGAGAAACACTTGGGGTTGGCAGGAGGGCGTGGCAGCAAGACTAGGAGGTGGCTGGTCACATTGTATCTGCAGTCAGGAAGCAGGGAGAAATGAATGTTGGTGTCTGTGCCTTCTCCTGTTTGCCTTTTTATCCGTTTGGTCCAGGACCCTAGTCCATGGAATGTTATTGCCATTCCAAACTCCTGCAATGACTCATCTCTGTAGGTGTCTCCTAGGTAATTCCAAATCATGTTGACAATGGTTAATCATTGGTCGGTCACCTTAAGATCTTAGCACCCACATCAGAGATTCCAGTTTCAGACATCCTTAGAGTCCTTTCAGACTCTAATAGTAAACTCAGTTTAAGGCCAGTTCCTGGGGCCATAGGGAGCCGTGAGGGCTTTCAGCAAGAGTGATGACTCTTATTGACTGTCAGCTTGACAGGATCTTAGGAGACAATTATCTGAGCATGTCTATGACAGAGTTCTAGATTAGAGTATCTTAGATGAGACAACACATCCTAACTACGGGTAGCTTCCTGGGATGGCCTGAGGCCCAGACTAAATAAAAAGGAGAAAGTGACCTGATTTGAGCTCATCCCTCTGCTCCCTGATTTGAGGTTACATTGTAGATACAATGTTACCAGCTACCTAAAGCTCTTGCTGCCAGGCTTTCCCTACCATGGCCGACTGTGTATCCTAAAACTGCAAACCAAAATAATCCCATCCTTCCTTAAGGTGTTTTTGTCAGGCATTTTGTCACAGCAACAAGAGAAGTAATTAATACTACATGGCGGTGGCCGAGTTTGGGAGATTATGTTGATCTTATCTGTATCCACAATGCTGACAGAGAGGGATTTTTAATTAGGATGTTGTGGTGGTGTCCAGAGATGCCCTGGCCTGATGCAGAAAGGAGACCCTCAGAGGGGGCTTAGGAAATAAATTAGCTAGATGTGCTGGTTACTCATCAGATATGGATAATGAGAATGTAGAATGACTCGAGGAAGATCCCTGGGCTTCTGGCTTGAGGGAACTTCATCAAGATGAGCAAACTTTGTAGGCAGGAAAAGCAAGATCAGATTTTTGTCTGATTCACTTATCTATAATGACACCATGCAGGCATCTCTACATATCTTTATACGAACATTTAAGCATTCAGCAAGCATTTTTTGAAGCGCTGCCTATATATCTGACCCTGTTCCAAGCATCAAAACTAAGGGAGAACAAAATATGGAAAATTCACTGTTTCCTAAAAATATTGACCTTTTGGCTCCTTCCAGTTCAGTACATATATTCAAGCAAACAGTCCTTTTTGGTTAGCTAGCTCCCAGAGAGGCAGACATGGGTGGGTCACGTGGAAGGGAAGAGAAAAGGATGGGAAAGAACCTTCTAGTAATGGGTAGTGGGTCTGTGTTATTATTAGAGTCATATCATGCTCCTCCTCACAGCACCTTTATACACACCACTGTCTACTTTTGTCAGGGGAGGCATGCTGAGGCAGAGTATTAGTATGTAGCCCTGACTGTCCTGGAGCTCACAATAAGGACCAGGACAGCCTATATATATCACCGAGATCCACCAGCAGCTGTCTCAGCTTCCAGAGTGCTTGGATAAAGGATCGCCTCCACCACACCCGGCACCTTATCTGCATTTTTTTTTAATTTAATTTTATTTTGTTTTTTTAATTTACATTCCAAATCACTTCCCCTTTCCCGTTTCCTCCCTCCCCGAAAGTCCCATAAGCCCCCTTCCCTCCCTCTTTTCTCTGTTCAACCCCTTATCTGCATTTTTATAGAAAAGAAAAGGAATCTCCTTAGGAGCCAAGCTCTTGATCCTGAGACTCAGAGCTAGTAGGTCTCATTGTGTAAGACTAAAACCATGCCTCTCTGCAAACTAGAGCAAGGAGTATCAATCCCTCACCGTCCTATGAGGAAGATAAGGTTGTGAGTGACTTGATTCAGGGCTCAAGTGGAAGACAAAGGCAGAGGTGTTGAGATAGGTGTTTGCTGTTTGTCTACCTGTGGCTCTGCTCCGATGACACACACGTAGCCGTAGCCACCTGGGAAGAGCTACTGTTGGGATGAGCTTCAAAGAGATCAGCCTCAGGGTCAAGTTTAGCTGTGGACTGTTGTTTAGCTGAAGAGCCCAGGATAAGCCACAGCAGGAGAAAAAGGGAAACGCACGCACCGGCTGTTCTATGTTTTGCCCAGATAGACCTCGGGTTGTTTAAAGCACAGCCTTGACCTCGAATGCCGGATTTGCCTTCTTAGGAGTTGGTTTGGTCTTAGGGGAAATCTGCAAGTGCAGTAAAGATAAGCACAGATGTCTTCAGCAGCCAGTGATCAACAAAGTAACAGAGATTTGCTTTGAGAGGGGAGGAATTAGACATCAAGGAAGGACTGAAGGCCCATATTACATCCAGAGAAATCATTAGCCTTTGAGTCTCACTCCGAAGGCCTCCAGAGCCCTTCCCTGGAAGATTTAATTGAGCTCCCAAAGGATCCTATTACTGTGGTTGTCAGAACCTGTGCTAAGGAGGACATGAGTGATTGGATTGTCCAAAGTACGGGAACTGAAGTCTGAAAGGGTGGAGGGCACACAGAGTGAGGCTTAATAAGCACAGTGCCAGCACCTGCTCTCAGAGGGCCTGGGCCTCCTCCTCTAAGCATACATACTGGACCAACCTGCAGGGCAGGAGGAGGGCATACCCCTCCCACCTCCCTTCCCAGGGTGCCCTGTCTTTGCTTTGCCCTTCTCTGATTGGGGCTTCCTGCTGGCCCCTGTGCGAATGCTAATCTCTCCCTCCCAAACCCAACTGGCAGTTAAGGGCAGTTGGAATCCTTAAAGGGAATGTGTCCCTAAAACAAAGCCCGAGAAAAGGCCTACAAGCTGAAATGCAGGAGTGTGACTGCCTGCAGTATTGTACATACCGGACAGCCAGTCAGGAAGTTGGCCTGGAGTGGCTGGTGTGAGCAGGAACCAGAAGAGACAAGGGAGGGAGAAGGAGATGAGCCTCCTGTGGGGATACCTTGCTTCCCTCATCTGTGCAAACCTAGTCTCTCATAGCATCAAAGCACCTGGGACAAAAGCTAACTAAGTCATGAGTATCTCTGAGACTTGAGAATGCATTCCCAGACTTCCTGCTGGCCAAATGGGCCTCTTTCTTTTGTGTGAACAGCATCCTTTGGCTCTGTTCCTTCTCTCTCAGAACCTCCTGGTGGCAGCCCCTGGGTTTAGCTGATGGAAGCTATGCTCATTTCTCTTTCAGTTCTGCGTGGATTGTAGAGGAAGAGTGCAAACTGAAATGCTTCTTGGGATCCCACAACTCCAGATCCATATATAGGGTACCCGAGTAGAATCTTGGAGGAACATGGCCAGGGAGGGTCCCATGGTCCCTGTTTTCATCAGCTTCGTCACCACCATAATTAAAGAGACACAATTCTGAATTCTTTATCTGTTATTTCTCTCGTTATTGAACCAGAAGGTCAGTGGATGAAACCTTTATCAGAGTCTACCGTCATAGACACATGGTTCTCAATTAGAAAGCGCCAAGGAAGGAAAACATAGTGAAATAAAAAGAACTTACTGGCATTCTAAGGTTTTTGTTGAGACAGGATCTCACCTTGTATCCCTGACTAGCTTGGAACTCTCTATGTAGACCAGTCTGGCCTCAAACTTACAGAGAAATGCTTTCCTCTGCTTCCCAAGTACTGGGATTAAAGGCATGTACTATACCTGACTCAATTCTAAATATTTTTTAAAAATGATTTATTTATTTATATTTATATGAATACACTGTAGCTGTCTTCAGACACACACCTGAAGAGGGCATCAGATCCCATTACAGATGGTTGTGAGCCACCATGTGGGTGCTAGGAATTGAACTCAGGACCTCTGGAAGAGCAGTCAGTGCTCTTAACCACTGAGCCATCTCTCCAGCACAATTCTAAGTATTTTTAGAGCCCAGACTTACATACCACTTCTTCAGGAGCGCCTTCTTGATTCCCAGAGCTGGTCAGGGGTCCCATCACAGTCCGAGAATGCCCTGTTTCCTTTCAGCAGGCCCTCTGTCATCTAGAAGAGTTAAGTTACCTATTCAGTTGTGCTTCCCGCTGCTCAGTGAGCTCACGGGGGCAAGGCCACTGCCCACCTCACTCTTGTGTCATCCCGCCACCCAGCTGAACCTCAGTCAGGATAACCATTAAATGAGCCAACAGCCACTATTAACATCCACTCTCTCCCAAGTGTTGATTGCAGGCAACATGACTGGATAATTTTGTGGACTTGATCAGGAAAGATGTTTCTAGAGAGCAGCAAGAGTCAAGGCTGTGGTGCAAGTAGACATTATACACTCATTACACGCTCGTACAGTGTCAGCCCCTTTGTTAGCATGCAGAATATACTGAATGGGAGGAAGTGTGTCCCACATTGATTTAGCTTACCGGGTGATTCCAATTAAAATCAGGGGTTCGGAGAGACAACTCAGGGGGCTAAGTGCTTGCTGAGCATGTATAAGGACCTGAGTTCGGATGCCTAGCACCCAGTAGATACCAGGCATGGCAGTACACACCCATAATTCCAGCACTAGTGGTCAGAGACAGGAAGATCCCAGGGAGGCTAGCAGGTCAGCCAGTCTATCCACAATAGCAATCTCTAGGTTAGTAAGAAGCTCTGCTTCAAGAATAATGAGTAAGGTAGAGAAGCAATTGTGGGAGATATGTGATCTAAGCCCCTGACTTCCACATGTACTTACCCCAGTGAATAATATACTTGCTTTTTTTTCTTTTCTTCCTTTTTCTTTTCTTTTTGTTTTTTTTTTGTTTGTTTATTTGTTTTTTGTTTTGTTTTTGAGACAGGGTTTCTCTGTATAGCCCTGGCTGTCCTGGAACTCTGTGGACCGGGCTGGCCTTGAACTCAGAAATCTGCCTGTCTCTGCCTCCCGAGTGCTTGGTTTAAAGGCATGCGCCACCACTGCCTGACTTGTGACTACACTTGCACATGCTTATGTGCACACATGCATATAACACACACACACACACACACACCCCTAAACTCATAAAGAGTCTCAGCATAGGAAGGCCTCTGGAAATGCTAAATAACTACTAAAGGACAAGACAAAAGTTATGAAGGAAGAGTGGGCCATGCTAGGGAGAATTGAGTGGTTTGGAAGTGTGGGTGAGAGACTTACTCACAGGATAAGTTGGAGCAGGAAGGCAGAGGGGGTTAATGGGGCAACCCTCCTTCAGAGCCACTTCCAAGCAACCAAGACAGTCATGTTACTTGAATGGCCAGTTCACACACACAGTGACTTGGGAGCATTGCCAAAGATTTACACTGGGTCAAAGGAAAACAAAAAATGAAACCCCAAACAAAACACTAAATAGAGGGCACATTAGTGCTTGCTAGGAGCTAAGGAACAGTGGGGTGTGGAAGCAGAGGAGGCTTGGGCGGGGCGGGTCTCCTTGTGATTTGTAACAGTCTGTTTCTTGGTTGTTTTACAAGATTACCGTTGGGGACGTGGGATAGAGGCAAGCTCTCTATCATTCTTACTATGGTGTGAAATATGTATTATCTCCAAATACAAGTTTAAAAGACTGCATGTGGAGGCACTTCATTTGTGAGGTGTTCCGGACAAACACCTTGAAGATGGAGCATGGATCCAGACTTAGGAGTGGCTTCAGGTGTGACTGCAAAGACATAGTGTGAGGGGACTTTTCTGTGCCGATGGGACATTCTGAATCTCTCTTAAGTCTACACATGTATTAAAATGTAGAGAAATTTAATGACGTATTATCTCCTTGATATTTTATATAGCACGGTTGTACAGTCACCAAACCCGGCAGCTGTAACAGCAGGGGCAGCTGTCATTATCATCGTCATTGTCATTGGCATCCTCATGTTTCACTGATTATTTTATTCAATCTTCACAGTAGCCTGTGAGGCAGTGGTTCTCAACCTTCCTAACGCTGTGACCCTTTAATACAGATCCTCATGTTGTGATGATCCCCAACCATAAAATTATTTTTATTGCTAATACATAACTGTAATTTTTCTATTGCTATGAATCGTAATGTAAATGTCTGAGGTGCAGGATATCTGATATGCAACGCCCAGAGGGGTTGCAACCCACAGGTTGAGAACTGAGATACGGGGATGAGGGAAGGGACTATAAACTCCATCTTATCCTGAGATCAACTCAAGCCTTCAGGTTTGGCCACAAGTTTGTTTGTTACCTGCTGAGCCGTCTCACTGGCTCCGTAAGCCCCATCTTATGGTGAGAACACGGAGGGTTAGAGAGAATAATCTCTCTTTCAAGATCTTACAGTGTGAAGTTGTCTTCCTTGGAAGGAGAAGCAAGTTTTCCAACCGTGAACAGCGGATAAGCCTAGGAGGCAGGGGAGTGGCCATTGTGCTGTTCAAAGGATGTTTTTGTTGTATTTAGAGAAAGATGCACTTCCCAAAGTAGCTGAGCCATCAGTGGTCCTGCGGTGTGACTAAGTGGGAGAGCAGGCAACACCCTGGGGTGCTTTATCTGTTGCATTTGGCTTTGGCACACAAAGCCATTTACTTTGGAAACCATCAGTCCGGGTTTAGAGTCAGTCTGGTGACAAGTCTTTCTTCCAAGGAGCCGCCTGTCTCCCTCTGACTCCTCTGGGATGCCGTCTAAGGCCTTTGATATGAGGCTGGGAATCATGGGAACGGTCTTACAGTAGGCCTCCAGGAGGACACTGCAGACACACTGGCAGCTTAGGAGAGTTGTCAGAGTATCCCTCTGCCTAGAAGTTCTGTCCCCATGCCCTTTCAGATCCTATCGCCTCAGTAAGGCTAGCTAGCAGAAAGTTCACTGAGGTTGGGGAGGATAAGCTTTTGATGGCCTCTGTCCCTGATTCTGTCACTCCACTGAGATGTGGACTGGCTCTCAGGGCCCCTCAAGTGCCTGAGTTCTGAAATTCTGACCTCTGTCTGAGAGGCTGAGTCTGTACCTATCAGAGACCCCTGTGAGCCTCACAACGCACAGGGCTGGGGCCAGCTATCCACTCTGTGCTCAGTGACAAGGGGAGTCACAGCCCAAGCAGAGTGGGTACTAGAGGGACTGCCGTATCATCTGATCCATAGCCGCTTCATCTTTTGACAATGTGCGCTGGAGACATGTCCAGGAAGGACGTCACTGAGGTGGGGGAAGAATGCGGCCCGTTGTCTGGGCCCAGAACACAAAGGCGGGTCTGTACACACGTGGGCACTCCCGGCCCAGGCTGGATCAGCTGCTCTCGGTTCCTCCTTCGCCATCACAATACGACTACAGAGACAGAGCCTGCCCTTCAACCCCCGCCCCGGGAGAACCAGGCAATGGGATTTCTGCCCACTGGGTGCCCGCTGAGCATAGCCAGCAACTCCAGCCTCCCAGCCCCCTTGGCTCCTGGTGAGTCTAGAATTTCCGTTGCCTGCCTCTCCCTGACCTCATTTGCAGTGCCCTCCCGGCTTCCTTTTCTCTTGCCCTCCCCGGCACACGTGTGAGGGGCAGATCCAGGGTGATCTGGACTCCGTTGATTACCAGCGAGCCAAGGCTGGAAGCTGAGCCCTTATCTGCTGGGTGGTGGCCAGCTGTGGTGCAGGGTTACTCCAGTGCTGGGAAGCAGCAGCTGTCCTGGCCTACCACCCTCATCCTAGGACACTAGACAAGGGACATTCTAGTCACAGTCCCTACCGTTGCCCCTCATGGGGACAAAGTGGGACCAGGGTGAGACTGCCTGAGATATGACGATAGGACCTCGGCATTCCAAGCAGCAGAAGCAGTACAGGCCAGTTTCCTCTCGTTGATAGACATCTAGGAGAATGTTCTTATATGGAGGGCTGTTGAGAGCTGTCTGTGGACCTTGAAGCAGTCCTCAGCGTGGTTAACCGAGAGTAAGCCCTGAAGCAGTAAGACATGCACCAAGCATCAGCACCCAATGCCCTTCATTTGTTCATCAATGGCTGAGTACCTTCTACTTGTCAGACACTGCAGTTTGCTTGATAAGCCAGTGAAGGAAAGAGACAAAAATCCCTCCAGCATGTAGGTAATCTCCCTTCCTCCCTTCTTCCCTCCCTCCCTCCCTTCTTTCCTTCCTTCCTTCCTCCCTCCCTTCCTCCCTCTCTTCCTTCCTTCCATCCTTCCTTCCTCCCTCCCTTCCTTCCTTCCCTCCCTCCCTTCCTCCCTCCCTCCCTTCTTTCCTTCCTTCCTTCCCTCCCTTCCTCCCTCTCTTCCTTCCTTCCATTCTTCCTTCCTCCCTCCCTTCCTTCCTTCCATCCTTCCTTCCTCCCTCCCTTCCTTCCTTCCTTCTTTCCTTCCTTCCTTCCCTCCCTTCCTCCCTCTCTTCCTTCCATTCTTCCTTCCTCCTTCCCTTCCTTCCTTCCTTCTTTCCTTCCTTCCTTCCCTCCCTCCTTCCTTCCTTCCTTTCCTCCCTCCCTCCCTCCCTTCCTTCTTCCTTCCCTTTCTCCTTCCTTTCTTCCTCCCTCCTTCCTCACTTCCTCCTCCTCTTCCTGTTTTCTCCTTTTCACAGGTTCTCACTTCTAAATGGAGAAGAGTGAAAACTGAGCCATAGCAAATGAAAGGGCACAGGGAACCTGAGAAGGTAGCTGGGGCTCCGGCTGGGAAAGAGGGCTCCTCCAGCACCAGGAATCAGGGCAGGCCAGGGTTCAAGCCCCGGACAGTCTTTGGTGATGATGCAAAGGTCTGAAGGAAATGAAGGAGGGCGTCAAATGGGTTTCTGGGGGAAGGGATACCTCATTACTCCCTGGGGGTGCAGCTTACCTTAGTATCTGTGGATCAGGAGGAGGGCCATTTCACTGTATAGGATGCAGGAGAAAGAACTGAAGGATCAGGATAAGGGCATAAAGGCATCTGATAACATGAGACACTTGAAATAATGTTATGTCTGCACTGTACACCCAACAGAGTGAGTGGCTTACATAACAGTGCATTGGGTGCCAGCAGCTAGGCTTCTTTACAAGATGTCAAGGTCCTTGACTCCCCAACAGGTTCTTCTAATGATTGTGTGTGTGTGTGTGTGGACTGGGATGTGTGTGGGGGGGGACTGGGTACCCTCCCTCTCCCACCCTTCTTATCACCAGGTCAGAGTTCAGCAATCTCTTGTCATTTGCTTGCTGGCTTACCTGCAGCATTCCTGGCAGGCCACTGTGAACTGGCAGCCCTGCCCCTTCCCGCACCAACACTGAGAACATGCTGGCTTCCTTATCTCTGTCCTCCTCCTTGACCCCAGAGGCCCTTTCCTGACTGGGGTTTGCTCCTCCTCTCTCACTTGGCTCTGCCCTGAATTCAGCAAAAACCCAACCCACTCCTTCTTTTGATGGGTATGTAGAAGGTTCATCCCTAAAAACTCAATTCTTGCAAAAATCCAATAGCAACTCCCAGGGCTAGTGATGGTTCTCCTATTTCCGGTCCTGCTATGTATCATTATTTGGAAAAGAAACTTGACAGGGTAGATAGCATACAAAGAGCTATAAGGTTACAGATACTCTTTGGTTTGGGAATTTCATGTTTCATGTTTCAGCTAAAGAAAATAAATCCGATTAGAGAAATACCCCACATAGGACTGCAGATGTTCAGGTAGAGTGCTCTCCCTGGTTGCAGGAAGCCCCTAGGGAGCATCCGCCTCACTCAGGGATCACACAGGAGGTAGAGAGGCCGGATGGCCAGGAGTTCAAGACTATCCTTAGCTACTTAGGGAGTTAGAGGCCAGCCTGAGCGACATGAAACTTGGGGCGGGGGGGTGGGGGCGCCACAGGGAAGAGAGTGGATATTTAGAAAAGAAAAAAGAGTAAAAAGCAAGTGTGAATTCATTCATGTAAATACAAATGTGCACCTTAGAAATATTTTTAATATGGAACACAAAATAGTAGCAATGACTATTTAAGTATTTGCTAAGAACGAGAAGAACCAGGCATCATTACGTTTTTACTAGTATTATTTTATCCAATCCTCTCCCTGTCTCCTTAAGAAAGGAACAATGGTTATCTAAGAGAGAGCTACAACTGCCATGTGTTCAAGTGAGGGTTCCCTAGAGGAACAGACCAGTACATTTTAATATATTAAAAGGGGATCGGCTGGACTTGTGACTATAGGTGAAATAGTGCCGTAGATTAGATTCAAAGCATATACAGTGTTCTGGAAATGCCTGCCCAACCCCTGTAGACTACTGGCCTATTTGGTGTTGTAATTGTATCTTTAAAAGGCCATTCCATCATTCTGTCGAACAATCTGGATGGTGGGGAACACAGTAGGGCAAATGAATTTCATAAGAATGAGCCTACTAATGCACACCCTTAGCTGGAAAGCTGGTTCCCTGCTCAGAAGCAATGGTACGTGTAATACTATGACACGGGATAAGGCGTTCATTAAACCCATGGACCTTCCCGTCGTGGAGGATGAGTGGGAGTGTGTGTGTGTGTGTGTGTGCGTGTATGTGTGTGTGTGTGTGTGTTTTATTTTATATATTTGTTAAAACACTTTTACTGCTACTCAGAACAAAAGCAAGTAGAAACTTGGAAATACAGACATTTATAGAACAGAAGCTTTTTTCTGACCAGGGAATGGCATTCAGACAGAGAAAGGAAGAAGACAGTGGCCACCTCAGTCAAACTTAGCTGCCATCTAGACATTATCTTGTAGTGTTTACAGATTGTAGCTATTTTTGGAGAGTTTGTGGCCAGTGCAGGAACTTCATGTATTTGGCTGTATCCCAGGGTGACTTACTACCAGGTCAATGTCAGTCAATGTCCTGGCTACCCAAACTCTTAAGTTCTTCTGGAAATCATTCCTAACTATGGCAAAGTGGCAGACACTACAAGAATAGGAGAGTTGGCTCAGGAAACGAGCTGACATGAAATTACACTTCAGAAGTGAGCTTCATTAAGAGGGTCTCACAACCACAGGAGCCATGATCTGGCCTTGAGGTGAGAGAATATAGTAAAGAGACAGTACATCATATCCATGATGTCGTGACGGGACTTGAAAGGGAGAGGGGGGCTTCCCTCTAAAACCCGGGGAGAAGCCTCATTAAGAGGACAGCTTGGAAATGAAAGAGGTGGCCGCCATACATCGGATGATGGGACGCGCCCAGAGGGAGCACAGGAGAGCACAGGAAAGCACCCGACAATATCCCTTCAGGGTGGCAAGACAGCCTGTGTCACAGGAGGCATAGAGGATAGAACTAGAAATAGGGACTGTGAGGCTACAGCATGTCATAGATTCCTTGTGCCTCAGAAAGAAAAATGCAGAGGGCAATGGCCCGATTCCTTCAGGTTTGGGGATCTGGTGTCTTATAGTGAGACACTGTGAAGCTGGCCCCTACATAAGTTATGGAGGTGGCCTTTGTTGAGCTGTCCCACTCACTGGCCCCACTGAAAGCAATAACAGCACCTCTACTGAGGATTTGGTTTTTGAAAAACAAATCTACTTAAGTATTCCAACTCTCCTGAGCCTTTGAATCTCTTCATCAAAACTAAACTAGGGGTACTAGACATCACCAAGTGAACAGCAGGTCATCTTTTGACCTGTACGTCAAAATCAACAGCCAGTCACTCAAATAAACTCTTGGCTTCTTCTTCTTCTTCTTTTTCTTCCTCTTCTTCTTCTTCTTCTTCTTTTTAACAAAAATTATTTATTTATTTATTCTTGTTCCTTATTTATTTAATGTGCATGCATGTTCTATCTGCATATATGCCTGCATCATGTGTTGCTCTGGTATCTGTGGAGGCTAGAAGAGGGTGATGGATCCTTTGGGCCTGGAGTTACAGATGATTGTGAACTGCTAGGTGGTGTTGAGAATTAAACCCGGGTCCTCTGGAAAAGCAGCCAGTGGTCTTAACCACTGAGTCATCTTTTGAGCCCCTCGGGCATCTTCTTTTAATTTCATGAGCTACAACACTAAACCTAGGATCTCTGCTTAGTGAGCCCGTATGGATAAACTCCTCCTGGTCTAGTTTCCCAACATTATTCCACTCCCTCGAGCCCATTCCCACCCACATTCCCCAGGTTTGCATGTGAATGGCTTAGGAAACTCATTAAGTTCTTTAGGGTGTAGTGCACCTCCTCATGGACCACACTTCCTATATAGGTTTAGGGACAAATGCGGGTGGACACTGTTTGGAATCATAGATTATTACTACTTTCAACATTGGTCAGTGACGCTTCACTTTGCAGCGGGCACAGTTAGTGCGGAGACTCAGAACTGGCCTAAGTACTGAGAATAAGTGACTGTTGAGTGCTTAGCCCTAAAGGAGATATTCGTATCATTTCTCCACCGACGTTCAGGGAACACTGTGGACAAGGAAGCAGAAGGAATGTAAGATCCTGAGGATGAGGGGAGTGCTAGAAGATGCTGACGCAGCATGGACCATGTCTACTGAACTCACAGGCACAGTGGTTACCTGCAGGAGACCCGAGCAAGATCGAATCCATCAACAATGGGGGCGGGGCACGAGTGGCTCCACTTTTAGGAACTGTTTGTAATAGCTGCCGGGTTTCTTCAGGTATGTAGTCACTGGCAAGGTGCCTGTAATCCCACATTCACTGTGTGTGTGTGTGTGTGTGTGTGTGTGTGTGTGTGTGTGTGTGTGAGAGAGAGAGAGAGAGAAAACCAAGAAGAGTTGGGGATATAGTTCAGTGGTAGAGGATGTGCCAAGCTTTTATATGGTACTAGGTTCAGTCCTCAATTAGTTAATAAACAAATATGTTATATCCATAGTGGATATTAGTCATAAAAAGGGAACATGATCTCTACGCCTATTGCGTTGGAGGAAACTTGAAAACATGCTAAGTGCCAAAAGCTGGGTGGAAAAGTCTTACTGTGTGCCCCCAGCTAAGTGAGAGGCAATCTCTAAGATTTCTAGAGAGAAGTATATACATGGTCACCTTGAGTTCAGGAGGTGATAGGATGGGATGAGGAGCTAGGGGACATCTGATAGAGTGTCTCTGGTTTCCAGGTGTTCTGCCTTCTTCCTCCAACAATGTGGCATCCAATTGCCCAGTGGATCCATCCCCTCTCCCAACTCTATCTTTCAAGTGATTCACCCTTCTGCAAAACAACCAGGCAATTTCCCCGCCTTCTGTCTTTTCTTCCTCTGTCTTTTCTCTTATTGCGTTCTCTGCTCTGAATGCCTGTTCTTCATTCCATGATAAAACTGCCCCTTTCCTTCCACATCTAAGCCTGATTCACCTTCCTTCCCTTCCCACCTGCTCCTCTACCCCCTGTCCCTCTGACCATCCAGCATCAGAACATGGCTCCTTCCTCAGTGACTCCTACTGGATTGTTATCTTCATAGCCGATTTACAGGCGTACCCACTCGACTCATTGTAGGCAGTTTTACCTCTCCAAGGCATGTTGACTCTTTAGACCCAATATAATTATCAGAGTTTTTAGGATAAACCCCTTAGGCCAGTGGTTCTTAGCCTGTGGGTCGCAACCCCCTTTGGGAGTCACATCCCAGATATTCACACTATGATTCCTAACAGTAGCGAGATTACAGTTATGAAGTAGCGACAAAATAATTTTATGGTTGGGAGTCACCACAACCTGAGGACCTGTATTACAGGGTCACAGCTTTAGGAAGGTTGAAGATCACTTCCTTAAGCTCTGGCAGGCCCAGCAAGCTAGGCTCTGATATCCGTCCCCAGTAAACCAACTGAAGAGAGATGAAAAGCACAGAGATTTAGTTAATGTGGACACATTGGGAAGAGGAAGAAATAAAGGGCTCCTCAAGTTCATCTTCTAGATTCTGACATAAAGTTCAGCTTTAAATAGAGGTCAGGGGGGCTGGAGAGATGGCTCAGCAGTTAAGATCACTGACTGCTCTTCTGAAGGTCCTGAGTTCAAATCCCAGCAACCACATGGTGACTCACAGTCATCCGTAATGAGATCTGATGCCCTCTTCTGGTGTGTCTGAGAACAGTTACAGTGTCTGCACATTAAAAGATAAATAAATAAATCTTTTAAAAAAAATAGAGGTCAGAAGATTCGGTTAACAAGTAATGGGGGAGGAGCGGGGGGAGCCTGTGCAGGAAAGGAAGGGAGGAGAGACAGACAACACCAAGGATGTCAACATTAATTTAAAGAATCAAACAAAAATGGCATCCTGCCCATCATTGCCTCAGCATTATGTCAGCTCTGGTCTGGCTGGCAAGGTGCTCTGAGAGCTGTCAGACTGTATACACTCCCTTCCTGGAGGGCAAGGTCCTCCTCTGACTGGCATCAGGGCTTCAGCCTTTCCCTTTGGGTTCCTGGGGACCTCATTCTTTGGGCCCATTGTTTCAGTAGTCTGCTAACTGAAAGAAGAGAGAGACAGGGCATCTTTTTACACCTTTTTTTTTTTCCTGCCAGGATGATTACAATGTAACAATCTGCATCATCTCCAGGGTTCCATGGAACATCCACCCTTAGAGAACCTCTGAAATGCCCGTCAATGATGGCCCCGGGCATTTTCCTTACTCATTGGGTTGTGCTTCCCAGAATTCCGCATGACAAGTTTGAAACTCCAGATTATGCTTGCAGAGATAGTGTGCCTCTTTACAGTAACCCCTCCCCGTTTAAAGCCTTTTCAGCAGTTCATATGTGTGGGGCTGCTGTGTTTACTGGTCACATCTGCATCTGAGTCACCCTGTACCTTTCCTCGGTTCAGTTCCACCACTATTTAATAACAGCAGAACTGCCCACCACTCTGAGAACAAGTTGATTCTGTCCTTCAGAGCCTAAGGACTGCGGAGGGAGTAAGGGAAGCCCAGAGAGTCCTCAGTTCCTATGTCCTGTTCAGCTGAGCCCTTGGTGAGCTTTCTTTAGATCTTCTTGCTTTTCTGCTCGACATAAAAACCCTCCAGTCCTTAATAGCTATACTGGTAAGTTGCAGAGAGTAAAGAAAGATGGATCTTTGAGCAGAGAACTGTTTTTCTTGTATGTGACTTTCAAAGGTCTGCTGTCCTTTTGCCCAAAGTTCTGTATGGGCAGTGGCAGTTTGTTTTCCAAAGGGACACATCTCCACCTTTGTAATGAAAGGCATATGCCGTGGGACTGCAGTGTCTGTTTGTTCTGCCTGTTTTTAAATAAAATTGAATGAAGAATTCTGCTTTATTTATGAGTTAGTAAAAATTTTCCTGTATTTTAAAGAAATAGCTTCATCTTTTAGATCTTCAGTGTCGTCCCAGGATTGTCAAGTACCTTTTGACTGTTTACCTTTGGTTGGGGCTGATAGGATCATCCAGTGGGTAAAGGTGCTTGCTGCCAAGTCTGTTAACATGAGTTCAATCCCCAGGCCCTACATGGTAGAAGGAGAGAATCATCTCCAGCTCAGTTGGTTACTTGTTACTTTCTGTCTCTCCTTAGCTGACACACAGAGATGGTAAGTGTATCCATTCTGTAAAGTGAAGCTCTGTTTATGCTTGAAACTATATATTTTATTTATGTTTACCTGATTAATTACTGACTCTACAATGAAGACTGTCATTGTAAGACATATTCTGTGAAACTTCTTGGATTCTCATTCGCTTCAGAAAACAAATGAAGATCTTAATTCAATTTTTATGCCAGAATGTAAAATTTGTAAGGCCCTAGTACAATCCTCCCATGCCTCTCTCCTCTCAGGCTTGGCTGGCACTCTCTCTGTCTCTCTCTGTCTCTCTCTCTCTCTGTCTCTCTCTCTCTGTCTCTCTCTCTCTCTGTCTCTCTCTCTCTGTGTGTCTCTCTCTCTCTCTTCCTCCATCCCTCCCTCCTTCTCTCTTTCTCCCCCTCTCTTCCCTCCCTCCCTCCCTCCCTCCCTCCCTCCCTCCCTCCCTCCCTCCCTCCCTCCCTCCGTCCTTCCCTCCCTTCCTCTCTTTTGTCTCCTCTTCTATCTGCAAATCTCCCTCCCCTGCTATCTTCCCTCTCTCTTTTAAAAAAGTATTAGATGGTGATTTGTTTACTTTTAGTTTATGTGCATGGGTTTTGTCTGCCTATATGTCTTACACCATGTGTTGCATGCTAGAAGAGAGTGTCATATCTTCTGGAACTGGAATTATAGACAGTTGTGAGCCACTGTGTGGATGCTGAGAACGGAGTCAGGGTCCTCTGATGGTGGTTGGTGCTCTCAGCCTCTAAGGCAGATGTCCTCTCCCTACTGTCTCCTCTTTGAACGAAGTTCTCCTTTGAAGTTTTCTGTTCTGTGTGGTATCTGATCTCTCCTCCAACCTCCAAGGGTGCTGAGGAGTTAACTTACTTCTGATCTTTTAAAGTCACATTACATATTTCTTCAAGTCTAAGATTACAAGATTGCATGAACCTACATGCCTTATAGGGGGCCGAGTGTAGATACAGGATTGCAAGAATGCAGAGTGTTTGTTAGGGCTTGATTTTAAGAACATTTTCAGTATGACACAATGTGCATCTCTGGTTCATGAAGTGCATTTGAATTTTGAAGGGAGTCTTCTTCAGGCAATGCTGCGGTGGCTCCCCCGGCAGAATGATACCCATCTTGGTGGGGAGAAAGGCTTGAAATTACAGGGGACTTTGGCTGCATATGAGTTTCCCATTACGGCTGTAATAAATGATCACACATTTAATGACTTAAAACAACACAAACACATCAGTTTACAGCTTTGTAGGCTGGAACTCTACTATGTGACACACTGAGCTAAAGCGGAGGTATTGGCAGGCTTGCTTTTTTTTTTTATTATTAATGGAAAAGCATTAGATTCCCTGGCTTTGCTGGTGTTGGAAGGCCATTGTATTTTCTGTGTATGGCCTCTTTCTCCACTGCCAAGGCAGAGTGCTGCTTCTCCATGACCCACGATAGTCACATTTCTCTCGGACTCTTTTTACCTCCCTCCTCCCCTCTAAGGATCCTTACAGTGACCTTGACATCTTTATAGCTGGTATAATCTTCCCATTTGAGGATCATCTGATTATCAACTTTAATACCTTAATCCCCATAGCTATGTAATCCTTGTATTCACGGGGTCTGTTAGAACACAGACATCTTTAGATGTCATCACTGCATCTGTCAATCCTAAAAATAGAAGTCCAGTGTGTCAGGGATTATGAAAATCAGGGGTGGGAGGAGACATGAGAGAAACCAGTCATAAACTAGCGTCTTCTGAGTTGTGTCCTTTTCACATTCTTTAATAGACAAGGGGCAAGAGAGCAGCAAGTGAGTGTTTGCTGTAGGGTTAATATCATGGGCATCCAGAAGTGTGTACAGAGAAGTTACTGTCTGTACTGTCCATACAAAACACTCCTCAGGGCATCCCCTTGGGCTCAACACAATTGGAAGGAAAGGAAAGCTGGAAATGGTTGGAGAGAGGTGGGGAGAGGAAGAGGGAGAGGGAGAGGGAGAGAATGGGTTGTAAAGCAGTCTCGGGGAAGACTCCATTTGAAGCTTTGAAGGGGGACAAGGAACCAGACCTTTGTTGAAAGGATTGAATGTATTACTACAGTAGCTGGTATTAAAATACATCATTTTCTCTACCTTCTCTGCTCTTGGTGACTGGACATCAACAGCCTGCTTGCAGGTCTCATTGTTTGTAAAGTGGAATTAACAGATGTGCTGTAAATATGAAGAGAGAATAAGCATATAGAATTGAGGATTTACCCAGGACTTGGGTGATGGCATCTGTTCGTAATATGTAGGTTGCACTGTAATTGACAGGTATTTTTTTTTTTTTGCAGCTGCCTTTTATAAATGTAAGGAAACAGAAGGCCAACACCATAAGCAGGGAGCAGAAAGGAGCCAACCAAGCCAGGCATCCAGCAAGCACAGTAGGGACTGTGCCAGGGTCTCTTGGGTGCACCTACCCTCTGCCCTGTCTGTCGTTGGCGCTTGTCCACTCCTAAGTTGCTATACCCAAGAAACTACACATGCAAATCAGACACTGTTCAGATATCAAAAGAAGCCTAGCACAAGCCAACAGTGGTGTCTCTGTAACCCAGCCCTGCTAGCCAGGGGAGCCCTGCAGTCTCTAGGTAAGGAGTGGGGGATGGGGGAGTTCTGGGTTAACTTCCTGTAAACAGCTGACTTTTGGGCCTGCTTAGGGCCTTCTCCAGTACACCAGACTTTAGAGTAAGAGAAGGAAACACTGACACACATCTATACTGCTGTGCAAAGGAAGAGTGTTTGCCTTGCGTTTAAAGGGCTCCGTAGTACCTGCCAGCCACATGCAGAAAGCCCTTTGTGCGGTAGCCATGGTGCTTGCCTTGTAATCTCACTTAATCTTTATTTAACCCTCAGGGTTCTGTTCACTTTACATATTGGGATAGAAAGATGCAGAAGTGAAGAGAAGGGTGTTGTGGGTCACAGGGAGTAAGCAGCAGGGCCAAGTGTGAGCCTGGTTCCATCTGGACAGTGTGCTCCCAGCAACAGTGCTCCTCTGTAAACGGTGTGGTTTCTTCTTGCTGTATAGTGCTTTCAGAGACCTTCATTTCCAGGGTCTCTAATCAAACTCTTGGGGAGCACATATTTTAGGTCCACCCATTCTTCCCAAGTCAAGCTTTTTCTTAGCCTTTTTAATTTTTCCATTTCCCCCTAGAACAGAAGGGAGCTCTGTTCTTTAAGAATATTATCTGTTTATGGGGATGGGGGTGCTTGTTTGTCCATGCTTGTGCCAGGGGACGCACGTGGACATCAGAGGCCAGCTTACTGGACTCAGTTCTTTTCTCTTATGGCGGAGTTTCTCTTTAGCGTTTCCACCATGCTATATGCTCCAAGTTAGCTAGACAGTCTCCTGCCTCTGTATCCCATCTCACTGGACAACTGCTGGGCCTACAGAGGTGCACCACCGTATCTATCTTTGTCCCAGGTCACCAGGCTTACCCAGCAAGCACCTTTACCTACCAAGCCATCTCTATCCCTTCCTAACCCTTTATTCATTGTATGTACGAAACAGATGCTGTTGGGTGCACAGAACTGTTTGATTGGCTTTGGTAAGTGAATTCAAGGATATGTCACACACTACCCAAACCCTCAAAGCCAAAGCTGGCCACAAGAAGGCCTGACTCTGCAGTGGTGTAGTACCCATGCTGTGTCCTGCCCCATAGGTGGGCCCAGCCTAAAGAATGCACTGATTCTTGTCTCTGCTTTCCCCATATGTGGCTCCAGATGTTGTATTTAACCTTAAGAAGTGCAACACTGCAGTATAAATGTGGCCATATGTCGGGTGTGTGCACATGTGCATGCATATGTGTGTGCACGAATGTGTGCATACACATGGGCACCCATGTATTTGTGTGTAGAAGCCATCTCTCAGTGACAGCTGAAAGTATCTATCAAGCACTTCGTCTGTGCTGGAAATTGAGGGCACCATATGTTTGCATTTCTAGGTCTTCCTAAGAATTATATAAACGTCCCCAAAGCCAAGAGGGCAGGATCAAGCCAGCCGTGGGACATATCTCTAATGAGAAATGTGGAGGAAGGCCTGACCTTGAGAAGAACTAGCTTACCAGCCCATGGAATGTTCCCAGCCTGGGGCTTTAAACAACAACGGTATTCAGAGGTTGAGTGCTCTGTTGAAAGCAATCTGTCCCCTTGCTTTGTCTTGGGGACTTATCAAGGTGAACCCTGGCCCTCCGAGGCACTGGGTATGGAGTTTAGAGCTGGGCGCTGCTGTCAGCAATCTTCCCGGCCATCTCTAATTAGCAGGGTCTGTGCCCCCAGGGTCACACAGTCTAGGCAGAGGTGAGATAAGCAAGAGTTCTAGTCTCCCCACTCCCAGAATAGTACCCCAGAAAGGCATCCTGGGAGAAGAGATGCAGAAAGGTTTTCTGGGAGGAGAGCCATGGGAGGCAACGTAGCCAGCTCACAAAAGCTTATCAAGGGCTCCCTCTGTGCTGGCCGTCCACAGAGGGAAGTATCTGATTGCTGCAGACCCATTGTGGGCCTTTGCAGCATTCTTCCCTCCTTAACCTCCATTTCTGCTCTCTCTTAGATGACTAAGTCCCCAGTACAGAGATCTGGGACTTAAAGTTTAATTTTTAAAACAATGTATCACGAATCGCTAGTTGCATATGTATTTGGTTTAGTGGGTGATATTCATCATGTTAAAAATACAGAGAGAAATTAGATTAGACTAGACTTGAATAGGGGTGTAGCTGAGGGCACGAGAGATAAATGAAAGTAAACGTGGTGCCTGTTATAGTCCTGCAAATGCTGCGTCACGAGCTAAAAAGCTATTTTCTGTTTTTCCTTTCAGTACTAGGGATTGAACCTGGGGCCCCGGGGCATGCTAGGAGAGTACTCTACTATGTGAATGGAAGAAGCATGTGGAAGTGTTTATAGGTGAAATGACAGAAAGAAATCCTGATAGAAAGACATAACTAGATGAAGCAAGATAGACATAATGTCAGCAGTCACTCAGAGCAGATGATAACCTCTCCATATCTGTTATAGAGCCATCTGTGTTTCTGTGTCTGTCAAAAATGTTTTTAATTAAAAAAAATGTTAAACCACACACAAACACAGAAAAATTCCCACGTTGCAAAAACACATTGAAATTATATATATATATCAAGGGAGCTAGAGAGATAGATCAGTGGTTAAGAGTGTTTACTGAGCTTCCAGAGGACCCAGCTGGGCTCCCAGACTTCACATAGCAGTTTATAATCATCTATAACTTCAGTTCCAGAGGATTCAATATCCTCTGCTGGCCTCAGTGACTCTGCACACAAGTGGAACACAGACATACATTGAGACAAAACACTCATCCACATAAAATAAAAATAAATAAATCAAGAGAGAGAGGAGATCTGATGCTCTCTTCTGGCCGCCATGGGTATCTACACACATGTGGTGCACATAACCTCATACAGGCACAAGTGCATGTTACGAACAACATATTTTTAAAAAGATAAATGTCAAATCAAATTGGTTACCTGTTAAGATAGGGTGCATAGCACAGTACTAGAACGCTTACTTAGCACGTGTGCAGTCCTGGATTTGATCCCGAGCAAAATTCAGCAGCTCTCCCTGTGGGGGTGGGGAAGATTACCTCTAAGTTATAAGGAAAGGCTGGGAGTTTGGCAATATAGAGGAAAATAGCGAAAAGAACTGGAAAGGGGCTGGAGAGATGGCTCAGGGTGTAAGAGCACGGACTGCTCTTCCAAAGGTCCTGTGTTCAAATCCCAGCAACCACATGGTGGCTCACAACCATTCATAATGAGATCTGATGCCGTTTTCTGGTGTCTGAAGACAGCTACAGTGTACTTTAAATAAATAAATAAATCTTTTTTAAAAAAAGAGCTGGAGAAAGACTTGGCCTTCCTACATTCTATCAACACTGCCCCCCCCCCCATCACTTCAGTCTAGCGTACATCCAGGGAATACAGGTCAGATCAGAACTAAGGGACCAAGGTGCATTTGGCAGCCAGCCAGCAGGGGCTTCCCAGAATCCACCTTTTTTTTTTTCCCTCGAGAAGCCTCCTTCCAGTCCCGGGGTGTGGTCCAACTCTTCCTTTCATACAATTACCACACATCATCTTGAGGCGTGACCATGGCTCTGTCTTCCCCACCATACTGAGTAGCAGGCTTTGTGCTCTGTGTCCACAGCCTGTGACACAAGTGTACTCTGTAAGAGCTGTGTAGTGATGGTCACTTGTTATCTATGTTACCTTATGTTGCTCTTAAAGGGACGGGGGCAAGTATTTCTCCATTTGACCAACAGAGAGTGGAGGCCCAGGGAGGCCAAATATCTTAACGTCACACTATCAAATGGAAGTAGAGCTAGGATCCAGTCCATTCATAGAGTCAGTATTCTCAGACACTGCACTGTATTGTCTTAAGGGAGGGATGGAACCACTGGAAGCCAAATAGTGAACTTGATGATGTAGGTTCTGGGTGTTGTGTGGCTGAGAAGGGAGGGCATGATCAGAGACATGGAGAATGAAAGAGATGAGTGTAGCACAAACAGTCACAGATCGTGGTCCAACCAAACAGCTTCCCTAAACTGTTAAGGGGCTGATTGGCTGAGGTTCAATCCCCTCTCAGGGGAATCATAAAGGTCTCTTCCCTTCAATCTCCCCACCAATTTCTTTTCCAGTTTGAGACAGGATCTCCTGTAGCCTGGGTTGGCCTCCAACCTTCAAGGATGACCTTGAACTCCAGATGCCTCTGCCTCTGTGTCTCAAGTGCTCCCATCACAGATGTACGCCAGCACCTGCAGCTTCTAAACTCTTCTTAATCACAGGTTCTTAGTTAAGGGTGATTGGGTGATTTTGTTCTCTAACATGCATCTGGTGATGTTAACACAGTTTGTGATGTCTAGAGATAATTTTCATGGTCACAATGTGGATGAGGTTATGTTCTGGTCAACCTTAACTTGGTCGCTTTGAGACATGGGTAGAAGATTGTTAATAAGACACCTCTGGGTGTCTGTGAGGATGTTACCAGTGGGTAGGGGGTACTGCTCTAAATGTGGGTGGCATCATCTCCGAGGCTGGGGACCAAGGTAGAATAAAAGAGGAAGGAGGAAGAAGGAAGAGGCCCCATACCACAGCATGCTGCTCTCTTTATGATTTGGCAGCCATGAGGCCACGGGTGGGACAACTTTGCTCTCCTATGCTCTTCCATCACAGAGCACTGCCTTGCTACAGCTGAGAAGCATGGAGCTGGCTTCCTGAGGGCCGGAACCTCTGAAACGGTGAGTCAGAGAATGTCCGTCCATCTCTCTCTCTCTCTCTCTCTCTCTCTCTCTCTCTCTCTCTCTCTCTCTCTCTCTCTCTCTCTTCCTCTCTCTCTCACAGAGGTGCTGGTAAACATGGCATGGGATACAAATTTCCCCAAATTGTTAGCAAGGTCAAGGCTGAAAAAAGCCTCCTCAGACCATTCCTTCTTGTTTGTTTGGTCTTGTTTGTTTTGTTTTGCTTGTTTGTTTAATTTTTGGAAACTATGCCTATTGAAAAATAGAACTTTAATGGTAGCACGACAAAGAAACTGCCAGTATTTATTGCATATTAATCTTTATTTACTGAGTGTGTTATGATCAACGTGACTAATTCTTAAATGGAGGATACCACATTAGGTACCATTAGATTTGAGAAACGGCAGTAATGTAAAATGTAGTATTCATAGTTAACACACACAATAATGGAATGAAACAAATGATTATACCTTTTCATTTCATACACATTTACATTATTAAGACAATATCTTTTTATAAAATATTTATTTATTTATTCTACGTATGTGAGTACACTGTCGCTGTTTTCAGACACACCAGAAGAGGGCGTCAGATCCCATTAAAAATGGTCATGAGCCTCCATGTGGTTGCTGGGAATTGAACTCAGGACCTCTGGAAGAGCAGTCAGTGCTCTTAACTACTGAGTCATCTCTCCAGCCTAAGACAATATCTTAATGGAGCCATTTTCATGGTATAATAATATTTTGCCTTCCAAATCACTTGATGAATAATTGACAAAGGTTCCAGTGGTATAGATTTAAACAAGACCAGGAGATCCTTTCCCTCTTTGGGGAGAAATATTTAAATAGAACTCAGGTAGTTAATTACGCCTTAAGGTAGCTTAGCTTGCCATGTATTAAAATTCTGGGTAGTGCATTACCACACAATCATACCCCTTAGTAAGCATATTGGTTTATTCAAAGCTAGCTTGCTGTTTTCTCTCCATTTATTTCTTACCTTCTTCGTTTACAATATAGTCACATATACCACTTGTGAGACTGCAAAAAGCCAAGTCCAGTTGATAACGGAATGGGAAATTTTCACAAGATCTACTGTAGGCATAAATCATTTGCAACCTACTTTTAATAAATATTCAACTTTTCCTTTTGCCTACCACCCACCAGAGGTAGTGGAAGAGAAAAGTTATTAGGATATAGGGGAAGATGAACCTGTTCTTTGGGGGTGAACTTGGTCTTCTTTCTCAACAGTTCAGTTCTATAGCAAACACCAACTACGACTCAGTAGCCGCAGACTAGTCCTCTAGGCAGGCAGACACCACACATGAACCAGCAGCTGTAGTTCAATCCTGAAGACACCACAAGGCTCTCCAACTGAGGCAGAGCAGCAAGCTGCCACAGGAACCTCACGAGCAGTTCTTGGGCAAGTCTCTCTCAATAGTGACTTTACCACAAGTTGAGCTCAACAACTCTATGTAAGGCAAACCAATACATGCATGTCATTATTATAGAAGAATAGCGAGGTGGAGCAAACCAAACCAATGCTTGTCTCCCACTGTCTGTGGGGTCATTTTTATACTTCTTCATCACAGGTCTTTTCATGTGTTTGCTACAGCAAAATATCCTTTCTCTTGTGTCTGCCCCAGCAAAACATCCTCTCACCTGTGTGGCCCAGCAAAACATCATTTGACATAACTTACTTTCCAAAGAAACTAGAAATTTCCACGTCAATCCACATAACAAGCTATGGGCTACCAATGGCTGCAGAGAGAGGGAGAATAAGTATTCTTCAGACATGAGCTTCATCATAAGTGGTCAGGCCTAAGGACATATGAAGACAGGCACAGGCAACAACAAGCAGATTTGGCATGTTGTTCACGCGCACACCCCCATATTTCATATGCATATATGTAAAAATAATAATTATAGAAGGAGAGGTCATGAATTTTATAGGGAGTAGGGTAGGGGATGCAACGTGGCTATCCTGAAACTCTTTATGTAGACCAATCTGAACTCAAACTCATAAAGATTTGCCTTTGTCTTCCAAGTGCTGGGATTAAAGGCATGTGCTACCATGCCCAGAAAAAAGTCTAATTTTTAAAAAGTAAATTTATTTATTTATGAGTGGGTGTGCATGCACACTATGTGCCATAGTAGGTGCCTCAGAGGTTAGAAGAGGGAACCAGATCTGGAGATCTGGAACCAAAATTACAGATGGTTAAGAACTATCCTATGAGTGCAGAGAACTGAACCTGGGTCCTCTGCAAGGGCCACAAGTGTTCTTAATGGCGGAGTCATCTCTACAGCTCCCCTTAAACCATTCTGCACATGGAATATGCTCCTGAAATTTCATCCACTCTGCTTCCTCTAGTGCCAGTCTCTCAGCTTCCAGGCTCTGAATACCAGAACTTGGCACACACAGGATGCTGTCAAGTGGTTCCTGAGTGCTGGGCTGGGCAGTCTCATGCAATGGCATTTATTTGATAGCTTGTTGCAGCCACCCCACTGCGTTTCCACTTTCTGGTACTCAGCCCCATCGGTGTGCGGTGTGCTAGTTGGTATTTTATGGCTGCTCTGGGGAAAAGCCCATTTTTCCCAGTCTGTGGTATTTGACAATTTCCATGGTGTAACTATCCCAACCTTTGCCAATTTTGTGTTACCAAGGTGAAGTTTGCTGACTTGAAAAATTCATAAAACTAAATAAAACAAATGAGCTGCTGCCAGTGCAAGCTAGCTCCCCCATCCCACTGTTTAGTCCCCGAGTGCTTAATCTTTTACATTCTCTCTTCAGCCATACGAAAGAAAGCTTCATCTACCGAGCCAATGGCTTGGTGAAATCAAAGTTGACTCTTCACCCATGCGATAGCACAGCACACTAAGTATTCCTGCTCTAAGAACTCTCACACACCCAGTGCAACCCCACTCCCATCTAGTAGCAGCTCAGGTTTCCCCTCCTCCAAGGCAGACTTCATAGACTTTCAGGAGTGGTAGAATCACTTGGAGAGCTTAAAAGAAGCTTCCCTCCCTGCCTCCCTGCCTCCCTGCCTTCCTCCCCCCATCTCCCAGTTCCTCCCTTTTCCCTTCCTGTCCCCCACCCTCTTCTTCCCTTCCTAGCCAAGGTCTCAGTATGTAGCACAGACTGCATCTTGAACTTCCTATGTAGTCCATGATAGATAGCCTTGAATATGCAATCCTCCTGCATCAGCTGCCTAAGTTCTGGAACTGCAGGTGTTCACCATCCCACATGGCTAAGAATGTATATTTTCTAGCAAGTCCACAGGTGTTGCTGATACTGGCAGACTAGATACAGTTTTGAGAACATTAACTTAAGGCAAAGGCTCTTAACATTGACTTCGCATTGGCTGATGGGAATTTTAATAGGTTCTGATGGCTGGCTTCCACTTTCCAGGGCTAAATTTCTCTATGTGGTTTCAGGGTGCAGTCAAAGAGGAATCTGTGCGAAGGAGCACCGCTGTTCCCCCACCATGCAGCTGTTGGATTTTGTGATGTAAGCATTGCTCTAAAAGGCACAGAAGTTGAAGATGAGGCCCGTAGCTGATGGATCCAATCATTGAGGGGGGTGGATCCAGTTCCAAGAACTCTGCCTTCATCAGTGAACTAATCTGTGGATAGGTTTGGAATATGGTGGTGTTATGGAGAGGTGGTGAAAATGGAAGACATGGGACCTAATTGAAGACATAGTTGACAGAGGGATATGTGTTGCTTTGCGTCTTTCTCAATCTGTATCTTGTCAGCTGAGGAAGGCTAGTTTGGTATTAAGTGCTTCCCTCTGTGTGACAAGAATACACCTTGACCTCTGGCCCACAGCAGTGGAGTCAGTTGGGAATTGAAACCATGAGACCATGAGCCACAATAAACCCTTCCTCTATCGTGTGAGGTGTTTTGTCACAGGCATGTGGAAAGATGACTACCAAGACAGAGGGAGATGATAGTTTTTTGTGAATGGGCATCTTAGGTAGGGTTTCTATTGCTGTGAAAAGATGCCATGACCATAGCAACTCTTATAAAGAAAGGCACTAAATTGGGGCTGGCTTACAGGTTCTCAGGTTCAGTCCATTTTTGTTATGGTGAGAAGCATGGAGGCATGTCGGCAGACATGCTGGAGAGGTAGCTGAGAGTTCTATATCTGAATTGGCAGGCCGCAGGAAGAGTCGGCCACTGGGCGTGGCTTGAGCATTTGAAACCTCAAAGTCTGCCCCTTTCCCCCAGTGACACACTAACTTCAACAAAGCCACACCTACACCAACAAGGCCACACCTCCTAGTAATGCCACTCCCTATGGGGCTTGTTTTCATTCAAACCAACACAAGGAGCTTGTGGTTGAGCCAGGGAGTGATGGGTGTGTGTGAGGCTAGCCTCAAAGAGTCCCTGGACTAACCTCCAGGAGGTTGGGAAATTGATGTGACAGAAGAACAGGGATGTGGCTTACTAAGCAATTATCTGACTGCCAGGATCACCGCTGTTCTGGGAACAAGGACACCTCGGGTGGATCTCTAGATGGGGGAAGCTACGAGTATTTGTGCTATGTTAGAGTGTGGGAGAGTTCAGTTGTAGGGCGAGTTATGTTAGGGTAAAACGACCAATGAAGATATGAGATGTTTTTATATCCATGCCCAGATGGAGCCTATGTCAAAACATGTTCTATAGACAATGCTCAATACTTCCCATTCACTCAAGTCCCTAGCTTTTCCAGACTTCAGTTTCCCACTGTGAAGAGTCTACTTGCATCTGTTTCGTGAGCGTCAACGTGATAAACCACCGCAGGCAGTGCGGCAGGCAGGAGCAGCTGCTCACTGGATGCTGGCCCCCCTCCCCCGAGGGTGCCAGTGCGATGGAATGGAAGCAGATGGCCCGGGACGCATACACACAGGGCAAAGAGCTGGCTTTGAGGCTTTCGCTGTCTGCTTTGGTCGGGGAGACACACCAGAGAAGACTCTTACTGTAGTAAAGGGAGAGTAGATGTTTCCAGGGCAACGGTTGGCACCCATGCCCTTCCTGTCTGTCACTCCAGGAAAAGTTTTAAACCTTGCCGTAGGTTTTTAATGGAGCCATTATTCATACTATAAAAGGATTCTTCGCATACTGAGCAGCGTCTTTAGACATTTCTGCTTTCCTACACACAGATTAACTACAGTGAGTCAGAGCCCTGCATGTGGGAAGGGGAGGGGAGGGGAGGGGAGGGAAGGGAAGGGCAGAGGGAACAGGCAGGAGGGAAGAGGAAGGGACCTTTGACTTTCAGAAAAGCTGGCCTGAAAGCCACAGTGTTTTTTAAAAAACCAAAAATGAAAAACCAAAAAACCACCATCATGAGCCTCAGCAACGACAGAACAAAAATGTAAAGCCCTGATTGCTAGAGACCAGTTAGCAAGAAGTTAGAAGCCCGAAGATGCCCCCTGCAACCTGTGGGAGGAACCAGACGTGCCACCTTCACTGGGAAGGCCTGTCCCAGGAGGACTGCCTTGGGGCCTGATGGGAGAGGCAGGCTGAGCTGCTCGGATTAGAGCTGCCCGCCTTCACGCTTCCTGGTTACACAGGTTCCAGCCGGATTACTCGGGTCCTGGGGCAAATTCATTTGAGTAACTGTTCAACAGGCTGTGCTCAGTCTCCAAGAAACTTCCTGTGCTCCGGTTTTAATGCCAGCTCTAACCTCCCCTGTTCTTTGTTCCTCATAAAAGCGCTGCCCTTCTTTGGTCCTTGGCTTCACAGCCCTGGCTCTCTACCACACAGTCAAAACTTCCCAAGCATCTCATATGCTAGAGACAAAGCATTAGCATCCCACATGTCATGGCCAAGTGTCCTGGGTATGGGTTAGGGAGGTAGATGTGTCACCTTCTGTCACTCGTCGGTGGCGTGGCACTGGGCAAGTCACCTCACATCTCTGAACTTCAGGTTGTTGCTTGTTTCGGTAGCAAATGGTTATTACTCAGAACATTGCCTGGCCTGGGATAAACATGGTGCATAAATATTGAGTTCCATTAAGTAGGAACACCAAACTTTCCCCCTAGTTTTATCTTTAGTGAAACGGGGTTGGGGGAACTTTTATCTAATTTTTAGGAAGGCCCAGGCACTTGCCAAGCCCTTTCTGCAGTTTATTTGATCTTTGCAGCAGCCTTGTGAGGAGTGTAATGGCCATGGCATTTCACAGGTAGAGAGACTTGGAGAGCCAGTGACTTGCCTAGATGGAAAGCCGTGGAGCCAGTATCTCAATGCCTACCCAGATACCTTGGGAACATAGCACTTAGAGAACTGTTCCCTTCCCATAGGGGCGTGTGTGTGTGTGTGTGTGTGTGTGTGTGTGTGTCCAACAGGAGGCCCTGTCCCTGTAAACATCACAGCATGCTGTGTTTGCACCTCAGGGGAGTCAGAGTAGTTTTGGGGAAAGGGTGATCCCTCTCCCAGATTTGCCCTTTGTCTTCCCTTCTGAGCTACATGGCACTCTGGGCATGGTCTCTTTGCCCTTCTCTTAGTAGCGAGTTCTGGCCATTGTATGATACACTCTTTGTGAGGCACTGAGCTGAACACAGAGTTCACAGTGGTAGGTGACTACATAACACATTGGAAACTATAGTTAGAATTGGGTATGAGGCACAAGTCAGCCATCTGATGGGGTATTCTTAGAAGATCCTGTGATACTCAGATCAACTACAATGCTTTGGAACCCAGGCCAGTCCAGGGTCCAGGGCCCTTACTGATGCCTCTGTACTTCTTAGAAGATCTTGTCTTCATGACTTTGACATGGTCCCCCATCTCTACTTCCATATCTAGTTCTAGACACCTGCTCATTCTTAAACTCTCTGATTTCAAACTTCAGTGTTGAGAGAGAGGAACCCTAAATCATAGGCTGGTGGCAGCCTGGGCACAGATCAGATAGGCTAAACTCTTCCCTTTGATAAACAGTGGCACCAGTGAGTATCCAATTTAAAAATATGGGTGCATAGGCATTGTGTACTTTTCTATGTTATATACTGTAATTACATATATGTAATTATATATAGTATATGTATATATGGTATATACACATACATACACACAAACACACTCATACATATAGATATATAAGTGAGGAGAAGTCATTCAATTACTAAACAGCCATACTTGAATCTGGGCTAATAGAAAACACAAAGCCTGTGCCCCCTGCCACCTTGTTGGTGCCCACATCCTGGTGACTGCCTGGGAAGAGGTCTCTATTGCTCCAAGTTTTTGGCTTGGGCAACAAGTGCCACTGCCCAGAGTATGTTCATTTTGCAGCTACTCGAATATGTTTGCCTTTTAGGTAAACTGTCTAATTCCGGAATACATGAAGATGTCCAAGATGTAAGTGGATTTAGGGAGGAACAAAGAGATTAAAGGTGGAGATCACCCCAGCAGGAGTACAGAGCCAGGAGAGAGAAGGGTGGAGGCTAGTTCCGTGAGGACCAGGAGCAAGGAGCTGTGAGAAAAGGGCTTGAGTGAGCCAAGATGTCTGCCGGACAGGAGGTGTCCTGGAAGTGGTACGGCGGGCGGCTGGCATGTGTGCTACTGAGGCCAGGGAGGACTAAGGAGTGTCCATGGCTGGACAGTCTGCTCAATGTGATTTCTGTCACATGGTTTCAGTGGGCTGCTGTCAGGGGAGATGGAGGAAGCAGCGTTCTGATTGGGAAACCAACAAGGAGAGGAAAGAAGTCATCATTCTCCTTGGGCCCTTGTTTGTGGTCCAGAAAATGTGTGCAATGGCCACAAGAAGGGGTGGGAGCTAGGATGTACAAGGCCAACAAGACTCACATTCAAATGCTGAAAGGACCAGTAAAGCAAGCAGTCCACGGGCCAAAGCCTTGGGGACCACTCCAGAGGGTGGTCAGGGAAGGCTCAGATGCGCATCTGTAGGGCACAGTTGGCTGATCATCCTTAGGAGCTGTTACTATGAGGTGCCGGGGAGATTCCTCAGAGGCTCGTGAAGCCTGAGTGTGAGGAGGAGTTGATGGCCTAGTGCTCAGTTTCACAAGCGTGGGAAGCCCCAGCCACAAGGACACTTGGTTTTGGCAATAGCTTGCCCTGAACCGCAGGCTACTTGGCTTCTTTTTCTACATCCGATGTTTGACAACAATTTATCCAATAATGAATAATCACTAAATAGAAAAGGGCAGAAATGTCCTGGTGGGCTCAGAAGCCCTTCTCCCTATCTAAGGTGCTTCCCAGATTAGAACAGTGGAGGGGCTCTGACTGGCAGCAAGCTGTCCTTCCAGGGAGGGCCTAAGGTTTCAGGCCGAGTCAAATCCTTAAGTCTGTAAATACCCCTGACCTTCACCACAGTGCACTCAGTGACCAACACCCTGGAGTGACAGAAAATGAACAGTGTTAAGGTTGGAACAGGCCTGGAGGCAGTCTAAACTCACAGGGAAGTCTCCCCTAGAGGACAGACATCCTCGAGTATCTCCTCGGCCTGGGTGGGGAGTCTTCTAATCCCAGGGTCTCTTCTTTCAGCCCAGTTTCTACGTTGCTTTGAGAGACCCTTCTTGTAGATGACTTGTTTGCAAGCATTGATCAGTAAAGAGCCCAAGGCAGGAGATGGATGAAGATGCCCATCCCTGGCTTGAAGTTCTGGTGGCAGCAACAGGGCACATGTGACATTTGCTCCCCCACGCACACTTCAGAGCCACACAGGAACAGGACTGATGGGCTAGACTTCTCAAACACCCTGATCATCTGGTGAAGGTCACTATTTGGAACCAGAGATGAACAGTTTGTTATAATCTCCTCAGGAGTGGAATGAGAGCCACTGTTAACAGCCCTGCTTAGCACTGAAGGCCCCCTGAATACAGTACATACTCTTCCATGTGACCAGGAAGCACTCGGAACCTTTCACCCTTTCCTCAAGGCCTCCTGGCATGTAACCACTTCCTGAAACTGCTGCTGGTGGTACTAATTAGGGAGGGATTTATGGACAGAGTACCTGACCACACAGGCCTGCAAGCCATGCAGCTTCCCATTTAGACAAACTGGCTCTGAGGTACTTGGAGCTGTGATTTGGAGAGCAAGCAGGAAGGCCCAAGGGACTGAGATCTGCATAGGCCTTGGCCGGGGTCAGGAATTCACCCAGGTGAAGTGTTCTTCACTAAGAAGCCAAGAGTCAAGGAACAGGTGGGGCTGTGGCTACGGTAACCAGGGCAGTGTCCAGGAAAATGGGTCAGGGAAGCTCATGGACACAAAGAGTAGGAAGTCTCCTCTTGGCCCCTGGCTCTCAGGTGTGGGTGTCAGTCACCTGGGGAGCTTATTAAACACCTTGAGTTTATCTAGGAGCCCGTAGTCAAGGAAGCCGGGTGCCTGCGGGAGGCCACCCGGAGCCTGTGTCTCTGCTGGAGACCATGTGGCAGCCTCTCCAGGCTCCCCCTCTGAAGACCTTTGTCATCTGTCAGGCCTCAGCTGGTCCTCCCCATTCCATGGTCAGAGACCAAGTTCAGGGTCTGAATAAACTGGCTCTGACCCACACTGCCAGTGCAAAAAGGCTGGGCTGCCTTTCCTAACAAGGCCCAGGAGATGCTTCAGGGCTGATGGCCTGGGGATGCACCAGTGGAAACACCGCGCGCTCAGCGCATTCAACCTCTGCCACAAGAAGCGACAAGGACTCGAAGCAATCCATTATAATAGCCATCTTTATTTGTAAAAATCCAGATATAAAACGTAATCTTTCAGTCTTTCCAGGTTTTCCTTTTTTACAAAAACAAAAAGGCACATATAAACCTTCCCCGCTGTCGTTCCCGCACAGTTTTTTCAGGCAGTCCCCCCTCCCGCCCCCCCCCATTTCAGCCTCATGCTTTATCCAGGACGTCTGGGTCCCCACATGCTTTGGTGCTTTCCTACCAGGGTAGAGTTCCGAGCTCCAAGACTTGAAGTACACAAAGGGGGGGGGGTAGGGGTGGGTGCAGTGTGTGGCACAATGTTCCACGGCGTGCAGGGCAGTGGGCTAGTAGTAGGTTTCCTTCTCCACCCAGCCTGAGAGAGAGGGAGAGAGGGTCATATGTAGTGAGTCCTCTTTTGGGAAAAACCAGGACAGTGACTCCCTAAGAGATAACTTTGTGTGTGTGTGTGTGTGTGTGTGTGTGTACCCTTTTGTGTATGCATGTGTGTACCTGAGACCTCAGATGTAGCTAATTAGCTTTAAGAATACTATTGTTATTATTAGGATTTTGTCAAGGCTTTCTTTACATTTGCTTTGCACTTATTAAGGCCTTAAAAACCATGCTGTTTCTCCCTTGGTTCAGTCCCGCCTGTGGAAGCCACATCTGTAACCGGACAGGGGAGGAAGGAGGTCCGGACCTGCCCTCGCCACTTACCGCCAGGGCGTCGTCTGATGATGAGCTTCCGCACCTCGTCATACACAAAGATGAGAAGGGAGTAGGGGAAGGCACAGAACCACCAAGTAGGTCTGGAAATGAAATCAGCACTCAGTCAGACACACACGAAACAATCCAAAGGAGGACAGAGAAAGCGTACATCTCCAAGTGACCAGGAAACCATCAGGTAGCTGACCACAGGCATCCTTAACTATGGATTCATTCAAAGAATTAAAAACAAACAAACAAAAATCCAGCCCCCCCCCCCCCCAAACCATTAGAAGCTCCATTGCTAGCCCCATAGCTACAACAGCCAGCTTCATTTCATGCGGGAAGCCTGTGCGTTCGCCTTGAGCTTTCCTAGGAATCAGGCTGTGTTTTCTGTTGGCCATCTGAGAGTGCCTGAACATCTCCTTCTTCCTTCCCTAAAGTGCCTAAGCTCCCAAGTGCATTGTCTCCGTCTTGACATTTGCACTGGCAGTGTGGGTCAGAGCCAGTTTATTCAGACCCTGAACTTGGTCTCTGACCATGGAATGGGGAGGACCAGCTGAGGCCTGACAGATGACAAAGGTCTTCAGAGGGGGAGCCTGGAGAGGCTGCCACATGGTCTCCAGCAGAGACACAGGCTCCGGGTGGCCTCCCGCAGGCACCCGGCTTCCTTGACTACGGGCTCCTAGATAAACAAAGGAGGAAGGATGCCCTGCCAGCTCCGTCCGTCCGCAGTCTCTGCCCTTCCTATGTGCTCTGAACAGCAGTGGGAAGGTGACCTCAGTGCCTCAGCCAGGAACAGAAGCCCCGACCAAATGGAGGAGAAGCTGCCAGGAGCAAGTCAGGTCACAAAGAGTCAAGGTGCCCAGAATATGGCAATATCCTAAGGATCCACGCTTCCTCCCTGGGACTTCCCAGAGGCTGTGTGGCAGCCTGTGACCTCTGTGTCCCTCTCTCATTCAACAAGGCTCAGGCCAATATAATCCAACTTGAACGCTTCTTGCATCCTGTACTCTATGCTGGGTACTATGGAACCTGTCACAGTGACCAAAAAAAGCCATAAAGATTATTATCAGGAGAGCAGAAACAGCAATGCCACAAAGAGATGAGGCAAGGACTTCAGCCCAAAGGGGCTATCAGGATTGATGGGCTGGGTGGGAACATCCTTACCAAAGACATAGGCAGAAGGTAGCAGTGAACTAACCTACTATGGCCTTGGACAGGCTGTGAGGCACACCCTGGATGCCTGCCCCACCTTGCACCATAGACTCTGCACTTGATGAGGCTAAAGTGTTTTAATTCTAAGATGAGATCAGTGCGCGGGAGTGTTGGCAAGAGGCCAGGAAGAGAGATGGTCCAGGTGAGTCTGAGCAGTGACAGGGCCTGCTGGAATTCAAGAGACTGGTGCCCTCAAAGGATCTTATGCTGGAAGAGGATCTTATGTCCTGTTCCACAGCTCAACATGTTTAATCAAGTTGTAGCTGTTCAGCCTCAACCAATTACTGGACAGCAGCAAATGTATGTGGAAGTTTCCACTGGCTGCCAGACTTTATGGTGAGCACTGTGTATAAAATCTGAGGCCTAAGAAAAAGCGCAAAATCACTTGCTATGTTTAAGGCCAGGCTGCTGCTGAACACAGAACAGCTTGGGAATTTGGTTTCTAAACTAGGCAGCTCCACTCACAACTGACTATGAAGTCAAAGGAACCACGGACCCTCTCCAAACTCCTTTGGAGTCTCCAGAAAGGTGGAGATGTGACTAGGAGACACCAACAGGACTTGGGCCTGGGCCTCCAAGGCCCAGACAGCTCTAGGTGGCTCTAAGGACAGCTGGACTTTACAGCAGAGGACCTGGGGGCTCAACAGTCTGCTGGTGAGCGACTTCAGGGAAGCCGAACCTTGCAGTCTCTCACCTTGGACCAATCCTGGCCTGGCAGGTCTAGATTTGCTGGTCTGGTTTATTGGCAGGTCTGGCTTTCCTATCTTCTAGTGCAGAGGAATTAACGCTCACACCACCCGGAAGCCAGGCGACTTACACACGGCACGAGGGGAAAAGCCACACAAACTATGTCCACACCTTTTGGAATGCAAGAGGCTCAACTCACTTGAGGGGATACATCCTAAGGGCGGCACCCATCCCAGGGCAGTAGGACAGGAAAGCAGCAAGGGCTGTCTCTTCAAAGAGGCCAAATATTAAGATCTTGTTCCTGAAAGTCAAGGGAGACAAAAGTTCACAAGTTGCAGATGCAGACTTCTCTCCTAAGGCTGTGTGTCAGGTAGCAGTGTGAGCTGTCAGCAAGACCCTGAGCGGCAGGATGGGGTGGGGGTGGGGTGAGCATTCTTCTCTGCAGGAGTCGATAGCATTTGGACATTGTAATACCCCAACATCTACAAAGTACAGGCTTCAGAACTGCAGGCAGTGGAGAGACTAGGAAAAACGAGCAAACCCAAACCCACACAACCCTTTACCCTTAAAACTTTTATGTCGGGCTCTATTCACGGGTATCCTTCAGGGTACAGGCTGGTGGAGATTCCAGGAACTAGGTCATGGATGTCGGATGCCGAATTTATTCTGAAGGTTTGTGTAAAATTACCAGATCCTTCACAACTTACTTCATTCCCTGCTGGAAGACAGAATTCCTTCTGGTCTTGCAGATGACCAAGTCAGCCCATTGCACGACCACAATACTGACGAAGAACGCTGTATGGCAGGTGAACTCCACAATCTTTCTCTGCTCGTAGGTCTGAAAGGTGAGGCAGACAGCTCAGCCCCCTCTTCCCCAGCTTGCAGCTAGTGGCAATGCTGCCGGTCCTCAGGGTTGGAGGAGCTCTGGCTTCCATCCCCCAGTAAATGGTTACTTACCCACTGTTGCCCGTAGCTGTCCTCCACATCGTTGACCCAGCGGTCATCCCAGGTCTCTCGGATGCCCAACAGGTGAAAGGGCAGGAAACCGTTCTCAGCCAGAATCACAAAGTACGTGAAGAAGCCTCCCAAGGCCTGGATCATACCTAGGTTGGAAAACCCTCTGAGTGCTAGCCTCACCAAAACCTCTTCTCCACACCATCATCTCAGCAGCCCCAGAGAATTCTGGAGCTGGGGACAGAAATGGGCGGGTTTCCTGGATCACCAACTGATGAAGGCACAGGAAGACATGTCAGCCACTGATTGTCTCTTATGAGCTAAGGGATGGGAGGGAGCATATGGGACACAGTGGGCTTGAGGCCGCTCTGCTCTTGAGAGTAATATACAAAGGTCTTCCTTTTAAAACACTTTCTCTCTCTCTCCCTTTCCCTCTCTCTCTCCCTCTCTTCTCTCTCTCTCTCCCTCTCTCCCTCCCTCTCTTCTCTCTCTCTCTCCCTCTCTCTCCCCCTCCCTCTCCCCCCCCCCTCTCAGCTGCTTCTGTCGGGGCACAAGCCCAATAGGAAATCAGTTTTTCTACTATTTAATATAAAAAATTATAATCTCTTTTCTACTTCAAGACTTCCACACACTGCCATTTTGCCAGTCAGTGAGATAACTTATGGCCACCCCTTTTCTCTTGCCATCCAATCCAGCCAGGACACCCCAACTTTCCCAAGACAAAGTCATCATTCTCTCAAAATGAGGTTTTCCTCAAAGATGTAGGGCCTTGCTGTCAGGGGTCGACTAAGAAACACTGGTCGGTCATAGTTTGTATACGATGCTAACCCATGCTTTCTCTAGCAACTGCTCACAGACCTAACTGCTGGCCAGATTTAGTCACTCCTGGTGGCTTTTACCTGGTTCTCTTGAAGGAGACAGGTATTAAGAATAGGGCATTTGGGTTTCCTGTCTCCCAGCTGTCCTGTGGACTGGTCAGTCTGCTGGAGCAGAAGCCAGTGGGAGATGGGTGTGGGAGAACCATCATTTGGAGAGGACACATTGAGCAAACCATCAAAATGATAGAGTTTTATGATGCCAAGCTCGCCATCCCATGAGACAGAGGGATGTGTCCCTCCACTCCCCCAAACCCAGGGAAAGTGCCTGAGTTGACAAGCGCAGACCCAGGCACTGATATTGCACAGGGCTCAGTGAGGAAGATGACCATCACTGCTTAAAGAACTATAGCTTTCACAAAACCACCAGTCAGGAAGCTGAGGATTTCTTCCAGTCTGGTCCCCATCTCCTTCTATTGCACACTCAGAACTGAACCCAGAGCCTTACTCTATGGCTAGCCGTCTCCTCATCTGTCACTCTCCAGCCTGAACCCTGTCACAGCTTACCCCTCCAGGCCCTTCCTAGCACCTGCCTCACACAGGATCAAGGCTCACCGATCTGTCCATAGGCCATGCTGATCAGACGCTCGTTCACGAGTTTGTCCGTTTTGGGATTTCTGGGCTGTCTCTTCATGATGTCACTCTCAGCCTGTTCATAGGCCAGGGAGATGGCAGGAACCTACGGGAGGGGAGAAGACACAGGAATGGGTATTAGGAACTTTTTATTATACAACTCTTGCTCCCTCTTTAACAAGAAAGATTTTATTTCTTTGTGTGTGTGTACATTGAATGGGAGGCCTCTCTAGCCCCTTGGCTTCTTTTTGCTGAATGTATTTCTTTTTGGTACAGGGAATAATATTAGGGAATCCAATGTTTTGTTAAGTAAATTATACAAAAGTGAGAATTCCTTTCTGGGAAGTGACTGCCCCCAGGACAGCTAACATGAAGCCAAGGATGCTGAGGCTGGAAGGAAACCTGGACATTCACTGACACCTTATTTTCATATACCAGACTCACAGGTCCCGAACAAGCCCTGGTAGCAGCATACAGGGACATGTTACCACTACTTTCGAGGTTATGACACTCACTTACCATGTCAGTGCCCAAGTCAATGCAGAGGATGGTCACGGTGCCCAGGGGCAGTGGAATGTTTGCAATAATAAATATTAAGAAGGGGGTGATTTCCGGAATGTTACTGGTTAGGGTGTAAGCAATGGATTTCTTCAAGTTATCAAATATCAGACGACCTAGAAAAGCAGGATTGTTTTTATTGTACGGCTCGAAGAGACAGGCAGACGAGAACTGAACCCAGCTCGCTAACTGCCCCCAGGATGCGCAGTCACTGAACCTCTTAGAGGTGCTCTCACCTTCCTCTACTCCAGTCACAATGGAGGCAAAGTTGTCATCCAGAAGAATCATGTCAGCAGCTTGCTTGGACACATCCGAGCCAACAATCCCCATGGCAACCCCAATATCTGCCTTTTTCAAAGCTGGAGAGTCATTGACACCATCCCCTGTGACAGCCACGATGGCACCCTGTCCAGAGGAGGAGGAGATGGGGAGCGGTTAATAAAGCCCATTTCTTTGCAGGGATAAAAATGAAGGGAGACACACCCAGCAGGTTATAGATGCCCTTCTCTTCCACTGAGGCTGCACGTACTAAGTCTTGGGACCATCTTGGCCACGTACTCACATGGACCCCACCCACAATGGCAGTAGGGAAAAATGACAACAAGCATATTCTCTTCCATTTAACCTAGGAATGACCTTGGTGAAGGACACTGTGGTAAGCCCTGTCCCTGAAGGCACAGCAACGGTTAAAAATTAGGGGAGGGTCCTCTGGCAACCTCCACTTCCACTGAAGCAGGAGGACCCATTCTGTTGTTCCGTGAGACTTCACTGGGGCTTAGCTCTGGGCTACAGTATGGCGGAATCCCTATTCCTATGCCTGGAACTCCCCACCCACACAGAGCCTGCTCTCTCTACTCCGGCTCTGCTTTCACTGGTCCCCGGAGCCTGATACCCTGTGGCCCTTGCAGCTCACTGACCTGCCGCTGGCAGCCCTCCACAATGATGAGCTTCTGCTGAGGAGAGGTTCGGGCAAAGACAATCTCTGTGTGGTACCGCAAGATGTCATCCAGCTCCTCAGAGGTCATGTCCTTCAGGTCACTGCCGTGGACCACACAGGCCTTGGCATCTCTAGAATTGGGACGAGGAAAGTAACAAAGGTCACCTGACTGTTCGCCAGCACTTCCAAAACAGAACCAAGACCCAAATCACTTCCCCGTCACTTAAGAGCTGGTCCTGTTCAGTATTTATAGACTGTCACACAGACCACCTCATTCAAGGCTCACAGCCACTTATGGGAGGCCAGCTTGCTACCTCCCTGTCCCCTACTCTACCAGACGGACTGGAATAACAGACACACTTTCAGAAGTGGAAGAGCTAGAAAAACCCTTTCCTAGACCCAAATTAGGGCGAGGAAGCCCTAGACCACAAGAGAATGAAAATAAAACTGGTGCCTCCACAATATACTTTTTAATCGTGTGTGCATTGCATGTGAATGATGTGTGTAGACATGAATGCGTGCCAAGCCTGTGGAGGTCAGAAGACAACTTAGTGGAGTCGTTTCTCTCCAACTTTCAGACGTGCTCCAGAGATCACTCAGGCCATGAGGCTCCCACGGCAAGCACCTCACCGCCTTCTATTATCCATGTTCCACTTTGATGGCCTCTCCCTTCTTTATTGCCTGAGCTACCTGAACAATTGTCCTTTCTCATTTATTTCTTCAGTGTAGAAATTGACTAGGCACAAATGGTCCTGTGGATAGTTCAGACTATTTATCACGTGACTTCGCCAGTTCCAAGCACTCTGAACATCTCTAAGCTTCTACTTCCAAGTTCAGCAAGTGGGGTTCCCTCCCAGCCTCTTACTTACATCATTACAACAAGAGCTCAGAACAGTAAGCAACATGTGGACTAGTGTGACTTGTCCCTATGAACAACAAGGTCACTTTCTGGTAGTGCAGGTGCATTCACTACTCCCTTGGTGCAAGCCAAGAAACAAATCTCTCCAGAGCCCAGAAGGGACTGTACTTAAGCTTCCGGCCGTACCTGGGGTTCACCTGGTTCACTGGAATGTTGAGGCGGGCAGCAATGTCTTCCACAGTCTCGTTGCCTTCTGAGATAATGCCCACCCCCTTGGCAATGGCTTTGGCTGTGATTGGATGGTCTCCTGTGACCATGATGACCTGAAACAGGAAATTGAATGATATACAACAACTCATCAAAAATATAAACACATATTTACAGAAAGAAACCACAGGTCAGCACCAAGATTTTATAACACATGACTACATCCATACTGCATATATCGTTATCTCTTTTTACAGAAGCATGAAAATTAAATTTTACTAAAACCATTCAAAAAGAAAACCTATTATTAACCAATAATATATATACTATATATATAATAGGTTTTCTTATCTATTATATTATATATAATGACGGGTGTATTGCTGGTTAGCACTTTCACACTTGCCCAATTCTGAAGGACAACAACTATAGGTTTTATTTTGATGATGTATGTAAGAGTTTGTGTCAAGGGGTGGGGGACAGCACTAAGCCATGGCCCCCAGTCCAGGTTCCTAATTATTATTTTTTTAATATTTAGAAAAATATCCTTTAAAAGAAACAAAGCACTGGAAAGAAAATTAATTATCACACTTCTCACTGAAGTACCCTCGCAAGCACGGGGACAGCGGAAGAGGCAGGAAGGCAGCGCAGTACGAGCCCCTCAGAAAGAGACAGAGCCCGAATCACTGAGAAGATAGCCCAAAACATGGGGAGCGTGCCGCTCACCGCACTTCCAAATTTAAACCTCAATCTTTTTGTCTTTTTCTTTTCATTTGTGTTTCTTTTATCACTTGTATTTTATTATTTATATGTCTTTACCTCCAACTGCACATCTGCTCTTTACCCTACATTTTAAGAGTACCTGATCCTTCAGGGTTGCACCTAAGGCTTTGGAAATGAGAGATGGATAGATGGTAGATGCTCCGAGAGAGTGAGAGAGCGAGAGAGTGAGAGAGAGAGAGAGAGAGAGAGAGAGAGAGAGAGAGAGAGAGAGAGAGAGAGAAAGAGAAAGAGAAAGAGAGAGGGAGGGAGGGGCTGCCTGACCCCGGGGCAGTGTTCAGACCAGGAACGGGTCTGTGACAGAGCCAGCGAGCTGCACAGGCCCTACCTTAATCCCAGCGCTACGGCATTTGCCCACTGCGTCGGGGACAGCAGCTCGGGGAGGGTCAATCATGGAGATAAGACCCACGAAGCAGAGGTTATCCACGGGGAAATTGACCTCATCGGTGTCAAACTGGAAGCCTTCGGGAAACTGTTCGTCAGGCAGGAGGAGGTGGCAGAAGCCTACAAAGGAGGGCAAGTACCTGTTAGGTTCCCAGTGCCGTGGAAGGGCAGTGAGGGGCAGTGGCGGCCCTTCGACTGCCAGGACTGCCTTGGCTAGATGTTAAAGGTGAAAGTGCAGGACTAATACAGAGTCAGAGAAAGAACAAAACTGGCAGGACAGACTCCACCAGAAAGGATTACCAGGGACAGGAATTCTCAATGTGGGGAACACTGGCTTTTAGCACTACACCACTAGCGGCTCAGTGTGACAAATTACGTCTCAGTACCTTATCTGGAAAACTGAGGCCATCTCTTCCTATCTAGTCACTGTTACTGAGCACCAGTGTGGGTGTTCACAGGAGCTTCTCTGAAGATGAAAGCAGAACAGACGTGCTGCTGTAACCAGCACATGGCTGCACCATTCTAGGACATAAGACATCCCAGACTTCGCTTCAGCACTGTGTGACAGTCACCACAGTCTGTTCAGTGGGACAGAAGACACCGTGCAGGCTCAAGAAGAGTAGATCCTTCTTACTTGGGGTTGGGGAAAGCGAAAAATCAAAATGACCTTAGAGAAGACAGTGGTCCTTCGGTTGGGCGGACGTGGGAGAAACACTGCCTATGGGTCAGTTTTGCAGGAAAAGGTGTCTGACTCAGAGAACTAGACCAAGTGATTGGTTCTCAATGATCTCACCCAGAATAATCAAATAACGGATTTGTATCTATCAATATACAAAATACCGTTAGTGCCATTTGCACAAATAAACTGGACAGAAGGTAAAGTAAACTTCTGAGCTGCCAGGTTACGACAGACAGTCGGCATCCTGGCTTTTGGGTGTGCTACTGGTTTTATGAGTTAAGTGGTCACTTCCCATGGGCCAAGGACAAGAACAATTATCCCAGGTATTACTTAGGCACACCAAAAACTAACAAGTTTTAATGAAACTTAACAGACCGTGGCTGTAACAACGAGGTTAGGTAATAAACTGCCACCCCACCTCTTGCTATACAGAACTGAGTATCATGAAGCCAACGGTCAGTAAACCATGAAGACTGTAATAATGCCAAAATAGCCACCACCTACTGCTTTCAACAATGCAAGTCATACATAAAATAAGCAGGTAGCTCCCCTCAAAATTAGGAAGCGCCCTCAGAGAACACAGAAACTGCCGTGGCTGTCTGGCAGAGCTGCGCTCAGCAGCCACAGCGGTCACCTGCACACCTAGCACGCGCTCGCCCAGGCCTCCCAGCTCCAGGTAGGCGTTCTGAAAGGCGTCTTTCAGTTCTTCGTCCAGTGGTTGCTCCTTGCCATGGAGGAGGATGGAGCTGCAGCGGTCCAGGATCCTTTCTGGGGCGCCCTTCATCACTAGCAGGTGTTTAGGCTCAGACGCATTTGGGTTCTTGTGGATGGACAACTGTGAAGATTATTTGGAAGGAATCATTAGGTGGCTGCATGTGGCAGTTCAGGGAGAAAAAGTAGGCTTTCCTGACTAGTTAATATTTACTATACAACAAACTAAGATCTCCTTTCGGAACCTCTAAACGTCTCATGATGCACGTTGAATGCTAAGCAGGAAAAAGCTCTTACTGTATGCCTAAGTTCATGTGTGAACACACATCTTACACGTACATGCTCACAGAGACAATCATGAACTCTTGGAGAAGCAAGAGGCTGGTCTGGTCAATGCCTGTGTACACACTATCTCCCTCCTCTTCCAGGCCCTAACTCTAAGGTCCCCAACTCCATTCTGAGAGAGGTTTCATTTCTTCTGTTGATATTCAAATAAAAGGAGACTCCCAAATTTAAAGTCAGACCTTGTGGAACTGAGTTTGGAATGTCTCTTCCTTTCGCTCATGTCCCCCAGTGTCCCCTTGCCCTGTGTGAGCATCCCCGATCGGCACACCTGGTACTTGTTGGTGGAGTTGAAGGGAATCTCCACTATCTTGGTGTATTTCTCCCTCATCTCCATCACGGAGCCGCAGCAGACTTCAATGCACTTTAAGAGCGCAGACTCAGAGGCATCTCCCGCTACTGCCCGCTGGGAACAGAGACATCGTCTGTTAATGACCTGGAAAGGCTGATTCACAAGGCATCACTGGGAAATAGAAAACTCTGGATGTACTCCAATCTTGTCAGTGGCAGAGAAACAGATGAGAAGTGACCCGGACCAGGCTGTTCACAGAGCCCTGGGCTCCAAGCTAACCTTCTTCCCCATTCACACCAGCTTCAGGGGAAAGGGTGCCTGGTGGCGTCACCAACACACCTCTCTACCCACTACAGTCTGTATTTACCTTCTCCTGGGCTGCTAAAAAGCCACACACTCAACATCATTCACGACTAAACACTTCTGGTTATAAGTCTGGGGAAAAAAACCACCCAAAACCAAAAAAGCAAAGATTTCTAGTATCACTCCCTGGCCCAGCCTTTAAGGTGAAATGGCTTAGGGTTCAGAGCTGGACACAAACTGCCAAGGACAGAGCACAGGCCTCCATGCTCTAAACCTAATCCAGTTGTGCAACACCCTCTGGGCTTGAAGTCTGCGAGCCAGAAGCTGTTACCAGCTCCGACAGTAGAACCAGCTGGAATTTTAGTCACTGTCTTTGCTTTGGGGACACACACCTATGTTTTCTATGATCTACTTGCTCACACGGCCACACAACTGTTTTGACCTACTAAGCATTTCTCCTGTAAACAACTTTTAAACAGGTGAATATTTTAGAGCTCTGACATACAAGTCTGGACACGCAGGTGAGCAAACGAATTCTCACAAGGACAGCAGCCCTGGGTAAGAAGGGTGGTGGTGGTGAGCATTGGAAAAGGGGGAAGAAAAAAGAAAGAAAAGAAAAGCCAACTATTTAAAATTACTCAGAAACCTTGCCCAGGGAGGGTAGCAATGTTATTATATTTATAGCTCGGCTACCCAAATACTTCAAACATCTTGATAATCCCCCCACCCTCCTTTTTTTTTTGTCAAGAAAAATAGAAAATGTCCCACTCTGAGGTAAGGCAAAACACAAAGCAGCCATCCTCAGTGTGACTCCCAAGATAAGCATCATCATTCTTAAACCATCTCCAACCCAATGCAAAGCAAACTGCCTTCAAAGAATAACAAAGCCCGACTTCACAAGACAAGCCACCTCAGTTACGTCTGAGCCATACTCGCTTTGGTGACTGGGTTTATACAGAGAATTCCTACAGGCGAGCATTGTCACAGAGGACAGATGGGGCCCGGGAGCCTCACACGGCACCGGGACATCTGTAACTTGTGGGTCTCGTGGGACTTCAGTGGCACTTGAGCAACACAGTAAAATCCCTGCCATGCCAAACTACGTGAGTGTTCCCGGAGGCTGAGACTGTGCCTTGATCTTATTTTTGCATCATTAGTAAGCAAACTAAGAGCAAGTAAGATAAGGGAAATAGTTAAGCTATTTTAAGAACGTAAATGGCTTAAGGGATTTACTGGAATCTAGTGTATCTGAACATGCAAACACAATTAGAATCAGTAGGTCAGTTTCACTGTCCCCTAGGTTAGGTGCTGTCCGAGTTACCCAGGTCTACTGAGGCTTTTCACCAAGAAAGACTTTCTTAGGTTCGATTTTCACTTTCTGTTCTCGTCTTTCGCATCAGTAAGTGCATCTGAAAGCACTTGGAGCTCTAGACAACACAATCTTTGCTATGAGGAGCGAAGGTTCCACAAAAGATCTCAAGCACTCTGCAATGGAGCTGTTTTTCTACATGCAAAGACAAGGTTCTGTTTGAAAGCATGGTGGCATTCTTATGTGCTAACCACACCCTTATCCCCGCCCTCACCTCAAACAACCAAACAGGCCATAGCACTTCTCAGGGGCATGCATACCTTAAGAATAGGCAGGTTTTCTTGGTTAGCCTGAAACACTGCCCTGTTACAGAGACCAGCAATTCTGGACAGAGCAAACCAGGTGGCTGACGTCTTGTCAAAGGAGACACCTGATGGAAGGAAGCAAGAATACGATAGAAACATGACGTGTTCACTTCTTAAAAGTTAATTTGTGTGTGTGTGCGTGTGTGTACGCGTGCGTGCATACTTGCATGAATTTATGTGTGTTATGTTTGCAGAGGCTCAGAGAGGCAAGAAGGCATCAATTCCCCAGTGACTGGAGTGACAGGCACTTATGAGCAGCCTGACACAGGTTCGAGGAACCAAACCCAGGTCCTCTATAAGCTCAGCAAGCACTCTTAACTGCTGAGCCATCTCTCTAGCCCCAAGGCTCGCTCATTTTGTACACTGTGCCATATTATGAGTTCTATTAAAGTCCCATAAAAATCTGAAATGATACATCCCACTTCCTAATTAAAGATATTCGCTTCCAGTGGTTCTTAATCATGCACATAGAGCAGATTCACTGTTATACTTTCTCCCTCTCCCTCTCTCTCCATCCAACAATAAATATTAAACAAAAAACCAAAGCAGTGTCATGGGCTTAAAGAAAAAGCAAGTATGGTGGACAGGATGGCTCAGAGAGTGAAGGCTAGCATGATGATCTGGAATCCACACGGCTGGAGAGAACAGACCCCAGCAAGCTGTCTTCTGACCTCCACATGTGTGCAATGGCATGCCTGTGCCCACATATGTGTAAGATAAACAGGCCAAGGTGAGCAGGAGCTTCAGTGTAAGGAGGGCTCCAACCTTACCACTCTGATTCTCTGTGGTGTCAGCTTCATGGATCTGATTGTCAAACCACATGTGGGCTACCGTCATCCGGTTCTGAGTCAGAGTACCAGTCTTGTCTGAGCAGATGGTAGATGTGGACCCCAAGGTCTCCACAGCTTCCAAGTTCTTCACCAGGCAGTTCTTCCTTGCCATGCGCTTGGCAGTGAGCGTCAGACACACCTGCAGACAGGACAGGCAAGAGAGGGACATCACTCATCCAGGCTGGAGCACTACACAAATGCCACTACATCTTAATACAGAAGAAATCTGTTTAAAATTCAATGTCTCCAACCTTCTCCCAAAGTCATGATGTCATGAAGATGGAAGGGACTTCCTCTCATTTCCAATAAACAATGTAATAAAAAATAAAACAAAACAGAATTTATCAAGTTTATCCTCCATACTGACCTCCAAGCTACTAGTTTCCTCCATTACCCTGAGCTGGGTTACATGATAACTTAAAAATATGACAATATGCTTTGGGGTTTCTAATAAACCTGTGCTAAGGTTTTCTCTGTCAAAGTTTATCATGTGATGTAGAACGAAAGACTGCCCAGACAAGTTGGCAGCTCCCTCTAAGAGGCCCATGGTTGAGCCCTGCATCCACACAAGCTGATCTGAGTGATGGCAACTGCTACTGTTCCCAGGCATCTTACCGTGACAGTGGCCAGCAAACCTTCTGGCACGTTGGCTACGATGATACCAATGAGGAAGATGACAGCTTCGAGCCAGGTGTACTCAAGGATCAAAGAGAGAATGAAGAAAGACACTCCCAGGAACACGGCCACACCCGTGATGAGGTGGATGAAATGTTCGATCTCTTCAGCGATGGGGGTCTGGCCGCCTTCCAGTCCAGAAGCAAGCGTGGCAATTCTGCCCATCACGGTGCGATCCCCAGTGTACACGACAATGCCACGTGCAGTCCCTTGAGAGAAGGGGTGTGGGGACTGTGTCAGTCAGAGGCCAGAAAATGTGCTTGGTTTCAAAGAACACACACATGTAGATTCCTGCCCTTTATTTAAACAGAACCAGTTTTCTGGATAACTTGCTGTCTGTTTTAAAGCAGAATCTGGTGAAGGGATTGGTACACGTTGCCAGGAGAGAAGTCACACTAGCTTATTGCTCTCAGCACAGACCATTGTGCGGATGAAGAAAACTTCCTGGGCTTTCCTGGCAGCAGGTGAAGCCTCTCTGCTCTGTGCTGAGGAAAGCTAATAGAACAGGGCCAATGAAATGAGGAACTGTGCCCTGCCCCTCTCTCTCCTTCTGTTAACACCCACAATAATACTAAGACATGCCAAAGAGTGCCTTAAATAGCACACCTTCCACACAGTTGGTTGAGAAGAAGGCAATGTTCCTTGTCTCCAAGGGGTTCTCGTTTGTGAAATCCGGGGACCGAGTCTGGGGTTCTGATTCACCAGTGAGTGAGGAGTTATCCACCTGTATGTGACGGAAATAGCATCAGGTGATTCCTCGGTCTCACCATGGGCCACTGTGCCCAGGTCTACTGAGCTGAGCTAGCCAAGAGAGGTCTCCCGGTTCACCTACCTTGCAGCCGTTTGCAGATATAATTCTGAGATCAGCAGGGATCCGGTCTCCACCTTTCACCTCCACCAGATCACCGACGACAACGTCCTCAGCATTAATGCTCATTTTCTCTCCATTTCGAATCACAAGGGCTTGCTTCAGAAGGGAAGAGGGTTGACATCATTAGAGGGAGCCCAACAAAGCAAGGGTGAAGCTCAAAAAATAAGAAAACCAAGTTACAAATGCACTTATCCCAAGTTACCTGGATCTACAGTAAAGACATCACTCCTGTTTATACGAAACACCACAGCTCAACAGTTACCTGTTCCCACTAGACACTGCCCTTGCTCTTAGAGACCGCTTAGACAACGTCGCTTAATGCTTGGACTATCTTAATGTCACAGTAACTTATGTTCTGAGAGCTGTCAATCTCTCAAAAGGCAAGGATGAAGCAGTGTGTACCTGAGGGACCATGTTTTTGAAGGATTCCATGATCTTGGAACTTTTCGCCTCTTGATAATAGGAGAAACAGCCAGTTATGATGACGACAGCAGACAGCACCACCCCCAGGTACAGCTAGAAGGAAGCAGACAAGTTAGGCCCCAGAGGGAATAGTCAGGTAGCTCAGACGGAATAAAAACCACATCTGGAGGGGGTCACAGCTTCAGAATAGGGAGAGCATGTCTTCCCATTTATCTCTCTAGGGCCTGTGGGCAGGAGGCTCGGAAACAGAATCAGTTACAGATCCCTGGCCTTTTCAAATATCCTAGGTGAGTCTATTTCTCCTGCTTCATGAAAACAGTGATATCTTCCCAAGAACTTCTAAAGAACAAACTTTTCTAGTCAAGTCCAGTCTGTCTAAGTGCAGAGTTGAGCTGTGTCATCACCAGTGGGAGCCACAGCCAGGCAGAGACCTCAGCGGAGCTGCTGGCACCCAGAGGAAGGGATGAACACGAGCAGGGAAGACCACAGGAGGCGACAGCGTTACCGTAACTACACGACTCACATCATCGTTTGGCGGTTCCTCTTCTGTAGCACTTCGGATGCCATAAGCCAGGAAACAAAGAATGGCCCCAATCCACAGTAACATGGAAAAGCCTCCGAATAGCTGCCGACAGAATTTGACCCATTCGGGAGTAGTGGGAGGGGGCGTGAGGGCGTTGGGGCCGTCCCGGGCCAGGATCTCAGCGGCCCTTGCAGGTGTTAATCCCTGAGGGGTGGAGAGGCATACATCAGACAGAGCACACCAGCATTTAGAAGCCATCACGCTCTTCCAACAACAAGAAACAGGCTCTCGACGGTGGAGCCAGGTGAAGCCTGGCTAACTCCCCCAAAATAAGGGAATTTCAAAAGACAAACAGACCTCATTCCCTTAGGAACCCGTAATACCCTAAGACCTCATTTAAAACTCCTTTTAAAAGGAACTGTGGAAAATCTGAATCAGGTTGATTTTTTTCCCCCTAAGTTTTATTCAGAAAATATTTCGATTTTAACTAACTGATTCGGTTTTGCAAGTTAGGAGCTTTGAGAGTTTTCTGCACGTTGATTCTATAAGGGGGTGGGGGGTGGGAATCTAAAAACAGGAGAGCAGGAAAACTTTTCTGCAGGAATCCAAGCCTTACTGAGTTAACAGCCAAGTTGTAAGTACAGAACTTCATTCTCACAATGTAATGAAAACACTGGCCCGGCAGCGAAGGGCTCACCCACATGCATACTTCAGCTAACTCCCGGGAAACCTGTCAGCTTAGCAGTGCTCACTGGAAAGACCAGTGCACAGCAGTCTGCATGGTATAATGGGCCTTAAGACCTGTCTCAGTGGCAGACACAAGACTAGGAGAAAACAGAAGTACTCTTGAGCTACTAAAATACCAGGTTAAAAAGAGACAGAACACATTTCTGTCTAAAGCATGCTTTTATGGACTTGGTGTCTGTTATTTTTAACATCGGTGTGAGGAAAGAAGTGTAAGGAAAGAAGAAACAGCATGAGAGAAAACCAGTGAATTATTCAGCATCCTCATCTGTGTCACGTGCCTGCTGTGGTACCCACTGTCAGCTCAGTGAAACAACGACCTAACATCTGAGCCCTATCTACACCCCAAGCACTGGGTTGGAGCCTGCCTAATTTAATGACCATCTCTTTCAGGCTACTAAACCCAGTTTAAATAGTAAAGGGCCCACAGTGTCCAAGCTGACTGACTTGGAGTCCCAGATAGCCCACTGATATAAGACTCTAATAAAAACAATAAATACTAGATGAAATGCTTAGAGAAGGCGGCCTGGCCCGCAGCGAGCAGAGGGTCTGGGTAAAGCTGAGGCCCTCTGAGCACAGGGACAGTTGTTCCAAAGGCCTCAGACTGTTCACGGAAGCAGTGACATCCATCTAAGCACTGACTATGACTGTCACAGCAAATACCCTCTTTTCTCAGACTATTTTTCATAGAAGTGTTAGAAAACTTAAAGATACAAAACACATTTTGGGAGGAAGGTGTGTTTTAAGATTTGTACACAAGTCACACCACAGGGTAATGAAAGTTCTGACACACCACTGTGAATCAGGCTGATAAAAGCACAAAGACCCTAACTGCTAAAGACCCAGCTAGCTGCTGCATGTCTCTCGAGTTCTACAACCGTAGACAAAGTGAAGGAGCCTGGCTTTGGAACCACCTTCAAAACCGGTACTCTAGAGAACAGAGACACTAACATCCACTCCAACAAGGTTCCAGGTAAGAGATGGCAACATACAAGCCCAAGTTCTGTGCAGGTCACACAGCCAATGGCAGCTGTCAGTACAACAATCCTAGTATGGTCAGACCTGCAAGATGGAACAAAATTCCACAGGGAAAACTACAATTTGCTATGGCAGGCTTCAAATGAGTACCTACTCGGCTCAAATCCGTTCCGTATTTACGATGGAGTTCATCTAGGCTGAGTTTATGGTCGTCCTAAGAGAAAAGTGGAAAAAAAAAATTAGACACCCTAAAATCAAAAGGAAAAAAGCACCTGTACTACTCATCCCTATCGAAACTTTCTTTCCACAACTGCCCAGGCTAAGCCTGAACCTCATGACTGTCTCCTGAGAGAGCTTTCTCAGGAGAGCCAATGCTGGGCCATAAAGATCCATTATCACTCGCTGAATTGAGTCCGAGAAACCCAACACCTCTTGTATGTCTAGGGCAGTGGCTCTCAACCGTCCTAATGCTGTGACCCTTTAATTCAGTTCTTCATGTGGCGGCGTTCCCCAGCTATAACGTTTCTTCACTGCTGCTTTACAACTGTAATTTTGCTATTATGAATCATAATGTAAATCTCTGATATGCAATCCCCGTGAAAGGACCGTTCGACCCCAAAATAGACCGCAACCCACAGAGTGAGAACCACTTGTCTAGATGGGGACCTCATCTGTCCAGGTTGGCTATAGATGGGTGGAGTCACAGAAGCCTCCTTAGCTTAAAGAGGGTATAGTATCAGCATACTTCAGAGAAAAGCAAAGACTGTGGTACCAAGAACACTCCATTGCTCATGGAGGGGAGACAAAGACCTTGTTTAACCCTTTAATAGCTTCTAGAATGAAGACTCTTCAGCACCGACCCTGTCATTTCTCTGCTCTAGGCCGGTGCAGAAGCACACACCCACAGGTAAGGTGCAATTAATCTTTAAGGAAAACCACACAACCAGCTTTCCTCCTAGCACTCACCATAGACACTTCCTTCTTGAGTTCATCCATGTCCCTTTCCTTCTTGGCCTTTTTGCCCTTTTTGTCGCCATGCTCTGATACAGCTGCGGGCTCATACTTGTCTCGTCCAACCTACAGATGGAAGAAGGGGAAGAGGGAGGGTGAGCTCTATGCAGCACCTGAGAACTCAAGCTTGTGGGGTGTGTGTGTGTGTGTGTGTGTGTGTGTGTGTGTGTACACGTGTGTGTATGTGTATATGTGTGTGTGTGGTGTGTGGTGGAGGGACGGAAGCTACAGGGACACAGTGGGTGAACAGTCACTGGGCTAATATTCAGCACAACACAACCTAGGAGCTTATACTGTGCAGCACCTAAACAAAGCCATCAGTGGTGGATTACTGCCGCCACCACTAGACATCTTGCATCCACCCTGGGGTATCAAGAACAATGGGGAAGCTATAAGAGGCTTCAAACAGCCTTGCTAGGGCAACATGGATTTGGGGTGAACAGTGGCTATAATGTTAAAATCCCTATTTTGCAGTCTTCTGCCTTGCCTACTGAAGGAATGAAACCATGTTTCCATTAGTAATCTCGAGGCCAGTCCAGTGCCTAAGTTTGCACTGTGAATCAGGTAGACGTTCAAGTCCTGGGCCCTACTAGAAGTTTGAGGGAAGTCACCAACTCCTAAGGACCAATTTCCCTCTCTACAATATAAGGACAACTCAGCGAGCATTTCTGAGGATTTAATGATACATCTAAGTGCTAATCACTTTGACATTATGATTAAATTCTTTTCGCTGCAATGCCATTATGCACAGTTTAAACACCATTAATGTTCACATAAAGATACTGATCGCATTTCATTTTTTCAGAGAGAAACAAAACATCTAAAACTCCCTAAAAATTTTTAAATAAGCTACAAAAACAAAAAAGAAGAAAAGAAAATGAAAGAAAGGGAGTCTCCACCCCATTCTGTAACCTAAAATAAAATCTCCCAAAATGAAAGGCCCTGGAAATGTTTTGACACAAGCAGGATGCAGGAGAAGCGTGTGCGTTATCGCAGAATTCACAGGATCCACCTACGCCTCTTGAAACTGGAAGGAGTTTTAGAGAAAATGTTGATTCTATAGTTTAAATTTAGATCGTTCCACTCCCTCGCCCTGTTAAAGGGCTTGAGCCGATCGGTATGAAACCAGAACTTGGTTCAGTCAGTCTGTGGAGAGGGCTCTCCTCCACAGGCCACCTTCCAGGGAGGGGCTGGGGTGGGGAGAGGCTGATGCTAGCCCTCACCTTACAATGAATGCTTGGTGATGCTGCCGCTATTATTCTGTGGGTCTCTCTCTTAACTTTAAGTGGTACATTAACAACTATTCAAGCTATACCCGGGAACTCTCCCGTCTACATTGGGTTTTGTTATCCCAAATGAAGATAAAACCCCAAAGCATGTATTTCAGTCCCTTACAGTCAGTAAGTAGCAAAAAAGTGTAGCAGCATTCACTTGACTCTGGAAGGCTCCAAAGAGAAAGCCTGCTTAGATTCGTGGGTGTTGGAGAAGTGGGTATTTGTGACGATATTCAACACCGTGTGACTTGACAAATAACTTCTTCCTTGAGAGCAGGGCACTTGAATCTTCATCCACTGCAGAGTGGAGCTGGGCAGAGTGGAGGACAGTCAGCATTCCTAACATTCTCTCTCTCTACTATGGAGTCAGCACAGCTCCAAGTGCCTCTCCGAGTGGAGCTGCGTGCTGGAGTTAGGATGAGACACCACTCCAAGCATTGAATAAAAAGCAAACTCGGGGGCTCTGGCCAGAGATGAGCGCTTTTCTCTGCATATCTGACGGGAAAGCACAATACTGTAAAAGCCATTACACAGATGCCAACTCAGGCTCCTTCACATATGTGGCCAGATTAAACTCATTTTTTTTTTCAAGACATGCTCTGTGTAGAAAGGCCTGATTGTCCTGGACTCCCTTTGTAGACTAGTCTGGCTTCTGCCTCCTGAGTGCTGAGATCAAAGGCGTGCACCACCATGCCCAGCTTAAACAGATTTTTTAAATATACCCAATACATTTTTAAGCAAGTTCCATTTCATGGAAATACACTTCCACGAGGAGCAGTGTTAGAATCCCCCAGCCTCACTGTCTGAGTGTTTCGGTTATTCTTAGACTTCTCACATTTTCCACTGTAAAAGGGAGAAGAGAGATGTTGGCACAGACCAGCCCTCCCTGGACGCCTTCCAAAGTTTTATCAGCCATCACAAAGGCAGTGTGTTGCCTTTACCTTTACAGCTTTTGAGAGTAAAGTTGAGGAATCTACACTTCCTAGTAGCCAAACCCCTTTATAAATTCATGCTATTTAAGGCACTTTTAAATGGGGACATCTGTAAAAGGGACATGGAAAGTATTAACATGTAAAATCAACTTCTTCAAAATCTTAACTTTTCTAGTAGGCAATGTTTGCCCAAAAGAACTAGGCAGCTTATCCGATCAGTTCTTGCCCACAAGTAAAACAGTAATTTAATGTTAGTTCTTCCTGGTGTGGGTCAAGAGATCCTTAGGTCCCTGTGGGCACTATGAGCTGTAATTTCAAAGCTGAAAAAGTATGCGTTTGTGGTGTGGGGTAAGACAACATTTTCCTTATTTCTTTTAAAAACAAAGGTCAGAGCAGGGAGTGGTGCGGTGTTCCCTCTGCGGACTCCGCTGACCTCCCCGCTTGTTTGGGGCATGGAACTTCTCCTTTCTCAATGAGAAAAAACGAGATTGCTTCTTTACTCAGCCCCACAGAGCAAGAGTGGCTAAGTCCAGCGACTCCCTGAGTGTCTCTGAGCTTATCTGGAAGGGGCATTCAACAGGCCGTGCCATCCGCACAGGGGCAGCTGGTTGAAGGGGAGTAGGCTAGGTTCTTTAATCTTTTCCATTCTAATTTAAGAAGTAGGAAGTTACAGCAAGGCATTATTTATTCCATGTGACACTTCAAGGCTGGGTGTGTCATTATTTCAACCTATGTGTCCTCCAGATTCCACCTTCCCAGAGATTCCCAAAGCTACTATGCGCTTGGGACATGAGGAAGACACATTGGAGATAGAAGGAGAAAACCCTGGACAGAAAGAACAAAGGACAAAATAGACTTCATGCTGGCCCTCACAAGAAGGGAACAAGAAATCCCCATGACCTTTTAGAGTGGAAAATCTTCCTTCCTCTTCTTCAGTTAATTCATCACTTACAGGAGGAAATGTGTTTGGGGAAGGTAGAAGACAGCTGCAAATTTACCAATAATTACAATAACGATGAGGATCACACACACACACAACTCACATACTCTTTCTCACACCTTTCTCACACATACACACTCTCACACATTCTCACACACACAATTTCTCACACATAGTCACATACACACACCCTTTCAATACAGTGACACACACACACTGCAGGAGGACCCTCCTCCCCAGTAGACTGCTACTTGAGGCCTACACAGGCACCAGCACCGCCTCTGCCCTGTGCCCTCCGGAGCACCCACTAGCACCCGGGGTGCCCTCTAAGACTTCCACCCACCAGCAACAGCTCTGGTTCTACAGCCAGAGAACTTAGGAGGCCCTTCCAGACTTGTGAAATCCCCTGACTTGCCCAAAGCATACTTGGAAGCCTAAGATGCCCACTCGTGTTAGCAAGATCAGTGGATGGTGCTTTCCATTCTGGCCCATGCCATTACCCTGGCACTGCCACTTGTTAGCTACATGTCCTTGAACGGTCAGCCTTAGACACTGCCTTGTCATAACTGTTAACTTACCTAACACATTCTGATAGTTTGGTTAGTAAAATCTGAAAACAGAACACCTAACAAAGCAAAACAACCCCCACATTGTTTCCAGAGCTGAGAACAAAAGGTTTTGACTGGCAAGAGAGGCTACAAACATGGCAAAGTAACTGCTCCAAATGTTGCTGATTCACAGCTGGCCAAGAGGGCTGTGGAGACGGCACCTTCAAACTCAATTTGGCAAACTCCAATTTGGCAGGGAAGTCAGACATAGCCTGATTCAGCTACAGAAGACGCTGCCTAGTTTTCGCCAACTGTTAGTATAAAGTAGGGGAGTATCCCCCAATTTTCCTGATTCTCATATCAAAACCTCAAACTCAGCTTTGTCTGTAAATGTCCTCTGCATAGCACTATACAAAGGTCACTGCTATACAAAGGTCACTGTGATAACTCAGTCACTATACACATTATTGCCATTCCTTGATTCCTCTATAGAGGCAGCTGTCAGAGACATGTTAAAGAAAAATATCAACCTGGCTTAGTTTGCTACATTTCCAACTGATCCTCAGCCTAAATGGCTTCGTGTAGGCTCATCTTTTCTAGCTGGGGACCTAAGGGTTGTACCAAAGCCTGCACTAGGTGAGAATTGGCAAATGGAAGACAATGGATAAACAGTCATGGTCCTTTAGCTGTTCTCCAGCCCGCAGTGACACTTTTGTAATAGCAATTCTCTGCAGAGGAGGTAACCAAGGGGCACCCCAACCCCATACCATGCCGTAGGTCCCTCCTGAAGACATGCATGCTGAGAAATGTACTCTACAAAGCCAGAGCACTGGGTCCTCTGTGAACCCAGTTCAGTATCTAAACTTGGGGTGTATCCTTCAGTCACAGGGATGAGATCAGCCAAAGCTCCAGCCACTGGGTCCCCTCATCCCACGGGAACATCATCTAACCCGCCTCCCTGGTGAATTAAACAACTCTGCCAGTCCAACCCTTGCAGTCACAGAATAGAACATGATCATTTGAAAAAATAAAAATCGTAAAGTATGTGGAGAATCACTATATTTTAGATTTTCTTCCTCTTAAAATGTATTTTGTTTTTCTATTTAATAAAAAGCACTAACCCCATGGGACAGTCCACCTCTCTAAGAGGCCAGAATGAATCAAAACGTTCTGCTCATGCCTTAATATCCTCTACCTGCCCTCCCCTATAATCCCCCTTTTTGGTCTTATCACTGGTTTGAGAGAGAATAGCTTAAAAACTGGAACCAGCACTGGAGAGGGGCCGTCAGTTTCCAGGAAGTCCTGATCACTCTTTAGTAGCCTAAGAAGCAAACGGAGTGCCGGGCTGAAGAGGGCAAAGGTGCTGAAGGCCTACAGAAACAGCTTAGTGCCATGGAAGCATGACAGGGAGAGTGCAGACAGACAGGCTGCACACCCCAACTGCCCCAAGGCTCTGAATAACATGAGGATAACAGACTGGAAAGATAAACACTAGGGCCCACAGATGACAAACGTTACAGTGATTACTAGTCCCCAAATAACGAAGGCCCCAAAGATAAAGCCTGAGCCACCATCAATCGACCTTTCAAATCACCAGCAGAGAATATGAGATTGCTGTTACTAAGTGGGGCTTGAGTAAAACCCGCTAAGAGACAATGCCCATATGCATTTCATTGTAAAGTCACAAAGCAACTAGAGAATGAGGTCTACTGGATTTAAAAAAAAAAAATCCCTTTGGCTCAGGACCCAAATGAAACCGAAGCAGGGTGAAAGTCTGTGTGTGTTCCTGTTTTCTAATTCACAGAACCTGTTACCCCAAGCATCCAACAAATACATGTTAAGAAAACGTCTTATGGATTCCTGACACCAGATTTCAGCACAGCTAATGAGGTGAGTCATATGCAGAGAACACTCGCTCTGACTCCAGCCAAAGAACACACTTCCTCTCACACTCTCATCTCAAGGCAAAGTGTTCAGACCCGACTCTGCTGTTAGTCCCTGCCCCAAGTAGACATACACGAAGGAGTGTTTAAAGATTGCTGCACTGTAACATTCCCTTCACTTCACACTAGTACCCACTAGCCACATTCTCAGAGTCATCTAGAATTAGACAGGGCTGGCGAAGCCGTCTGCCCAGTGCTTTGTTATCCAAACCCAGCCACTCTGATTACTGTGAGCCCATCTGATCTGACACTCGGATTTCTTCTTCGGGCCTGCTGGCTGGCAGGGGGCCCTGGGGACCAATGTTCTAGATGAGAAACTGCCGTCTTTCCCTATGACACTTTCAAGAAGTTAAAAATGACCACTGATCATGGTGAAAGTCTTCATTTGAAACATGAATGTTGATGGAAAGTCTAAGATGCTGCTGACTGGATCAGCTTGTCAGGCAGTGATACAGTGCCCAGTCATGCCAATGAATACTTCCCTTTGAGGACCAGTTAACAGGATTTCTCATTTTTTCCCTATCGTTAATATTTCTCAGGGGAAAGGAAAATTGTTCCATAGCTTTGAAAGGGCCTGGGACTGAAGAGCAGCAGTCTATGAAGGTCTGTTCGTCTCCCAGGCCCAGTGACTTAGTAAACCCCAGCAGTAGCACACTGGTATGGCACTCGCTCCACACAGCACGTCGATGACTTCACTTGATCATCAGGGCGAGGACTGCACCAGACCAGAAACCAGAGCTTCGAGGCTTTGCTTTTTCAAAAAACTTGCTTGTCTTCAAATGAAGAAACTTTAACTTAGTTCTTCATACAAAGTCCTTGAGGGTTGTTTAGTTAATGGTTCCCTCTCATGACTGAGGTATTCCTAAAAGAACAGTCTGTGGAGAAGAGAAAGTCATTTCTCTGTGCACTTGTTGCTAAGTAATCCTCAGACGTTGCTTTTGAAGAGTTCAGGGATGGATCAGGGCGAGTGCCAAGTCTCTGCTTTAACCCTGGGCCTGCTCTTTACTCTTAAATGTGATTTTAAGTTTTAGCCCTCAACTGGATAAACACCCTACTAGATCTTTATAAAGCTTTTTGGGTGGGGTGGGGGGGTTGTTTTCTATCATCTTGGATTTTATAAAGAGCAGCCTCCCCATTTCTTACTCTTCTATCCCAAGGTGAGTCACCATTGTTACAAACTTGCCAGCAGAGAACGCTACAAATTAACAAACAGCCAGGGCCAGAGCAAACGCCTTATAATAGGGGGTGGGCAGAGAACCTTCCAGGCAGGGAACTGTTTCACTCTTACACTGTATGACTGGCAGAGAAAAGGTGGAAACAACCTCACAGCCTCCTTCTGTTTTCCCGGACTTCCAAACCAGCCCCAGAGTGTCCTGTAAGCACCTTACTTGTTCCTGTCCAGGCTGGGCCACTTTCCATTGGAAAGACTGCCTCACAGAGTTTTGAGTCTAAAGTACTAGCATTATAGCAGCCAGTGGGTATTTAGTCACACTTTCGAGTTTAGCTCCAAAAGGGCAGCTGATAATGTCACCTTACAACCAGGATTCCTGCTGACATGTGCACCTTGTGTCTCCTCCGGAGCCTCTTTCCCTGCCTGGTCTTTAAGTCACTACCCATAAGCTAGGATTTCTTTTCTCAGCATCTAAGTTAATATTAAACCAAATCCAGAAATGAAATGAAAGGCTAGAGAGACTCTCCCTTGTCCCACCTTTTATAAACTTTAAACAAACAAACCAAGTCTCCTGCATTTCTAAACAACTATGATGAGTACCTTTGGTGAGCTAAACAGTTGTGGGTGGTAGGCCTCATGAGGATTTAAGCCGAGTCACTGGCAAAAACACTCAATAAGAAAAAAAAGGGAACAAAATCCTATTTTATCCAGGAATGATTCAGCAAGCTGGCCCTTCACATTTCTTAGCAAATGTTCAGGACCCCAGTTTTGAAAGCTAGGAAGAATCATCTGGAAATATCACCTACACCTAGACCCTAGATGGCACTTGAGAAAGGGGGTAGGGATGAGGGGGAAGATCACAATGACCTTAAAAATTAGCTGCCTTTAAGGTTCTTGGTTAACCAATTATCAACAGGGCTTTAGTCATCGCTCCACCCACATTTTAATCCCCATGTGGAAAAATCCCAACATTTCAGTTTGAAATATTCCTCTGACCTGTTTGCCATTGTAAGTCATTGAGAAAGACATGAATGCATCCAATTTATCAGAGTCCTCCAAATGCTAAGTACTCTAGACATCTGTTAGGGTCCGTGAAACACTTAGGTTGAACTTGACTAAATTCTCAGCTGAACTGTTACTGTAGCACTTCAGTGCAGAGCTCCTAGGCCTAGAGGCATAACTGACTTACACACCTTCCTGGATCATTTATTATTGCAAACACCCGGTTTTTTCTGGAGGATAACTTTAGAGTTCTGCACACAAAATGATGCTTCTGAGGCAGATGTTATGTGTAAGCTTGAGAGCAACAGGTTGTTCAGCACCTGTTGTCACTAAACAACCGTTTGACCTTGAACAAGTCATTTCACCTTCCGAGGCTCTGTACTCCCAAAAAGCCGCTCAAGGTCTCCGAATGACAAAGATACTTTTCGAAAGGATAGGAGATAAAAGATGGGGCGTTAATGAGTAAATGGTTTATAGGGACGGCTTAGATGGCATGCAGGATGGTGTGACACATAGATTCAGTTTCCATCGTGAGAAACGGAGGCCAGAAGGGAATCAGTTCTTTGCTTCGATGCTGCATTAGCTGACCAGTCCACACTGGGAACCGCCAGGGTCCCTATTCTCTCTTCCTGGCCACATCTTATACTCATCTCTTTCAAGTCTCCAAAGAATGTGCTTCCCTCTGGCTCTGTCTCAGTATACACCCAGGTGCCTTAGGACCTGCAGAGTGTCTACAGTGGGTCTGCCTGGTCAGCCCTGAAGAGGGTGGAGTGGATTCTCCCATCTATATTCTCATGACGGGTGCATTTTCAACCTAGGAACTGATATTTTCGGGGTTATTTTTGTAAGTTTTTAATCTGCTGCTTTGAGGTCAGAAACTAACTCTTCCGAGATGGATAGTAGTAACCAAGGTGGGAACTGCGTTGTTCGTGCCCCGAATCCCTCATTCTCTTCGGGAACCGCTCTTGGCTGAGACAGCAGTGCAGGAAACCCGCATGGCTTTCCTAACACCATCAACTGCCCAGTCTCCAGTCCTTTGTTAGATTGATAGTACCGTGCGGCCCTGGAGGCTCAGCCTGGCCCCTTTTAAGAATCGTGCCCAGACATAAATCCACACACTCCTCCCCATCTTTAAGACGACAACACCAGTTACCAAAGGCACATCCTGTTACGGCCAGTGGCCCATTTTAAAGCTCTCAAAAGTATACCTTAAAGGCTATCTTTGGGCTGTGAAGTCACACCCTTTCTGGCACCAGCTTCGCTGGGCTGGTTCGGCCGAAGGGGAAGCCAGTTTTTTTTTTTCCTTTGGGGGAGGGCGGTCTCCTCTGCGGGGAGCTGGCCGAGCCCCAGCGCCTCCAGGAGAAGGGAGTCTCGACCCGGAGGCTGCCCTCGCCGGCGCCGGGCTGCGGCGAGAACCGCCACCGCGAGGGGGCCCTGACTGAGCTCCCCGGGGGAAGGGGAGGAGCGCTCCTTCCCCTGGGCACGGTGGGAGGAGGGAGAAAGGAAGCGCAAGGCGCGCGGTGAAGGCGACCGGAGGGCTCAGGCAGGGCAGACGCCCGGCTTGGGGATGCCGCCCCGGGTGCTCCTCCTCCCGGGCCGCTGCCCGCGCTCAGCACCCGTCCCTCCATTGCCGAGAGCCCGGTCTCTAAGCCGCTTCCTTCCGCGCCCCCGCCCGCGGCCCGGGCTCGCCAGACACTCACCCCCTTCCCCATGGTGGCGGCGCTGCGGGCCCCGCGCCGGGTCCTGTGGCTGAAGACTAGAAAGAGGAGAGAGCAGCTCCCGGCCGGGAGAGGGGAGCCGGGGGAGCCGAGAGGCGGGAACTAGGGCTGCCACGGGAGGAAAGAGGGAGGACGGCCGGCTCCCCGGACCGAGGCCGCCGCTGCTGCCGCCGCTGCTGCCGCCGCTGCCACGTGTCCGCCTCCTCCCGCCGAGGCTCCGCGCCCCAGACCCAGCCGCAGCTCGAGCCCGTGCCTCCTCCTCACTTCCTAAAATATGCAACCTGCGTGATGGCTCCGCCCACGCGTGCACGTCACTGTTACCGGAGCAACCTGACACCGGCTCCAGCTGGCTCCGCCTCCGTCTCTAACCCCTCCCCGCCCGGCCCCGACCGCGCTAGCTGCCGCCTGCCCGGAGCTCCCGGCAGGAGGGCGCCGGGCCCTGGACGCGAGTGTCTGGGTCTCTCGAGGGCTACGGAGCGCACCCGCCTGCAGGACAATGGGGATTTGAGTGAGCAACCTGCGGAGTAGGGTGCGGAAGGTCCACAGTGGGTGCGGCGCAGTCGGAGTTAGCCCAATTGCTCAGGGCAGCTTTTCTAGAGCGTCTGGGGTCTCCAGGGGCTGGGGTTGGACAGCAGCTGCGCGACTCGGAAGAATTCCTCTCTGCAGAATCCAGGCCGGCACCTATCTGCGGATGGTGCCTTCCTTTGATTCCTTCGTCCTGGGGTCCTCTTACCACTTCTTACTCCACCACTAGAGAAATGCTTCAGAACGTGTACACACACTCGCGCGCGTGCGCGCATCACTTACATTTCCCTTTCCTTATGACCCCAAATGACTATCAAAAATAAAAAATAAAAAAATAAGCCAGTAAGAAATTCATTCACAGCACAGTATGAATGAAATCTTCTTGCAAAGCGGGGGGGGGGGGGGTGTTAACCTGTTTGTCGGAGAGATTCTCCTTTTGATGATAGAGAAACCTGAATCCCAAAAGAACACCCGTCTTTAGTAAAAGAGGTGTCTCAAGCATTTTGAAGAGCGCTCTGCAGCTCCACACTTCCCAACAGCAGAGTCCCACATCATCTACAGCATCCTTGGTTACCCTCTCACTCCCAGACAGTCGCATCCCACTCTTGGCCTTGGCCTGGCAGAGCTGCAGGGCGGGGCTTCTCGTTTTAGTGGCTAAGCAGGCGTTGTGAAGGCTGAAACTTAACTTAGAAACAACAAAGATTTATTATTATTATTATTACTATTACTATTTTATAATTGCCAATGTCAGGAAAGCAAGCATTCTGGGAAAGCTTAGGATTCAGAGGAGAAACTCGATTTCCATCTCTGGAAATACCTAGGAGAAGCAAGGAAAACATTAACTTCTTAGATCTAGACCTATCAACTTCAAGTGTCAAAGCTTTGTCGGATGTAGAGCTTGCAAAAACAGGGGGGAGGGTAGAGGAAGGAGAAACAGGCAAACAACTAGCCACTGTGTTATCAGTTCTTCCATAGAACAATTCTCAGTACTTCTTAGAAACAACTGTTGCTTATACAACTGTTGCTTATAGCAGAATGCTGCCTTTATCTCTTCTAGGGATCTACAGACCTGATTAAAATCAGTTCGGGGCTTAGAGAGAAGAGGTACTATAAGCAAAATTTAAAATCACAATTCTGGAGAAAGAGCACCAGTACCAGCCCTGTTAGTTCAACTGAAGGCCACCCAGTGTTAGCTAGACTTAAAGTGCATTCCTGTGCTTGATAGATCACTGCCTGCCACTGTGCGGGAGGCTTTGCTTGCTGAAGACCTTACTTTAAAGCCTATAAGCTCTGATCTAAATGGGAAAACACAACAACTAAAATATAGAAAGCACAAGCCTGAGCCGTGGTCCTCCTCACTCATCCACTCACTCATCAAGATAAGCCTAATAGGTCAAGATGCTGTTTTATCCCCACAGCTGCTTCCTTGCAGCTGTGGGGTGCTGACAGTCTCTCAGGAGACCCTGGGTTTCTAGTTGTTTTCAAGGGTGGAGAGAAGGCAAAATAAGTATGGATGTCTAATTGAACCCTGTATTTTGCTCTTGACTTCATACAATAGTTTTTAACCTGTCCTGGAGTTCTTACATGGCTCCAAATGGAGCAATGAAACTGCCCCCCAAATGGAGCAGTGAAACTGCCCCCACCGTGTATGTGTGTGTGTGTGTGTGTGTGTGTGTGTGTGAGCACACATGCATGTTGTGTGGGGTGGCTTTTAGTTTGGAAACTTAAACCATCTTTGAACTTGATACTTTGATGTCTGAACATAGAACCAACTCCCCATGGAAAAAGTGGTGGGAAGACTCCCTGCTTTGTTGAAATGCAGAGTTATGGATATGGGTAGAGAACCAAGTCAAGGTGGTGGTGGTGCATGCCTTTAATCCCAGCACTCAGAAGGTAGAAGCAGGTGGATCTCTGTGAGTTCGAGCCCAGCCTGGTCTACAGAGCAAGTTCCAGGACAGCCAGGGCTACACAATGAAATCCTGTCTCAAAAAACAACAACAACAACAAAACAAAACAACAACAGAACACCAGATCCAAGTAAAATCAAGGCATGGTTAAGATAGAATTGTGGAGGTCAAAGGTATAAGAGATTCAACCTTCTGAGGAAGGTGACTAAAGGTCTCTTCTTGAAAGGGATTTTCCCCATTATTCTCAGGAGAGATTTCTGAATGAAATCTTGGAAATCAAAGATGCACATGCTCCTCTCTTCGTGATGACGAAACTGAGATTCAGGGGGTAATCTAGACCTCCCTGCTTCTTAATCTAGCCACCCTTTAAAGCTGCTAGCTTGGAGCATCATTAAATGGATGGACTCAGACTCAGCATTTGCAGACCTCAGGGCTGCCAGGTGTGGCTGCCTCCAGGAGGAGGCTCTGATCCCAGCTAAGAAGGATTGACCCAATCACGGTGAACACAGTCAGCAGATGTCTGAAAAATATGATGCAAGTCAGGGTTCTGAGCCAAGAACATTAGCACTTAGAGTGAGAGCACTTGCAGAGTTGAATAAACACAACGTTGCAATTAAGGACTTTAGGAGATGGCTAGGAGCCCACAGCTAATTAGCATTTTCTATAGGAAGCAAATATTTGGGCCATCAATGAGCTGGGAATTTGGGATGATGAGATCTTCCTTGGCCTTGCTCGCCCTAGAGTTAGCGTGTGAAAAGGAATAAGCATCCCTCTATATGTTTTACCGACTCCCAGGCTCCCGAGAGAGCCTCTCTCCTTCCTTCAAGCCAACTGTGTTTATCACCTGAAAAGTTCTTCCTAGCTCATTTCTATCCCTCCAACGAAAATCCATTTCTTTTTCTCCCCTTGACAGCAGATAAATTGTTGCCTACTTGATTTTTAATTTTAAAAATCACACCTGCTTTTTTTTTTTTTTTTGGTGCAGGACATGCCACAACATACACAACAACAACTTGCAGAAGTTGTTTCTCTTTCCACTTTGTGGGTCCTAAGGATTGAACTTAGGTTGTCAAGTTTGGCAGCAAGCACCTGTACCCTCTAAGCTATTTTACCACCCCATTACTGGCTACTTTAAAAGCACAGTCCATGCAATTGGCAGAGAAATAACTCCAGTTCCTGTAAGCTTTCCTCCCAAATTTCATTTCCTATTGAGCTCTTAATTCCTTTTGAAAGCTCCTTGGTGTATCTTTTGAAAGTTCTTTGGTATATCTTCACATACTAATGGCTATAGAAGGCTTCAAGTTGTACCTCTGGGAATGTTGAAGGTTCAGCATAAAATTGGTGACTGTCATAGATTATTGCCAACCACAACAGAGTCTAAATTTTAGGTCCTTTACTAACCACCCTTTTAATGAAACTGTCACTTAAATAATTTACTCTCATTAAGAGCAGCATTTAAAAATAAAGCAGTAATAAAGGTCTTTTAGCTGTTTCTTCTGTGTTCTACTTTGGCTCCTGAATTTTCTAATCAGGATTCTGCTTTCTAGTATAGTGAGAATTTTGGTCTCATTAAAAACACAGAAACATTATAAAAATATTTTTCATTTTAATCCCAAGCGTGGGATATGGGGCTACTTCAGACTGTCTGGAACAGCTGACTGGGATTTGCCTTGTGATTTTGCCAGTGTCATATACTTTCTGTGATTGTGTGATGTTTGGAACTTTGGGTACTTTTTAGAGGATATATAAATGCTAGGACCCCAGAGGAAGTGGGTTGTTGGTTGGTCGAGGTTTAAGTAGTCTCATGTTGAGAAGAAGGAGAAGAAGAAGAAGAAGGAGGAGGAGGAGGAGGAGGAGGAGAGGAAGAGGAGGAGGAGGAGGAGGAGAAAGAAGAAGAAGAAGAAGAAGAAGAAGAAGAAGAAGAAGAAGAAGAAGAAGAAGATGATGATGATGATAATAGGCATCTTGATGGCAGTGAAGATCAAACTTGTCCCCCAAGGAACTAGATGCCCCTAATCAGCAGGGGGTAGTCACGATAATGTCACTTCCTTTTCTTTGTATCCTTTTTTCTTTCCTATCTAGTGTTAGGGTATTTGAATGATGGAAAAAGGGTGGAGAAGGGTGGAAAAGAAAAAGAACCCACAAAGTAGCAAAAAGACAGCTACATTCTAGCACTTACCACCTAAGACTTCTACTTCCAAACATTGTGAAACAGTATAGCATCCTTGCAGTGAAAAACTCATTGTTTACACAGATCAACACAGGAAAGAAAAATCAAGTGGCAACAAGGAAGGTGTCTGGGACTTGGAAATACTTTGTTCCTAGAGTTTCATCTTCAACCATCCAGATGTGCAGCTTCAGGCAGGCTGAGCATGGGCAAGCTGAGTCTAGAATAGGTATCAGGAATGACTGACTTCAGGAGGGTAAAGGCAGGAGGAAGCAAGTGCCATCTCTGGCCCAGATGGTTACTTGGCCTGAAAATCTTCTATATAAAACCAATCAAAAGTGTTGTATGGAGTTTGGTCCTACTGAGAGCAACCCTCTTCTAGAGATGCCAGATGCCAGAGCTGGGTGTCAGAGAACGCACATATTTTCTTTTTAGGAAAGAGCTACCTTAAGAGGAGAGAATACAAGGCCATCTTAGTGTAGTTTGATTCATTTATAAAAGTCTGGAAGCTTTTGTAGTAGACATAGAAGCAACAGAAAAGTAGGTCAAGTACGAAAATAGTAACCAGCTCAATTCCTAACAGCTTATGTTTAGCCAGGAGGCTGCCATCTTAGTGATGGATGGCCCCCATGTATGAACTCTTACAAGGAAGTCCCAGGATGTGTTCCCTCTTTTACTTCCTCTCTCATAAAGAGCCTTCCCTAACCTATAACTGTGGTGATCCTGTATTAGTTAATGGCAATGAGAGCCATTTTATAGAAAACAACACCCCCTCAAAGCAAAAACAAAACCACAAATGCCCCCAGAGTAACTATTACTGGATCTCCAGGCTTATTACAGAACCTGACACAATGCCTGGTGTTAATGTGTAAAGACCAAAAGGAATTCTCTCTCCATCCTCGAAGAACTGAGCATGAAGCAAGAAAGAAAGACACCGGAGAGACAATTAGTAACATGGTGAGAGGAACTGGATCTTAATGCCGGAGCTTGGAGGAAGACGCAGCCAGCTCTGCTGAGGGACAGGAAACATCCCTGACTGGACCTTCAGAGACAGATCAGGAGGATCAAGGAGACTCAAATCAAACACAGCACATGGGTAAAATCTTCAGAATATAAACTTGGTCTGTGGACGGTGGGCTATCACTTCATAGTGGTTGGAGCCCGGGTAAGGAGGGAGAGGAGCCGGGGGGTGGTTTGGGGAGGAGGTATCAATATCAAACAACGTGTTGAGGATTTAGAAGGCACCCAGGGGCTTGAGCTTCATTCTGGAGGCCACAGGGAGATGTGGCAAGGTTTTGAGAAGGGGTGTGGCTTTGCAAAGATTTCTTTGGCAGGAAAGAAAGAGTGCTAGGTTTCCACAGCCAGTCTGCTTATCAACACTCCTCTAGCCCTGTCAAATTCAGAATCTCAAGACATCTGTTTCTCCCTATACCTTCCCGATGGCCTACTCATTTTATTTTAAAGCACATACAAGATCTCTTAATTTCCAGCATGATCCCCATTCTCCATTACTTCCTCCCAACGGCTCCTTCCAAATTGCTGAGGATGGAAGAGAACTCGACTAGAGTTGAAGCTTACATCTCACAATCAGTTAACATACAACCCCTGAACCCAAAGATGGCTCAGTTTTCTGGGAAGACAGGGCATTCGTTTCTTCTGGTTTCCTGATTCGTGTTGTTAAATGAAACTCCCGAATAGAACAGAGGCTTTCTGTTGTTGGCATTGTCAGAAACCAGCGCTTAATGCAATTGCAGTGACTAAAGAAAATTTAAGCCACCTGGCAACCAATCTCACAATAAAGATTGGCATTATAGGGGATAGAAAAGGGAAGAAGAGTCCAAATTGATGAATAATTTAGCTTCACTCGCCCAAAGAGCTCAAGTTGTATTTGTTCTTTGCAGCAATGAATCTTAGCGTTTTGCCTTCTTGAAAGGTTCCTGCCAACTTGATGTTTGACATCTGATTGCAGACATGGCAGTAGGGGTAGAGGTGGTGGAGACAGTGATGGTGGTGAGATGATGGTGGTGGTGGTGATGGAGAAGATAGTGAAAGTGATGGAGGTGCTGATGGAAGTGACAGAGATGCAGATGATGGTGATAGAGATGCAGATGATGGTGACAGAGATGTAGATGATGGTGGTCCAGATGCGGTCCTGATGGTGGTGATGCTCACAATGGTAGTGGTGATCGAAACAGTAACTAACAGCTTCATAAGTTTAAAGAATTATCTTGATTCCAAACATCTAGTCAGCCTGGGAGATGTCAGGGCCCAAGAAGGATGAAGGTCCACAGACACTGATTAAAAGAGGAGGGAATGAGAGCTGAATCTACTTCTGCTCTCTGCTCTCTATCTCCCTCCCTATCTCCAGCACTCATCCAACCAGCAACTTAGCTGCTGACACACAGACCGCCCGCCGGTCCCATCAGGTCCCTGCCTGTCTGAATAGTTGGTTAATACAGAACCTGTTAAGAACCAGGGGAATAAGGTCACCAAAATGTCGCAGCTACCATCCAGACAAGACACTCTCAGAGTAAGAAGCCTGAAAACCCAGGCTCCTCACGGTAGGGGCTGATGCCGAACAGTCTTAGGGAGAAAGATATTGTCAAATTGTCTCCAAATGCAATTTAAAACCTATTTTCCTTTTTCCTTCCCCCCCCCCCAAAAAAAAGATGCCATCTGCTAATAAAATTGCTCATTAGCTGGGGAAAGCTATTCTATCCTCCTAAGAATGGACCCAAGAGGGAGCTGTGTTCCAGGCAGGTCACTTGTGTTCCAGGAACCAGCAACCAGGCCATGCCAGGCAGGCATCTTGCTTGGGGCTGGAGCTGCAGGGAGCCAGCACAGGCCAGGGACACACTTCCCTCCCATGGCTCTAATCTCATAAACCAGAAGTGCTCAAACTCAATATATTCTCTTCGCCCTCTCATTTTTCATAATGGAAAAAAAAGGCGCTGTGAAAGTTTTGAATTAAGAAGCAGTTGCCATCTGGGTAATTGAATTCTGCTTGAAGCAGGCCACCTGGTTCACATCAGCGGCTCTTGGCAGGTATGGAAGTATCCGCACAAACCCTGCCTTGACTTCTAAACACAGGCTCGTTCACATTCCACGGGCAGTGGAGAGACCTTAATTTCTAAGCAGTGACAGCCGCCTTATATCATGTTACCTCGATGCACGGGAGATTTCCCTGGCTGCGGACAGTTGAGAATTACAGCCCAAATGGTCGGCCTTGTCGGTTCCTGGTCACATGCTCCCTCTATAAACCCAAAACTGAAACGCCAGTTCCCTTCGGCTTCCTGTTTGGACATCTATGTCAAAGACGCACAAACTGGCTTAAATCACCTCGCTCTCCTGGAAGAGTCAGGGAGTTGAGTGTTTGCTGTTTTCGAGTAGAGGAGAAGCAGCGCGCAGCCCTGGAGGAGTGTCAGCCTCCCCTCCCCTGCTGCTTCCTATGCAGCTGCCCACCCGGGCTATGCTTCTGCAGCAGGCGCAGCATGAGGGGGTTGCAGCCCAGACTCCCTCTCCCACCTCAGAACCACAGGAGAACACAAACCGGAGCCCTAAATGTATGGCTTCCCAGCCAGGGCCAGGAATGTCTTGTATTTACAGGGAGTGACCTTGCTGATGTCAAGAGGAAGAGTTGGTGTGGGCAAGAAGAGCAAGGAGCAGAACTTCTGGGAACTCGGATGGCCACGAGCAAGACCTTGTGTTTCAGCCTGTTTCTTCAGTTCCCGCAGGGTCTTTAGCAGAACTGGGAGCAGCCAGGTGGCTGGTGCAGACAACGTCTGGTTTTCAGTTGGGAGAGGGCCTCTGCATTGGATGAAGCTCTTTCTAAAGGCAGTTTGAAGAGAAGTTTATGGAATAAGAATCTTACAGCAGAAATAACCAGCCCCGCCTCCTTCTACCAGACAGGATAAGGCTGAGGGGGTGCGAGGGTTCCCCTGCAGCAGAGCTGATGCTGCATTGCAGAGATTCCCAGCCCTTTTCCTGTCCAACCACCATGCAGCTTCCTCCTCCGGAGGGCAACTAGAAAAGAATCAGCTTTGAGGATAGAAATGTTTTGCTTCTAAACAAAACAAAAAGAAAACAGAAGGTTATCTAAAACACGCAATAAAAAAAAAACAAACCCAAATCCTTTAAAATGGAATTTTCCGTGAGGGCCTGGGCATTCATATAGTGCATCTTAAAAACCTCAATTCTCTAGAAAGATGTATCTACTGTGGTGGGGTGGTGGTTTGCAGGGTGAGTTCAAGGCTGGCATGGGCTAAATAGCCAGAGCCTAATCTCAGAAATAGAAAACAAAGAGGAAACAAAACAAAAAGTAAACCAGGTGTGGTGGCCTACACCTTTAATCCAAGCACAGAAGGCAGGCAGATCTCTGAGTTCGAGGCCAGCCTGGTCTACATAGAGAGTTCCAGGGTGGTCAGGGCTACACAGAGAGACTTCTGTGTCTAGAAGGAAAAAAATTGAGAAATTTCTTTCTTTCTCTCTCTCTCTCTCTCCCTGTTTGTTACATATATGGAGTTACGTTTTCAACTATATAGCATTCAAAAAAAGCATCTTTCTCATTTCAACTTGATGTCAAAGTAAAACTAAGTTAAAAAAACAAACAAAAACTTGGCAGGGTTTCTAGGTTCAGGGACCCAAACCACTAGGACCAGAGTGATGCATAACTTTAATTCTAGAACTCTAGAGGCAGAGTGAGCTTGAGACTAACCTGGTCTACGTACTCAGGAAGAGTCCTCCCTGCTTCCTTCCTTGGAAGACAGATTCTCCTTATAAGCATAGAACCTTGGGCCCCACCTCACACCTTCAGGGAGGTGCCCCCCACACTGCTGGGTGCCTTTGCTCCCTTCTATATCAGAGCCTCTTTTCTCTCGAAGAAGGGGCCTACAGGAGCCTCTGAGGAGGATATGGTGGGCAGTGGCGGGGCGGGGGGAGGTAATGGGGATATGCTTGACACATATGTACTGGAGCTTGGGATGGAGAAGTTGGGGTTAGCTGAGGAGCCAGGTCTGGTCAGTACCAGCTCCCAGCCAGCTGCTCTCTGGTGCTCAGGGAGCCTTGGATCTCCTTTCTTAATCTAATTAAGGGTCACTTGCTTGAATTTAGAAAGCTGTCTTAATATTATTTTGCCCATAGTATCTTATCCTCTAGCATTGAAGTCCTCAAATTTCCTTCACAGATGAGTTTTGTCTAGTCAGGCTTTTTCAGTACCCATCTAAAGCAGTGGTTCTCCACCTTCCTAATGCAGTTCCTCATGTGGTGGTGACCCCCGACTGTAAAATTATTCATCGCTACTTCATAACTGTAATTTTTTCTACTGTTATTAATTGTAATGTAAATATCTGATATGCAGTATGTCTGTTATAGGATCCCCAAAAAGGGTCATGACCCACAGGTTGAGAATTGCTGATCTCATCACTCACCTTTTAAGCCTGGGAGAGACTGCTGTCTCTTTATGCTCCCTTCTCTTGCCGAGTGGGCAGTATCACATCTCCATGCTCCTGCTGCGGTGACTTCCATCTGCCTTGGCTCTCTCTCCATTTGTGTAGAATGGCCTCTTCTCTGGAATCGGCTAGGACTCCATCTTCCCATACTGGGATCCATGCGTGGTGCCCAGAAAGTCAAATCCTTTACTTTGGAATATAGGAGTTCTGGGGTAAATACAGAGTTTAGATCCAATTACAGGATAAGGTACAAGGAGGCTGGAGGCACCCGTGGGTCCCAGGACCCCAGACACAGGAACTGTTTTCTTAGCAATGTAGCTGTTCTGTTTCAACAGAGGTATCAGTTTGGGTATTCTTATTCACTATTTAAAGGCTGTTTTCCTCACAGCATCCCACCAATAATAAAAGATTGGGTCATTGTAGGAGACTCATATGGTGACTGTGGCAGAGTGCTATCCCACAGCCTCTGTGAACATCCAGAAAACAAGGTTCTCTCAGGAACTTCTTTTGGGGGTCATTGAGACATTGGGGAAATATAAAATACCCAACGATACTTGCTTCTCACCGCAATGCATTTCTGGAAGCCACATGGAAAATCCTAAAACTGATCTTCCCCTTGGGATCTGTGTTATAATTGGATGCTGCATTCTTGACCAAAGACTTGGCATCAGATAAATCACAGATACTAAATATGTCACAGAGGCAAAGATTCACAGTTTAAATCAGTAGTTCTCAAACTCAACTGAGCATCAGAATTGTCAAAGGAGATCGAATAAGAAATACTTATGTCTAGGTTCCATCTGGAACCAGTGGAAGCCAGATTTCCATGGGTGGGTCCAGGTAGCTGTGGTTTTTTTTTTTTTTTTGATTGTATCTTTATTTGTCAAGAACTGAGAACAAATGAGAACAAATAAAGGGAAAGGTGTCACTGGCACTTAAAATATTAGAAGAGTCATATGGAAAAAAATGACAAGGGAGGGGGAAACTGATGTCATCATATTTCATGTATAAAAACTGCAACAAATAAAAACAATTTGGATGAGAAAAATAAAGGACAAGTTAATTTTGATTCTCTAGGAAGAAAGTCAGACCCATCCCCACCCCATTTGATGAACAGTGAGTGAACTATTGTATTGCTTTCTGTATCCACGGTTCCAGGCTGAACTCATTAGGGTACCAGTTCCCAACGCTGATGAGTAGTTATTGTATGTCCATGAGAAGTCCCCAGTAAATAAGCCTTGGTATCTAAAGTTTGTCTAGGAGTCTTTGAAAAAGAATGGGCACAGACCCTATTCTCAAGGAGTCTCAAGAAGAAAGGAGCGCGGTGTTACTGGAGTTAGGTATCTAGCAATCTGGAAGCATGGGAATTCTGTTTCTGCAGATACAACAGCAATTGTATCTGAAATTGTCCTAGCCAGACAAACCATTGAAAGTTGGCAACCATCTCAGGGTTCTTCCCTTCCCCTGGCTAAAGCTTAGAGGGTACCACAAGCGAGACCAGTCTCTGCCTTCCTGGAGATAGAGTCAGGGCAAAGAGGAAGTCCTCCCAGAGGTTGAGTGTCCACCAGGCTGTCTCTGCCAGTGCATTGAGTGTGGACTGGGAGATCTGCACTGTCAGGGCCGGAGCACAGTTTCCCTTTCAGATTCCAGCTCTCGAAATGAACTCTGTGATTACAGGCAGAGCATTTTTACAATGCCCCAACGCCTCAGTATTTCTCTCTTAAAACAAAAGAGCAAAATCGATCTCCCACCTACCTCAAAAGATATGCTAAACACATTTTTTTTTCCACAAAGCTATCTCAGCATTCTTATTAACATTTTTGAACTTTAAGGGTGACATTTACTGACCGGAATTCAGAAATGGTGGAGGAGCTGTTACAAAAGAGAAGTAAAATTCACCCGTAATTATACCCAGAAACCCATAATCATTTTAAATATAATGAAATACAATGAAAAACATTCTCTATCTTTATTTTCCTAGGCTTTTAAAAATAGAAGAACTTAATAGTGAACATTACTGAATGTCATCATATAATATGGCTTAAGACATACAGACTTGTGGGCCCAGACTATTCAATTTTTTTTTTACATCATAGTTTATATATTTGTAACAAGGGATATAATATTAATTTTTTAAAATGCAGGAAAGGAAATAATACAAGTCTTTTTTTAAATTCACTTTTATTTACAATAGTATCATTGGAGTTTTTGTTTCTTTGGGAGGGGGTTAACAAAAGCTCTCTCTGTATAGCTCACACTGGCTTGGAACTCATGCCTTAGACTTGTGGGAAATCTGCCTCAGCTTGCTGAATCCTGGGATTATTGGAGTTACCAAACTTAGCTGCAGGTTGTTTTTTTGTTTGCTTGTTTGTTTTTATGTAGACAACAGTTGGAAACAAAGTCAGAAACACAGAAAAATGAGATTTAAAAAAAACAAGGCAATTTTCTTTTTAAAGGTTAGTTAATTCGCTTACAGGGAAACACAGAGCATACAGTAATTGCTGTAACTACATTCCCATTGACTTCTTAGTGGTGATTTTTATCTTTAACACCCCCTACTGGTTTGCCTGATGATTTTAGGGTTATTGTTTTTTTTTTTTCTTAAAAGTTCTTTTCAGAAATTTTTATTAGTTGTCTGCCACCTTTCTACCCCCTAGCTTCTTAATTCTCTCTGAAAATAAAAATAAAAATAGAAGCTGATTTAATGGCATACCTCTATAATCCTAGCACCCCAGAGGGTGAAGCAGGAGGGTGTTGAGTTCAAGATCAGCTTGAGCTACATGAGAACTTGAAGAGCATGTCATTAACAATTATTATAATGATAATGATAACTGAGAGGTAGCAGAAACGAGAACAAAACACTTGCATATTTCTTCAGCTAAATCCTTTTCCCACAGCCCTCCCTCCACATGCAATAAACAGACCTTTACATAGCTTTATAACCTGAGGCATGACTCATTCATTCAAGGTCATAACCATGAGCCTTACATCTCTCCATACTTAGGAGTAGTTATCTAAACATAAATCAGGAACGTGTGGATTCACAGGGTGTTAAACCAGGGCAGGGATGCCTTACAAATAAAGTTCCAGGAAGATGGGGTGAGCTAGACCTTAACCTAGAGGTTGTTTCGTCCACCAAAGCGTTTGATAGCAGGCTCCAACTGTGACTTTAATTCCTTCACAGAGGTCACCATTTGATGAGAAGAAACAAGAAACTGCTGTGAGGCGCTTAATTCTTAGCTGTCAGTCTGGTAGGTTTTAGAATCACCTACGACACAAACCTCTGGGCATGTCTGTAAGGAAGTTTCCAGAGAGGCTTCACTGAGGCACAGTTCAGTGAGCTGGAGCCGATTCAAAGGGAGAAACCAAGCTGAGCAGGAACGTTTGTCCTCTCTGCTTCTGACTGCAGATGCCCTGTGGTTGGCTGCCTTCCTCTCTGTGAGGGACTGCACCCTTGAACCCGCCCAAAGAAACACTTCTGCATTTGAGACAAGTTCTCCGGGCATTTTGTCACAGCAAAGAGGAAAGTGACTAACACAAGTTGTTACCCCATTTCTGCTAGATCTACTAACATGGCATGGACTGAACATCCACTCTGCCCTACTACTGATCTATAATGAAGATGCTGGAACAAGGAAGGTATAGGAACAAGACAAGAGTTAATTCCTGCTCTTACACAGTTTCCAGCCCCGAAGAGATGACTGACAACACAGAAACAAGAATGAGCAGGACAATACTTAATGACAGCTCTTAGCCCAGTGAGGACCATACAGCAGAGGACCCTGGGGCCAAGGGGAATATGCCTGCCCCGCAGTCAGGGAGGGCAGCTTTCGAGGAAGTATTCGACATTGTCCCTGAGGCCTGAGCTTTGAATCTTCTTGGCCCATTTCTTAGTATCATGACTCTCAAGACTTGATCTTAGTGCCTTTCCTTCTCCATCTCAGCTGTGGGACCCCAGGAAGGCTTCTCAGAGACTCCCACAGCAAGCCATATGCTCTCCTACTACTTATAAACCCTCACTCTATAATGGTCCTTCATTCCGGCACCCTCATTATAGACAGTAGGATGAAGTTGGCACTGAGCGATTCCTATTTGCTTCAGCCACAGAAATCTCCTCTTCATTTTCTAAGATTTCAGTTATGCGTGGTCAATCATCATGGGAAAATATTGAATGGAAAATTCTAGAAAAAAGCAATTTATTAATTTAAATAACTTTTATTATAGTATATTGCTTTACGGTTCTATTTTGTTATTAGTTGTTGGTAATCTTTTACTATGTCTGCTTTATAAATTATTCTTCATCGTTAATATTTGTTTATAGGAGAAAAGAGTGTATATAGGATTTGATGCTATCTGGGTTTCAAACATCCTCGGGGGTGGGGTGGGGGGGAGGTGGGGGGTCTTGGAATGCATCCTCTTGAATAAGAGGGCATGTATCTTTTAATATGCATAAGGTTTACATTTCAGTACAGCTAACTTCATTTTACTATTTGGGATCCTGCTGAAATTATCTCTTTGCAGAGGAAGAGTATCTCACCACCCACATCAGTTTCTTCCTTCACCCAGAACAGATTCCCAGAAAATAAAGTTCCTTAGACTGTTCTACAAAGTTCAGAAACAGAGATGAGAACTTTGCTCTTTAGTCATGATTCATGAATGCAGGTGCTATCTGTATGCGCCATTATCAATTGTCTTTGAAATCCCTGGCTAGAGTAAGCTTAGTCATGATTTCTAATCATTAGAGATAGGTTGGGAATTTTCAATTCATCTCTTTATTGTAGCTAATTTGGATACTGTTGCCTTCAGATTCAAATAGCCATTACTGGTTCTCCCTGCTGAGCACTATGTAAGAGATATCCCCTTGGGATTTTGTGATGGCTTATTACTCTATGTTAGGGATAGAAAAGGAGAGACTCAGGTGGATTAGGGGCTAGCTCAAAGTCAAAGGTAGAGGGAGAAACATGGGCAAGTCTTCTGACCCTAGTACATGGCCTTGCAGGCTGGAGCTCTCTACATTTATTTATCTATTTATTTACACTCCAAATTTTATTCCCTCCCCCTCCCATCCACCCCCTGACTGTTCCACATCTCATACCTCCTCCCCACCCCCTATCTCCATGAGGATGTCCCCACCTCCTACCTCCTACCCTCTATCCCCCATACCCCACCCCACTCTAAACTCCTTGGGGCCTCCAGTCTCTTGAGGGTTAGGTGCATCATCTCTAATTGAACACAGACCCAACAGTCCTCTGCTGTATGTGTGTTGGGGGTCTCATATCAGTTGGTGTATGCTGCCTGTTTGGTGGTCCAGAGTCTTTTTATACACCGCATTGACTCACATCTTGAGGAAACTGAGGTCAAATGTAATGTGCCGGTATTCATCTTTGTAAAGATTTGTTTCGTTGGGACCACTGGTCACAAATGAAGCTCACAGTGGACATGTTCATGGCATACATTAAATACAATTACAGACAAGGGGGTGTATCCCTCACATCTTGACTTCTCTTACAATTAATACAACTCTGAAGAGGACACAGAAGTTCAAATAGAGCATATGATATTCATAAAGTTACATATGTGTAATCATACATGATAATTTTATTGTATATAAAAGACAATATTTACAATGGCGACAAGTGTCAAATTTTTAGCATTATACTAATAAAATACAGAACTGTAGCTCCATTATTTATTAAAGGAAAGAAAAAACAGATGATTGGGCACACACAAGTGATTGGGGAAATATAATATTACACTGGTGGCATTTGTCCCTAAATTACTTTATAGATTTCATTACAATTCAAATCAAAATCATAGCAGGAATTTGTGGGATTGGGATAAATGCATTTAAAGTTTTCTATGAAAGTAATAAAGGCTTTTGAGTAATCAACTCTGAAAAAGGAAAACAGGAATGGGAGCATTTAACTAGTGAATAACACGTTTGAGAAGGATGCCGTGAGGACATGTTGGAGAAGGAGGCCGTGAGGTCAGTTGTGAGGTTTAGGTGAGGAACAAACAAATAGACTGATGGAGAATCCCGAAAGCAAGGTCACATGAAAAGCAAGTACCTGCTCGGGCTGCAGAATGCTGACATGACTCAACACTGCTCTTCATTGCAGCAGCCTTGGCCACATAAAAGCAGGGACCCTTCAAGATCGGGTCTATTGACCACCGATGTCCCCTCATAGGAGGAAAAGGTGGAGAGGATATGGGGAAGTTCACACCTTCACTTCAGACTCCAGCTCTTCCTTCCTGGGCTTCCCAGCCAGTTGTATGTAATTCTGTTCTACCTGTACATGGTCTCATAGTCTGTGGCAGGCTAGTGACTCCATATATGCAGCAGTGGGGAAGTCACCCATCATTGACATTCAGAGTGGTTGTGTGGCTACTTTGGGGTCATTAATATACATATACATAATTCTTCACCCACACTCTGTAAGTAAAAATGAAGTTAACTCTCCAAGTTGGACTTCAGTGGGATGGAGCTTGTGTTTGTTATTGGTTCATTTCCCTAGAGAAAGGGTTGACAAAACAGTGAGAAACAGATTGACAAGCATGGCAGATGGACAGAGTGGTAGTTTAAATGAGAATGACTCTCATAGGCTCATGTATTTGAATGTCTGGTCCCCAGTTGGTGAACTGTTTAGGAAGGGTTATGAAATGAAATATGGCCTTGGTAGAGGAGGGGTGACACTAGGAGTGGGCTTTGAGGTTTCTAAAACCCACAGCAGGCCCCAGTCTTGCCTTTTCTGCCTCTTGCCTGGATCAGGATGTAAGTGCTCAAGTATTGCCCCAGTGCCTGCCTGCCTGCTGCTGCAAGTTCTCTGCCATGATGATCACGGGCCAACCCTTTGAAACTATAAGCAAGTCCCCAAGTAAATGCCTCCCTTTATAAGTTGCCTTAGTTATGGTGTTTCTTTATAGCCATAAAACAGCAACCAAGAGGCTATTTGGAATATGATTTGGAGAAAGTCTCACGTGGAGAAAAATGCACAGTCAAAGTCCTATTTTGACCTATTCACAAACAACCTCAAGATGGATTAATGTTAAAATACAAAAGGAACACTCTAAAGCTAATAGGAGAAAGGACTGGGATATCTATATGCCCTTGGATGGCAGAGAAATTCTTAAGTAGAAGCTCTAATCACAAGCTTTCAAGAAACAAATGGTTGAATTTCAACAACAATCGAAAGCAAAAGACTTGAGTCCAGTGAAGGACATCCTAGACAAAGTGGACAGTGACAAATGGCTGGTGACACTCTGAAAAATAGCTGCAAGGCATGAAACCTTTAAAGTATCTGTAGCAGCATGTGCAGAGATATAAAAATGAAAAGTTTTTAAAAGGACAGTGAGAGCTGGGGCAAGAAATCAGTGAAGTGCTTTTTGTGTAAGCAAAAGGACCCAAGTTTGATCTGCAGAGCGTGCGTGAAAACACCGGGCCTGGTGGTGAGGGATTGTAACCCCAGTACAGCTGGTGGGACAGCCTGGCTGAATTGGCAAGTTCTAGCCACTGTAAGGCCTTGTTTCAATAAAACCAAGATGGACAGCACCTAAAGAATGATATCTGGGATTGACTTCTGGCTTCCACATGTATACACACACACACACACACACACACACATACAGACACACAGAGACAGACAGACAGACAGACACACACACATACAGACACAGACAGACACACACACACACATACAGACAGACAGAAACAGACAGACACACATACATACAGACAGACAGACAGACACACACACACACACACACACACACACACACACACACACACACACACACACAGGAGAGCAGGCAAGCATAGATAATTTGCATATCCTATGAAGAGAGGATGCTCACCAGGACCAGCAATCACAGGGGAATGCCACAGGGCACTACTGAGAGACCACTTTACCTCACAAGCCTGGCAAAATCTACGCAACCTGCCAGGAGTAAGTGCTGCAGAGTGGAAGATGAAACAAGGCCTCTGAATACTGCTGAACACTGTCCTACTAGACAGGGAGTGGCACAGCAGATTTTACAGAAATTACATGTTCACGAGCCTATAACTCAGTAATCACCTTCTTGTGGACATACCCCAGAGGAACTGGTCACTAGCAGAAACTGCACTTTCCTCTTTGTGGGAAATTTCTCTGACATCTAGAGCAGCATAGATACAGAATTTACAGAGTTGTTCACGAAGTGATATTTCAAGCAAGGCAAGCATGCATTCTGAAGTTTGTAAATAAAAACTTCTGGTGTGTGATGGAGTAGAATTCAGCATGCAGAAATATAAATTAGATTTACATGTAGCACATGGATAGTTTTCATGAACAATGTTTGAGTAAGAAATCAAACAGGACTTATAGCCCCATTTGATTTACATATTTTAAAACATAGACATACACACAGTCCCTTATGAACGCACATTTGCCTAAACAAACACAGGCAAGGCTGGGCAGGGAGACTGAAATATACCAGACTTGGAGCTATATCAGAGAGCATCCTAGGGACTGAGGATGGCGGGTGCCATGATTAGCTTCCGTTGTCCCCCTGACACTCTTAGGAATAGAGAACCTCAGTTGAAGAGTTTTCTCCATCAGACGGACCTGTGGGCATGTCTTTGGGGGCATTTTTAAAAATTGCTAATTGATGTAGGAGGGCTAATTGATATAGAGGTGGTACCATCTCTAGGGAGCTGGGCTTGGGCTCTGTAAGATAGGTAGCTGAATGTGAGCCCAGGATCAAGGGGTAAATAAGCCTCTGCTTTAGTTTCTACCTTCAAGTTCCTGTATCTAGCTCCTGTCCTGGCTTCCCTTGATAATGAACTACAACTCATAAGCCAAATAAAAACCCCTTTCCTCTCCATGTTGCTTTTGGTAATGGTGTTTATTGCAGCAACAGAAAAGCAAACGAAGACATCTGAAAAAAAAGGGGGTAGAATTAAACAGAAATCTACACCAACTAAGAAGCATATGCTGAAGAATGTCAAAGAATAGAATGACTCCAAGTTTAGGAAGATCCCAGGGACTTCAAGGAAGAGATAGTTTATGAATGAACTATGGGTAAAGAAATTCATGCACATGAGGCTGGAGAGCTCAGTGGTTAAGAACACTTGTTCTTGCAGAGGATCTGGATTTGGTCCCCAGCATATGATGGTACATAACCATCTGTAGCTCCATTGCCAGGGGACACTGATGCCTTCTTCTGGACTTCACAGGTACTGCACGCACATGGTGCACATACACACATACAGGCAAAATACCCATACACATAAATAAATCTAAAACAAAATTTTAAAAGACATTCATGCATAAAGGTAACAATAAGTTACCACAATTGCAAGAAGAATTCCACACTGAGAGTGAAATTGGGATCAAAATGTGATGACAGGATTGGGAGTAGATATGGTCAGGATGTGTTGTGTATGTGACTGAAACTGACAAAGACAAAATACAAGCTAGCTTTGAATGATAGAAGGGCATGTCTTAAATTTGATCACATTATATGCTTGCTTGCTCTCCTCATTAACAGAATATTATATTAAAAGTGGCTCTTACTCTAAGGCCAAATTGATGGTAGTGATCACCTGAAACAATTTTCAATGTATTAAAACTGTGTCCCTATGCTGAAAAAAAATGAGGCTACAAACTTGTCTGGGCCTCCAGAATTTGTCTTAATTTTTGAAACACTTAAAAAGAAACAGATTTTCATGTATCATAATTGAGTGCTTGTGTAACTTATGGAAAATAGCTTCATTTTGATTCAGAAAAGACATAAAATATAATAGTGAAAAATCTATCCCTTAGGGGCTAGAAATGACTCATTGGTTAAGACTTCCTGCTGCTATTCCAGAGGACCTGAGCTAGGTTCCCAGAGCCCACCCAAGCTGCTCACAACCACCTGTTTGTTACTCCAGCTCTAGGAGATCTGATGCCATCTTCTGGTCTCTGAAGGTATTTACACACAGACACACAGACACACAGATACACACACACACACACACATGTACACACACGAGCACTTGCATGCACACACAAATAACTTTTTTAAAATCCATCTCTTGATATTCCTGACATGCAGAATTAGATTACCTGAGCAAGAAGAGATGACATATTGGTTTATAGGTGACAATATTGGGTCTAAACAGATTGGATAAAATTCAGTAGGGCTAAGCATTAACTCCAGCACTAAGACTCAACAAAATCAGTGCTTCAGTTGAGAATGAGAGAGGCCAGCTCCACAGTGGTCGACAAGAACAGAATTGCAGGGTAGTGAGTTGGGTGATAGTTTCATTTTAGTCAGTGGCGAAATGCGGCTGCTGCAGAAGTTAGCCCAAAGCTTTGACAGCAGTAGTGAAATGCAGAATGCATGCACAGGCAACCTCACTTACAGCAGCCAGTTGGTCAAAGGTCATCTGGATGATCTACATAATGAAGATCAAAATCTTTTTATTTCCTAGTGTTGTTTTTTGTTTGTTTGTTTGTTTATTTTTGTTTTTTTGATACAGGGTTTCTCTATGTATCCCTGGCTATCCTGGAACTCACTCGGTAGACCAGGCTGGCCTCGAATTCAGAAATCCGCCTGCCTCTGCCTCCCAAGTGCTGGGATTAAAGGCATGAGCCACCACTGCCTGGCCGGGTTGGTTGTTTTTGTTTTTAGTTTTCCAGTTAGGGTTTCATTTAGTCAAGGACAATGTTGGATTTCTAACCCTCCTCTCTCCATCCCTAAGAATGAGGATTATAGGTATGGATGCAGAATCATAACTTTTTATGTGCAGGCTCTGTGTATGCTACATGGGTGCTCTACTGTCTGAGTTATATCTCCAGTCTCTTTTGGATGGTTATAAAAGTGATGCATTTTGCCAATTAACACAAGATGTTCAGTGTCATCAGCCACCAAGGAGCTGCAAACCAATGCATAATTAAATACCACCCCACACAAACTAGAAGCACCAGGATAACGAAGGACTAGGTTGGGTGGTGATAGCTCGTTTGGTAAAAGTGCTTGCCACACAGGGATGAGGTTTGGGGTATGATGCCTAGAATCCTTATGATTGTGGGCTTGAAATCGCAGTGCTGAAGAGTGGAAACAGGAGGATCCCTGGGGCTTGCCGGCTAGCCAATTCACCTGATTAACCACTTCCAGGCCAAGGGAGAGACTCTTAAAAAAAACCCCGAAGTCGATAACTGCTAAGGGATGACACCTGAAGTTGTCCTCTGACAGAGATACACACACACATACACATACACACGCACCACATACACATACACACTCACACACAGACCACATACACACTTTCACACACACATGCACACACACACCACACACTCTCTCACACACACACCCCACATTCTCTCTCTCTCACACACACCATACACACACACTCACACACCATATGCACACTCACACACACACCACACACACACTCATACATACAACACACACCACACACACACACACACACACACACACTCACACACACACACGGACAATAACAAGTCCTGCTAAGAACTCGGAGCTCTTGAAACACCGTGAGTACCAATGTAAAATGGAGCGGCAGTTTGGCAGTTGCTTTAAAAGTCCAGCACAGGCTTACTAAATGACTAAGCAGCTATGCTCCTAAATTAGATTGTACTGATATATTCACAGTCCCATCAACATGCTAAGATCGATGAATTTAGTGAATTTTATGGTGTAAAATTTGTATCGTTGTGAAGAAGGAAGTACCTGACAGAGGCGGTTTAAGGAGGGGAGGATTTATCTGGACTCGTGGTTCCAGGGTGCAGTCTATCATGGTGGGGAAAGTTTGAGCTGCGAGGCAGCCGTCCACACGGAATCTGCAGTTGGGAAGCAGAGACAGAAGACTGCTTGCTTTGTGAGATGGAGCAACCCACATCAAGGACTGGGCTTCCTACCCCCATTAACCCATCTAGAAGCTCCCTCCCTCACTGATCTTTCCACCTAGATCTAAGTAATTCTGTATCTTGTCAAGTTGATAATCAATATTACACATCATGATGTTCATCAGAAAAAGCCAGGAGAAGAAAATAAAAACAAATAATGAAGAAAACATAAACAAACAAAAAACTCCCATCACCGAGAAGTAAACTATGGTCCCCACAGGGGGAAATGTCATCCCGGTATCTCCTTAGATTGACTGGCAGGGGCAACAATGTTTCATTGTGCTGACATGTGCTTTGTTTTACCATTATAAAGCAGAGTCGGTTTGAAGTTAATGGAAGGAGCATTATAGAGCTAAGGCTCTTGCACCCCTCTGCTCAGGTCTGTAATCCCTATATAAGATCCTGGCTTGTTCTGTAAATACCCAGTGCCTCTGTGTTCTCCTTTACACAAACAGCACATATCTCACAGATTTGTCGAACCTAGCTGAGTTTGTGCCGCACAGTGAGCATTCGCCAAATAGGTTAGTAGATTACTAATTTACAGTGAACCCCTCCCCACCCCTGAGACATTTTAGGTGTTATCTCAGTTTGGGTTTTATTGCTATGAAGAGACATCAGGACTATGGCAGCACTTATATAAAGGATAACATTTAATTGGGGCTGACTTATAGTTTCAGAGGTTTAGTCCATTATCATCTTGGTAGGAAGCATGGCAGCAGTGTTCATATAGGCAGACATGGTGCTGGAGATGGACCAGCCAAGAGCTCTACATCTTGATCTGCAGGCAGCAAGGGGAGGACTGTCCTACTGGGTGTGGCTTGATCATATATGAGACCTCAAAGCCCACTTCCACAGTGACACCCTTCCTCCAACAAGGACACACCTCCTAATGGTGCCATTCCCAAACCTTCAAACACTTAAGTCTATGGGGGCCATACCTATTCAAACCACCACAGGCATACAGAGTGGGAAGGCCAGGATAATGATAAATCCTAAACTTTGACACTTAAACAATGGTTATGGTCACTGGGAAAGAAGTGTGTGTGTGTGTGTGTGTGTGTGTGTATCCTTACTATGTTTTAACAAAATATAATAGCACAAGGCTTCACCAGTATATCATACAAAGAGGAACTGTGATAGAGCTGAAATGCTTTGGTAGGTTGAATAATGGCTCCCCAAAAGGTCCCAGAGCCCCAGAACCTAGGGATATGTTACTTTTACATGCCAAACTAATTAAAATGGTGTGATTAGCTAAAGGATCCCTCAAATACAGGATAATCTTAGATTATCAAGGTTGATCAAATTTAATTATTATTAAAAGACCTCAAAGGAGGCCAGGAAATATGAACACAGAGAAGACATAGAATCCAAAGCAAAGGAGACAGGCTGGAAGGGAAGGGTGTGGAGACAGACACATAGGGCAAAGGAGAGAGGAAAGGTGCTGCGTGGGGAACCGAGGTGGAGAAAAGAGGCCAGAAGCCGATGAAGGCACCAGTCTTTAGAAGCTGGAAAGGGGAGAAAACTGATCCTTCCCAGAGCCTCCCAGAGGACCCCTGGACTTCTGGGCTTCTGACTTCCACAACGTGTAATAACAAATTTGTTATTTAAGCCATTCAGTTGGTACAATTTGTTTTCTGAAGCAATAGGAAAGTAGTGTAAATTATGCAGCTAATATCAGACAGGAGAGACTCAAAAATGTTACTGGAGGGAAAAGAGACTCTTTCCCCTTGGTCTTCCTCAGTGAAGGTAAACACACGTAACCTGAAATGTACCGTGTTAATCTGTTTTCTGTGGCTTCCTCATCATTACTAGTTTACATTTATTTATCATGTGTGGTGGGGGAGTGAGCGCAAGCCAGGGAGGTCAAAAGATGTGTTTTCCTGCACAGTGTGACAATTGTATTTTTTTTTTTTTGATTTTAGGGAAACTGCCACACAGTTTGCCACCTCGTCATGTCATTTTGCACACCTACATACAGTGCATGAGATTTCCGTAGCCTGTGCGTTCTCACCAACAGTTTTGTTTTCTCTCAGTAGCTATCGCAATGGATATCAGATAACATCTCACTGGCGTATTGATTTCTATTTTCCTAATGGTTAGGGCAGTTGAGCGTCCTTTAATGCACTTGCTGGCCATCAGTGCATCGTCTTTGGAGAAATGTCCTAGTTTGCCTTCTGTTGCTGCGATAGGCACCATGACTAAAAGCAGCTTGGGGAGAAGAGGGCTAATTTCAGTTCACAGCTTACAATTTGTCGTGAAGAAAAGCCAGGGGAGGAACTCAAGTCAGGAGCCTGGAAGGAGGGTTGAAGCAGAGGCCATGGAGGAACATTGTTTACTGGCTTGCTCCCAGTGTCTTTCTCAAGGGTAGCACCAATCACAGTGGGCTAAGCCTACTCACAACAACCCTTAGTCAAGAACCTGCCCTCCAAAATTGCCCAGTAGCCAATCGGATGGAGGCATTTTAATTGATATTTCTGCTTCCTAGTCATCCCTAGCCTGTGTGAAGTTGGCAGACAAACAGTAGTAAGCCTAACGGGCACGGTCTATGTGCATCTTTCCCTCATTTTCTTTGTGTGGAGACAAAGCTTCCCCATGCAGCCCAAGTCTAGTCTGGGACACTTTGCCACATGTAGGCCACCTTGGCAATGAATTGCGGAGCCTCTGGCCTCAGCCTCCAGAATTCTGGGATTAGAGGCATGTATCACCACGCCTAGGGTTTGTTGACTCATTAACTAGTGTTGTTGGGCCGGGTGGTGGTGGCGCACACCTTTAATCCCAGCACTTGGGAGGCAGAGGCAGGAGGATTTCTGAGTTCGAGGCCAGCCTGGTCTACAGAGTGAGTTCCAGGACAGCCAGGGCTACACAGAGAAACCCTGTCTCGAAAAACCAAAAAAAAAAAAAACAAAAAAAAAAAAAAAAAAAAACTAGTGTTGTTGGATTTTAGAAGACCTTCAAATGTTGGTTTTTAATCAGAAATGTGATTTGCATATGTTTTCTTTATTTTTGTGGATTGCTCATTGCCTTAATTAATACTGTTTTTTGAGATGCAATTTAAAAAATTGAATGAGGTTTGCTGGGTGTGGTGGTACAGGCCTTTAATCCCAGCATTTGGGAGTCAGAGGCAGGCAGATCTCTATGAGTTCAAGGCCAGACTGGTCTACATTGTGAGTTCCAAGTTACCCAGGTCTACATAGTGAGACCCTGTGTAAAAAACAAAAACATTCAAGAAGTCTCATTAATAGTATTTATTTATTTTTATTTTATGTGTATGAGTATTTTGCAAGCATGTTTGTGTGTGCACCATCTGTGTGCAGCGCCCAAGGAAGCCAGAAAAGGGCACCAGACACTGAGGATGGGAGTTAGAGGAGAGTATGAGTCACCATGTGGGTGCTGGGAATGGAACCCAGACCTTGCATAAGAGCAGCCAATGCTCTCAATGGCTGAGTCATGTTTCCAGCCTACGAAGTTTCATTTTTCTACTAGATCCCATTTGGAAAATCACTGCTCCACTCAACGTTGGGAAGCTTTTGACTCTTCCTTTCTTTCTTTTTAAAAAGTTTTTTATTTCATTTTCTTTTCATGTGCATCTGTGTTTTGCCTATCATGTCTGTCTGTCTGTCTGTCTGTCTGTGTGAGAGTGTCGGATTCTCTGGGACTGGAGTTACAGACAGTTGTGAGCTGCCATAGGGTACTGGGAATTGAACCTGGATCCTCTGGAAAATCAGCCAATGCTCTTAACTTCTGAGCCATCTCTCCAGCCTCAGACTCATTATTTCTCATAGATGTATTATGGTTTGAATTTTTTTGTTACATCTCTGTCTGTCTGTTTGTCTGCCTGTCTGTATCTATCTATCTATCTATCTATCTATCTATCTATCTATCTATCTATGCATGTATCGATCACGTATGTATGTATGTATCTATGTATCTATCATCTATGTGTGTATGTATGTATGTATCTATGTATCTATCATCTATGTGTGTATGTATGTATATATCTATGTATGTATCTATCATTTATGTGTGTATGTATGTAGCTATCATCTATGTGTGACTGTATCTATTATCTATATATCTCGTGGGTGTGTGCATGCACATGCACACATGTGTCCATCATTGGGTAGGGGTCAGAGGACAACTTGTGAGAGTGGATGGACTCTTTCTTTCCACTCTATGAATCTTAAGGACCACACTCAGGTCATCAGGCTTGGCAGCAGGTTCCTTCATCCGTGGAACTTTCTTTCTGGCCCCGTGTGAGGTTTTAAGTTCTACAGTTAGGTCTTTGATCCATTTAGAGCAAAAAATAATTTTTATGTAGTGTCAGGCAAGGGTTCACTTTTATTCTTTCATCTGTGGAAATCCAGTTTTCCTAATACCAGTTGTTGAGAAAAGATGGCCCTTTCCCATTGAATGGTTTGGTTCAGGCTTAGGCACTTTCTTATTGCTGTGATAAGACACAATGATCAAGGCAACTTATGAAAGAAAGAATTACACTGGGGACTCATGTTTCCAGAGGGTGAGTCTATGACCATCAAGGTGAGGAACATTGGGCCAGGCAAGCAGATATGATGCTGGAGCAGAAGTTGAAAGCTTACATCCCACAAGCATAAGGCAGAGATCCAGCTAACTGGGAATGATAGTCTTTTGAAACCTCAAAACTCATCCCCAGTGATGTGCAACCCCCAATAAGGCCACACCTCCCAATCCTTCCCAAACAGTTCTACCAACTAGGAATTGAACATTCAAATATATTAGCCTATGGGAGCCATTCTCACTTTAACTACCACAGGAACCCTTGGCAAAAATCATTGGACTGGGCTACTGAGATGGCTCAGTGGTTAAGGGCACCTACTGTTCTTTCCAAAGATAAAAGTTCAGTTCCCAGCATTCACATGGTGACTCACAGCCATTTGTAACTTAAGCTCCAGGGGACCCAACACTATCTCTGTGGGTTTCAGGTATGTTCAATGACACACATGCGGAGGTTGACCACAACTAAGGAAAACTGATTGTCTCTCTCTAATATGTGGGTCTCAGGGATCGAACTCAGGTCATCAGGCTTGGCAGCAAGCACTTTTACCCACTGAGTTCTCTTGTCAGGCCATGAGATTTACTTTATAGATTATTCACTATTAGTATATAGACGTACAACTGTTTTTGTTTTGCTTGTATCTTGACTTTGTGTCCTGCTTTTTTGTTGAATTCATTGGTTAGGGATAATAATGGTTGAGTCTTTATGGCTTTCTCCATAGATTATATACTCTGTAAAAGGAGATAATTCTATTTATCCCTTCTAAATTTGGATGCCTTTCATTTCATTTCTCGAATTTCATGAACTATATTCAAAAGAAATGGCAAAAAATGAACATTTTGATCTTGTTGGTGAAAGAAAAAGTTCCGCCTTTGATTCCTGAATGTGGGACTTACTCTGAGTTCTCTTTCTATGTAAGGTTTCCTTACATAGTCTCCTCCAATTCCTAGTTTGTTGAATGTTTTTATAATTAGATTGGGTTCATTTTTGTTTATATATTCCTGCCTTGAAATCATAAGATATTTCTTTTCCCCCTCATCTATTAATGCGGTGTATACATTGATTTTTACAGGTTGAAACATCCTTGCATCTCATAAACAGTCTCATTTGATCTGCGTGTGTGCGCTGGCAAGTACAACGTACTAGTCCTTTAGTGGGAAATAAAGCATTGTTCTCAATGAGGACATTGGTCTGCAGATCTCATGCACATGTGCTTGTCTCGCTTTCATACCAGAGAACCAATGGTCTGCTATCACTTCTTTTATTACTGTGACGAAACACCTAAAATCCACGCATGCTAAGATAGGATAGGTAGCTCTCTGAAAGGAACGTGCCCTGCTGCGCCAGCACTGCTGCCTCAGCTCCTGCCGCCTTGCCTTCCCCACTGTGGTGGACTGTCCCTTCAAGCTGTAAACCCAAACAAACCTACCCTTTCTTAAAATGTTTTTTAAAAACATTTATTGATTCTTTGTGAATTTTTCATCACTCACCCTAGTCCCTTCATCTCCCCACCCCCTCATATCCACCTTCTGCCCTTGCAATCCCTGCAAATAAAACACATGCGCTCACACACTCACACACACACACACACACACACTACACACACACACACTACACACACACACACACACACACATACACTACACACACACACACACACATACACTACACACACACACACACACACACCAAAGAATAGAAACATCTCTTTGTGGAAGCTTCAGTGTGTCCCATATTATGCCCCTCTGTCCACACATCTTCACCTGCAAATGTTCATTGCAATGAGTCATTGGTCTGGTTCAAGGTCTCTGGCTTCTGTGACACCATCAACATGGGATCCTCACCTGGATTCCTTCCAGTTACCTTGTTGTTGCCCTGTGTCATGGAGATCCTGCAGCTTTGGATCAGCAGGTCTGGCCCTTACACATGCTCCAAGAGTTCACAGATGATTCAGATTTTTGAGATGTGCCAACTCAAAACCCTGGATCTGGGCATGGGTGATGACTGATCTGGTCAGCCCATGAGCTCTCTCTTCTCTGTATCACCAGGACAAGCTCTCCCGCACTGCTGTGGCTAGGCTACCCAATGCCACAGTAGACAGAAGGCAGGGTCATCTCTCCTCTCATGCCTTTGGAGCTGACTCACCCACACCTATGCCTCCAGAGACAGCTCCACTGTGCTGCCCAGTTGAAGTATGGGGCCCAAGGGCTACAGCTGGCAAAGGGCTGAGCCAGCTCTCCCACTCTCACGCCCTCTGGGCAAGCTCCCCTGTGTCTTCACCACCAGGGCCTGCTCTCTCTCCTACTACAAACAGTGACAGGCTTGGAAGTTCATGACCCAGGGGCCAGCTCTCCCAACTACTGTAAGCAGTGCGGTGCGAGGGGTGGGGAGGGCATCATCCCTGGACCCATGCCACCTCACAGCAGATGAGTGGTGGGGCTAGATCTCCCTCACTCTTGTTCTCAAGGCTAGCTCATTCATACCCCTTCCATCAAGGCCAGCTCCATTCTGCTGCCCAGGAGAGGTGTATAGCCTGCCTCTTCCTCCTCTCCGATGGGAAGTGGAGTCAGCTTTCCAGAGCTGTGAAGGGCAGGGTCAGTTCTGCACAGCCCTTGGACATCCATGTGGTCCCAAGAGGCTGCCAAGATCATCTATGTCCCACGGTCTCTAGTTGTAATATGAGTCACAGACATCAACACGTTTCCCTGATGCTGCATGCCTATGGACCCAAACATGACCCTCAGTGGATACACGGTACAGGCTTTACCATGGCCTCAAGTGACAGGACTGGCTACTCACAACAGGCTATACCTCTGCTCCCTCCAGTCTCCGGTTCTATTTCCCTTCACAATGCTCAAACTGTTCCACTTCTCTCTCCTGTCTGTCCACCACACATTTGCACATTGTAGTGGCTCTCCCCGAAGGTGGGCCATGCGGCTGGGAGGCCTCTGGATGACCTCCTCTGTCCGTGCTGCATGGCATGGAGGTAAGCAGGACTCTAAGTGTCTACAGGGTCGTGGTGGTGGGCATATTCCCCTCCTGCAATGAGGGAGGCCCTTTGTGGTCCATTCTGCCCCTGGTGTCTCTAGACTTTACTTTTAACTTCCACTGCCATCAGCCCTGCCCTGGGATACTGTTGATGACCTCCTTGTCACTGACCTCAGCACAGAGGCCAGAGGTCCCAACATGAGGCAAGTTACTTCCTGTTGGATATATGACCACAGTGACAATAAAAATAACTAGTACAATACGGTGTTAGCTTTAGTTCAGGCCTCTGCTCTAGGCACCTGAACTATAAAGACAGTTTGTCACTAGACTTATCCAACTGTATCCACTTGATTCCATAAGTGTTTTTACTTAATACAAATAGAAAGTCAGGCTCTGACTTCCGAGAAGTCTTTTCCTCTCCAAAAGTATCTCAAGCCGTTTAGTCAACAGTGGCTACATTGTCTCCCCGTCTTCCTTCCTGATGTTTGCCAAAGTCAGATCTAGACTTTGCTATAATTCTGTATCCAGTCTGTCTTTTGTATGGACCAGCATCACTTCTCGCCTCTCCAGATGTTTCTCTGTCATCTATGATTTCAAAAGATTCTGTTCAGTTCTTTGATGGGCGCCCATTTTTGTGACCTAACTCTCTGGTTTCTTTTGTTAAGATGTCTTCAGTTTGTCTTTGAAATTTTGTGAATTGGAAGATTTACATGACTTTTAAGGAGAGCATTAAAAAAATAGAGACCATACTTATGGCAAAATGTATCGGTTGTTTAAATGAGAATACAACTGAGTAAGAAAAGGGTTCTGCTGACTGCCTTAGAGGCCACCACACTTGACTTTGACTTTACTCTGCGACACTGTAGTGGTTGCAGCCAACAAGCTTATTTTTCCCTCTAGCTGGGTTTTTGGTCCTTTGAAGGCCGCTGCCACAACTTGCATCTTTCTTGTCCTTGCTCCACATACGGTGTCTCAGTAGCACTTGCTGTGTGCTGACCTTTTCTCAGTAGGGTCACTTATAGGCACAGTGGCTCAGTGGCACAAACCTGCAATCCTCTCAGAAGCACGTGAGAACGTTCTACTCCCTTCTAGAATTAAGGGCAAAATGAACGTTGTTTGCTACAGTGGTTGCATATCTTCAGTCGTTAGCAGTACAGTCACAAGCTACAGCTTTTTATATTGTTGTCTTTGTTTTTATGGAAGGAGAGGCAAGGGAAGCAGAAAGGACTAGAACCCAGGAAAGTGCTAACATAGCTGGGACCCAGTGGAGCTTCCCACTGGTGGCGAAGAGGGAGGCTCTGAACAGCCTTTTGGTTCATGCTTAAAGAGTTCAGAAAACTTTGCATCATCGGTCTTGTCCTGTCTCATTTGACTCCGAGACAAGAAGAGCCCCGAGGCTGTTCAGGCTGGTTGAACTGAAGATAAGTTTAAATTTAAGAGGCTCTGACTTCAAACATGGAAGATGAAATGAAAAAAAGAAAGCAGACAGCCGGCTCTAATTCTATCCCAATCAAGCGTTTATTTCAAAGGACTATTTAAAGTACCTGGTGCATGAGAAACACAAAACTGTTTTTTGAAACCTGCAACGACAATGACAAAAAGCCCAAAATGAGACCTTTCCTTCTCAAAGCATTAGCTATCCTGTAAAGTCTGAAGGACATGCAGGGAGGACAGCTCTCTTTTGCCTTGTCCCAGGGTCATGAATGGCATATGATGCTATGCTACCTGGACTTCCTGCAAGTTGTAAGCTGTAAGCATTTCCCCAATGAATTGGGCAAAGATGCATAAATGCAGCCTCAAAGTGAGGGGCCTCCCAAGGGCCTTGCATACCAATCTGGGCGAGTGTATGGTGGTGGGTCAGGATGGATGGAACAGACTGGGGAGGTAGAAAGATGTTGCTAGGCAACCAGATCCAGGGCCTTTGTAAATGTAGGTGCATTTTGTTTAAAGCAGCAGATGGCAGACATCACCTTCCTCTGTCCTTATCCCTGTCCCCTTTTACCTAGTATGAAGATCTAGACTCCAGTTCTCAGCCAGATCCTGGGTGGACAGTAGAGAAGCTGTCAGGCCAACAACTTCAGGACAGCATAGATCTGGTGGGAACCCAACCTTTACATTCAAACCAGGATCGTGGGCAAGTTTACTTAATCCCTCTGACACTCCAGTTTCTTGGATGTACAATTGAGGACATAAGTCTTTTATAGGAATGGTGTGAATATCTGAGAAAATGTATGCAAAGGACCCCGTCTGGTACCAGGAATGCAGAAGAGGCTCAGAGGCAGAGTGGGCGGAGCGTGGGCTCAGGCTCCAAATTGCCGGTGTCCTTGTCTCAGGTCTGCCACTTCGCTGCGGGGCCACAGACACAGCCTTTAGACTCTCAGTCTTTGGGGCATTTTCAAGGAAATGGGCGCTAACCACGGTATTAGCTGTTGGGGCTATTTTGAAGATTAAATGCAATATAATGCAGCATGCACAGTCAGTACTCTGTAGATGTCAACAGCTATTCGCAGCACTATGGCGTAGTGTGTCTTCAGAACAGTGGAGGTTCCTAGAAGAGCTCACATTCATGAACTCATCTTCTAAGGACTTTCTAGCTTGGTAGCAAAGGTAGTGGAAGAAACGGAGACTTTGTGGTGCTGTGTGTGTCTGTGTGTGTGTGTGTGTGTGTGTGTGTGTGTGGGTGAACAGAGAGTTTGGTAGAATCTGGATTCTTCAGTGAATAGTGTGACTTTGAACAGGTTACTTAAATTCCTTTGGCTATAAGAAGCTGTTTTACTAGAGGGGTACACCAAGGGTGATTAATTAGTGCCAACAGCATGGCTTTAGGCCTTGCTCAAGAGCTTATGAACTGAAGCTGCAGTTTCTGCATGGGACTCAAGGTCCCCTCCAAGCCCATAGGTGTCACTAACAGGATTGATTCACTTCCTTGTGGCTATGGGGCTGAGGTCTCTCTTTCTTTACAGGCTAATCAGCTAGTTTGGAGTTCCTGGTACTCTCAGCGACAATAACTAGCCATATTGTTTACTTCACGGTTCCTTCTATTTTCAAGCAGGCAATGGTAAATGGTCCTCCTGCTTCTTCTGGCAGCAGCAGAGGAAACTCTCTGTAGAGTCCATGCGCTTAGGATGGGTCTATCAGGTAATCTTTCTTGAAGTCCTTTTATTGGGAACCTTAAGGACACAGGCAAAATCTTTTAGAGAAGAACCAGCCTTGGTTCTGCCATAAGTAGAAGGGGGTGAAGAATCTTGGCAGGGAGACCCTGCTTCCCATCCCTATGCTAACCTAGTCAAGTCACTGCAAGAAAATACCTCACTAGAGTAGCGGGTTCACGGCTCCAGAGGATCCTGAGATAAAGATGGCAGCATTCAGTGTGGTAGGCCTCACTCTCTGCCTCATAGGTCAGACAGAGCCTATCACCCAGTTGCCTCCCAAAGGCCCCACATCCTGATACTGTCACAGTGAGGATTTGGTTTCAACATATGAATCTGGGGAGGATATGAATTATCAGCTCCCTGTCTTCTCTAGATTTTAATTCTAACCCTTGGGTTCTGTGACCCAAACACCTGTTTCCAGATTCCAGCAGAATTCCTGGTAAATATATCTTTCTATTAAGCAATGCTTGAATACATTCGTAAAAAGGAGAACAGGAGATCATTCTTTTCCTTTCTTTTTGGATGCCATTACCAAACTGATCATGAAGGGTATTGTTATTAGCAGAGCACAGTATGATCTTGGAGCTAAATGTACAAACGAGCCTGGAGCTGTCTCCCGATCACAGCAGGAATCCACATGTTTGTTCATCAGGCTCAGTCTCTGTACTCTTTATGATGCAGAATAATTTTTTCATCACCTGGTGGGCAGATTTGGCAAAGGGTTGACTCAGTGTATTTGTGGATCCTGTAAGGGGTTCTTAATGAACTCATCAGCGCTGCCACACATCTCCCTTGTTTTAGACTCCGGCAGGACTTTATGTCACTTACCACTCATTCTCAGGAGGGCCCATCTTTTGTTTCAGTTTGTCAGAAACCTGTAGAAACGCTGACTCCACGTTTTAACTCTCCCATCTAAATAGACAAGCCTTGCACTTATAATGGACACGTTCTCTTTGTCTTTCTCCAATCAGTTCATTAGAAATGTTGCACGAGGCAGGGTCAGTTTCAGGGCCCTAAGGTGTGCAGCTTCTTTCAAGTTGGTGACAACAATGCAATCAGCATTTTTCAAATAAGGATTGCTTAACTTGTTTGCCATTATTTCTCCAAGCGCATTACGAAAGATTTAGTGAAATCCTTGCCTGAACAGAAGCAAGCCAATACAAATTCAGTCATATTCCAGGGTACGGAATGCAAATCTTTTGTAATCAGGTCTTTACATATGTCAGGAAAATCCTCAGCTTTTATTGATCACCCTGTAATATTTTCTGAGTAATTAAAATCTGAAGCGACTCTCCCATTGGTCTGTAACTGGCAAGTACTTCCACTTCTAGATGTCTGGACTGCAGGGCAGAAGCGAGTGACAGGCTCCGGGTTGAAGGGACTGTTGCCCAGGTGCCTGTTCTTCTCCATCAGTTGTTTACACTTGAAGTTTTGCCAGCCTTCCTGACTCATTACATTCTGGGTAAACTGAAGTTTCCTCACTGATAAGAAAAAACTAGGGTCTTTATGAATTGATGTTGCTAGTTAGCTCCTAAGGTTTTCCTCTTATAGAAGATCGAAAGTCCCCAAATCCCTTAACCTGTGGCGACATGTAAACAGATCTGTACCTCATAGGTTCCTAGGTCTGTGAACTTAAATGGGAAGAGAGTGAGGAATGTTTTCTCCTTGGTGTCTTCCAAGGGAGGACAATGCTCCCTGTCTTCTCTTCAAACACCACAGCCACTTGGCATGACCAGTAGACTGGAACAGAAGTCACAGTAGGGGGTGGGAGATGGGTCAGTGGGTAAAGTGTTTGCTACTAAGCATGTGGACCTGAGTTCAGATCCACAGCACCCATGTAAGAAGCCAGCCCCAAGTGCATGTGTCTGTAAGCCCACTGTTGTCGAGACAGACATAGGCAAAACCTAGAACTCAGTGGCTGGCCAGTCTAGCTGAATTGGTGAGCTCCAGATTCAATCTCAAAGATTAAAGTGGAGTGCAATTGAGGAACACTACCATCAATTCTGGCACACATACACACACACATGCACACTTGCACCTACCCACATGCACTCTCATGAATAAAGCCCAAACTCTGCACACAATTCAGAATGAAGTCTCAGTGTTCCATTTTGAAGAAGATATGAATGCCACTGTGGTTTGGTCTTGGTTGTTGATTGTCTCTGAACAGTCATACCAGGACAAGGAAGCTGACCTAGCAGCAGTCTATAGAAAGACCCATGTGGTGAGGAATTAAGACCGATGAGAAACGTTGACAAATTATATCAGAGGTCTGGACACGGACCCCCTCACCCTGGGCAAGCTTTCATATGGCTATTACTCCAGAAGATATCTTTATCAAAACCTCAGCAGAGACCCTGTGACCACAGCACCTAGTCACATCACTCAAGGGTTCCCAATCCTTAAGGAATTCATGAGACAACAATGGTGGATGGTTTGAGCTGGTAAATTTTGGCATAATTTGTTATGCGGCATTAAATAGCTTCCTTACCCAGAGATGATGGCTAAATGATTGGATTTCTATAAGAGAAGTGGGTAAAGAGCTGTTTCCAGAAAACAGTGGAAGACTGATGAATTTCTAAGACCAAAGCCTCGCAGAAGAATACTCTTCATAAACTCTATATAGGGATATAATAAAGAATAAATCTTCCCTTTTTACTCTCCTGTTCCCTTCCCAGCAGCGACGACTGATGTCACATTGGGTTTTATTTCAGTTCTTTGCCTCGGCAATTATAGCCACACAGGCACAATTACGAGTCCTGATTTATGCATGTGCTGTTTGGCAAATTTTATTTTGCTATTTCGCAATATATCATAGCTTCCTTCCCATGCCAACAGACCTGGCTCCAGGGTAATTGCTCTAAAAGGTACATTGTATCCCAGTGTGGGGCTCTGTGATCCATTTAAGAATGACTTCATCTGCATTAGTCTAGAACATCTTACTGGTTACAACTAGATAAACTAGATAATGAGGCACTACTAGATAACTAGATAACTAGTTAGTTACTAGTTAGTGTGTTTTCGTCGTTGCACATGATGCCATAATAAACGTCTTAGGGGACTCCTACAAACACTTCTGTGGGATAAATTTCTAGATGTGAAACTGAGGATAAAGAAGTTTTTCTATTAAAAGGGTTGATAGTTGATACAGAATTGCCCTTTTCCAACACTGGCTTACTTCTTTTTCCACCAACCTTCTTGAACCCAACACCACATCAGTGCTATTCCGGGCATCATCATCATCATCAGGATCATCATCAGGATCATCATCATCATTTGATGGGGGATAAACATGTAACATCTCCATTTGCATATTCATGATGGATAAGAAATCCTCATCATTTGTACTGTTATTCCATAAGTAAGAAGCCATCTTTTGGGATGTTTTAACAAGTCTTTGTAAATAGTTTTGAGTTAATTGTGGTGCATCTGGAGATAGTTTTATGGGTTTTATGGGTTTATACTGTTTGGAGTTATGTTTCTAGAATTTATGGCTTCGTATCTCTTGTCAAATCTGAGACACTTTTGGTCATTATTTCCCAGTCTTTTCTTCTTATTCATTTCCTTCCTTTGCTGGGACTCCAGTGACAGACGCTAGAGATGCTGGCACCATCCCTCTGACCCGGAAGGATCTCTTTTCTCTACCTTTTCCGTTCATTTACACTGAACATTTTTTATTGGTCTATTTGTGGAGTTGTATGATTTCACTTCTATTTTGACTCCAAAATTCACATTTGGATCATCTTTATAATTTCTATCTCTCTGACAAGACTGCCCATCTTTCTACTCTTCTTTCTTGGAGTAGTGTATACAAGCTTTAAAGTCTTTATCATAAATTACAGAATCTGCATCTCCTTTGCATTCCCATGTCAGCTCAAGTGAGATGAGACATCGTGGTCCTGCACATACTTAGAGATGAAGATAAACAAAGCATCCCTCACCAATGCCCACTCTTTAAAAATACTTCATTTTCATTGCGATGTGATTGCACGTGCACACATGTGAAGGCCAGAGGACTACTTTGTGGCCTTCCTTCCTTCCTTCCTTCCTTATGGAGGTGCTGGGGATCTAACTCAGGTCACCAGGCCTTCAAAGCTAGCCTTTTACCTATCGAACCATCTTGAATTAAGGTTGTAGAGGGAATTAGGTTTGTTTATGTGCTGGTTTTTAAGTTACATTTTGTTTATCTACTCAGTTTCTGTCTGTTTGTCTGTCTGTCTGTGTGCTTGTGTGCCAGTATTTATGTGTCTGTGTGTCTGTGTGCCTGTCTGTCTCTCTCTGTCTCTCTGTCTCTCTCTGTCTCTCTGTCTCTCTGTCTCTCTGTCTCTGTCTCTCTCTCTCTCTCAAACTATGTGTGTGTGTGTGTGTGTGTGTGTGTGTGTGTGTGTGTGTGTACACATAGGCACCCATGTGGGCCACAGCACATGTGTGGAGGTCAGAGGACAATTTATAGAACTCATTTCTCTCCTTCTTCTCTGTGGACCCGGACACTGAACTCAGGTTGGTCAGTTCTGTGGCAAATGTCTTTACCCACGGAGCTATCATACCAGCATACCTCAAACGTTTTTTTAAAAAAAAATTAAAATACCCTTGGCTGTGGGTAGAAAGGGATGCAACACCATGAGGGTCAAAGGGATATTATATTGCTGGTTTTAAACATGGAGAAAGAGGGTTTATAAGATGAGGAATGTGGGGGTACCCCTAGAGGCTGGATAAGACAAGGAGACAGATACTCCTGAGAGCCTCCAGTAGGAGCCAGCTCCACCAGGACATGGCCTTTGCCTGGTAACGCTGGTTTTAGATGTTTGATGTATAAATTCTTAAAACAAGTTAAGTCATAGCTAGGAATGGTGGCATTGGCCTACAATCCTAGTATTTTAGAGGCTGAGGTGGAAGAACTACTTGAGTAGGAGCTGAGGACCAGCAATATAACAAGCCCCTATTCTAAAAGCAAAAAACCCAAACAGAACCTGCTCTTTGAAGGTAAAAGCTTATGGTCATCCATTCCACAACCTGAGTCATTTTGGATACAGTGTTTCCTATTTGACTATTGTGATTAAGACACTGGCTTCGGGCTGCAGCTTCTATGCTGGTATTTTTGCTGTCATGGGTTGTCAACCTGCATAGATTTGACCTGGAAATTCTGCCAGCCTTCAACTTCCACACACCAGAATTTCACCATCAGACTGTTCCCTTATCTCCGCAGCTCTTGGAGCTTGCTGGTGTGTGTGCGCAGTCTGGGAGCTGGGTGACTCCTCCTAAGCTTGTTTCTTACAGGAATCAGTGTGTTTTCATGGCATCTCAGCGTAGGCCTGGGTCGGGGTGGAAAGGAGGAAGACACTCCCCTTTCTGTGCTCTTCTCATCCTGTGAGGTGCTCAGCTACTCTTCTTTCCTACCTCGTGGAAAGCAAGTGTGCTTATCCTTCTGTACCACATGCTTGTGAGTGTGGTCACTGCAGTGGGAGAACAGAGAGGACTATGGGCATTTTCCTATTCTCTTGGGACAACAGCATCTCTCTATCAGAGCAGGAATGTTCCTGGTGGGATCCAACGTCTGTGCTATTGGTGTCATTGCTAGGGGGTGCCTCAGGGTTGCCACATGAAAGTGTGGAGAAGAAAAGAAAGGAAGGAAGGAAGGAAGGAAGAAAAGAAAGAAGAAAGAAAGAAAGAAAGAAAGAAAGCCTGGTATGGGCTGGAGATATAATTCAGTTAGTAGAGTACTGCTTACTGTGCACAAAGCCCTGGGCTTCCTCTGTAGTACCACGTGCACCTGGGCATAGTGATGCGTGCACTAGGAGGTGGAGGCAGGAAGACCAGAAGTTCTCACCTTGCTCCTTGGTGTCTTGAGCAGGAAAAGGCCACAGACCAGTATAAATAAATCATGCTGGAGCAATGCCCTTCCTGAGAGTCACTTAGCCAGCCTTGCCTAGTGTGGGCCCTTTATTGGAAGAGCCACGTGAAGGCCCAAACTTGTCAAGATATCCCTGCATGAAGACATGTAGAGAGGTTGTTCACTGCAGTCTGCATGAATGGCAAAAGGCTCTGTTGAACTTGCTCTGACCTATGATGGAGAATCCTGGCAGCGTTTTCTTAGCCCTTAACATGCAAGCATGTACCCACCATAGGCTCCTGCTGTGCCCTCCTAGGTTGAAATGTTCTCCTTTCTGAGGAACCTTTAGGCTAATGGAGTTTTCTCAGGTGTGAGGCCATCTTGCTCACTGAATATGTATACCCAGCTTTGGGGAGGGCTTCTTAAATTAGGCTCCTATTGCCACCCTTAGAAGATCCAAATCACTTCTTGAGTTCAAAGCCCACTGAGCATACACCCAGGGAGACTCCTGGATGCATTTCATAGCCTCTTCCCCATTGCTCACTGCAGGAGTTCAGCCCCCCACCCCACCCCCATTGGACTCCCACCACCAGGCCCTTGCTCTCTTTGGTTTCAGCCTCTTTGCTTGTGCCGATTCTGTGGCACGATAATCTCCCCAAAACTCCTATTAGTAAGCTAGCTAAGTGCAATTTATTCCCACCAGACAGGACAAAGCAGGGTCAGGATACCCCATGGGTCGTGCCTGCAGAAGCCTTCCTCACTCACTTGTCACTTGATTGGGGCCTGGAACTTCATGGTCCTTATGAATCAGCTGCAGATTCTGAATTTTTCAGCAGGGCAGACCTGCATTTCTCAGCTACTTGTGGGATAGCCTGATGTTGCCTGAGAAACCGACGCCCGAGATGGAGATTAACAAGTAGCCATGGGCTGGGAAGAGCTTGTGAGACAGTGAGAGGTGCACCAGTGGGTACCAGAGAAGAGGGAGCCTGGCCATGCTGTGTCTCTCTCTGAAGCAGAAACATTAGTCTAGACTTGCTGAGAGTCTAGGCGAAGAAGGCCAGACCTTTATCAACCAAGGAGCTGTTGGTCACAGGCTGCCCAGGAAGGTGATGGGACCTTGAACATGTGATACCTGGAGCCAACACACTTCCTGTCCAAGGTGACAATGGAGACTCTGCAGGCTACATGACTATTCCCTGGAGGAACATCTGGTTGTGTGATCTAGACGCACCCATATAGATCCATCTTTGGCTCTCCTGTATGTGAATCAGCATGGAGGCCTCCTCCTTACCTTCCGGCTCAGAAGGATGCTTCGTAGTCCCTTCTCTCTGTCTGAGCCTGGTTGTCAGCTATTGTTGACTTGCGATTCCAAGCACATGATGAAGGGTTGCAAGGCTAGAGTTTCGGCAGAGAAGAGGTTCCAGCTAACACTCCCTCATAGATTCCTGCTGCAGCAGAGATTCCAGTGCCAGGAGAAAAATCCCATCCAGGCTCCAGGAGAGAACTGGAATCTGGAGAGACAGAGGTGCTCTTTCTTTCAGTGGACAAAGGCTTTGACACTCATTTATAGATACTGTGTTAAAAGGAAAAACGTAAGGAATGGAAAGGCCAATTTATAGAGGAGTAAAGACAGGAAGGGCCTAGGACAACTGTTTAGTGATCTAGATGTGTATTCCACTGGCTGTGTAATGGGAGCTCTAAACACTGCTAAATGTGCATTTCACTCTGGAAGATTCACACTTTAGTAAAACCAAGTACATGTTCGACTGGTTCACATAATGACTGCTGCGGAATGACCTGGAGATATTGGAAAATGAGGAGAAAGGAGCCGGGAATTCCCAAGTCTTGGAGTCTGTAGCTGCATTTCCCATTTAAACATTCTAGACACCTGGGCTGGGGTTGTTGCTTCATGGTAGAACGCTTGCCTAGCGTGCAAATATCCGTACAGCAATGGCAGTGTTACTCAACAGAACCATCAGGAAGAGGCAGCCAGAGGCTCTTAGAGAGTGGTCTGGAAGTTCCCTGAGCAATGACATTATGGGACCGTGAGGCAGCCACACAACTCGCCACTCCTCTGTACTTCACACTTCCTGGCCCAAGCTGAACAGTGACGCTCAGGGGCCAAACATTCCTGTATGAGGCAGAGCTTCACACCTACAGCAGTGGTAAGCCCAGGGCTCCAGGGTATGAAATGTGGATTCCAAATGACACAGGGCCTGGAGAAGAGGCTGTGGCAGTGCTGACCCTGAGGCTGGGTCTGGAGTGTTCAACTAAAGCAAGCCTAGGACTGAAAGGCCACAGGCACATCAAAGGGGCAGGGCCTGGGAGGATGCTCTGTGCTTCCACTGTACTAAGGCTGATGCCAAATTACAATCAGGGACAGAGAGCTCTGAGATGAACAAGTTGATGTACAAACTGAAGAAAGTACAGGGAACGAAGTCACCAGACTCAGTCGCGCTGCTCATGGAGCAGTTTGGAGAACCAAGGACATTGGCGATTACTGTAATACTTTCTCCTGCTTCATGCCACCCCACAATGTTCCATATGATCTGTGTCTAGATATAAGATTGGGAACGGTATCAGATGTCCCTGGGAAGGGCTGTACTGAACTGCATGGGACCATCTGGGGCATTTTATATGGCTGGCTAGGTAGTCACCTCCTACCGGCAGACATGTTTCTGGCAATGCTTCTGCACCTCGGCAACCTCCTGTTGCTAAAAGCTTCTTCCAATAGCTCCTGCACAGGACAGAGACCTATACAGATAGAGGTTCCCAGAACTACACAGCACCAACCAAGTGAAACATTCCACCCAAGGGAAAGAACCACATCCCAGAGAGTGAAGGAGGTCAAGCCCCTGACTCACTGTAGAAATATGGATGTAGTTATGTGGCAATTTCTACCTTCAAGGAAATCTTGTTAAAGACACGGCATGTTCTAAGGGAAGTGAAACATCTCATCCTGCAAGGACGCTCCTTAAGTTCAGGAAATAAATCACTTAATAACTTCAGGAAGTCCTGAAACTTACCAGATACACTGGCCCTCCCACTGCAAACACATATAAGTTGTATAGACTGCTGAGAGATACTGGCTCTGTTGGCTAGAAGACTTCCATCCAAGCAGTCTGAAAAATGCAACAGATCAGCTGAGTTATCCGGAGAGGACACTCTCCAGCCTGCTGAGCTGTCTGCAGCCTGGGCAGTGTGCTCCAGATTCCCAGCTTTGTGAGCTGTCACCCATGCTGGGGTAGGCTTTGGTGATCCAACTGACTTTTAATTATTTCTGCTTCTGCCCCACCCTTGTAAGTAATTCCTACAAAACCCGTTGGCTTTCCTAGTTGGACTTTGGTGGTCTCCTTACTTTACTCTGTTGTCAATCCCCTACCTGGGGTGAGTAGACAGTTTATTCATGTCTATCTCCTTCTATCTGTCACCTATCTATCTATTAGAACCACTTTCAGTATTACAATGGCTAAGCTTATTTATCAGCCAAATCCAACTTGGGAAGAGGGAATTTCAACTGAGAAATTGCCTCTATCAGATTGGCCTTTGGGCAAGCTTGTGGGGGCATTTTCTTGATTGCTGATCAATGTGAGAGGGCACAGCCCACTGTGGGTGGCACCATCTCTAGGCAAGTAGGCTTGAGCTGTGCAAGAAAGCTAGCTGAGAGAGCCCTAGGGAGGAAGCCTGCGACAGCATTTTTCAGAGGTTTCTGCTTCAAGATCTGGCCCTGAGCTCCTGCCTTGGCTTCCATGCACTATGGACTATAAACAGTAAGTTGAAACCCACCCTCTCCTCCCCAAGTTCCTTTTGATCATGGCGTTTAACCCAGCAACATATGGCAAACTAGAAAAAATGCATATGAATTATTTTCAACTTATATATAGTTGTACACACGCACACACTTTTGATTTGTCAAATAGCTTAGGATCATATATTCGGAACTTGAGGGATCAGGACCACCAGAAGTAAACTACTACTTTTCTGCATAGTTCTAACCAAAGCCTAGATGAACAGTCTGGTGTTGGAAAGATGCTTGCTGCCTAGTTTATTACAGGAAAGTCAGAGAGTAAAGATGGGCTTTTACTCGGGGTTAGGGACTTTTTAAATGTTCTTCCTGACATGGAAACTTTGCTTTCTAGTAGTTTTTAACCCTCTTTGCACATGAAAATTTCTAGAAAAATTCCCTAAAAAATGCCCCTGCTAGCAACCCCAGCCCACACCATACTCTTGAGAACCACTCCAAGTACAGGTGGCATTGGACTTCCGAGTCTCTGAGTAATTTCTTACAGAGCTGAAATCCAGCACGTTCCCCACACTGCTTTTTTCCCACCCTGGATAAGCCCTAGGCTCTGGTCCTCCATTTGCTGTCTTTGGCTTTGCAGAAATAAGCTAACTGTCCCTGATTGTCACAAACAAAAGACCAACAAATGAGAGAGACCCTTGAAAGCACTAGTGTATGGGACATGCATGCAGGACATAGGCCAGGCAGGCTTTCAGTGTTGACTGTCTCTAAAGGATTCTGATGATATTGTTTAAAATGTAGCATAAGCCAAACAGCAGGTCTGAGAGATGTTAAGTAACTGCATTGTAGTTGGTCTATGAGGTTGTAGCCAAGGCCTCAGAGCTGTAAACTTGGGACTTGCTGCAGATTGACAGCTTTAGGATAGGAAGAAAATCTTTGTCCTCATCTGATCCACCTTTCCCTTATTTGTAGCGTGTGTGTGTGTGTGTGTGTGTGTGTGTGTGTGTGTGTGTAGGAGTAGGTGGGTGCCTGCTTGAATGGGAAGTACACTTCATCAGCTACTTTGGGCTGTGACATTGGCACTGCCTCCAAACCACCTAGAAGATGGCTATACTATTTAGTCAGGGTTATTTTTACTTTATTTTATTTTTAATTTAATTTAATTTTTTAAAACAGGGTTTCTCTGTAGTCCTGGCTATCCTGGAACTTGCTCTGTAGATCAGGCCAGCCCCAGACTTGGAGATCTGCCTGTCTCTGCCTGCTAAGTGCTGGGATTAAAGGCGTGTACCACCACTGACCAGCTCAGGGTTTATTTTAAATATATTTTTATCTCTTTATAACAGAAACAAAGTCGAGAAACCAGTAAAGTTTATGTTTCCTAAGTCTCTCCCAATTAAAAAAAAATCTCCCCCATTTTAAGCAGAGCAAGGCAATCTAGAGAGTCTAATGCTATGCTTGCATGGTAACTATAGGGTCCTCAGTGACATGGGTGACCTTCACTTTTAGTAATTCTGGAGTATTGAGTATGGAACTGTAAGTGGGTTGTTGATACAATGTGCTTAGAAGCAGGTCAGACCTCTCCCTTTCCCACAGCAGAACACATTCATTTGTTTTTGGTGTGAGTACTAAGGGTGTATTCATTCTCAGAAGATGAATTTAGACCGGCCGTATAATTGGACATCACTGGGATTACTCATGGTGGCTGACAGTGAATGAGAGAGCATCATGAGCAGAGCTCAGCCAAGCTCTTGTTGGTTCCAGGTTTGTATAATGAAGGTTCAAGAGGCCAGCCAGCAGCCTATTCCTGGGATCAGAGCTACTGGTTTACCTAAAGGATCACTTCAGCCTTGGCCCAGGGGCGTCCTAAGGCAATCAGGACAAATACTGGCCAAGTTGCCAGCCATCCTGGTCTCCTCCAACATCTCCTCTCAAACCTATGTGTACAGGGAAAGGGAGCTGGGGGCAGGGCAGACACTTAGGGATGCTAATCAACTCAGTTTGTTCAACTGAGCTCAGAGGAGTGAAGGAGCCCAGGGGCTGTCCTAGAGGAGACCTGGGAAGTGTCATATAGCTGCAAATCAAAGAAGGCTCCAACCCCAGTGGTGTTGCTTCTTACCTCATTCAAGCTGTAGGAACCTAACCAGCACCTTTCTGTTCCAGGGAGAGTCGCTCTTTCCCGCTTCTAGAGTGGGTGGTAGAGAACCGTAAGAAAGGGACCCCTAGCTCATGTGGTGGTATACATCTTCAATCCCAGCATTCAATGGGAAGAGGCTGGGGCATCTCTGTGAATTCAAGGGCAACCTGGTCTACATATCAAATTCTAGGCCAGGGTTATACATCAAGAGACCTTGCCTCAAAAACAAACAAAAAGAGAAACAAAACTAAAAAGAAAAATAAAAAAACGGAAGGAAAAAAGGAAGGAAGAAAAAAGAAAGGAAGAAGGAAGGAAGAAAGAAAGAAATTCTGCCTTTTTTCCTTATTGCCCTGGGTTTCTAAATTAGGCTGTTGACTGACAGATGGATGGCCACGCCCACCCAGATTACTTTAGGAGCCTAAACCACAAAGGAGGAGGAACCAAGAGTCAGTTTAAGCTCCCAACACCTCCCCCCCTCTTCAGAGCTCTGGGGCCAGAGATGGCCTTTATCCCACTTCTCTCTTTTTCGTGGAACACTGCCTCGAGAAGTCATTTCTTTAGGTTTAAAGTTAAAGCCTTAACATGTCCATTGATAATTAAAATAGGGACAAATTCATTTGGAAAGTTCACGGACTCAGCCAGTGAGAATAATATGTTCCAGCCTCAGGTGCTTAGGACCCTGAATTCCATGGCTCCAGGCACGCCCAGGTGTTTACTGCTGGCTGCACAGGCCATTTCCAACCTGAGGAATTTTAGCAGTGTTACTGCACTGTGCCAGCAGTCCCGCCGCAGTCTTAGATGTGTTCCCTGCTTCTCGGCCACCCCCTCCAGTGGTAATAAAGATCTGCCGTGAGATGAGATTTCCATCCGTACACTGTGTTTCCATTCCATCTGACTGAACATTTCCTGGGCTTGCCAAGCCCGTGACAGTATTGTCAGTTCCCCAGTCGGTAGTCGCCTTTCTGAACCTCCAGTCCCGGTCTCTGAAATCAGGATGGGGCTATTTCTCCCGAGTGGTAAGCCCTAGCTTTTCTTCCTGAGAGAACCCTCTGAAGATGTGCAAGCCCCCGACATTGTCTTTTACAAAAAAAAGAAAGAAAAAAAAAGGCTTATGAATGGATAAGAAAAGAAAGAAACTCAGTATGAACTTGTGCTAAAAATTCATCTTTTAGGTCAGGTGGTGATGGGTGGTGGCTCACACCTTTAATCCCAGCACTCAGAAGGCAGAGGCAGGTGGATTTCTCTGAGTTTGAGGCCTGCTTGGTCTACAAAGCCAGTTCAGGACAGCCAGGATGACACAGAGAAACCCTGTCTCGGAAGAAAAAATAAATGGTTATCTTTACATGAATGAGAGGAAGAAAATAGAAATTACCTTCTAACGTGCCTGCAGCTTAGACCTTTGCAAACATTGACTTTCTAGACAATTTTCCAATGGGGATAGCCTTGGATGGTCTCCAATGTGATTTTTTGTCTGTCCCTGTGGACTAACTCCCCACTCTTCCCCCGTTGTCCTGTTTCACATAGAAACGGTGCAGGCTCCCTTTTCTCTGTGATTCTTAATAGCGCCGTCATCTCTGGGCCATGTCTTGGAGCTTTGAGCTGTTTCCCAGTGGGCCAGACTACACAGAGGCCTGTAGAAGGAACGGTGAGAGTTCAGAGCTATCTGGTGCAGGTTCTTCCTTGTCTGTGGAGCTTTGGCTAAACCCCAGATGGTAGGTCTGGCAGTACGAAATAAGATCCATGATGGTGTCTTGTTTACTTGAAGTAAGAGAACTGTGGACTGAGTTCATTCGGTGATTGGTTCAGTGTCTTCCTCCCTACGGACGCGATTCCTGAGCTAAGGTAAATTCAACACACTTGCTCGTGATAAAAACTGCTCAGAGAAGAACTCTTCCTTGAGTGTAAGTAGTTGTCCCTCCACTTCCTTCTCCAGAGACAGTGACAGTTGAAGGATGGGAAGGACAGTGCTGTGGTGGCATTCACCCTGTATGGTTATCAGCCAGGACCTGTGCTTGCAACACCCTGTGGCCTGTTGGCACTATTTGCTCCCATGACTAGTCCTGTAAGTATAACTTGTGTTATATAAATAACTCTGTTCATTAGGTTCATATATCTAACTACCCTTTGATGTCCCTTTGTGGATGTGTCATAGAGGCCTCAAGTATAGTAGGTTTATATACTTTTTTTTAAATTTTTTTTTTATAAACATAGAAATGGTGCAGGCTCCCTTTTTCTGTGATTCTTAATAGCCCAGTCTTCTCTGGGCCATGTCTTGGAGCTGTTCCCCAGTGGGCCAGACTACACGGAAGCCTGTAGAACAAAGGGTGAGAGTTCAGAGCTGTCTGGGGCAGGTCCCAACAGCTCATGTTTCTGAGACACTTCTGTGCGTTGCATATTAGCACATCTACATCAGCTTGGGCATCAGCCTTGAGCCCTTCTTCTCCCCATGTCTTTACTACCTCTTACTGACCTGCCTTAAGATCTCCAGTGGTTTCCTGACTCTTTCAAAACAGCACTGAAACCACTGGGTGTTGTGCAAAGGGCTCTTATTACCCAGATCCTGCACATGTACCTACCATGCACATCTGCTGCAGTTTCCAGTGGCTTTCTGAATCAGTCGTGTGTTTTTTACACATAGCCATAACACACTAGTTTACTATTGTTGTTTTAAATGTTATTTTGTTTGTACAGATGTTTCACCTGCCTGTGTGTGTGTGTGTGTGTGTGTGTGTGTGGTGAGTGCCCTGTGCATGCCTGGTGCACACAGAGGTCAGAAGAAGACATCAGGTGCCCTGGAACTGAAGCTAAAGATCGTTTTGAGCTACTGTGTGGTTGCAGGGAATTGAACTTGGGTCTGCTGAAAGGGCAGGCAGTGCTCGTAACTGCTGAGCCATCTCTCCTCCAGCACCAGCACTGTTCTTCACTCTGGAGCATGTCCACCTCCCCTCCCTTCTCCACCCCCCCACCCCCCACTTGTCTATTGCTTCAAGACTGTTCTGATGCCTTCCCTTTCTGCCCATAACAATCCACCCGGAGGGTTAGCAGCTGTTACATTTCTGTTAGGAGCTTAACACTTTGACTCTATTGTCTTCTTATCTTCTTTGTTTCCTAATCTGCTCAAACATCCTGTAAAGTGTTATCCTGGTAAACATAGCAGCCTGTTAAAATGGTGATGCCCGGGCCATTCCTCTGGCCTACTAAACCGAATCCTTGTGGGTGCGTCCAGCAGTCTGTGGTTTGATGGTTTCCCCAAGTGATTCTGGGATACGGGAAGTCTAAGGAACCCTCTACTACAGACTGCACAGGTAGTGACAAAGAGCAGGGCCGGGGCCTCAGTCGAGAGAAAACCCTTCCTCTCAAGTGCTTGGAAGCCATCTATCTCATTGTCTCCTAGGAATGGTAAAAATACTGTCATAAGGTGGATGGTAGCTGGAGGATTGGCTGTGTAGGGTCTGCGCACACAGGCACATGCTTTGCTAAGCTTTAGGTTAATCTGGAAGCCCACAACCACATGCCTAATATGATCTTGTTTGGCAAACAATGTAGACTCCTTAGATCAATGGTTCTCAACCCGTCGGTCATGACCTCTTTGTAGGTCACACATCAGATATCCTGTATAGCAGATATTTACATTATGACTCAGTAGCAGAAGGTACAGTAATGAAGTAGCAACTGGATGATTTGATAAATGGGGGGAAGGGGTCACCACAACACAAGGAACTATACTAAAGATGGTAGCCTTAGGAAGGTTGAGAACCACACTGCCTGAAAGGGTCATGGGGCTGAGAGGAGTAAACTGTGGGGTATGCTTCCAAGTGTATATTTTGTTTTTGTGATCACTCAGATTTTCTTCTGAGCCAGCAAGTATCTTAACTCTCTAACTTAGAACTAGAAAGATGTCACTAGAACTTAGGGGTTTGGGTCTCCAGCACTTAGCCAGTACTTAGTTTTCCTTACTAGTTTCTTAAAATTGAGGCTTTTAGTTCCAAAGACATCTATGTTTCTCTCAAGGCAACATTCCAGGTCAGTAAGGAACACGGTGAAGGTAGTAATCCTTTGCTTCAGAAGACAACTTCTGAGTCAGGGAGATGGCTCAGGAGGATAGGTACTTGACTGCCAAGCCTGGAGACCTGAGTTTGATCCCTGAGACCCACAGGGTGGAAAGAGTGGACTGACCCACTACAAGTTGTTCTCTGAATGTGCTTTGCATGGTGACAAGTGTGCCCTTTCTGTGCGCGCGTGCGTACACACACACACACACACACAAATACATACATACATAAATGCATCTTAGAAAGCGCCCTTCCTTCACTAGGCTGGTGGCAGGGCTTGGTGACAGAGTGCTTCTCTAGCGTACAGGAAGCCCTGGGTTTGACCCCTACAGTACCATGGTGGGTATGGTAGGCAGTGGTTTTCCACTGGTCAGCTGAGAGGAGTGACTGACAGGAGGAGGCTACAGAATGTCTGAGGAGCCCTCCCCACCCCCCACTGCTATGGAAAACACCACCAATGGCTGCCAAGCACGGTGTTTCAGACAAGGACACTGAAATATAGACTGTTCTTTGTCCCGACTTCTACTCTGGGGGTACTTACTAACAACTGTTTTTGTAGAATTGGGAATGAAGCAGGAGGGACCCTACCCAACACATCTAGCAATAAGATTCAAGCAGAAATTTGGTGTTTCCTTCTACCCAAATTTAAGCCCCAAGTCAAGGTAGCAATAGCATCTCTGGCTGTAGTAAGACCTGCCGATCACTTAATGTCACATTCCAGCTGCTAACATCTGGAAACACCTGTCATACTCATCATCATGTCAATACTTTGGCACTTATGAAGCCTGCCCCAGACTGCATTGCTTATGCACTCACAAGGCAGAAGGATTATGGGTAGCATCAATTATAAATATTCAGAGAAATTTTGACATTGTTTCAGTTGTCTTTTGATAAAATTTGTTCCTTCTGTAATCTTATCTATATTATTTAAGCATTAAAAACTTTAGATTAACATATTGTCCATAGGCTCTGTCCGCTGCTAAAGAGATTCATGATATCAAATGAACAAACAGCCCTGAGAATGGCCAGGCCAGGTAGAATTCAGACCCATGAGGTTGGCGGGACTGGAGAGAATTCATACCCAGCCACCCTGGTGCTAATGCCCATTTTATTCATGCCACCTGCCAACTTGGTCTGTTTTGGCCCAAGGCTAGCAGTAAATTGATGGTCATTCTGTCAGTTCTCAGAACTGTAGGCAACCAAGGCTCAGGCTGTCAGGCAAGTGGGAACAAGGGGCTATGCGGTTTTAATTCAAACTCTGGCTTAGTCCTTCAGCTGAATCCAAACTGCCTGAGCCATTTGAAATAAACCTCTGAGTTCTTGATCCCATTACCTCTGATAGGGAAGATTTCAAAACATTATCTGCATTTCTAATATTTATTTCATGCCAATAATCTTGGTTTCTATCCAAGCACCTGAAGAGAGCTCAGTAAATATTTATGGGGCAGTTGCCCTGTCCAGTGCACCAGGCAGTGGGGATAATGGAAGGAGGAGACAAAGATTCTGATTTAGGTGGACACAATGTAACAAGAGAAGAATGTAGTCAGAGCCTATATTTGGGCATGGTGCTTAGCATAAACGAGAGAGCAGATGGGAATCAGTGGTGGGATGGAGTCACTCCGACAGCTTGGGATGGGGAAGCCTGAGGAAGGAAAGAAATCACTGGGAGCAGGAAAGGAATGTAGGGTGTGTGGATCTGAGGGGATGGGAGGGAGCCGTGGCCCTTGGGTTGAAAGACAGAGGATCGGGAAGAATCCTCTCACTGGTCCAGTCCGTACACTTCATGTTGCTGGGGGAAGTAGGGGAAGATTTGTCAGGAAATGCAAGCACTAGCTCAGAAGTATTACCCATGGGGACGCATGAGGCTTTCTCCCAGAGTGCACTGCAGTAACGGACAGGTTTGGATGAACCTTCTAGGAAGGTGTGTGTCCTTGATAATTAACCTAGTGGTTATGCAATGAGCTCTTCCTTCCCTCCCTCCCGCCCTCCTTCCTTTTCCTGAATAGGTTTATGTATGGGAAACAGTAAAGCTTAATGGTACAACCTTTGGAAAGAGACCACTAGGGTTGGAATCTCATTCAACACTGTCTTTCCCAGCTGTGTGACAAGGAAATTTTTCTGTACTTTGTTTGTCCCCATCTTTAATTTAGGAGTACAAATACCTATCTTATTGAAAGAATTAAATGAAATGGTAACTATAGCTACCCAGGGTGGGGCGTGTGGTACTTAGCACAACCCTTGCAGCACCCAGTATAGTGTCTGCAGCATTCGATATAGAACCTCTAGTACCCAATATAGAACCCGCAGCACTTAGTTCAGGGCCTACAGAACTTAGCATGGGCCTGTAGTATTCATTACCATGCTTACAGCATTTATCATGATGCCTGCATTGCTCAGCACAGAGCTTATAGTATTCAGCACAGGGTTTGTAGCACTCAACACAAGGCTTGTAGCCTGTGCTACTCTCAACATGGTGCCTGCAGTACTCAGCACAGGACCTAGGGAGCCCAGTGCGATCCAGGAGCTGTTATTTATTTACAATATTTTATATCACGTTTGCATTTCTCAAACCCTCAAATCTTTCTCAACCTCCCCAAGTCAAGACTCCCTAGGTACTATTTCTTTGAGCTTTACAGTATATGTAGCCTCATTGTGCCTCCGGTATTTTATTGAGCCCATTTTACAGAGAAGGCAAGCAGGACACAGTAAAGTTGAATGGCAGATCAAGATCACTTTCTAGCCACAGAGAAAAGCCAAGGCTGTAGGTGAGCTTTGCAGACTGATTCTTCATTCCACTACTGGGGACATTAGCATCAAGGAACAATTAGGTGCGTAAGGAACAGTCTGTTCTCTGGGTCCTTAACAGATTAGCCTTTATCAGCAGTTCTACCACATAAAATATTTTACGAGTTTGCCTGGCGGTGGTGAAATGTCAGGCTTCGAGTATTGAGGTGACTTGTGAATGCAGACCGATTTTACTTGCTGAAGTCTTTCTTGAATTGTCTTTTTTCCAGATTTGGGCACTGGAGACGAATCTTCAGGACCGAGCAGACCAGGATTGACTCTGAATGCCCTGTTCTGTGAACGCTTAACTTGTAGGAGTCTCTGTACATATGGGGTGCTAATCCTAAGCCCTTAAGTCTGGGCATAAAAAAGAAGATATATGTGTAAAGACTACTGGGTCCACATCACATTCACCAAGCATGAGCTCTCTTGTCTTGTTCTTCTTTTCTCTGATACCTGAAGAAGAAAAGCAGGGTACAGCATAGGCACGGAGGGAACGCTGAAAGTATTTATTTTATTGGCGGCATTAAATGCAAGTAGAAGATGTTCTGACTGCTGGGTGTGATCGTACATGACACACATCTATGATCCCAGCCCACAGGAGGCTAAGGCGCTGCACGGTGGGTTAGTGACCACCCTGCTAAAGATAGTGTGACTCTGTCTTGACAAAAGAAAATGAGTTCTGACAACAGCCTCCTGTAAGTGATGCATAAATGGGGCCAATCTGAGCTGTTGTTACCTACACATCTAAAATGTGCCTAGGATATGTTTGTTGTAGTGAGGTTTCTCTCTGACTCTGTCTGTCTGTCTCTGTCTGTCTCTCTGTCTATCTGTCTCTCTGTCTCTCTCCGTGTGTGTGTGTGTGTGTAAGGGAATATCTGACAATAACTAACTTCTAGACTTCATACCCAAGGAGCAGGGTACTGTAGACACATATGAGCCTGAATTTCAGAGGGGCTCCCATTTCACTGGAAGGTGAAGCAGAGAGGCCCTAACTGGGTGGCTATGGTGACAGGGCCACTGTTGATCAATATTTAAACAGAGGCTCCTGAGCATGTACATGCACATGAGGAGCACAGGTGCTGGGCGTATCTGCATCTCCTTCCTAGGGCTCAATTGCAAACATCCATCAGAGAACAGTTTTGTGAGGCACTGGTAGCCAACTGACCTGAACTCAAATGCCTTCCCTGTATTTCACAGACTTGGAGCTAGGTGACAGCACCAAGTGATCAGATGGTGTGTTTACTGTGTACGGGGACTCACTAGGGGGGCCAGGACACTGTTTACTTTATTTCCAAGGACTGAGTAATTCCCAGTTGTTCTTCCTTTAGTATTTAGAGTGAATTCCAAAGCTCTCTCTTACTTTTTGTGTGTGAACTTATTTTGCATGAGTTCCTGTCATTGTAGACCATTAGGGTTTTCGGCTAACACATGTAAGTAACTGATAATAACCAGACTGCCCACCTTCCCACAGCAGACGTTCATTTCTAAGTAACGGTCTTTGTGGTGACTGGTGTATCTGAAGACCTGGATCCCAATTATAGTTTCCCCTGTAGATCAAGTAAAACTAACAGAAGACCAATGGGGCCTTCCCTTCTGCTTCTACACTTGTTATATGGAAATTATTATCCTTGCTCCATTTACTCCCTAAGATTTGGTAAAGATAAAATAAGACAGCATAAATGAGGTAGTCAAAAAAGCGAGAAGGGATATAGAATACTTGAGACAGCAAAGCTCAGTTGCTTCAGACTCTACTCATGCAGAAATCATGAGCACCCAGGAGGGGCATACAGAGATTCACCTCTGCCCTGTTACAGAAAGGGATTTATTAAATAATTGAACACCATGAAATAATAGATGAGGGATATGTTTAACCTACTTATGAGAATGATCCAGCTTCACACACTTAAGAGTGGTCATTTACAAATTAAAAATTCATGAGTCACTCACGTATTCTCTCCAGCAAGCCCTGGAATACCTTGGTTCAGCTACACTCAGTTGTGCAAATCAGAATCAAAAACTGAACGGACTCCCATTGAACTGTACCCTACCTTTTCAGCCTGGGTTTCAAGTATGGCTCTGAGGTATAGCACTCGCCAGACATGCACAAGGCTCTAGTTTCAATCCCTAGCACCTTGAAAAACAAACAAACAAACAAGATTTAGACATAGACATGGTGGGACTGGAAGATGTCTGGATTCTCATTCTATCAGACAACCAAGACCAGGACTGAAATATAGTGTCTGCTGTCAGTCCAAGCTGCATTGTGGGTCAGCTTGGAGAAGGACTAAAGCTTACCCTCACTCTCTTCCCACAAGCAGCCTGGGGTGACCAATGACAATCATTCATGGCCCTTGATGTGGAAAACTCCGGCAAATCCATAGAAGCCAAGAGGTTCAAATTGTGTTCTCTTTAAGAATGTCCTTGAAACTGCTCAAGTCCTTAAGAGTCTGCATAGCCTACAAACGACATCTGAAACATGTCACTGCGAAGACAGTGTGGGGCGGGCCCGTGTGGTGTGGCATCTGCCTTTAGTCCCAGCATGATAGAGGCAGAGATAGGTGGATCTCTGAGTTTGAGGCTAGCCTGGTGTATGTGGTGAAAGCTTGACTCAAAGTGAAAACAATAGACAGGACTTGCGTGGGCACACTGGTGGTATAATGGTGGTGTGGCTAGGTGCTCAGAAAGAGTGCTGAGCATTTACTGCATGCATAGGTTTAAAAATAAAGAGAGTCATACTGAATTTAGGCATCTAGGTGCCGATTCTCCCTCTGGCTTTCCATATATCCATCTCACCAAAGATACATCACTATTCTTAACAGAGACCATGGTTAGATTAGCCCAAACAAGAGATCCCATGTCACATGGAGAGAACACTCAGGTTTGAATAGGAATGGCCCCTACAAGCTCATGTATTTGAATGCTTGGTCATTAGGGATGGCACTACTTGACAGAGATTAGGAGGTGACCTTGCTGGAGAAAATGTGTCACTGGGAGGGGGGGAGCTTCAAGGTTTCAAATGCTCAAATCAGGCCCATTCTCTCTCCCTCCTGATGCCTTCAGATCCAACTGTAGAACTCTCATATACCTTTCTAGTACCACATCTTCCTGCACACTGCCATGCTTCCCACCATGCTGATAATGAACTAAACCTCTGAAACTATAAGACAACGCTAATTAAATGCTTTTTTTTTTTTAAAAAAAAATAAGAGTTGCTGTGGTCATAGTGTCTTCAAACAAAAATATATGACTTGAAAACAAATTCAAAATAAAATAAATGTAAATAAAGGAGATTTTGTTGTCTTGCCTTTTTATATTAATGTTCCTGGGGCTGGAGCGATGGTTCAGCAGTTAAGAGTACTTACTGCTCTTGCATAGGACCCAGGTTTAGTTCTATGGCCCATGTCATCAAGTAGCTCACAACCACTTCTAACTGCAGTGGCAGGGGGTCCGACTCCCTCTCTGGCCTCCACTGATGCCTTTCCTCAAGTGTACACATTCAGACACAGACACAGACTGTAGTGGCTATTCCTGGTTGTCAACTTGACTAAATCTGGAATGAACTAATCAAGAATTGGAAGGCTCAGCCGGGCGGTGGTGGCGCACGCCTTTAATCCCAGCACTTGGGAGGCAGAGGCAGGTGGATTTCTGAGTTCGAGGCCAGCCTGGTCTACAGAGTGAGCTCCAGGACAGCCAGGGCTACACAGAGAAACCCTGCCTCAAAAAACCAAAAAAAAAAAAAAAAAAAAAAAAAAAAAAGAATTGGAAGGCTCACCTATAATTCTAATCTGGAGGCTCAGAGATACAAGTTTCTGACCTTGATCTTGGCATGGAGATCTTGAAGCATAGTGACTATGAATTCTAGAAGATTAAGATTAGGAGATCTCTGAGTTCAAGGTCATCTGGGATTAAAGGTGCGGTGGCACACGCCTTTAATCTGGGCCACACCCTCTGCTGGAGACCTATATAAGGACATTGGAAGAAGGAAGATTCACTCTGGCTTTTCCTGGTCTGCCTTATGGGACTGAGCAACTGCTAGATCCTTGGACTTCCATCCACAAGTACTACTGACTATTGTTGGGGAGTTGGACTACAAGCTGTAAGTCATCGACAAATTCCCTAACTATATAGAGACTACCCATACGTTCTATGACTCTAGAGAACCCTGACTAATACACAGACACATAAACTTAATTGAAAATAACCAATCATTTTTAAATGTGCTGTTCCTGTTTCCTCCTGAACCAATCTCCCTTTTCTCTGTGTGATCCCACCAGCGATGAGGAAAGCAAACACGGGCTTTAATATTGCTCCTCTTCCTCCGTCCTTCCCAAGTCAGTGAGAAGGTTGGGGGTAGGGCTGCTGAAACTTTAGTACTACAAAGTGTGGATAAACCATCACGTAAACACATCAATATTCATAACACTGGGAGAAGAATCATAAGAAACTAAATGTTCTAAAGGTGACAGATAGCACAAGCACTACAAAAATATTTTATGAACTGCCTGGCATAACAACTCATGGTTTCTCTTGAGAACATTCTGCTGCAGATTCTTTTTATGTGTGCTAGGGACGGGTGTGCACATACCATGGCTTGCGTGCACGCTCAGGTCAGAGGACAGCTTGGCTAGCTTGGCTCTCGTTTACCATGGAGGTTTTGAGGATCAAACTCAGGTCATCAGCCTTGGCAGCAGGCATGTTTTCCTGCTGAGCCATCTCCCTGGCCCTTGATTGTCTTTTCAGCTGATTGCAGCCCTACTTAAAAGAGAAGGCAACTTAATGTTTTCACATGGTGGATCAGAATTTCTTTTTAAAGTATTTTTTGAGTGTGTGTGCGCACGCGCGAGCGCCGTGCAAATACAGATGCTGGGGACCAGACTCCATTCCTCTGCAAGAATAGGATGTTGCTCGTAGCCACCAAGCCAGCTCTCTAGCTCCAGATTTTTTTTTTGGACGATCTTGTTGTGCTTTAGCACCTCATCTTTTCATTGGTCAAGTCATACTTATCATTAGGATTATATTCAAATTTGAAAATCGTTTTATCATTTCTATCATGAGTCGCCATACCTCTTGCTCTGCATGGGATTCACACCATGCAAACGGGAATTCCCATAAATTCTGTTGCTCACAACCCTTATCATTAGGAGATGTAGGGGTCGGGCTAGGGCTCAGTGGTCAAGCAATTGCCTGGGGTTTGATCGCTAAAACAGTAAAACAACAACAAAGGCTATTCATTCTTTATGATTTCCTACCTGCACTTTCAGGTTTCTTCTTGATAAGAAGGGACTTCTGGTCTGAGGAGGCATGAAGGGAACAGGATTATCATCCTGCCTGTCTTGAGAGAATTTTTCATATATTTTCTGGCTCCATACATTTCTGACTTGATTTTTCCTTGAGTCTCCAGTGTATCTAGGGGTACATTTCATTTCCACATGACCTCAGGCCCAGAGTGCACCAGTGGGTGCCTGAGTTGGCACAGTGGGCCAAAGGCATGTTCTAGGAAGCTATTCCTCGTCTGGATGACTTGCAATAATGAGATGTGTACAGAAATGGCTGTGACCCACATGGACACACCTCCGTAAATGCAAACACAAATGTAGTTCTCTTCCCCCAGCAGGACTCTCTATTATCACCTCTCCTAGAGAAAGACATGTGACTGGAGTGAGAATCGGGGGAGGAGGGCGGATGCGCAACCAAGTACAGTTAAAATAATTTACTTTTCAAATTCCAAATCAAGTTGGTGGACCTGAGAGTGTATTTACACATGGCATTTACAGATGCTCTTGGTCCCTTAGGAAGATCGCACAAGGGAGGGTCCCTGAGGCTAAGCTTCAGAGACCTCATGGTGAAAGAGGGTCTCTATTCCCCAGAAGAGAAAGAATTGCAGCTCTTGGCACTACAGAAGCAGCCATGTGGCTCATGGCCACAGGGAAGGCCAGGGCTGCTGTCTAACAAATACACTGAGGCATCTACAAGTCTGGTCAATTGAGGGTCAACCATTTCATTAGTAGGTTTGAGCAGAGGTGGCTACAGTCCTGTGCGCAGCAGCAGGCTCCTGCTGCATTCATTGCTCTGAGCTTGCTGTCACTGATGCTAATTGGGAGCAACTGCGCTCTTTGCTCTTTACAACCCAGCGTTTATGGGCTGAGACAATCACCAGAAAGCAACCCATAACTCCCCTGCCATGACATCACCAGGAAGCAGCCATCCTGTCACGATTAAAACAGAGCTTTAGGTCTAAACTCAGGTTGCTGCCTACAAGCTGATATATACACAGCATAAATACTTGACATAATTGGGATCAGAGGAATGTGTCACCTATGAACAGTAGAGACACTGGGAGAAAGGAAGACTGAAATTTCTGTCCAGAGAAGAGAGCCCTTTGAAAATAAAGCTAAGCTCAGAAGCTAGAAGGAGGCTGGGTAGTGAGATGGAAACGATAGATAGGGTCCAGATTAATGCTCTAAGAGCCCTGAGTGTGGCCAGGCCTTTAGCACTATTTGGCTTCTGCTGAACATGAGTACATTTTGTCCCTGATATGCTAAAGCTAGTCTCATTGACTTTCTGCTCACTGCGGCAGGAAGAATGCTGATTGATGTAGCAGAGAATCAAACCAAGGCAAGAGGGAGATTTGAATCAGTTACCATGGTGACCACAGCAGGGTCAAGTGAAGAAAGCTACATGGGAGATGGGAAGACCCTGGGACTCTGGGGGCTTGGTGCAGCAGACACAGACTGGTCAGGGCTATGCTCACACTGGGGACACATTGATCGGGGTTTTACTAATAGCTCATCTGCTTGCTATTTTTATAAACCCGAGGTCACCGAACTTCATGGGTCTTAGCTTTCCTTTCTATGGAATGGGGAAGGCATGCTCACCTGACCAGTAAGGTGATGTACGTGGACTTCCCAGCACATGATGAATAGCTGAGCCTTCCAGGCACCACAGCAACAGGTATCAAAGGCACTACAATTTGAAATATCCACATTTATTACCAGTATTTTTGGGATTTCCCCCTCCTTACCACCTGTTCATGTTATCTTCTTTCTTGCTACTAATCCTGGAAGATGCCATTGAAACTGTAATGGCTGCCATCACGTGAACACACACTTTGCTCTCAGATTTTCCACCTTTAATCAAGACAGTAATGATTTAGAGCAGGGCAGACTCTGCTATGGTTTGAATGCATCCACACAAATACCTATGGGTTGGAAATTTGACCCTCAGTTTCATTCATGAGTGGAGTGTAAGTTTGATGCCAATTTGACCCAAGCAAAAGTCATCAGAGAGGAAGGAACCTTAATTAAAGAAAATGCCTCCAGAAGATCCAGCTGCAGGGCATTTTCTTAAATAGTGATTGATGAGGAAGAACACAGCCCATTGTGGGTGGGGCCATCCCTGGGCTGGTGGTCCTGGATTGTATAAAAAATCAGGCCTAGTGAGCCACAGGGAACTGGCCAGTCAGCAGCACCCCTTTATGACCTCTGCATCAGCTCCTGCCTCCATCGTGTTCCTGCCCTGACTTCCTTCAGTGATGGGCTACAGCATGGAAGCATAGGCAGAAAAAAACGGTTTCCTCCCCAACCAGTTTTCGGTCCTGGTGCTTTACTACAGCCACAGTAACCCTCACCAAGATATTTGGATGTGGAGCCAGTAGGAAGGAAGTGGTGAGAGTTAGATGAGGTCATTCGGGTGAGGTGCCCAGGATGGCACTGATGGCTGAATAAGATGAGAACAGACCCAGTCTAGAATGTTTGCTATTGTATCACCTGATGAGGCCCTCACCAGAGGTGAATCAGATACCAGTGTCAGTCTCTAGAACCGTGTGCGTGTGCGTGTGCGTGTGCGTGTGCGTGTGTGTGTGTGTGTGTGTGTGTGTGTGTGTGTGTGCGCGCGCGCGCCCTTCCCCCAGCCTTGAGCGGGCTAACCAGACCTTAATTGTTTGCCACAGTCAGTCTTCCATGTACCTGGGTGGAGTCTTCAGACCTAGATGGAAGTCTCCTGCCTTGCCCACCTGCAGCTTCCTGCAAGAACCAGACTGTCTGCTGAACTTGTTTTGCAACAAAATCCCACTGAAACAAAGCAACAGAATCCAGCCAGAATAGGGAATGGGTCCTTGGTTTACCTCTATATATTCAGAGTTAAGATATTAAACATTGAGTCTCGATCAGAAAGAACTTTGTCTTGGCTCATTATTTCTCTTTCCTGTCTGTTCTATTTCATCCCCAGCTCTCCTTCCAGGTGTACCCAGTTCTCTGTGAAGGCCACAGGAAGGCTACATGCATGTGCGTGTGTGTGCATGTGCATGCATGTGCACGCATGCATGTTTGAATATGTGTGGGCACCTGGCTTTGCAGGGCTATAAAAACCAATGCATTTGCGTGCGTGCGTGTGACAGCTGGGAGTTGATGTTGAATGTCTTTCCTCACTGCTCTTCACTTTATTTACAGAGGTAAGGTCTCTCTCTGAAACTGGAGCTTATCAATTCCAGCTAATCTTCCTAACTAGCTTGCCCCCTGAAATCTGTCCCTGCCTACAGAGTGTCTTGAGATTACATCCGACCGCCATGTCTGCTCTGCTTTTATGGAGCTCTGGGGGATCTGAATTCCCATCCCCTGCTTATGGGGCAAATACTTACTCACTGAGTCATCTTCCCATCCCAACTTTTATTCTTTATAAATTAACTAGTCTCATTTATTTTGTTATAACAACAGAAACTAAGATATAGCATGTTGCTGGTTAGTAAGCATGAACTTAGAGATCCAGCATCTGTCTACACCATTAGTATAAGCCAGGTCAGGGTGGTGTGTGATAAAACTCAAGGTGAAGGGGAATTCCCCAGTGGAATTGTTCACTATACAGTTTTTATTTCTCAGAAAAATTATGAAAGGCATACTTTTGTTTTGAAATTTAAACCATAGTTATACGTGTAGCTGAAGAACCTGCCAAGCACCTCAACAGGTAAGGGTGTGAATAGCCTAGCCAAGGCCCCACCTGAGGATATCTGCAGTTGAAGTTCATCCTGGAATCTAAGTGGGATACTATTCTTGGACTTCACACAGCCTGGTCCCAAACCGAGACTTCAGAAAATGCTCAGATTAAATAAAGGACTTACAGAATTATGGAACTAGGGGATGAGAGTCATGTGAACTGAGCTTTTCTTTTCTTAGGAAAGTTCTCAGACTAAGCCCATCCTTCCCCACTGTCATCCTTGTGAGAAGCACTAATCCCCATTTCATAATAAGAGTACTGGAGACTCAGGGGAGAAATCAAAGCAGTTTATTTTACAACCTGGCAAAGTTGGGTGTCAGCCTAGAAAAAAAGGCAAAATGGCTGATTTGGCACAAAACGACATTTTTATATTTTGATTGCACTTCTCTACCTCCTGAATTCTTCATTGGCCACGTTCTTCAGGGAGGTATAATCTTGCTGGTGTCCACTATTGTTCCTTACCAAGATTCCCCGTCCTATTGGTTCAGGGCACAAAGCCTTATCTAGTGTGTCTCCTAGGGCTCAAGAGTCCCTTCTTTTCTGGTATGTTGGCTAAATCACCTAGCAGACTGCCTGAAACTTTTCAACCCCTGGATGAACTGAGCATGACTAGACAAGCAGGCACCAGCTGCCAGCTAGGGAAGACAGGAGCCAAGTTTCTCCTTCCTCTCTATGAGTCTCTGGTGAGTTCTAAAAGGTACCTCATACCACAGGGGATGATAATGTAATAAATAAATCATTATGGTTAGCGTTAGTCTCCACAGTCTACATACTTTATCTTGTGTTTGTTTGTAAAGCTCAGAATTGATTTTTGTTTGTTCGTTTGTTTTAAGAAATTTAGAGAATCCAGAGAAATGGCTCAGTTGGCAAAGGGTTTCCCATGCAAGCAAAAGAACCTGGATCATGATCCCAGCATGCACATAAAACCCGACACATTTCAGCATGTGTTTGTAATAGCAGCACTTGGAGGTAGAGGTCTGATGACACATGACCAGTTAGTCTACTGAATCAGTGAGCTCCAGCTTGGCTTAACGAGAAAGGGATAGAAAAGAATAGAGGGGTACATCCAACACTGTTTACACACACACACACACACACACACATACACAACCCCCCCACACACCATACACCCCCACATACACAACACACACACACTCTCACATGCACGCACACACACATACACCAAGCAAAAAGAAATTTGCAGCCACAGAATTTCCCTCTCACTTGAAGGTATTAATATTGCATCTATGGTTCTCCAGTAGAATTAACCAAGACTTAAAAAAAACCCACATGTATTTATCATGTATGTGTGTGTTTGTGTGCATGTGTGCCCTGGCATGCATGATGGTGCTAATAATATTGGTCTGCAACTTGACTACATCAGGGATCAACTAAAAACCAAGTAGCTAGACATGCCTGTGAGGGATTTTCTTCATTGGATCATTTGAGGTAGAAAGACCTACCCTAAATTTGGGCCACACCCTCTGGTGGCAGCCCACATGCAAGAAAATGGAAGAAGGAAGGTTCTGCTTGCCCTCACCCTTGTGGGCAAGCTCATCTATCCTGCTGCTGAGGTGTTTCCTCGCTGGTGTTAGAACGTAAGGCAGCCTGTGTTAGAGGTTGGAGGATAACTTTTGGGAGTCAGTTCTCTCCTCCCATCACGTGGGTTCTAGGGTTTGCATTCAGGTTCTCAGGCTTGACTTTGGGTACCTTTAACTACTGAGAAATTATACCGTCTTAAGACTAATGTCTTAAAAACATTTTCTAGTTACATATTTAGTTAAAAAGTCTTTTAAATTTATTCTGGACCTACCACTTATAGAGTGTTTGATGGGAGAGGCCCTGTCCCTGTACATAGTTCAGGGAAAGAATACCGGTAGAGGAGGCACGTGGGTCATGGGAATAATAACACACAGTGATGCCCACTGTCTTAGTTAGGGCTTCATTGCTGTGAAGAGACACCATGACCCAAGCAACTCTTATAAAGGAGCATCGTGCAACCTAAGCAGGGCTCAGCAATATCTTAGAAACCTGGAAAGCACAAACTTAAAAAGTAAAAAGTTGGGGTTGGAGAGATAGCTTAGGGGTTAGGAGCATGCAGTACTCTTCCAGAGGACCCAAGGTCTGTTCCCAGTACTTATGTCAGGTAGCTCACAACCACTTGTAACTCCAGCTCCAAGCCTCTGGCCTCTGTGGGCACCTACACTCCTGTGCATGTACCCATATACTCCCACATATAATTTAAAAATAAAAATGATAAATCTTATTTTGTTTTAGTTTTTGTTTTAGGAGGCAGGGTTTCTCTGTATAGCCTTGACTGTTCTGTAACTCACTCTTGACCAGGCTGGCCTTGAATTCACAGAGATCTGCCTGCCTTTGCTTCCAAAGGGCTGGGATTAAAGTCCTGTACCACTACCAATAAATCTTTTTTTTTTTAAATAAAATGAAAAGTCTTAGCAGGTAGAATAAGACTGAAGTAGGAGAGAAATTAGAGAGAGAAGGGGCTGGAACCTTTTCCCTCAAAGATGAACTATGGTGGGTACAAACCTGAAATCCTGCATCTGGGAGATGGAGGACGGGGGATCAATTCAGGGCTAGTCTCTGCTACAGTGTGAGTTCAAGGTTGTCCCTGGTTGCCTGAGGCCTTGTCTCAAAAACAAACAAAAGGTAAGCTTCGAATTGTATCAGAAAAACAAGCCAGTTTGCAGGCTGGTTGCCCGGTTAGCGGCAGGCAGGGTAGGTTTTGGCACTGTGGTACCACATCCTCTTCAGCTGTCTCTCCACACTTGTACAAGGAAACGTGTCTGATCTGGCTGGAGAGAGCAACATGAGACTGTTCAGAAGCATCAAAGAGTGCCTGAGTGTTGCCAACTGCATGTTAGACCCTCTTTCTGGAAGTTTCTCTTCCTGGGCACTAACACCAGATAGACACTACCATTGAAAGGATATCTGTGCCTTCCAACCAGGGAACAGACACAAGAATCTAGGCTGTAGTTATCCGAACTAAAGAACTAAACACAAGCTACTGTGAGGCCTTGGACCAGTCACCTCCTGTCTGTGGCCTTGCTACGCTACGAAAGCTGGAAGATGACAAAGTGACAGAGGTACCTGCCCTTAGCAAACTGCTACACACTGTTCTGGCCTCCAACCCCAGAACACACAGGAACCTGACCACTCGGCACCCTCAGTCTTCCCAAGTGCCTCCTTGCCAAAGCTGAAAGAAAACTGATTTCAGATATTACAAACTCACAGTCTCCCTTATCCTGTTGCTGGTCCTTTAAGAAACAGAATATTGGCAACGAGGGTTATACTTAGAACAACTCCTGGGAACTGGTTGATCCAGTCCAGTGAGAAGCTGGGGGCACCTTCAGCAAGGGCCAACCTCTCCCTACCTGGTTGTTGTTCCCTTCCTGGGCAGCTGCTCCTACTAGCCAAGAGTCAGGTGGGGTCACAGGAGAAGTCTGAACCAGCTGAAGCTGCCTGGGACAGCTCTGTGGATCCTTGCCTTGGCCAGGCTCACTGGGGCTTTAATAATGCAATAAAACCCAGTTTCTAGGGCACACAAAGGCTTTTGGAAAGCAAGAGATAAAAGGGACTTTGTTCTGCTTCCGCTGGGAACAGTATACATCCATAGGTGTTCCCACAGACACTGGTCCCTTGGTGGAGGCTGCTGCTGGTCCCTGCTCCCCACATCTTGCTGTTGCCTGGGAGTTGTGGATGGCTTAGAATGAAAACAACCCCCAGAAGGCATGTTTTAAAAAGCGCACAGTGACAAGAACAGGCTGGAGAGCCAGGTGTGCTTTCTGCTGCTCTCCCCACTTCCCTCCAGCTGTGGATTGTTGGCCCTGCATTGAAGCCTGCATCCTGCCTGCTGGAGAGGCAGCCAGGGCCACACACCGCAGGGAAATCCCAAGATTTAGCTCTCTTCTTGTCTTGGGACCCCGTGAGGCCCAGCATCCCTTTCTCCCCTTGCAGTCGCCTAGCTCAAAGGCTTGTCTTGGGACCCCGTGAGGCCCAGCATCCCTTTCTCCCCTTGCAGTCGCCTAGCTCAAAGGCTTGGCTTTATGCAGCTGCTGTCTTCATAATCACCTCCCTCGATTTTATCCTTTTGTATAGTTCAAGCAGGGAGCTGGTTGGTAGATGGCATTGATTCTGATGCACGCCCCACCCCATCTCTAATACCACAGAGTAAGAAACAGGAGGCAGAGGGTGGGGTGCTCAGTTCATAGAGTGCTTGCCATTGGACCTGAGTTCAGATCTCCACTATCTCGTAAAAGCGAGGTAGGCATATCCAGCAGAGACAGGTGGATCCCCAGGGCTCACAGGCCAGCTATGTTCAGTGAGAGACTCCATCTCAAAAAGTAATGTGGAGAGCAACGGAGGAAGTTAGCCTCTGGCTTTTCATATGCACACATGAGCACACACATGCACACACACACACACACTCACATGAGCACACACACATGAGCACACACACTCATATGAGCATACACACACACATGAGCACACACATGCACACACACACACACACTCACATGAGCACACACACATGAGCACACACTCATATGAGCATACACACACACATGAGCACACATACACATATACATATTCACATGAGCACACACACATGAACACACACACTCATATGAGCATACATACACACATACACATACTCACATGAGCATACACACACATGAACATATACACATATACACACACATGCACATACATGAGCATACACACTCACATGAACACACACACACACACACACACACACACACACAATGAACACTGTTTACCTGATATATATCCCTCCACACACATATATGAAACAGGAGCCAGAGAACAAACTGATAGGGTCAAGGAAGCATAGATGATGCCATACTGGGGGACTCGAATCTTGTGCTCATTGCTCTGCAATAAACAAGAAAATACTGTATTCATTGCCCATTAGGGTGGGCCTTAAACTGTGAGAAAAGTAAATCTTTATCCAAACTGCTCCGTGTTGAAAAGGAACCCTGTAGTGGTTGTTCAGCAAAGCATATGGCTTTGGTGCTGTGTGTGTGTGTGTGTGTGTGTGACAGACAACAACAGGATACTTACATATATTTACACATTATGGAACTAGCTAATCAAATATACGTTGTTTCATACAGGTATCAGTTTTATGAGAACTCTCAACATCCACACTCCTCATCTTCCCAGATTGTAAGATATTGCAGACCATTCAACAGCCCTCTTGAACTTGTTCCTTCTAATTGTATGCGCCTTTGACCTGTACTCTAGCCCTCAGTCCTTTCCTCTAACCTTTGACCTACACCTTACCCTCACTCACAGTCCTTCCCTCTACCCTTTGACCTGACTCCTCCTCCCCACCCCCTGTCCTCCCTCTAACCATTCAAATCTCTGACCATCACCATTCCGCCCCATCCATGAATCAACTCTTCATTTCCCATGAGTGAGATCAAGGCAGGTTTGTTTTGTTGTGTCTGTCTTGTTTCACTTAAATTATTTCTTCTGGGTTATCACAAATCCAAGTTTGGGGTTTTACGGCTCAGTTGTATTCTGTGCCTTGCATGTACCACATTTTTGCTATTGGTTAGTCTGCTGATGGACACTTAGTTGTTTCAATTCTTGTCTATCTACAGTGAACAGGGTTGCGGTAATGCAGACGTCTTTTTCACATTCACTTTCCTTCCTGTGGTAGCTACACAGTAACATGGCAAGAGGCAACATAGTTCTTTGCCTGTATTTTGGAGGGTTCCCACACTGGTTTCCATAATGACTGTACTCATTTGCAGATCTGCCTGCAGTATGGATGAGTTCTCTTTTTCTCCCTAGGACCCCACCTCACCTTTAATTACTTGCTGTGGGATGGGAAATGCACACTCCCTCTTGTATCCTCCTGGAAGTGTTCAGAGCTCCTCTGTTTCCCATGATGGCTCTGCCAATAGACTCAGGGCCAAGGGGTTACTGAAATGTGTCTTCATGGTGACAAGGCATGAAAATGACAGCAGTTATGGAAGCCTATGGGACAGAATGTCATGGATCTACATGTGGCATCTAAGAGGCCAACAGCCTTTGTTGTGTCTAACCCACTGGAAACCAGTGGTGCTCATCCCAAGATATTGGAATCACTTGCAGGCAGCAGAGGAGTTCCATCAGTTCTCACAGCAGCCTGCTGGGTTGATGCCCTTGGCGTCTTCCTAGCTTCTGGGCATTCTGGATGGAATCTTCCCTCAGTCAGGCTGCCATGTAGTTCGGCTTCCTACCATCGACTGCTCTCACTCTTAGTCATATGTGTTCAGCCCCTCACCATTGGCTATACACAAGCATGTTCTACTGATGAAATGAAATGTCCTCCACACCTTCAGGATTTCATACACCAGACAGATGGTATCTCCTTTCTGTTCCAAACAGCTGAGGCTTCCTATAGCCTGTGGTAGCAAGCTTAAAGTTTTGATGCTGTTACTCAAAGTTTTATTTTTTGGCCTTGTCCTATATTCATTCATGTATATATCAAATGCTAGTTTGACTTAACATTAATGAAGACCTGACATGTGACAGTCATCTTTATCTCCTACTTCAAGAAGGAGATACATATCTTTGTGCCCTCTCATTTCTCCTAGCACCATTCAGGTTGACCTGGCCTCCTGGAAGTCTTTTCTCTTCTCTGTCAATCTGAATCTGCTTCAGTTTAGCCCTTAACTGTCAATCAGTTACCAGGAAAATTGGAGTGAGGTGTGGCTGTCAGACCGCATGCAGGCCTAGACTGTAGCTGGCAAGACATCAAGTTCCCAGCAGACCCAGTACAGGCCGCCTCGTGGCTCTGATCCTTTCCCTTATGCATGGTCCCTTGCTGAGCGTCTGCTCCTCACCTCTCTAGCTTACTCTACCCACCCCACAGTTTCTGCTTCCTAAAACGTTGGCTTTTGTGCGGCTTCAGCTCGCCTTAGACTCTCGAGTCTCACGCTTACCTCAGGAAGCACCTGCTCCCAGTCTTTGGGCATCTGCCTGTGGAGTTATTTCTGTCATTTTGGCTTCCCAAAGAGAAGAGTTCAGGTTCCCAAAGAGAGTCCAATCTACACAGTTCTTCTTTGTGTGCTGGTCCAAGTCATGGGTCTCAGGCTGCTCAAGAGTGACCCATGCCTATTTAACCATAGTTGCTTGAAGATGGTCAAGGTTTGTGTGTGGGGTCTAGAGCTGCAAGAGAGGTTCTTGTCTCCACGTGAGCAGCTTTGTGTGTGTGACTAAAAGCGTTTAAAGCCTGACAGAGATCACACCCCGTCTCTGTTTCTCTTCTCATTCTTTTTTCACTGGTTTGCTTCCCACAATATCGTATTCTTAATTATTCATGTTTGGATTTGTCTTTTTAAACTTGGATATCTACCCAAACAGATGCACGACACACACACACACACACACACACACACACACACACACACACACACACACACACTCAAACAGAGCAACGTGACTCATTCAAAAGATCGTCACTCCTCAATTATTGAACCCAAAGACACTAAGATGGATAAAAGTGCCAGATAAAGCATGCCAAAGCGTACTTGGGGAAGTGAACAGCGACTCAAAGAGGACACAGGCAAGTCAATGGATAAAATAAGGAAATAAATTAAAGGCCTGGAAAGGAAAACCGACTACATATAGACGACAAAGCTAGCAGAGAACATGATTTTTGAAAAACAAACAAAGAAAGAGAAATGTTGGAAATAAAAAGCTCAGTGAGTCAAATAAAAGACAGAAGAAATAGTCAGGGGCAGTTGTCAATCACCAAGAGACTGAACCACTCCCAGAAAACCAGAGCTGAAAGACACAATCAAGAGAAATACTTCATCTATAAATTGACAAATAAAGAAGGAAACCTTCAATAAACACCCAAGATCCTGGATACAAGAGAGCAACTCTAAGAATACACAGGATAGAAGGAAGGCTGAGATAAGACCAAAGGCATGAAACATCAACGAAATGATAGCAGAAAAGTCTCTAAATCTAGAGAAAAAAATGGACATCTAAGCACATGAGACATTTAGATAGGCATGACCCAAGGGGAACCTGTTACCTAGTACCTTATGGTACAATAACAAAAATCATGAAACAAAGAATCAGACTTAAAAAGTGACAAAGAAAATTGTTAACTCAACTGTCAGGAAAAATTTGACAGGTTAATGGAAAGAAAACAATAATACCTGTGAGTTAGACTTCAGACACTTCAGCTGGAACCCTAAGAGCCGGCAAAGCATGGAACAGCGTCTCAGATACCTACCTACCTACCTACCTACCTACCTACATACATACATACATAATTACATACATACATACATAAATACATACATACATACATACATACATACATACATACATACATACATACATAAATAGATGCTGATCCAGTGTAAATGATATTAGCTTTCTGATTAAAAGATGATACCTGGCTCATGTTGAATGTATATTTAAAAACTAATTGCTGGTGTTGTTTGGAGAGGTTTGGGTGGTACATAGCCTTGCTGGAGGAAGTATGTCACCGGGGGTGGATTTGAAATGAAAATCCTACAATCCCATCCAGTTTGCTCTCTCTGCTTCATGCTTGTGGCTGAGATGTATGCTCTCAGCATGGCTGCTGCTCGCTTAGCGTATCTCCACCCTGATGTGACAGTTATCTATCCTTCTGGCACCAGAAACCCAAGTAAACTTTTTCTATTAGTTGCCAGGGTTGTGGTATTTTATCATAGCAACAGAAAAGTGATCAATACAAGATATATGTATTATATATCTTATATATATGCATTATACATATATGTACCTATATATGGCATAAAAGTAGAAGGGAGATTATATGGAAGGGGGAGTCTATAAAGAGTAGGCAGAGAAGTGAGAGAGAGGGTGATGGGGAAAGAAAGAAAGAAAGTACCCCAGTGTCTTTCATGCAGACTCTATCAACTATACATGTGTGAAATATTTGAAAATAGGACAGTAGTTCTCAACCTGTGGGTTGTGACCCCATTTGTGGGGAGACCAATGACCCTTTCACAGGCATTACTTAAGATCATTGGAAAACACAGATATTTACATTATGATTCACGACAGCAGCAAAATTACAGCTACGAAGTAAGAATGAAAGCAATGCTATGGTTGGGGATCAGCACAACATGAAGAACTGTATCAAAGGGTCTCAGCATTAGAAAGGTTGAGAAGCACTGAAACAGGAAACTCACACATTTTCTACAGAAAGCAAGGGTGACTATTTGGGGAAAGAGGAGACCAGAAAGAAATGTGACTGGGACAGGGGAGGGTGGGCGATTATGAACAGAGTACAATGATACATATGAAAAGATCATAAAGGGACCCATTGTTTTGCATGGTTACTGAAGGTTAATGAAAAGAAGATAATACCTGTGAGTTAGACATCAACGGACATGCAGATTATCCAATAGCCACAGGAAACACATTCCTGTCAACCCCACAGAACAGACATGTGTCCTGCTTCAAAATATGCCTCAGTACACTCACAAAAGAAAGAAGCCACCCAAAAATGTTTTCTTGGATTACAGTGGAATGAAACTGAAAGTCACTCACAGAAGGAATCTTGGGAAATTCATAAACATGTAGAGATTGAGCAAGACATTCCTAATTACCCAGTGGATGGAAAGAGAACTCAGAAAGGATGCCAGAAAACACCCCATAGATAAATGAATGCCAAGGCACATTCTGAACCTGTGGGTGTAACTAATGCAGTGTGGAGGGGACCCTTAAATCTGTAAAGCATATACTATAAAGATGAGGAAAAGGCCCAAATCAATCCCCAGGGAGGAGTGGTGACATGGCTCCATGGCTAAAGGTACTTGCCACCAAGCCTGACACCCTGTGAGTTCGATTTCTAGGAGTCACATGGTAGAAAGAAAGAAGTGACTCCTACAAATTGTCTTCCGATCTCTACATGAGTTCCATCCTCACTTGGACTCGGGGTCGGAGTGACCCTAAAGTAGAGTGAGAAGATAAAGTTGAAATCAGGTTCTCTGTTTTGACCTTGAGTGAGTGACCTTGCTTCTCTGAGCCTCAGGTTTCTGAGAACACACATGACCTCAGCCCCAGCCCCATTGAAGGGTCCTGGCAGCAAACACCAAGTAAAAGTAAATGCTTACCAAGCACCACACAAATGTTAGTCTTCACAACCGAGCTCTCTCCAGCTCAATGGCAGGAGAGACAGGCTGTGGCATGAGAGAGTGGCACCATCCCAGGACATAAAATCACAAGAGCTGATGTCCCCGGTCTTCCTGTGGTTATTGCCTTTAACTGCCTTGGGAGGGTGGAACTGAATCCAGGGCCCAAGAGGACACTGTTGTTGTGTTTGTTTACATTGCCTTATTTTTGAGAATTGTTCCTTGTGCAGCTCATTATTCCGAGTTTATGCTTTTGTCTTCTTATGTGTGTAATGCATTGTGTGTGGAGGCGGGCCACACTCAGTCTTTGGGCAAACATCAATAGTTAGGGATTAAAGTCTTACACTACTGAGTGTTCCCCCCCCCCTCCACACACACTGTCCTCTTAGAAACGACACAACACAGGCATGATACCTAATGTCAGGCCAGACCTAGCTATACATTTCACTTTAGCCTTTGCTTGGTCTGAGACCGAACCAGCCATGTCACATCTCTGAGCCTGTTTCTTCATGTGTAAAACAGATTTCTGACTTTACCGAGGTTTTGTGAAGCTAAAAGGAGACAAGTCTCAGCTCATGGCACATCACATAATAAGAAGTTAATTTAACTCTTGCAACTGAGAAAAGAGGCAGGTTTTAGCCAAGGCGTAGTATGTAGTAAGAAGTTCATAAATCTAAGTCTTACAACTGAGTCTACTCAATGCGTGATACAGGTCAGATTCCCAACTAGGAATCTGAAGGTGGTAGAACCGCTGCTGCGAAGGGAGACAGAAACCACCCTGACAATTCTTAGACTCTCACCAACATGAAGTGTCTCCATAGGCTTAACACTCGATCCTCACAAGAGATTAGATAACATGTGTGAGACCTACTTTGGAATCTAGGTCTGTTGAGTCTTACATCAGGATGCTTATTTCATGTGGTCCCAGCCAAGGTGCCCTGGTGACCCTGCATCTCCTTCCTTGCCAGCCTGTCTTGTATCAGGACCATAAAAAATAGGCTTACCCTTTACCAAGTGACTTTGCCTTTCAAATTCAACTCCTCTCCTGCCCCAGCCACGCACCTGTCTACTCTCCAGCATCTGAAGCTAAGGCTGGATTTCCCTGCGAAGGAACACTGGAAGTGATCACAGCATTGCATATGGTTGGACCAGGTGAAGAGTCTCCCAGGTTTACTTACGCATCTTTCAATCATCACTTCAAACGTCCCCTGTCACTTCCAAGATGAGTTGGCTTTTCTCTTTGCTTTTCCTTACCCTCATTCAGACCTCCTGTTTAGACACCACTCTATCCAGACTGCCGCCCTATTTGTCTATTTGTCTTCCAGGGTTAGTTTAGTTTCTATTTTTCCCCATCTCCAGATTTCCAGTCTCAATTAATAAATGTTTAGAAGCCCTGGAGAGTTAGCTCAGCTGTTAGGGCACCTGTGCTTTTTGCAAAAGATTTGAGTTTGGTTCATAACTCCAGTTCCAGGGAATCTGACGTCCTCTTCTGACCCTCCCCATTCCCATGAAAAAAAAAGTCAAATTTAAAATGCAGGTTATGTAGGGAATTGGAAATTAGTCATATTGAAATACAGTTATTCATTTACTTACTGTCTTGTAAGGGTTTCTACTGCTGGGATGAAACAGAACTCACAGTTAGTAAAGGTGCTGACAATGAGTGACTCTGGGGCTTAGCCCACCTGGAACATCTATACTATCTCCCTCCTCTATGTGTACCACCAAGGCTCACAGAACATCTCAGAAGGGGGCTGGGGTGGGGAGAATGTGAGAGCTGCAGGAGACCAAAGCTGGGAAATGCTCCTTCGGGACATGACTTGGCCACCACACTCATGAGCTAATAGCAACTGTGGTTAACCCAGCCAAAGTTTCAGAATGGGCAGGGAACAGAAATCCCCCAACCCTAGCAGAGAAGCCATTGGTAGTTAATAGCTGGTAGGGAAGAGAGGTAATTTCTCTCTGTGAGTGCAGCCTCTGGTAGGTTCCCATTGTGATGGTTATATGCATACCTGTGGATGCTCACCCCAGGGAGTGGCACTATTAGGAGGTGTGGCCCAGTTGGAGTAGGTGTGTCACTGTAGGTGTGGGCTTTAAGACCCTCATCCCAGCTGCTTGGAAGCCAGTATTCTGCTAGCAGTCTTCAGATAAAGATGTAGAACTCTCAGCTCCTTCTGCACCATGCCTGCCCTGTTCCCACCTTGATGATAATGGACTGAACCTCTGAACCTGTAAGCCAATCCCAATTAAATGTTGTCCTTAAAGTTTTGTCACGGTCTCTGTTCACAGCAGTAAAACTCTAAGACACTCATGTTCCAGGGCATGGCCCCATACCCAAGCACGCTCACCAGACTGAGTGCTTTATTAAATAGAGGGCAGGGCATGAAGATGGAGGGAGACAATGATCAAAAGCAACTTGAAGAGGAAGGGTTAATTTCATCTTACACTTGGGTAACAGCCCGACATGGAGGGAAGTCAGGACAGGAACTCAAGGCAGGAACCTGGAAGCAGGAACTGAAGCAGAGGCCATGGAGGAACGCTGCTTACTGGTTCGCTCCCCATGGCTTGCTCAGCCTGCGTTCTTGTACACACCAGGATCACTTGCCCAGAGATGGCACCACCTACAGGGTGCCACTCTAAAACCAAACCAAAACAAACCAAAACAATGCCCCACAGACCTGCCTACAGGCCAATCTGATGAAGGCATTTTTTTTTAAATTTGCGATTTGCTCTTTCCAAATGACTCTGACTTGTGCAAAGCTGACTGACAAATAAGCAAGCCCTCTACCAAAACATTTATTTATTTATTTATTTATTTATTTATTTATTTATTTATTTGCAGTGCTGGGGGTTAAACTTAGCTAACTGCTCTGCCACTGAATTTTACCCCAACAGAAGAAATGAACATTTTATGAAATGGAGGAGGTAAAGGAGTATGTTACTGTTTACAAACATTAAATAATAAGGTTGGTCTACTGACTGCCCTTAGCTAAATGGCCTTGATAAATATGTTAAAGCATGCTAGCTGGTTTGCTTCTGATGATGTCAGCTAGGCTTCCAAGGGTTTACATGAAGGCTTGACATGACCATATTCAGTTTGGAAATATGTTTAAAGGCGCGAGGGAAGACATGTCTGGGGAAAGGTCCCTGGAAGGTAGAGAGACACATGGTTATCTCAGGACTCCATGTGAGTGAGGGCCATGAAAGGATGAGTGGCAATGGAAGGAGAGTTGCTAAGCCTCAGTCTGCCTGGTCATAGGTGCAGAGAGTTGGGAGGGGAGCAAAGGCCAGGGTCCAGTGAGGAGCTGTTAACAGCATTGGGTTTGGGATGCAGGGTCAGTATGCTAGCCATCAGGAGTACACAGGATCAGAAGCACAAGGGAGAGAACTGTGCTTTTGCTGGGGAAGTAATTTACTGACGAGTGGGGTGAGCTCTCTAGGAAGACAGGAAAAGCTAAGAACATTCTTTTTGTTCTTCACAGGATGGCTCAGTTGAGATCACAAGGAAGAGGAAGCCATCACTTCTCTCCTGTGACTCGCACATTCCCTTCTGAGTGTTGCCTCTGGGTTTCGTAATTTCTCTGTGGAACCTGGATTTCTTTATATTTTTGGTATCTCCCTCTTTCCTGTGTTCCTTTAGATTTTTCTTTTCTTTTAAGTTGTCAGCAATGACTAGGAAACCAAGGACTGTTCTTTCAGAGAGGTATCTGGCCTGCTCAGCCCCAGGAGCTCTCTGCCTTGGGATTCTTTGGGCCAGAAGGTTACTTCCCATTTATCCCAGAAGTCTGTTGCTCCTCTCAGTCTAAAGGACTTAGTATTTAAAAGTGACAGCACAGTTCTTATCAGGAGCCCCTCAAAACCTGCTTTGTATGTGTTTAACGGTGTCTACTAATGTCATGCCTATGTGTGTCCATTGACCTGGTAACTCCACTCCAGCTATACTAAGAAGTCAGTTCTTATAATTGCACCATTGGTAATAAATTATTGATAAATATATATAAATCGAAGACATCCCAGGGGCCCTATGTTAGTTGAATGGGTAGAGCAGGGTATAGTCACATAATGGGATATTATACAGCAAGGGGAGCTAAGCATCTCCAACTACACACCAACAAACTGTTCATGGAGAGAAGCCAAACTCAATAGCATCCTTACTACACAAATCCCGCTCACACAAAAGGGTGAGAGGTGTTACGTGGAAGCAGATAAGAAGGGCCTTTGAGAGTTTTGCTACATACTGTTAATTTATCTGGCTTCTGCTTCCCTGAATGTGTTCTGCTCATGAAAATTCAACAAACTACAACACATACATGTTTGATGTATGATATAGTTACAAAGTTAAGTCTGTACTCTTATTGGGTATTTGCTGATATCAAACAAAGTCTGTTAGTTTCACCTGCACATTCTAGAGGGTGTTACTCTAGGTGAGGCTGGCAGCAGAGCTAACTGACTCCCATTCTCATCTAGATATTGGGACATACCTGCGCAAGTCAGCGCTTACTGAGGGCTGGCTGTGGGCATGGTCTGCCTCAGGTGCAGGCAGGAAGGGTGCCTTGGCTGTTGGGAATTTAAAACAATCATAAGATGGCCCGGAAGCCATTGCTTTTTGGTTATTACTGTGCCCTGGAAATCCTCTATAGTATCAGAAGTGAAACAGTTCTACCCTTCTCCAATATACAATCTCTATTCTAAACCTTAAACAATTGCTGGGCTCCTGTTGGGCCCCACTGGGGCTGCGGTTTGACTCCACTAGACCACTCCTGTTCTGCCCTTGGAGGGTCGGCAGTGGAAATACCAGCTCAGATTTTAAAAGCTCGTGCACTGAGTTGAGGACTGAGCCTGGTCCCTTCGATACAAAAGTCTTATTTAAATTTTATAGTCGCATGGTTAGGTGTTATTATTTCCACACAACAGGTGAGGAAACTCAGTGTTGTATGGATTAATAAACCTGCTCAAAGTCCGGCAGTGGTGGCGCATGCCTTTAATCCCAGCACTTGGGAGGCAGAAGCAGGCAGATTTCTAAGTTTGAGGCCAGCCTGGTCTACAGAGTAAGTTCCAGGACAGCTAGAGCTACACAGAGAAACCCTGTCTCGAAAAACAAAACAAAACAAGAGAAAACAAAACAAAACACCTGCTCAAATTCTCTCAGCTAGTGAAGATAAGAATGAGGACAGACAACAGCTAAGCCTCCAGCCCAAAGCCCGGGTTCCCACTGGACTCTCCTGTTCCTTGGTACCAACTGCCATGGATGATCTATAATAAACACTCACTGAATGGAAGGGTAAAGAGATAAAGACTCGAGCGGGGAGGGTGGGGGTGTCTATATGAATTAACCTCTTAGTGAATTTGTTTTAAGGTAACCAATTCATCCTGGGGCTCTTTCCATCAAACCTTAAGCTAAGACCTTTGGAAGTCACAGTTGCCATTTCTCTGATGACTGACCTGTGCACATCAATCACATCAATGCACAAGTATTTTAACTAGGTGTTTTCTTTGTCTTCTTTCTGTTTATTCTTCTCACATACATGTCATCCCTACCACAGTTTCCCCTTCCTTCATTTCTCCTAATCCCTTCCCCTCAGACACACATATCCCCTCCCCATCCCTACCTCCTAGATCCATTCTCCCACCCCAACCCACAGATCCACTCTTCCTACGTTTGTCTTCAAAAAAAGATCAGGTCTCCCAAGGATAGCAACTGAACATGGCATAATAAGTTACAATAAGAGCAGGCACAAACCATCATATTGTGGCTGGATGAGGCAACCCAGTCGGAGGAAAAAGGTCCCCAAAGTAGACAAAAAAAGTCAAAGACACCTCCGTATACTTACTGTTAGGAATCTCACAAGAACACCAAGCTATAAAGCCATAATATAAATGTAGAGGACTTAGCTCAGATCCACACAGGGTCCCTGAGTGTTCCTCAGTCTTTGTGAGCCACTATGAGCCCTGGTTAGTTGGTTGTATGGGCTGTGCCCTTATGGTCTCCATGGACCCTCTGGCTCCTATAATCCTTCTTTTCCCTCTTCTACAGAATTTCCCTGAGCTCCACCTAAGGTTTGCCTGTGGGTCTCTGCATATGCTCCCATCAGCAACTGAAAAGACTGTGGGATTAGCTTAGCACCTAAGAACAAGGGCTCCGGATGTCTTTGAGACCAGTGTTAGGGTTGCCTCTTGCTTCACAGCATAGCTCTGACATCATCTAATATTTTGGGGTGCGAGTTTTACAAAGTAGAAATGTTGGGGCACTGTTTTGATCTGCTTTACCAGGTTCTATTTATCTACAACCCTTCCAACCCTTTTTCTACCCTAATCCCTTCCAGCTTCCCAACACTGGGTAGGTTAGAGGTCAGAGCTGAGCAGAACAGAAACTGGCATTAAAGCCTGCATCCTATACAAACTTGCTGGATGAGTGAATGTGTCGAATGTAACTGTATGGATTTCAAGCTTAGAACATGGGTTTGCTTCATCACCCTCTCAGGGTAGAGCAGGTTCTCTGGTCCAGTGCCCCTGCAGGCTCGTTTGGGATGGACACAGCTGTGTGACCTGTGATCTCCTTTCTCACTCTGCCTCCTTCTTACCTTTGCCTTCAGGTTCTTGTGTGTTAGGAATGGAGACGAAAAAATCATCTAGGGTTGTGCTAGGAAGCAAACACCAGCTCTCCTCTCCCTTGCCCAGGTAAGTCCTAAAAGAAGCAGGCTTCTGGACATGGCCAAGGAGAGGAAAAAAGTTGCTCGCTGGAGGGTGGGCTGGGTGTCCTGGAGAAGAAATGAAAGTGGACATAAGGAGAAGAAGATCAAACCTGGTAGGGAATAGAAAGAGGTAAGATCTCAGAAACAGGATGTCCGTGGAGAAACTGACCAGGGAGAGAGCCTGGAAGAGAGGGGAGGGTTGTAGTTACCCAGAGAGGAGGATCCCACTCCTCTGCAGATAGTGAGGTCCAGCCACTGACTGTGGCAATGACGAGGAGGGTGCTCAGATTCCTTCAGGAGGGACTGTGAAGGTGGGCCTAGTGGCTCAGGGATGTAATCCCAGCTCCCCAAGAGTCTAAAAGCAGGAAGATCAAAAGCCCATGTCTTACCTGGACTTTGTTTTTTTTTTAACTAAATATAAGACCTGTCTGAGTAATCTAGTGAGATTGTCTCAAAAACCCCACGTAAAAGCCCCTGAGCTAACTCTCCTCCTAGCTCTAGGTCACTTCCTCCATCAGAAATGTATTTTTTTTTTCTTAATAAACTATCCCTGAGACTGCTTTGTGTCTCTGTCTAGTTCCTTGTTCTAAGACACAAGAGCCTGGACATCCAAGTGGGAGTCCACTGGACCCCGATAATCACTAGCGTCAGTTGATGAGACAGCCAGTCAGGAGGATTCTAGAAAACCCTTGCCACGCGCATGATTTATGAAGACCTTTCCTTCTGAGGCCCCTTCGGCTTTCACCCTTCCTCCTAGCTCAGGCATGCTCTCTTAATCAACTTCCTGCTTCAACAACAAAAAACTCGAGAGGTAAAAAGGCAAGGCTAGGAATGGAGATCAGCCATGGAACATTTGCTGACTGTGCAGGAAGCACTGGGTTCTCTCTTCAAAGCCACAGAAGAAAAGATATGATGCTAATCCTGGCCAACAGAGCCTAAGGTTCCTCAGTGGCCTGAAGTACCTGGGCTAGGAAACTGAGAAGCGCAGCCCGAGGCCTGGATAGAGTGCTACCACAGAAAGACTGTAGGAATTTTGTGAGAATTTTGTATCAACGTTACAGCAGCCCCTGCAGAGCGTTGCATTCCGCACAGAAGCATCGCCAAGTCTTTAGAAATGCACAGTTGCCTTCCATTTCTTGAAGAAAAGCCACATTTTCGTTAGGGATTATGATGCCAATGGTCCTGACCTGTGCTGGGATGGTTCAAAAGTGATGCCAAGTTAGTCAGGTCAGGAGGAAGGGGCTGGTCCTCCTCAACTCTCTTAATCGAGACAGGTAACCAATGTATTTTGTTACCGCATTGCAGAGAAAATGGGGACGTGTTTATTTGGCAGTTAACTTCAGGGGGGCTCCTACCCTGGGAAGAAGACATCTCTGTTTTATCTACTGAGTGTAGAAAGCTCAATATGTAATTGCTTGAGAGGAAGGAACGTGGTCCAGATGAAGATGGGAAGAGGCACGGGGGGGTGGGGGGGTGACATGGAGGTGAGTCTATACCTGAGCACGGAAGGGTGGCTTCTTAGACCTCCCCACTGAGATGTTCCCATCACCCAGCAAGTTCTCAAATTCTTGCACATGCAATTAGGAATTGGTCCATGGTGTTTCTGAGAGCCTTTTGCTTGTGTTGTATTTCCTGAAAGTATGTAATAATATGTTTGAGCTACTAGAAAGACACAAAGTTTGGAGGTGTTTGAGGGTGTGCTTAGTGGTCTGCAGGGGTCTGTAGCAGATGTTTCAGGGAGAAGGATGGCAGCAGGTTGGAGGCAGCCAAGCACTTGAGAGACAGAAAATTCTGGGGTTCACTGTCTGTTTGGTGGTGACTGATTCCCACGAGAGAATATTAAAGTGCCTTGGATCCTGAAATACATAAGAAGCTAGAAACATGTTGAAATAAAACCGAGGCTGCATTTCTTCAACGTTCCTTTTCATTAAACCTCTGTTCCCCAGAACAAACACAGCAGATTCTTGAAGCCTGAAGGTAGTGTTAACTGAATTCTACATGGCTGAGGGAGAGACTCTTAATGAGATCTGTGGTTTGAGGGCCAGGACCTGGGCCTCGAAAAAGTGGGGAAGGAGAGGAATAAGCTTCCAGGGTACAAGTCTCACCAGTAAAATAAACTTGAGAGTTCTGGGAATTACCACATTTCTCCCAACATGAGAGAGAAATTCAATTTACTGATAGGTAGGAAACAGGTATGTGAGATAATTTCAAAGTCTCAGGGGGGCAAAGTATTGACCAAAAGGAGCACTTTAGATCCTGAGTTTGTTTCTAACAGCCCCCCCCCCCCCAGTGTAGATTTGTACCTGTCTGTAATTATATTGTGTCTGGCTTTACCTTGGGGAACTAGAGTGCTTGGAGACTTCTGCAAGAATAGACCCGGGCTATGCTGAACTCCTGACAGGAAAAAAGAAATGAATAACTCACCATATCACGAACTCCAAGGACTCACACCTCCACAATGTGAAAAACCCTTTCTTCTTGGAGAACTTAATGAGCGTGTGACAAGAGCCATGGTTGGTCCTTCTGTGACCAGGGTGAGCCCAGAGACTCACAAGTTTCTGACTGCTCAACTCTGGCGCCCAGCCAGTTAGGCACAGTTGGTTATCAGGGGACCAGGCCACAGAACACAGGTGCATGATAACTTTTCACTACTGGAAATACACATAGAAGCCTCCTGTCTTGGGCCGTGTGTGTTATATTGGAAAACGTTTGGTATTGAGAAGCTGACTCTGGAAGTGGGGTTCCCTTGACCTATGCATGTTTGTCTCAAAGTGTCCCCTAAAGCTCCTTGTCTAGGGATTTCTCCCCTTCCATGCAATCAACTCTGAGACACAGAGGGAAAAGAATAATAAAATGCTCACAGAGTGAAAACCTTCCATTCTTGAGAACACCTAGAAGGCAGAGCATTGCTAATGGGTTACTATTGTTTATTCCAGACTATAAAAAATGTTGCAGTGGGAAGACAAACTAGCAGCTCAGCCCTGGAGAGAAAGCTAGCTTGAGAATCCCTAGCTGGCTGCCTCGGCTTCCCCTGCTGGTTTCTGCCGGGTGTTTGAGCTCTGGACCTGGTGATATCATTTCTAATCTGTTGCTATTTGTTTTCTTGTTTGTTTTTGGAAGCCTCACAGAGGGGACACTCTGCTCTGCTGGAGACTCAATGCTCTCTGTGAGGAACCCTAGTTCAAAACCAAAAGTAAGGCTATCACGGACCTTCTCCAGGCTATACAATACAAGCTGACAGCTCACATCTTCGAGCCCAGGACTAAGAAGGCTGAGACAAGGAGAATTTCTGTGAATATGAAGCCAGTCCAACCTATGTAGAAAAACCCTATTTCAAAATAGAACACACACACACACACACACACACACACACACACACACACACACACACACGTCGAGAACCATCTAGATCTTCCCTTTTTATTTGCTGTTTTCAAGGTCATCAGGTTTCACCTGGCTGACCAGTAGCCTCCTGTGAGTCTAAACTGAGTTGTGCAATCATCTGTGGTAAATTTGTCACCCTACCCCTTCCTGAATAGATAGAGCTCATGCCTTAGGAAGAGAGCCATGAAGAGGCCAGGCCTTCCCATTGTCTGGTCCTCTCCCTGAACTAATGAACCTGTCTAATGAGGTGTCTTCCTTCTTCCATGCACAGGCTCTGCGCTGAATAATATGTAATCTGGTTCCTTGTCATGGGGAACTGATCAGAAATGGTCAGCCCTATCACTGTTTCACAAATGAAGCTATGAAAGCACAGACTCAATATTTGCCTAAGGTTGGAGTCTTAAAGACAGTGCAGCAACGACTCAAGTCCAGATCTTCAGCTCTTGGATTCCATTTCCTTGTCCCTCCAGCTCTCCCCTGGGCCAAGGTCCTGTACCTATCAGTCACCAGCAGAGAAAGAACTTTATTCATTTGTCAAATGTTTATTGAGTATTTGCCCACCATGAAGGTAGTATGGATTAGGAGTTATCAAACTTTTTTGTATAAAGGACCAGACAGTAAATATTTTGAGTTTTTTAGCCATGTGGACCATCATAATGACGTATCTCTGCTATTGTAGTTAAAAAGGAGAATGGAGTGATTAGGTGTGGTTGTGTTCCAAAAAACTCTATTTACAGCCTCAGGCTGTGGTCTGGATCTGGCCCATAAACTGTACCCCTGCTCTAAGTACTGGGGTTATGATTAAAAATTAAAAACAAAACAAGAGCAAACCCTTTTCTTTGTGGAACTGACATCCCAGAAAAAGCAAATAACTGCATCCTTGGCTGCTCTGGGTAGCGACAGTTAGAGTCATCAGAGAGGAGGGAACCTCAACTGAGAGAAAAATGCCTCCATAAGGTCAAGTTGTAAGGGATTTTTAAAATTAGTGATTGATGGGGAACGTCCCAGCCCATTGTGGGTGCTGCCATCCCTGGGCCAGTGGTTCAGGGTTCTATAAGAAAGTTGGCAGAGGAAGCCATGAGGAGAAAGCCAGTAAGTAGCACCCCTCCAGGGCCTCTGCATCAGCTCCTGCCTCCAGGGCCCTGTCCTGTTTCAGTTCCTGTCTTGGTTTCCTTTAGTCTTGGACTACAAGTTCTCTTTTGGTTATGATGTTTCATCATAGCTGTTGTAACCCTAACTGGCCTAGAGGAACTTGAGAATTGCCCTAAACTTGAAGTTGGGGAGTCACTCTTGGTCATCTATTAAACCATCCTCCCAGGACAGCGCCTCCTTGCAGCTCCCCTAACTCTGAGTTAAAGGATCAGGAGTGAGTACCCACTGCCCCACCGCAGAGAGCCATTCTTATCACACAGATCTTCCCTTTCTGTCTTCCTGTCTACTCGACCTACACGCCCTAACTCTGTCCCAAGAGAGTAGAGGACCTCAAATGAGCGCCTTAGGCTTGGGATAACAGTCAACACTGGGCTCACTGCAGTGACTCCAATTCAATTGGAGGGCTGCCGTAAAGTCCAAGGGCTTCTACCAAGTGACACGAACTTGGTCCCCGGTGACATGAACACTCTGGTCCCTGGACCTTCCTCTGAGTTCTCTGGCAGTAAAGAGGAGATTCGATATTTCCTCCTATCTAGTTCTTCAGGTCTCTGATCATCCGCATCACATTCCTTCTAAGTCCCTTTCAGGTAAAATCTGTTTATGACCTGTAACAGACTGCCATGATGCACTAGGTTACAGTGCCTGACGCCTTTAAGACGCTCACTGCAGTTCGAGAAGCCGTGACACTATTTCTTAGGTCAGGGCAGATGGCCAGTGTGTAAGAGTGCTTGTTGTGCAGGCACGAGACCGTGAGTTCAAATCCCCAGCCGGCATGTAAGTAAGAAGTTGGGAGTGGCTGTGACAGCAGTCGGTGGCAGAGACAGGAGGCTCGTCCTGTCTTGGCTTTCTGGTAACCAGCTGGGCTGCCAGTTCAATGGAGACTCTGTCTCAAGAGAATAAAGCAGAGAGTAATAGGAGCAGGGCACTTGGTGGCCTCCTCGTGTGCAGGGAGGGATGTAGTTTTGCATTTTTGTAGAGCATCCCCCCCTCCGAATCTTATAAAAACTGAGCCCTAGCTAACGCTGAGGGGACAGGAAAGAGAACCAAGAATATTGCCTCTCAGCCCTCCCAATGCTGTGACCCTTCGATACAGTTCCTCAGCTTATGGTGACCCCCCCCAACCATAAAATTATTTTTGTGGCTATTTTATAACTGTAATTTCGCTATGTTTTGATTTGTATTTTTGCTACTCTCATGAATTGTAATATAAATACCTGTGATTTCCCACGGTCTTAGGTGACTCCTGTGAAAGGGTCAATCGACCCCAAAGGGGTTTCTAGCCACAAGTTAAGAACCACTGGCCTAGAGAGTCAGGGAGGCTGGATTCTTGTTCCCTTTCTGTCTGTGACCTTGGGCAAGTCTTCTCTGCTTTCTGAGCCTGGGTTTGCCCATCCATAACAGGAGAGTGTTTGCCCTCCTTACAGCAGTAAGACTTCTGGTGTTCTCTAGAAGAAAGAACCATGTATCCATGCACATCCCTACCTCAGCCCTGGACCAACCTCTGTGAGACACACTGGTCACGCCCCTTTCCAGCAGTCTTCAAGATCTGCCTGCCCTTCATACCTACTCTGCATGAAGTCCAAATTTCCCCTGATGGCTCCCTTGCCAGCTTCTCTAGTGGACATGTTTGATGCCTGACTTCCTTGGTTTATAGCAACTAAATTCCTTTCCTTTTCTTTAGACCTGTGAGCAGAATGCTATTTGGGGCCTTCACGGGATCTGTGCACAAACTTACAGGAATAAGTCAAATTGCTTTTCTGTTTCTGGCTCTCAGAGGCAACTCTTGTGGCTTTGAGAGTGCTATGGAACCAAGAGTTGGGCAGGCTCAGGACCACCTAAAGTGGCTTGAGATTCACCTACTACTCTGAGGTCCAGACCTCAACTGCAAGAGATCTTTGGTTCCTGGCACCTACTCTTGGAAAAGTTAAACTACCATCTACCCTCTTTGTCTGAGGCAGTCTCAGCAGCTCTTTAAATAACAACCACACAACAATTCTCGGTGATGGCTCCTACCAAGGGCTCTCCAGCCTGGGAACACATAGAATCAGTGTAGGCCACAGTGTGAGGTGGATTCTGTGGAAAGCAGCTGGTGATCGTTTGCATAAAGGAGATTAGTTTGATGTAAGGAGTTTGGGGGGGATGAGAGGTGGGTGGGGTGGAGGAGTGAGAGGTGGGGTGGGAGGGGTAGTCCTCCCCCCTCCCTGCCTATACAAATCAAGAGGTTGAGTGTTGGGAACTGGAGCATCCAGATTAGGGTAGGCGGAGAAAGTTCCAGGTTCACTGGGGAATTAACCCAGTGGAGCAGAAAGTACTGTGTAGACCACAGCACACTTGGTTTGCTCAGTTTGCGTGATGGTTACTTGTCCTTTCTGAGTCCCAGTAATTATTTCCAGGAGAGGCAGTGCAGCATAGGGAAGTATCAAGGCGTGGAGTCAGTTGGATCAGCATGGGCTTTTAATCTTGGCTCTGCTGTTCTCTCCTGGTGAGCCCTTAGCTCCTATTTCTTAATCTCTTGGTCTTCTTTTAAAACTGTGTAAATAAGGAGAGTATCTTCCCACCCAGAAATGAGGTTTAGAATGTGACAGTGTTCAAAATACCGATGTTAACATTATATACACTAATTTGCTCCAAAATATTAACCCAATTGTTTAACATGGATAGCAAGCCTTCAGTGAAGGTCATGCGATTAATTAGATGCTATGGGCACCATGTTCCAATTATTGCTTACAGAGAAGCTGGCCAGGCATGAAGTACGAGGAATTTCTCTTTCTGCTCTTTGCTGTCTGGGTTACCAATAGGGCTTCTAGAAGTTTAGAGTCTAAGGCACGTGTGAAATCTAGAATTCTAAGAAGAGGCCAGGCATGGTGGTACACACTTTCCATTACCCAGAGGCAGAGGCAGAGGCAGAGGCAGGAGGATCGCTGTGAGTTCAATGCCATCTTGGGGTACATATGAAATTCCAAGTCAGCCAGAGATACACAGTGAGACCCTGTTTGTTTGTTTTAATAATAATAATAATTCTACGGAGAATGCTCATTGAGACACGATACACAGAGAGGAGTTACCTGTCCAAGGCTGTGCAGTGGACGAGTGGTAAACCTGGGCTAGGCTCATCCTACTGGAATATCATGCATATTTTCCTTGTGGCTTCTTGCGTTGTCTCTCGTCTGAGCTCCTGGCCATGTTACTGAAATCGTTTTGGTTGTCAGTGCCAAAGCCACCACGACCTTCACTCTGCAGAGAACAGACGCAGGAGGGAACTGAGGTGGAGCAGGAGTAGTGTGGGGGAGGGGAGAGGTGGCTGCACGGGCCTTTCCCCACTCAGCTCTACCTGCCAGACTTCACTGCCACCCACACATCTCACACAGAACTGCCTGCAGGAGCACACTCCCGAAGCACCCGACTCCTCATCTGCTCAATCACGGACTGCAGACTAGACCTCCCAAAGGAACCAAGGCCCATGGAATTGCTGGAACCACTCGAAGGGTAGCCATGAGCCTTTCACTGACTCTACTATCTTTGCATATTTGATGGCAAAACTTTTGACTGTATCCTAGTCAGCTTTCCTTTCTATCCTATCCTCAGCTAGTCATCTGCTCTGCAAATCCATTTGTACTCAATGATGATGATGATGATGGTGGTGGTGGTGGTGGTGGTGGTGATGAAGCCGCTGCTGCTGATTTGTACCTTGTAGGCAGACATCCCTGCCAAGCAGGAATTTCATCTCCAGGTGAACCTGAGATCTGGAAGCTTTGGACTCCTCGATCAGCAGTATTTATTTCCTCACTACTGCCTCAACTTGGTTTCTTTCGCAGTGAAAATTGGTCCTTAAAGATGAGGGCCAAGCCTTCTGTCACTGTAACTCTCAGATGAGTCACTGCCTGGTGAAGAACCGGGCACACATGGAGAGCTTGGTGCATGCTACGAAGATGAGCTACAGAGCCCTTCTCTCCACCCAGACTTTGCCATTTGTTAAGACGGTTGCAGAAGGACCTGGAGCCAGAAGCCATTGCAGCCTGAGAGATGCAGAAAGAGGGTGCTGCCTCCAAGACCATGTTTGGAGCAGGGGGTCAATCGCTTCCAACTGAAAGAGCAGGGATATTCACTCAGCATACAGTGTTATAGGTGGTTCTGTTTATGCAAGAATATTCGTCTCACCAGGTAGTGAGAGCTACGCCTGGGCAGTATTAGGAGACTGTCTCAAAAAACAAAACAAAACCAAAATGAATAGCAAACCTAAAACATTCAAAATGCCACTATCCTTTATAATAGAGGGGTTTTTTGGGGGGAGGGAGGCGTTGAGCTTTGAAGATTTATTTATTTATTTATTTATTTATCTATTTATTTAATGTGTATGAGAGTTCTGTCTGCATGAATGGCTACAGACTAGTAAAGGGCATTGGATCCTACAGAGCTATAGTTATAGACGATTGTGAGCCACCATGTGGTTGCTGGGACTTGAACTCAGGACCTCTGGAAGAGCAGCCAGTGCTCTTAACTGCTGAGTCATTTCTCCAGCCTAAGAGTTGAATTTTGCTTGTTTGTCTTTAAGTAATTTTGCAGAGAGGGTATCTCCCTAATATTCATCTAGCCGGCATTTCCTGAGAGCTTTTGAGTAATAAGCCCTGTGCTAAGAACTCACGGTAATGATACAGCACAGCACAGACCCATGCTAAGAATAACTGCCTCCATCCCCACCAATGCCACAGTAACGGTGTGCAGGGATGGAGGTGAACAAGGGTGTGGCGGGGATACCCTTGGGACACTAGCCTAGCCTGGGGCTGCACTACAGGACAGAGAACATTGAAAACACAGGTCCAGGCAGCAGGTGCCAAGGCCTGGGAAGAGGGCCACAGTGGCAGGTGTGTGGGGAGCTGCCAGGGACTTGGTGTTGCCAGCGCAGGAAGTGAAGAGGTGAGAGGCAGGAGGCAGCCCAGAGGAGGCTCAGAAGTATCCAGGGCAGATCTTGGAAAGCTACTAAACAGCAAAATGCATACTTGTTTATTGACTTATAAAATCAATACAGGCATACGGGACAAAAAGGAAGAAAGAAAGAAAAATGGCGAAAGGGCATGTGGCAGGGAGGGGAAGGAAGGGGAAGGAAGAAGAGAGAGAAGGCAAGAGAAGAGAAACTGTCAATAACAACAAATGCTTTTTTTTTCTTGCCCATCTTCCTTCTTCTCCATAAAGGAATTGTGAAAAAAAAAAGTCTTACTACTAAGCTCAATTCCAAGTGGATCAAAGGACCTCCACATAAAACCAGACACACTAAAATAGAAAGGAAACTACGGAAGAACCTTGAACATACGGGCACAGGGGAGAATTTCCTGAACAGAACTCCAATAGCTTATGCTCTAAGATCAAGAATTGACAAATGGGACCTCATAAAATTGCAAAGTTTCTGTAAGGCAAAGGACACTGTCAAAAGGACAAAGTGGCAAGCAACAAACTGGGAAATGATCTTTACCAACCCTACATCTGACAGAGGGCTAATATCCAATATATACAAAGAACTCAAGAAGTTAGACTCCAGAGAGGCAAGTAACCCTATTAAAAAATGGGGTACAGAGCTAGACAAAGAGTTCTCACCTGAAGAATATCTAATGGCTGAGAAGCACCTAAAGAAATGTTCAACATCCTTAGTCATTAGGGAAATGTAAATCAAATCAAAACAACCCTGAGATTCCACCTCACACCAGTCAGAATGGCTAAGATCAAAAACACAGGAGACAGCAGTTGTTGGCGAGGATGTGGAGAAAGAGGAACACTCCTCCACTGCTGGTGGAATTGCAAGCTGATACAACCACTCTGGAAAGCAGTCTGGCGGTTCCTCAGAAAACTGGGCATGACACTCCCTCAGGATCCTGCTATACCACTCCTGGGCATATACCCAGAGGCTTCCCCTGCATGCAATAAGGACACATGCTCCACTATGTTCATAGCAGCCTTATTTATAATAGCCAGAAGCTGGAAAGAACCCAGATGTCCCTCAACGGAGGAATGGATTCAGAAGATGTGGTATATTTACACAATGGAATACTACTCTGCAATTAAAAACAATGAATTCACGAAATTCCTAGGCAAATGGTCAGAACTGGAAAATATCATCCTTAGTGAGGTAACCCAATCACAAAAGAACACACATGGTATGCAGTCACTGATAAGGGGATATTAACCCAGAATCTTGGAATACCCAAGACACAATTCACATATCAGTAGATTTCCAAGAAGATGGAAGGAGAGACCCCTGGTCCTGGAAAGACTGGATGTAGGGGAATGCCAGGACAGAGAAGCGAGAGGGGGTTGAATGGGGAACAGAGGGAGGGTAGGGGGCTTATGGGACTTTCAGGGAGGGAAGAAACGAGAAAGGGGAAATCATTTGGAATGTAAATAAAAAAACTTAGAAAATTTAAAAAAAAAAAGGGAATTGTGAAGAGTTTCTAAGTTCTTTCTAGGAAAGAAAAGCATATGTAGTCCATTGCCCTGGCTAGTTTCACGTCGAGTTGACACAAGCTACAGTCTTCTGAGAGGAGGGAGCTCAACTGAGAAAGATAAGATTGGGTTGTAGGCAAGCCTGTAGGACATCTTCTTAATTAGTGATCAATGGGGGAAAGCCCAGCCCATTGTGGGTGGGGCTACCTTTAGGCTGGCAGTCCTGGGTTCTATAAGAAAGCAGGCTGAGCAAGCCATGACAAGCAAACCAATAAATAGCGCCCCTCCATGACCTCTTCATCAGTTCCTACCTCTAGGTTCCTGCTTTGTTTGAGTTTCTGTCCTGACTTCCTTTGATGGTTAACAGTTCTGTAGAAGTGTAAGCCAAATAAACTCTTTCCTTCCCAACTTGCAATTTGCTCATAATGTCTCATCATAGTAATAGTAACCTAACTAAGAAAGAATGTTCTAATATTTGTGAGTATATATTCATTTTTTATTTATCACATACACTGTGTACTGCCCTGAACTTATAATGTAGGGTTTAGTTTAGTCTTATGCTTTAGAAGTCATCTTAAGTCAAAACACACAAATTATGACATTGATCTTAACAGCTGTAGGATTCTCTATTGTCTGAGAGTCCAGTGATTTAGTTAAATTACCTCCTGTTGCTGAACAGTCAGGTTGTTTTTAGATTTGTCTATTACAAACATTTCTTCAATGTACATTTTTTGTTAATGTTTTCATTTATTGACTATTTACTGACTGCCTTTGCACAAGGCCCATTTCTGAACTACAGTAGTAACACGTGCCGCTCTTCCTGAAGGTCTTTATAAATGGAATGGGGAGTTTTGATTCAAGGGAATGTGTCCTTTCAGCATTGAGGGATCCTTCCAAAAAACGTTTGCTGAAGTGGCTGCAGAAGTCTCTGCTCCTTATATGCATGACTGAAGATGCAGCTTCGTGGTACAGCGTTCACCCAGCACATGCCCAGCCTTGGTTGAAATCCCTGCTCTAGGAATAAAAGCATTACATGCAAAGGGTTGTTTTGTTCATCCTTGCCTGCACTGGGTATTGCTCAGACTTGAGAACTTTCACCAAGCTGGTAAACCGAGACCCATATTCATTACTCCCTTGACTGGTTACTTCTGAGTGACACTGGATGGCTTTTCTTACTTACTAAGCATTGTATTTCTTTCCTGTGAGCTGCATGTTTGGGCAATTTCCTACTGAATGGCTGTGTCCTACAGTGTTCTGCTTGCTCCTTGTAAGTCAAAGAAATTAGCCCTTTGTCATATGTGTTGCAAATACCTCTTCTGTATAACCCTTTCTCTTTGGCTCTGTTTATGGTAATGTTTTTGCAATGCTTTCTTGTAAAGATAATGTTCAAGTTGTGTCTTGAAGGGTGAATCATAACACTAATTACTGGCACCTATGCTAAGCTTGCTTCTGAGAGGTGAATGACCTATTAACTCATTTAATTGCCCCCAGGATCATTTAATTTTTCCAGCAACCCCAGGAGGTAAACAATCCCCTCTACTTGAGAGAAGAAACAAGCAGGTGGTCAGGTCAGGGAAATGACTTGTTAGGACCTCACAGCTGGTGAAAGCAGAGGCAGGAATCAAAACCACAAGGAGCCACTTGCCAGGTGGGCTGGGCATAGTGGCAGAGGCTTGGAGGAGCCGGCCTGAGGCTAGGCTGACACTGTAGAGAAAAGGCAATGGAAGCTGGTGGACACAGGGCAGGGGCTCTCATTGGTCAGAGGGGCCTCCATGCTGAGTTTCCATGACCTGTCTAGACCTCATATTACTTCACAGCCTGAAGAAAATGTCCAGGGAGCTGGAAGGAAATGGAAACACATGTCATCGTGCCTGAATACACACGCGTACTATAAGACATGTGTTTTAGTTAGGGTTTCATTGCTGTGAACAGACACCATGACCGAGGCAACTCTTATAAAGGACAACATTTAATTGGGGTTAGCTTACAGGTTCAGAGGTTCAGTCCATTGACATCAAGGTAGGAGCATGGCAGCATCCAGGCAGGCATGGTGTTGGAGGAGCTTAGAGTTCTACCTTTGTTCCAAAGGGAAACAGGAGAACACAGGTTCATGAGCAGCTAGCAGAAGGGTCTCAAAGTCCACCTGCACAGTGACATGCTTCCTCTAACAAGGCCACACCTATTCCAACTAGGCCACACCTCCTAATAGCTGCACTCCCTGGGCCAAGCATAGACAAACCACCACAGCGTGTTATTGGACTGAGCCAGTGACTCAATAACCTTTTGTAGGATCACTGACATGGCTCCTGGGGTTCCCAGCCATGGGGTGGGCAAGCCTTATACACACAGTCCATACTCTGTCTTGTATAGATGGCCTCTGCTTTATGGGGCACTGGCAGCAAATGTTTCTCTCGGTAGTTATGTTACCACGCACAGGTGCATTTTGGGATGTCTTCTTGGGGCAGCCTTGGACAAGGTACCATTCTCCAAGAGAACACATCCAAGAAGATAGATCTGCAGTCCAATAGTCAGGTGCTGCCTTCAAAGACAGATAAAAATGATGGCAGATTATGTATGCCTCTGTCATTAATATCTTAGAGCCTACTTGTACTCTTGTACTTGGGAGGTACAGGCAAGAGGATCAGGAGTTTGTCAGCCTCTGTTGTGTATCAAGTTCAAAGCCAGCCTACCCTCTATGAGATCCTGCTTTTAAAAAAAAGTTTAAAAATTAAAAATTTCAAGATCTTTCCAACTTGGAGGTGGTATTAAGTCCTGTGTGATGGACAGAGGATTCTGGCATGACAAGGATGTCATGTTACTTATTAATAATAACTCTTCTCCCTCTTGATGGTATCTGGCAGCTTTGTAGAAGCTTCCCGTGGACTGTAGGAACTCTGGCTTCTGAAGCAATGTGCTGAGGGAGAAAGAGTCTGCAGAGCCTAGTAACTCAATATCACCTGCCAGGGATGGCAAGATGGTATCAGCACCCACCCTGTGCCCATGGCAGGTACTGCTGTCCAACCATGCCACTTTGCCAGCTGAACCTGGCTGCAACTCTTTGTATCTCTCACCTCAGTCTATTGGCTCAAAGCAGTAATGCTGGGGTCAGACAAACTTGAGTTTAAGTCCTGAGAAACATAGACAGTTTACTCAGCATCTCTAAGTTCTTTTTTTCCCCATTATTCAGTTCCCAAAGCACCGTGGCAGGGTCAAATGGACAGCTTGTCACAAAAACACCTTGATAAATGTAAATCTCAGTTTTCTTTACACTGGGAAAGTTCTGTGAGGTCTATGAGCCACTAAATGCATAGATAAGCTTAGATCAGTCTGAACTCAGCCCTTTCCTTAGGAAAGTGAGGCTATCTCCCTACCTTTTATATTTATTCAATGATTTTCTTCTAATTGCCATTTGGGGGTTGGGCAGGTGCTCTGGGGCAAAGGTCCTTTCTTCTGTTTGAGGAGCTTCCATTATAGTGGGAAGATAGACAGTCAACTGCCAAGCTCTTCCATCATGTACAAATCACATAATGCCAACAAATGGAAATGCCATGAAGATTCCAGTCTCCTAACACCGAAGTAAGCAGGGCACAGAGTGTCCTGTCCAGAGCTGATGCTGGGCTTGGTCTCTGACACACAGAACATTTGGGTGGGCACTATGAACACATGGTGCCAACTAGGCAGACCACACTGGAGAACAGCCTAGAAATAAGTGGGCTGTATGGTGAAGAGCCCACGCTGTGAGAGGAAGCTGGTCATAGACTCATGCTACAGCTACGGCCCCCTGAGCCTCAACTTGTACAGCAAGGGACAGTGTTCACTGTTGCTCGGCTGGGAAGGAACAGAACACTCTGGACACACTTTTCATCCTGGCATATTGAGCAAGTGACTAGGTTGGTGGTCTGTGGTTGGCACTGGTCAGCATTCCCACCTGGGACTAGCTAGCTGGAAAGAGGATATAGAAGGGTCAGGACAGGGGGTGTGTGTTTGTGTGTGAGTGTGTATGTATGTATGTATGTATATTTGTGACTGTGTGTGAGTGTGTGTGTGTATGTATGTGTCTGTATGTGACTGTGTGTATGTATGTCTATGCATGTGAGTGTGAATGTATGTATGTCTAAGTGTGTATGTATGTATGTATGTGTGTGTGCATATGTATGTGTGTATGTGTGTGTATGTGTGAGTGTATGCATGTATGTGTGTATCTGTGTGTTCTGTTTTGTTATTTCTTATCACTGCCTTGACCTGCTCACATTTGTCTCACCTGGAGATGACTAAAGCTAGCAGAGATAACTGAAGTTCAGAATGTTATAAAGACCCAACTGCAGAGGGGACAATAAGATGAGATAAACAGGATGAGAGTCTATAAGAATCAGGGAAAAAGTCCTGTTCCCGAGGGTCGGAAAGTTCCACCCCATCAAACCCTGGAGGGAGACTCAGAAAAGAAAGAAAGATTTTGAGATAGTAGATGAGGGCAAACTCAAGTGAAGCAGTCAGACGAGTGTGGCTCCTTTGAAATGATCGTGGTGAGAGTTGTGTCACTGGTGTGCACAGACCAGGGTGAGGGCTTGTTAATGTGAAGAGAACAGGTGCTACTTCTGATTCTGTGGACAGGCACTGAGGAGACTGGGTCCTTTAACGACGATGTCCTTCAAACCCTGCCGCTGGGGCAGCTGGTAATGGTGAGACCCAGCAGCAGTCAGGCAAGAGAGGAAATTGCAACTGAGAGACTTTAGAGGACAGGATCTCTGTGCTTAGAGGGCGGGGTCTCTGTGCTTGGCGGGGGAGGGGGGTGTCTCCGTGTTTAAAGGGCAGGGGTCTTCATGCTTAAAAAAAGATGGGCATCTGAGTTCCGTGGATCAGTAAAGGCACAAAATAAGATATAAAGCCCTAATTTAGGAAGCCACTCCAGTTGCCTTGCTGTTCCTTATGGCTATTACATGCTGGGAGCTTAGAGAGCTCAGTGGTCTGGGAAGATACTAGGAAGGCTGTAAGGCACAGCTAATGCCCTCTGGGACAGCTTCTGCGATACAACAGGCATCACATGTTTCACACCTGCTAGATCCTACCTGGAACAGGCAGGGTTTTAAAAATATTTTAGAAGAATCCTTAATATGCCCCACAAAGGGTATTTAACCAAAACTACAAAGTCTTTTGTGTTCAGAATGCTAGAAAGTGCTGGAGAGTCCCTAGAAGACTAAAGGCTTCCAAGGAATAGAATAGCTGCCTACATTTATTTGAAAAATATACCAAATAACTCCCCATACCTAGGGGCCTGGTGGAGCAGGCCTGTAATTTGGGAGATTAAGGCAGGAGGATTAAAAGTTCAGGGCCAGTTTGGGCTAAAGAGTGAATTCAAGGACAGTTCGGACAGCTTAGTAAGACCTTGTCTCAAATAAAAAGACAAGTGGAGAGGTAGCTCAAAGATAGCGCTTGCCCATCATGTCTGGGCCCAAGCTCAGTCCCCAGTACAAGCCAAACAACCGAAGAGCCCAAAGAGCAAAGACAGACAGGTGAAAATCTGTGGTTAAGAGTACATACTGCTCTTGAAGAGGCATAATTATCAATACTCACATTTGGTGGTTCACAACTGCCTGTAAAACTATAGTTACAGGGGAATCCAGTCAGTCCAATAAAAGCATCAAGGTTGTGCTAAGACCTCAATTGAAAGTCACCCACCGAGCCCCATCAACCCACTGAATCTAAAGAGAAATAACAGATCCTGGCTTCATTATGGATCACTACAATGGCTAGCTGGAACTGCACACTGGAGGCCCTGAGAGAACCCAGTCCCAAGGTTAACTAGCATTTGCTGTCATCCTGTAACACCACCAGCAGTGAGGGACATGCAGGTAGAGGGTTAGGGGCCCTTTCAGCTCACGCCTTCCTCTTTCCGCACACCACGGATTTGTTTTGTTCTCTCTCCTGCAATTCACCTTCTTACCCAGGCAATCAGATACACAATCATTCGACACCACCATAATAAAATGATTCTCAAGGGGTCCTTGTCAGAGGGAAGTTAAGTTAGGAAAACTTTCATTCCTTAGAGAAGCTCTTCTTTATAATTAAGTTGAGGATTAGCCATATCCAGAACAGTACGACCTATATTTACAGACTCTGGAATCCCCATTGATAAGAATTTCCTCTCTGGACATTGATAAGAACTTACGGTAATGTGTGTACAAGAAGTTCTCCAGAGAGTTTTGTAGTGGGGTGAGAAGATAAATTATCCATCTACTTGGAAGTGGTTGATGAAAGTGTGATCTACCCAAATGAGGGAATCTATGAAACCAGATGTTATAAAAGTAAACAATAGATGTATGGATAACTATAGGAACACATGGAAATAGCACTCCCACTCAGGTGGACTCCGGGTCCCTTACAGCACAGCAGGATTGCTGTCCCATAGAGTCATGCGACTCTTCCATGTGCTGTTTTGTCTATTTTTTTTTTTGAAGACAGAATCTCTGTAGCCCAGGGTGACCTCGAACTCCTGATCCTACCGCCTGTATGTTCCAAGTGCTGGGATTATAGGCATGTGTCACCACGACATCAGATCTTGAGGTTATTTTGCTATATTAAAAATGCTTTTAGATATATGAAAATGTATGTACACATTTCTCCAAAGTTGGCTTTGGGTGTGTGAGGCATAATAGTAGGGGTTTGGCACTTCATTTTGTGCCCTTTTCAATGTGTTATTTAATCAAATGCTTGTACTCTGTACATTTATAAATATGTGGAGGCTGAACTGTGGGTCATGGTTTTATTCTTTATGTGTTCCTACACTTCTTTCCTTTTTCCCTCCTTCCTTCCTTCTTTCTTTCCTTCCTTTCTTTTCAAGATTCTTTATTTTCATTGCATGTTTATATCTGTCTTGCTGGCATGTGTGAATGTATAGTCTGTTCAGGCCTGGTACCTTGGATGCCAGAAGAGGGTGTTGGATCTTCTGGAACAGGAGCTACAGCAGGATGGCTCTGGGCTACACTGGGTGCTGAGAACTGTACCTGGGTCCTCTGCCAGGCAGCGAGTGCTCCTAACCTCTGAGCCCTCTCTCCAGATACTCTGCCCTGATTTTCTAAACACTAAGGCACAGCTTTCATTTTCCTTAGAGAGGCCGTGAGCTTAGCCATGCCCATTTTTTTTTTTTTTTTTTTGGTTTTTTTCGAGACAGGGTTTCTCTGTGTAGCCCTGGCTGTCCTGGAACTCACTTTGTAGACCAGGCTGGCCTCGCACTCAGAAATCCTCCTGCCTCTGCCTCCCAAGTGCTGGGATTAAAGGCGTGCGCCACCACTGCCCGGCCAAACCTAAGTCTTGAAGCTTCTTCAGGCCAAGGTCCCCAGCTTCTCATGAGAAGCATTACATCGCTTCTGCGGCAGAGCTCCCTCTAAGATCTGCCTGTCTCTGCCTGCAGCCATGACACCCTTGAGTGAGCACATATTTTTGGCCTCAGTGCAGTTGGTAGAATGTGGGGTTCGGGTGGCAGGTGGCTGTGCGCCTACTTCCCTTTGATCAGCCCCTGCCAGGTGCCCGCCACCCCACCCCACCCTACCACCCCACCCCCGCCACCTTATCCGCTGTGCGCCTTTCTGCATGCCAGCTCTCAGGGGCTCCTTAGAAGAGGGCTATGAATCAGCGGCTTTGCCTAAAACAAGGTTGGCTGAACGCCAGCACCGGCCCTGCCTGGCTTCAACTGGCTCACTTCAGCGGTACCTGGGAAGAGGGGTCAGAGCCGCCTCCTGGGTCTGGAAATGAGTCATCTCCTTTGGCTGCCCTGGGGAGGCAGATGGTCCTGCCAAGGGAGAGGATTTGGGGACTCTGAACTGAGGGCCTGGCACCTTGTGTGAAGTCTGAGGAGTCAGTCCTGACTCTCCCATCCTACCCTCCACCTTCTCGAGGATCACTTCCTCCTCTGTGTTCTTCCATTGTAGTCCCTCTGCTTCTTCTTGGCTGGGGTCTACAACTACCAGAAGCCCAAAGAAGGAAAGACCAAGCCAGTTCCTCCAGTAAATTCATGCAGATTTCCTCACCACCTTCAGTATGGCTTCCACAGGGCAGGGCAGACTAAAGGACTCTCATCTCTCAGACCAGGCATGGCTGCCAGTGAATTAGACCTAACCAGGCCTGGGGACATCCTTCTTCTTCTGAGGGTCAGGAGCTCTGTTGGGTGTGGTACTCCCACTGGAGGGAGAACAGTGCTCACTTACCTCAGTTCTCATGGTTTGGCCACCAAAGCAGCCAACAGGGCGGGAGGAGTGCTGCCCTTCCGAGATTTTTGGGCTACCAGATTTCACTGGTCATGAACTGGAGGCAAAGATCCATCCGTACTGTCCTTTGAAGCAAAATCTTTTACAGAAAACAATAAGAAACACCATAATATCATAACACAATATATAAAGTTCCCCACCAGCAGCTCCTGTCTGGGCACTTTCTTCTGCAGAAAAGAGTGGTGTCCCAGCCCCCCAACACTACAGGGTAAGGACCGCAGGTACTGGGGTAACCAGGCATGTGAGAAAGAAGATGGTTAGTTGTCAGGGCTGTCTTGAACTCTGTGGTGCTAGAAGCTGGAACAAGTCAGAGTGGTGGACATTCTCCCCTGTTTTCATAGAGGGCAGAACAGAAGGTCAGAGGAATTTCAGGACTTTCCAAGGTCAAACTGCCTATCGCCCTTAATGCCTCTCCCGGGGCAAATGAGGGGACCTCACAGTCTAAAGAAAAAAAAAAACCTCTTCAGTTAGTGTAGGACAGCCCGGGCTAAGATAGATTGAACTTCCTGCCTCTTGGTGCAGGGGGTGTGACCCAGCCTCACTGCGGCTCACAATGGGGGCTCTGTGCCAACAAGATAGAAGTGGCAAGTCTCTACCCGAAGCCGGGCAGATACAATCCCTGCCCTGATCTTAATTCCCATGAAATTCTATAGCATCACATTGAAAGAAAAATGGAAGGAGGTTGCCCAGCCCTTCTAAATTTCAGGGCCTGAAAGCTGGGACCTCTTCTCACCTGTCATTGTGTTGTACCCCACCACCACCAACCTGCCACCCCCATTATGGGAAAGAAGTAACTTGTGGAAGGCACTGTTCTTTCAAGCCTTCATACCCTGGTCTCCAGGCCTTTCTTTCTCTGAGATAAGGTATCTGACTGAAGGGTTGTGTGGGGGCTCCCAACCCACTGAGCCACCTTCTTCCTGGTAAGGACAATAGTTGCTCTGTTTACTGAAGCACCTTGCAAGGTCTGGCTTTGGGCCCTGCGGTTACCATGACAAAGCCAGAATGGAGCCCCCTGGGCCTCAGCTCTGGGCAAACTGTGATAAAACATCAATTTTCCAACAGAGGCAACTCTCAATTATTCATGGACTAATGGCTCAATTCGAGGAGCCTCTACTGGTCCTTTCCTTTATTCCTCCTTCTCTGCCAGCTGCATTTGGCTCTCCTCCTTCATCCACCCACCCAAGGAGGAATAGGGAGGGGACAGAGGATCAGTTGATGTTAGGACCTGTTAGTGATTACAGTACAGGGTTTGTTTTAAAAACAGGTTGGTGGAGGGTGAATGGTTTTGCATATTCTTGCTAACCTCATTCCCTTAGACAACGTCCTTGAGTGTTTTGGCCCCCTTGGCTTCCTAAGTCTTTTTTGGAGAAATATAGACTGCAATCCAAACAGTCAGAGCCACTGGAAGCCTGGAGTAAGGCTAGACAGACAAGAAAACTGCATCCGTCCCATCCTATCCTGAGGACCCAAGGTGCCTGTGTTTGCTCGGCTTCTTTAAAGGATTGTCTCTAATGAGACATGATAGAAGTTGAGTTTTAAGGTATACAGAACACTCAGGTTTTCCTCTCTAGATTGGATGGAGTTTTATATTCCCAAATCAACTACAGTAGTAAATAGCCTATGAAAACTCATTTTCAAATATACAAATTCACAAGCATGCGTGGAGGCACACACCTGTAATGTCAGCACTCAGGGGCCCTGCAGGCTACTGGTGAGTTCATAGTCAGCCTGGCTGTGGAGAGAAAATTAGCTTAGATTACAAACTGAGACGCTTTTCCAGAATACCAAGGGATACATACACAGGGTTCCTAGAAATACAAGAAAGTACATTCGTATCCTATAGCAGTCCAAGGCTTAGGATGTGTTGTATCCTCAAAAAATAAAGATTTTTAAAGAAGATATTGTGATATTATTATTTATTAACAAATAAAAGTAACTGCCATACATGTCAGGTGCTGGCTTTGTCATTTCCGAACTATCTTTTTTTCACGGTTACCCCGACTCTGTAGGCAGAAATGAAAAATGGAACTTAGAAAAATGATGTAGTCCAGGCTGCTGAGGGTAGGTGGAGTATATTGTCTGGCATTTGGCAACAGTTGACAGAGCTGTGGTTCCAGACCCACTACACAGCTCAGGGTAATCTGAGGCTCATGCACCAACCTGTTGTGTTGACCCAGCTACCATCACCTGTACCCACAAGACCCCAGCAATGGGGCCCAGAATCTGCACTCTCCTTGACTCCCAAGGCCTCCTGGACTCTGCTGGACCATCCATCCCACCCAGCAGCAACCTGTGAGCGTCATGTTTCTCTGGGATTGGTCCCCTTGGCATTGGTACGTCTTGTATAGACATTTGACTCTTTTGTGCATATTTGTTTAATCTCTTCGGAGTATAAGCTGCACACAAAGGGACTCTGTCATCTTTTGTGTGTATTTTAGTCAGCATCCTAGCACGATGATGGATGCACATAAAGTTAGCTGGTAATACCTATTCTCTGATTGGTTTGCTGGTTGGAGACCTGGGCACAGAGAGACTACACAGCCAGTGAATACTGAAGGTACGGCTCATAGGCAGCAGATCAGGAGGCTACAGGCATCTAAGGACATTAGCTTGAGATGAAGATCACCCTTGGAGACATCCTGGAGGTAGCCATCCTATAGGAGAACCAAGGACCAAAGTTAGGCCAAAGCTGACAAAATACTGATAAGTGGGGCTAAGTGTCCTCATCAGCAGTCCCAGGAACAGTCAGGCCCATTGGGAGTCTCTGTCCCCAGACTCTGATCTAGTTCTGCCGCCAGCACCTACCTATTTCAGATAAATGACATCACCCCACTACCACCCCCCAGTATCAGAACACACAGAGAGAACACCCTGAGACTGTGGGAACTCTGGGGGTGTGGATAGGAGACAATGGGGTTAGACGAATTAACAAAGAAACCTTTCCTTCCCAGGAACAATGCCTGGCAAGTGGGCCTTGAAACATTTGTGGAGTGGGATTTTGTTATTTTGGTTTTGGGGCCTGGAAACCTCTACAAAATAAGGGAGGTGCTAGTTTATTGTTGCCGGAGGGACTTAGACCTGCCCCAGGGTTTCCAGGCCACCCTGCCAGGTCCCTGCTATCCATTCCTTAATCTCTAAGCTCAGTTCTCCTCAACCCCTGCTACCATGTTTGACACTGTAGAGCTTGTTGAAGACACCTCCCCACCCCCTGCCCCTACTTTCCTCCACTGTCCGTGCCTTCCTTTCTGAAAAACTTCTCCTACTTTGGATTTACAGCTACCACCTCCTCCGAGAAGCCACTCAGGGATGCCTTTCTGCAGCCTTGGGCAGGTGTTGGGTCTCTGAGCTGTCACACAGCCTTGTCCCTCTTCTTCCAAGAGAATTTTTATAAGGGGTTTGTCCTTGGCTTCTGCAAACTGTTGCCTGCCTACTGTGAAACACAAGCTCCGGTAATGTGGCTGAATGAGAAAGCTACCAGGCCTGTCTGTGTGTCTGTCTGAGTGTCTGTGTGACTGTCTGCTCTCTTTCTCCTTCTTCCCTGTCCTTCTTCCTTCCTTCCTTCCTTCCTTCCTTCCTTCCTTCCTTCTTCCCTCCCTCTTTCCTCTTCTCTCTCCTCCCTCCCTTGTAGTTTAATCTTACAAGTATTGATGGTGCAAAACAGATATAAAAATAGAAGCTTATGCCTATTTTTAGAATGTTTATTTTAGCCATTGTGGTATCCCATGTTTTAGGCGAGATGAAGGCACAGGCTGGTCTGCACAATGAGGCCGTCCGTTCCCTGAGCACACAGACGTCACCACCTCCCCTGTCTCTCCGTCTGCTCTCAAGCCCTGCTCATTCTTGCCTCCTCAGGAATGCTACCACTGGCCTCAGCTTTTTAAAATTATCACTCACTCCCTGTCACATTTTCCATGACCATGTTCTTCACCCTCTGGCCCAAACAGCGCGGTCCTGACCTCCAGCGGCACTGAAGTCTGCCCGTGACTGTGTTCTTTGAGTCCCCCCATTTCTTCTCAACTGTTCTGCCCAGCTTGAGGGGTGCTGTGTGAAAGCTCTATACCTGAATCCTTTCCTGTTCCACTCTCTCATACCCAGTGGACTATGAGGGACCTGATAATGATGCTCAGTAAGTAGATACTGGTGCTCTGAACGGCGAGCTTCTCAGACGTGTGGCATCTTTGCACATGGCCGCTGCTGTCCACACATGCTATCTGCTGTTCCTTCTAGACATGAGTGGGTACACACGGTGGACAGAGGCTGGGGATGTTTTGGTGTAGTGTATAGTTCTTTGTCTTGTGGTCTGTAGATTGGACCTTGACTTCAGGCCTCTGTGTCTCTGGACTCTTTCTCTCACTCTTCCTTCTTTCTCTGTTTGTCTCTCTGTCTCTGTCTCTGTCTCTCTCTCACTCAGAAAATGGTCAGTAGGAAACAGCTGTTGGACTGAACTAGGAAGAGATAAAAAATGAAATATAAAGGCAAGTCTAGGGAAGAGAGGCCAGGAATGGACCAGTCAGCCGGATCAGGACCTCAGGCCTCACCCCCCTTTTCTAAGGACTTTCTTGATGACCCAGCAGCTCCCCCTGGAGCCTCACACCATCCTGTTGGAAAGAGCTTGCTAAATTAGAGCATGAGGTTGGGCGGTCCCTTACTGTGTCCTGAGTAGGCAGAGAATCAGCCAGCCTTTTCCAACTTTCCATTTTCTTGCCTGAAAGATTGAAATAATGATTTCCAGCCTTTCTATGAATCTTAATGTAGTGATCTGTGGTTTCTGGTGGTCTTCTCAGGTGACCCCTGTGAAAGGGTTATTTGACCCCAAGGAGGGAGGGGTCATGACCCATAGGTTGAGAATCAGTGTTAGGGGCTGGTGTGCGAATTGGATGAACAGAGATGTCCAGAGCCTCTGTGAACCATCAGCTATCATCTCTGCTCTGTGCACCTGCTTGCACAGCCTTTTATTGCTTACTAAGCACTGACTTGGACAATGGTGAGACTGCGGAGGGTGTCCCCTTGTGATAGGCCAGTGAGGTAGGCCAGTGAGGCAGAGGGAAAGAGACACAGCTTCATGGGACAGTGGACAGATGAGCATATGTGGTCATAACCTAAGCAGGACAATGCTTTTACTCCCGAGCTTGCAAAATTTCCCCAGGAGCTCATTCAACCAAACACAGAGAGTTTTGGATGTTAAAAGCTCATAGTTTCAAAGACCCCCACCATTACCAACTCAGAGTAGAGTTTTTGTGGTTAGGTTCTGTGAACATCTGGGTTTGGTCCAGGCTTTTCTGCTCCTTCGTTTTGTGATAGAACTTCATCAAAGTACTTCCCCGAGCCTCAGTATCCCCACATGTAAATGCATAGTCCCTCATAGAACTGTCATAAAGATTAAATATATATGCATATAAAGAGCTTAAAACAGTGCCTAGAACACATGTGGGGAGTCAAGGATTCCCGGCCAGTATCATACAGACTTTAATGCCTTTGTAATAGTCATCCCTCCCCAGTATAATGACCTTTCACCCATGATAGGAAATTGTATTTGTAAACACCTTATCCTTTTCTTCTGCTCATGGAAACTGTTTTACCATCAAAGTCTACCAACTGCTCCTTGAGAATATATTCCTCCTGAAGCCACCTCAGTTTCCTTCCAATTCAGTAATTCCTGATTTTCTGATTCTTCTTTCCGTATCTCCGCAGCTCCAGTCTGAGCCTCTTCCATCCTGAGTGTCTCTTCTGTAAGACTCCACTGCCCCAGAGACAAAGACAAGTTAGCTTTGGGGCAGTGGTTCTCAACCTTCTTAATGCTGTGGTGACCCTGAACCATAAAATTATTTTTTGTTGCTACTTCAGGCCTGTAATTTTGCTACTGTTATGAATCTTAATGTAGATATATATCTATGGGTTCTGGTGGTCTTAGGTGACCCCTGTGAAAGGGTTATTTGACCCCTGGAAGGGGTCACAACCCACAGGTTAAAAATCACTGCTGAATCATGCCCAGAGCCCCATCGGTGTCCTCACCGCCACAGAGGCCCTGAGCTGGACCCAAGTTGGCTACGTGTGAAGCTGATTCTGTCCTCACTCCATCCACAAACTTTGGTGATCTGACTTTTAAACCGAGGATAATACTGCTTAATCAGAATGCTATAGCAATGGAAGGTGATATGTGTAAAGCCCTGCTTAGTGCTCAGGAGCACCTGCTCCCTCAGTCTCTGTGGTCTTGGGGTCATCTGTCTGCAGAGAAAAAAAAAAGAAACAACGACAGTTCCTGTCCTAACCTGGTACAGCCATTTTGCTCAAGAGCATTTCCCATCCCTATCTTCCTAGAGTAAAGCACATCTTATTATATAGAGTTCTACCTCAGCTCTACCTCATGCTTCTTCAGTACTTTGTAGTCAGCCAGGCTCCACCCTGTTAAACCAGAACTCTCTGTCGTTAAACAGTAACTCCTGGTTCCTCCCTGTCCTCAGATCCTGGTATCCATTGTTCTGTAATTCCATCTCTATGACTACCCTCACCCCAACTAAGTAACTTAGGCCATTCGGGAACTCTCTGTGTAGGTCAAACCAGTCTGCAAGTCATTATGCTGCCCATGCTGGATTCAAACTCATGACCTTGCTGCCTCTGTCTGCCCTGCGCTGTGGATAAAGGCACACTCCATTCCTCCTGATCTGTCTCTATGAGTGTGACTACTCTAGGTGTTTCCTATCAAGGGACTCATATACCATTCAGTATTTGTCTCTTCATGATTGGCTTTTTTCAGTTAGCGCAATGCTCTCAATGTTCAGCTTGTAACATAGTTCGGAATCCCCTTTCCCTATAAGCTAAACATTATCTTATTTGTGTGTGTATGTGTGTGTGTGCATGTATGTGTGTGTGTGTGAGAGAGAGAGAGAGAGAGAGAGAGAGAGAGAGATTTGCTTTGCTTATATTTCACCAGTTGTCACATGGGTTGCTTGCACACTTCAGCTACTGAGAATGAAGCTACTACAAATATCAAGCATTTGTACCTGGGACTGTTTTAATTCTCTGGAGTATATTTCATAGTGACAGTAATATTTTATATTCATACCAACCGTGCACAGGCATTTGAGTTTCTTCACATTCACCTCAAAATTAGTCTCTGTTTTTGTTTGGTTTGGTTTTGGATTTGTGGGTTTTGTTGTTCTTGTTGCCTTTTGGCTTTGGCAGCGGTTATCCTGATGGGCACCAGGTGGCCCACCACTCTCCAAGGGAGCTTCTCTGACCAAGGACGGGCTTAGAGGACAGATGTTCTAAATGGATTTCTTAATTCATGTACGCACCCAACCCTCCTCAAATCCTGATGCCTTAACTTCACAGACAAAGAAAGCAGCTTGGTACAGAGCAGCCCTGGCAGCAGGCACACAGTGAAGTGGCATTTGAGCTGAATCCTGGGCCATAGAGGAGTTGAAGAATTGCCCTTTCAACATCCACACGGTTCAGAGGACCAAGGTGAGAGAACTCCTTGATTCCCTAGAACTGATCCCACCCTGAGGCTCTGCCCAGCAGCCTCGCCCTACCCCAGCTGCCCAGTAGCTGCGGGCTGTCAGAACATGAAACAAAGCAGCTTGCATTTATTATTTAACTAAGGCCCAGGTGCATCTGTTGTAGCATTGGGTGCTGTTTATGGTTACAATAAAACACAGTTCCAGCAGCAGAAGGTTTCCCTCAAGTCCTAAACTCTGAGAGGGGCAGCTACCATTGGCTAATACCTTCAAGTCTAGCCTGCTTGCAAAGAAAGCCATAAAAAAATGAATTAATTAATTTTAAAAAAGTCACTCACTGGGTTGGATTTTTGCCTGACCTTTTACTAACAGCAGCAGTTTGAAGACTTTCTCCTGGCAGCAGCTGGGCTTGGATACTCTCAGACACTCTGGCTTTTGTACTGTGGGAGATAAGGCCAGGCCAACCTGGCAGGATCCCAGTCGGACAGGACCGGTCCCATCCACCCTGCTGGCAGAATCAGCCACATATTTTACTGGAAAGCCTTTGTCCCAGGTCTGGTAATCTTAATTGCACCTTGGGACACCACCGATCAGTAATCTTGAAGTCATTGTATAAGTCTTGGGAACCTATCAGGGGTGCCCACACATTGACTCTAGTGTGTGCCCTATGGTCACAGGGTTAGCTATACTTATCTGTCACATGCTTGCTCTGCATCTCGCTTACTTCAAAAGGAAGATCTCATTGTGACTCAGTCTTATAAGGTCCAGTGGGAACTGTAAGCTCAGCAATAGGCAGCGAAAGGAGCAAACATGGGCCTAGCTCTCAGCAGCAACCCAGGTCAAGCAGCAGGGGAGGCTTAGGCTGGAGGTAACCTCTGCAGGGTCTTGGTGCTGAAGGAAGCTTTACATGTGAGGTCCAGAGCTGATATGGCTTAGGAGAGAGCTGTGTAGACATGACCATCCAAGAGCTTGGAAATGAAATGGGATAAAACACAGAGTTGTGTGGGCAGCTGGTGACACGGAAGGACCTATCATAGGTACCAGTGAGTGAGGGATGCGGAGAGAAAAAGCATGAGAACTGTGGTCAGAATTTTGACTCGTCAATAAAATATACTAATTCTTTTGTATGCCTCACGGAAACTTTAAAAGTGAGGCATGTCTCTTGGGGCTGGAGAGATGGCTCAGGAGTTAAGAATCTTGCAGCTCAGCCTTAAGGGCCTGAGTTCAGATTCCAGCATACACATAAGAGGCTCACAAATGGCAGTTCTAAACGGATACAAAGCCATCTTTTGACCTCTTCAGGGACCACATACTCATGTGGTCATACAGGCACACATGCATGTAAAATAAACAAATATTCAAATCAAAACAGAAAATGAAAACCAAGATTTAATTAAGCATGGTGACTCACGTATTTAATCCTAGCACACAGGAGGCAGAGTTGGAGATCTCTGTGAGGCCAATCCATTTTACCTAGTGAGTTCCAGGCCAGCCAGGGCTACATAGTGAGACCCTGTCTCAAGAGAACAAAACAACCCCCCCCCCAACTAAAACAACAAAAAAAACAAAGGCAAGACAACTCTCAGGGATGTATACATATATCAAGGTGTATGTATGTACTATACCAGAGGTTGTAGAGTAAATGGCTGAGAACTCGAATATTGGCCTCCAAGACCTGTTGGTTGGGTTCTGTTCTCAGATTCACATGTAGCAGTGTGGGCTCATGAAAGTTCCTTCATATAGGCTTAAATGTTAGTGTCTAAAGAGGAGATATAGTAATGCTATTGCAAAGCACTATGCATGCTTGCCTATGACACCCCAACCAGGCAGCTGCTAGATTGTTCATGTTGTAAGTCAAGACAAGAGGACATGAAGTATTTGGGAATATGGCTGGTCAGTTAGATGCAACCAAAGCAAGGTGAGCTTTGGCTAAATGACAGTCCACACATCCCTTTGAGGCCTAGGGACTGTGCTGGCTTATGGAGGTAAAGAAAGACATAATTCAGAGTCATCACTCTTTCCTGATTAAATGGGATGGAATCAAACCTTCTCACTGCCGCTGGCTTCCTCCACCTTACCCAGATTGCGTTGTGGTGGCTCTATCTCCCAGCATGCATTGGGGCTGCCTCCCCTTCCCCCTGCCCCCCTCCCCCCCAGGAAGTACTGGAGAGGTGGGAGGTGGAAGGCAGCAGCAAGGCTACAGCGTGAAAATACAGCTCTTCATTCCTGGGGAGCTTCGAGGAAGGGACGGACATGGGTTTAAGAAGAGGAAAAGGTGCCTCATCTATTTCAAGGTGGTTTGAGAGTGTTTCAAGGTGGTCTGAAGCTGAGCCGCGTTTTTCAGGTCCAGCTTCTGTTTCAGCACCTTGGTCGTGGAAAGAATTAATGGGCCAGTTGACCCAGACAAATTATTCCCAGCTCACTGAAGGTAAACCTCTTGCCTAGTGTCTCAGAACCAGCGAGTCACAGCCCCGATCAAAACCTTGACTTCCTCCCTCTGTGGCGCTGCCTGGACTCCTCAGATGGGCCTCCAAATTGCTCATTTCCCAGATCCCTTCAGTAAGCCTTTATCGCTGGCCTCAGGGTTTTTGGATCCAAGCCAGTGCTTTGGGTGAGTGGGTGGGTGTGTGTGTGGGGGGGGGGGGGGCGGAATGGGGACGACAGACAGCAAGAGAAGCAAGAACCTGGGGAGTAAAGGATGGGCCTCCAGTTAATTTACCCACTTCTGCAGGGACCAATTGGAACCAAAGCATTCGTGGAGGAGTGTGCCCCGACCTGTCTAAAGCGGCCCTGAATGCTAACCAGGGTGCTTAGATGGAGCTAAAAATAACTGGCTAATCACCACCAGGAAGAACTAACAAGGCCTCCGAAGAAAGGGAAATGTCTCAATAGTTCTCTCTCCAGCAGCTGGCCTCCAGCTGGGGATGCAGGCTCCTCCTGGCTGGAGAAACAGGGAGGCCCAGCCCCAGCCTTCAGGGGATCAGTGGCAGGGTCATTTGGGGTGAGGTGAGTTGGAAAATGGTGAACCCAGAGGAAATGAGCCTCCCAGGAATCGGTCTGAAGAACTGAGCAGTCAATCTTCATGGTTAAAGGCCTTTCTCTGAGAAGGTAAAAATCCTTCGCTTAAAAAAAAAGTGTTTTATTCTGCTCTGATCGGCTGCCTCGCCCCTTTGAAAGTCTTCCTTTCTCCTAACGTAGCTGCCCTCTTCAGAAAGCGTTACTTGGGTCCACACCCGGGGGGTATTTGGAAATGACATCTCTTGGACAATCTTCCTTGGAGAGGACCAGAATGTAACTCTAATGAGGCAGGGTAGGGTAGAATGTGTGACTGACATTTAGGAAGAGTGACTAGAGAGGCTGTGGGTCCCAACTGTTGGGGGCTGGGAGGGAGGGTCGCTTATCAGATATTTTGCATATCAGATATTTACACTGTGATTTGTAACAGTAGCAAAATTACAGTTATAAAAATATCAGGGAAAATGATTTTATGGTTGGGGGTCATTGCAACATGAACAACTGTATCATAGGGTTGCAGCAGCAGGAAGGTTGAGAGCCACTGGACTAGAGCGAGAGTTCTTCTGATCTGAAAGAGTAGAACTAGGGGGCTGTGATTACAAGAGGAGGGAGGTAGTTGATGAGAAGTGGGGATTGTGTCCCAGAGACAGGGATCTGCCTGCTTACTTCTGCAAAGGTTCTTCCAGCTATAAACTGATTCACAGAGGAAGTGCTTGGAGTTCACCCCTAAGCGTCCATCCACCCCTTGGGTGTGCGGGGGCAGCAGGCAAGGGATTCCTCCCTCTGGGCTGTGTGCTTGGGAAGGGTCAAGCAGGTTGGGGCTGGGGGGGGGGCGGGGAGAGCCAAAGCGAAGGGAGAATTCAGAGACAGCAGGGCCCAGAGCTGTGTGTATATAGGAGCTTATCTTTCCCTACGAACATTGTTGCTGGGATGGATGGATGGAGGAGCAACGCCCTAATCTGATTGAAGCCACGTAAGCAGAAGCAGAGCCTCAGCCACGAGGGCGGGAGTGTTTAGCATTCATGTCCACTTAGGTTCTTTCCTGTTCTGAGAAGGTGTCACGCTATCCTGTGTTCTCTGCTCTGTATTCAGGCCTGGGCTCTCCAGACTGGAACCCCACATGGCCATGACCCTGGACAAGGTGCTATTGGGGAGCCACAGGGGGCTGAGTGCTGAAGGCCTTTGAGCCTGTGTTTGCTTTTCTGTTCCCCACAGCCAGACTGGCCCCCTCCTGCAGTTTGAGTCATGCCCTGATCACCAGGGAGGAGATGGGCTGCTTTTCTGCCCGAGGCATTGAAGAAAGCCAGACCGAGTGTTTTCTTGTTTGTCTTTATCCACAGGATTTAAAATTCCCAGACAGCGTAATGACACTGAAAAAGAAATGAGCAGAAATCACGGTTGCTCGGTCACCCGCCAGCTCTATGATGTTGGCAAGTTGTTTAACTCCCCTGAGCTTCATCTGTGAGGGGGAAAAAGGATGAGCTCTCCTCCACCTCCCAGGGCTGTGTGCAGCCATTGGGAGCAAACATTGAGTTGTGAACGACTTCATCTCCCTCTGCTGCGGGGTTACTTTGTGTTTTGACTAGTAACCTGCTGTAACACCACTTTCACCTTCTCTTCTTTGGTTAAGTTTTTTTTCCGTTTTTTAGAGCTTTGACAAAACACATGCAGATGCCATCACAAGAGTACTCCATATCTGTCTTCTGACCCACGCGCAGTACTTGCAACTAGAATATTCATAAGTGAATTGTGACACTGTCTCAGTGTGGCTCTCTACTTCAAATAGTTCAGGAGACTTACCGCCGTTATCAGGCACATCCAAGAATTCCTTCCTCTCATAGTATTTAGTCTGTGGTTGTATCATGGTTTGTCCATTTGGATTGCTACTGTGAACAAAATGCATTGACATTAGTATACAGGTTTTGTGTACTTTTTTTTGAAAGGGTGGGAGCAAAAATATCTAGGAGTGGAATTGCTGCACAAACACAAACTTAATGAGGCAGGGTTCTTGCCATTGCGAAGGTGACAAGATGGTGGGGGGTGGGGTGGCAGATTATCTACAGTCTCTCTGTGACAGTGCTTTCTGTGGTCACTGTGGCGCTCTGGACAGTTCAGGGGTAGAAGCCCAGGAGAGAAACGACATGCTTATTGGTGAGCTGTGTGTGTGTGTGTGTGTGTGTGTGTGTGTGTGTGTGTGTGGTGTATTTGGTGTTGTCCAAGGATGAGACAGGAGAAGGGCATAGCAGAGGGTAGGATGTCCTCAGGACAAAGCTGTTAGTGCCTTCTGATTCAAACAGTTCATCAGTTCATTCTCTTGCCTTTCTTTCTGCTGTGACCTTTGGTTAGGAATTGAGGCCTTGCTGATGGAGCTCCTACCTCGTGAGTGTTCCATATGGAGGAAGGTGTCCACCAGGAGCAACCAGGGGCTGGCACCAGGGGCTAGGATACTACAAAAGATGTGGGACCAAGGTGGGACCAGAGGCACACAGCCCCACACAGGGTGGCTAGAATCTACTTCCTTTTCAACTTGTAGCCAATGTGTATGTGCAGAGTTATTTATCCTCTTCCTTGCTTGCTTTTTCTTGCAAACATGCTGGTGGTTTTATCTTCTGGGTGGGGTAGGTCAGAACATTCTGTCTTGGCAGGATGCCTCTTTTTGGAGAGAGTCCAAAAAAGTGCTGTCCAAGCTACCTAGAGTACAGAACACCTGAGGGAGATGCTGTGGAAACCCAGGTTCTCTCCGGTTGTTGCCGCTCTTGGAGGGAGACTGGAGCTGAGTAGCATTGGGCAGGTGGCAGTCCCTGGTGCTGAAGGGGACATGCAGAGTCCTGTTTCTGGACTTGACAAAACCAGTTCAGGTAGACTTGCCATTTACCATGTCCAGGTATTGAGGATGCATACCTGTAGATCCCAGCACTCAGGAAGTCGAGGAAAAAGTTCAAGGTCACTGTAAGCTATGAATTTGAGGTAGCCTGAACTACTGAGAAGCTGTCTATAATTATGTAAATAATAAAAGACAATATTAGCAAAGGGTTTTTGTTTGTTTGTTTTTATTAACATGAGTGTTTTCACATCAGTCTTTTCATTCGAGCATTTAAAAGCACAGATGAGGGGCTGGAGAGATAGTTAAGGGCACCGGCTGCTCGTCCAGAGGTGGTGAGATCAATTCCCAACACTCACATGGTGGCTCACAAGGGTCTATAATGGGATCTGATACCTGCTTCTTGTGTGCAGATGTGCATGTAGACAAATCACCCGTATTCATAAAGCACTGGCTTAAACGGAGCAAAGCAAGAGGAATAGCTCCCTTAAAATGACCTTCCCTCACAGTGGTGCTTCCTCTGATGCCCTGGACCGTTGGCTCTCTCCTGTGCACCTGCTGGCTGTTCCCATAACTACTGAAGATGAACTGCCTGCTGGCCAGACCTCCAAAACCAGGCAGAAACGAATCCTCATCATCATTCCTAAACATGTCTTCCTTCCTCCTTTCCCTCCCGTCCTCCTCTCCGTACTTCTAGTGTGTGTGTGTGTGTGTGTGTGTGTGTGTGTGTGTGTCTTAGTTTCCATTGCTGTGAAAAGACACCATAACCAAGGCAACTCTTATAAAGGACCACATTTAATTGGGGCTGGCTTGCAGTTTCAGAGGTTCAGTCTGTTATCATGGCAGCGTCCAGGCAGGCATGGCATTGGAGGAGCTGAGAGATCTACATCTTGATCAGAAGGTAGCCAGGAGAAGACTGTCCTTCCAGGCAGTTAGAAGGAGGGTCTCAAAGCCCACCCCCACAGTGACACACTTCCTCCAACAGGGCCACACCTACTCCAATGAGGCCACACCTCCTAAGCGTGCCACTTCCTAGGCCAAGCATTTTCAAACCACCACAGTGTGTGTTTGTGTTTGTCTGTGTATTGTGTGCGTGTGCATGCATGTGTATGTAACGTCTGTATATATGGGTATCTGCATATCATGGCATATGTATAAAGGGCCAAGGGATCTCTTTGTTGGTTCTCTTAGTCCGTCTTTACTTGGTTTCTGGGGATAGAACTCATGTGACAGGCTTGTATAGAAAGCACCTTTACCCCCTCAACCATCTTACTGGCCCACATCTTGTTATTTTTGTTTGTTTTGAGATAGAATAACTCACTAAGACCTGGGGCTCATCGATTAAGCAAGGCTGGCTAGCCGGAGAGCCTCGGGGATCTACCTATCTCAGTCTCCTCAGCCTTTGGGATTGTATGTGTATGCCACCTGGCCAGCTTTTATACTTCTGTGCTAGGGCTCCAACTCAGGCCCCAGTGCTTACACACTGACAAGTACTTGCACACTAACAAGTGCTTGCACACTGGCAAGTGTTTGCACACTGACAAGTACACTACTTACTGGCCATTTCCCTCGCTTTCCTTTTATTTGTTTTTGGAGACAAAAACTTACTATGTCACCCAAACTGGTCTCAAACTACCATCCTCCTGCCTCAGCCTCCTGAGTGCTGGGATTGTAGTTGTGTGCCTTCACGCCTGGCTCACTGTCTCTTTTTTCTCCTTCCCTCTGTTACTTTGGTCACCACATCTGACATCTTACACCATCCCACTTCAGCTGTCCTCCGGTAAGATCAACAGGAACTTCAAATTACAACCTGTGAAATGATCCTACAGTCTTCCTCACCTTAAAAACTGGCTACACGAAGCTGGGGTTGGGGCAGGTGGCTTGCTGGAAGGAACCCTTGCCTTCCTAGTGTGCACAAGTCTCAGGATACCCCAATATCACTTCTCCACAAGAAAAGCTGCTACATATGACAGAACTTTTGTTTTTTTGTTGAGAGAGGGTCTCATATAGCCAAGGTTATCCCCAAATTTTCTATGTAGCTGATGATGACTTTGAGCTCCTGATCCTCCTGCCCCTGTCTTCCAAATGATGAGCTTACAGACATAAGCCAGCATGCCCGGTCAGCTGAGTCTCCATGCCTACTCCCCAAGTCTATCATCTTTCTCTGAGCCAGCACACACTTTTTTTTTATCATCTAGCTGATTTCTTCCTAGTAACTATTCAGAGTCCTAGCTGTTGAACTCTGGCATGTGCTTAAGATAAATCAATGTGCCTAAGATTCAGTGTTATAATATCTTACTACGTCCACGGGGCTGGGAACACACCCAGGTGTGAGTTTATCCCTCCTCTCCAGACTTCTTTTCAAAAATTTCAACTGCCCAGAGGTTCAGTGTTGGTGAACCTCCGGGCCACGCCCATACTCACATTCTTCCTTCAAAAGAGTCAGGTGACTCCTGCTTGTCTTTTAACACTCAAGTGTCTTTTCATGAAGTATCCCCCTGCCTGCCTCTCCCCCACCCCCAGCCCAGCACATTTTCATTCCTCCCTCCACACCAGCTAGGGGCTCAGTCAACAGGTTCTCCATTCCCACTCCCCAACTATATTATCTCAGAGCATGCACTCTCCCTGAAGCTCCTCCCATGAATGTCTGGTTTACATCCATCAGTGAACATCACAAGAGAAATCTCTGTTGAAAACTTCCTGCCTTTTTTTAACCTCGTTGCGGAGTGTGAGAAGTATTTGCAGCGCACATTCACTTGAGGGCTTGCTTGGCACCAGATAGCTGTCTGCGCCCTGAGTGTAAGTAAATTAGCCCTTCTGAAGTTTGACAGTGACCCTGTGCAGATGCTGCTCTTCCTTACCAAGCTTTCCAGTTCTGCTCTGTGGCCGGAAGAGCTCTAATGTTGTGTGAACATCGATTGCTTTTCCTAGTAACTCATGCAAAGCTCTGTCCCACTCGGACTAAAACAATTACTCTAATTCCATTTCTCAGAATGATCGGTTTCAGCCCTAAATGGGACAACTATTTCACTGTCCCTTCTGAGGCCTCGGGAACATTGCAGAAGGAGTGGAAACCAATTCCTGTAATCTCATTTCTCTGGGAGTGATTGGTTTAGATATGGACGTGTAATACAATTCTGGACAATGTGGAAGGGAAGCCTGATGGGTGGGGAGGAGGGGTACTTCTTGCAAGTGTCTGGATGACAGACATTTTGGTGACGATTTTGCAGCTAGATAGGTATATTAACTATTTTCTCATAGCTGACGAAATACCTGACAGAAACAATTGAAGAGAAGAATAGCTTATTTTGACTGAGATTTCCAGAGATTTGGGTATATCACACGAGGGAACACTGTGAGAGCAGCTCCATCTGTGGCAGTGACAGAGAGGCCACAGAATGCTCAGGCTAGAATCAGAAGGGTCTATACCTTCAAGGCCTGTCTTTAGCACTGGGTTTAGCAACCTCTCAAAATGATGCCGGAAGCTGGGACCCTGGGCCCAAATGCTCAAACACAGGAGGCTGTGAGGGATGCTTTGCATCTAAACTGTAACAGAGGGAACTAGCCTGAGGGCAAAGATGCATAAAGAAAATCTTGGAAGCAAGAAATGAAAAGTAATCAAGTCTATCGATTACTGAGGTAACTAGCCAAGGACTACCAGGAGTTCTTTTTATGTGAAGAGTCATATTTTTCAAGAAGAAATAGCTACCGGCCTCTTAATCACTGCAAAATTCCATTAGGCTATTTTATATTAATTTTGTAATTAAGGCAATCGAAGTTCATCAAATTTAAGTAATTTATCCAGATTCAATTGCCTGTGAAAAGCTAATCTGGCCCTAGGACTTTTACATATTACACAGCGCTCACACTCTGAGAGGGTCTCAATCTTACTCAGGTTTTATAATTACTGCCATTATTATTTGTTGCTACTGTTTTAAGACAGTCTTACTTAATTTTTTCTTTACATTTGAGAATCATTTACATGCGCACAATGGAATGTGACCACACTGCTCCCCTCCCTGGCTGACTGTCCCTATAATCCCTTTAACACCTGCCAAATTAATGTCCTACCCATTAGTAGGCACAGCCCAACTTTGCTTACACTCATCTCAAAGCACGGACTTAGGACCAAACAACAGATCTCAAGGGATGGGAGGTTGAATATCCCATAGGATGCAGAAGTTGATGACAAAGTTGGGAAAGAAGAGGGAAGGAGCTGATGAGGGTGCATGGGACCACTGAAGAATTTAGACTTGGATGCACCTAGTTGAATGATTCCAGCCATCCTAGTTGAATGATGCTGAGGGCCATCCACCAATGATGGCCATCTACCAAATATGGCCATCCACCCATGGTGGCCATCCACCAATGGTGGCCATCCGCCAATGTCAGTCATGCCTACTAGTCCGTCTTCATGTTCTTGTCAATGAGTCATTCCAGTTCTTTCTCCTAGTTGTTTGGGGCTCAGTCTACAGCAATCCTCACACATGCTTTAGTCTTTTCATAGTCCTTGGGCCAGTAGTTGTCCTCTGCCAGGTAGGAGACAATTCATGTTCCTCTTCCCCCACTGGGCAACAGCTCCCTGGGATGCCCTACTGATGCCATTCTTGTATTTGATTCACACCAGGCACTGTGTACTCTCAAACTGTTTGTTCTTGGAGACAGAGCCAGCTGCCTGCTCAGACTGAAATTTCTTTTCAAATTTCCCAGATCCTCCAGACACCAGCTCATTCAGCACAGCCTTAATGACCACTGCCCCTGCAAGGCAAGCTTCACGCCATGGTCCCTACTGGGACACAGGCTGCACAGTCCAGTGGGAGAGTTGTTCTGAGTTTTGTCTGTTTGTTGTTTGTTTTGATAACCCACTGAATTCAGTTAAAGCTGTCATGTGTGAGTTGAGTGTGGGCAACTGCTGGAACACTGGAAACCTACCACTGGCCACACCTTGTAAAAGAATGATTCTTCCTTCCTGGCAACTGTCCAGCGCCAATAACTCTTCAGTAAGGGTTGAAACCTGGAGATCATCTTTCTCTTCTATGCTGGATTTTGGCTGACTTTATCTTGTGTAGGTGACCACAGTTACTGTGAGTCCATGAAATCGTTAGCCACGTCATGTCCAGAAGAAAGCATTTCACAGCATACCTCCCAGCCTCTAGCTCATGTATTCTTTCCTCCTCCTCTTCCTTGATGATTCCTGAGCCTTGGCAGTGGAAGTCAATATAGATGTCCTGTTCAGGGCTGAACACTCAGTCTCCTTTTCTCAGCACTCTGACTGGTTATACATCTCTCTGTAGACTGCTGCCCAATGTGTGTGGAGGAGTTTCTCTGACCAAGGCCGAGAGCAGTCCACATCTACATGTATAAACATGAATATTTAGGAGTCAATTTGACAACACAGCCATTTAACAAAATAATAGTATCAGATTCTAGGCCCATCAAAGTCTTATTCTTTACCTGAGGCTAGCATGAAGTTTGCTTTATAGCCCAGACAATCTTCTTGCTTCAGTCTCCCAAATATTTGGATTATAGTTTTGAGTTAGCACATTCAGCATCTTTCAAGTACTTATTTCTAGCACAGCATTTGGAATGTAATTATTGTCCAGCTAACAGACTCAGAAAGATAGCAGCCTTATGTGAAATCTGAACTTCTCTGAACTGTGGTAATTTGAACCTGAAGTGTTCCTCCTTCCATCCTGCCTCCCCCTTCTAAATATCTACCACATCTCTATGATACCATCAAATGACAACTTCATTAATGGACTGTGATGAAGTCACAGCCCTTATGATCCAATCACTTTCCTGCTGGTGCTCATGCCTTTAACACTCCAGCTATGACTATGCAAAGTCATTTGAAGGAGAGATCCCAGAGCTAAAATGCTGCAGAAGGGGTTCTCCACTTGAAAACAAGTACCTAGGAAAGTGTTTTTATAGATTTAACCACCCAGTCATACAGAAACCACTAGCTCTGGGTGAAGGGGGACCAAGGTGTATCTCTTAGCTAGCAATAGAACTTAACACATCATCAACATGGCATACTTCTTTCAGGCATTAAGGTGAACATGTAAAAAAGGACATAGAGTCTTATGCCAAAGGTCCAAATAGCTGCTCAGAGCAGGCAATGTGTTGGTAGGGTTGGTACTCCTTCAGTGAATCCCTAAGAAGCTATTGCACAAAGTTGTGAAAGTGAAATCTAGGTTGTAGTGTCCCCCCCGCCCCACCTCCCTCCCGCTTCCCAATGAATTTGGAGATGTCAGAACAATGTGATATTTACTATGAAAAGCTACAGGCTTGGAGTGGAGCCAGCCTAGGAGAGAGGACCCATGTTTTATAGGTAGCAGAGCTAAAGGGGCAAGGCTACTCAAGTCCCTTGGAACCCAGAAGATTCCATCATAAGCCACAGATGCTGGACATGGATTGGCAGGACTTGTTATTTGCCCTACTGTGTTTTAGTTTGGTTTGGTCAAATCTTAGCTGTCTGTGCTTGCCTTCCTCTCTGTTGCAATGGAAATATTAACTCTGCCATTTTTTATTGGAAGTATTTAACTTGTTTTTGTTGTTTGTTTTTCTTAATATTGCAGGCTCTCAAAGTTAAAAGTTGTCTTGAGTCTCAAAAGTATTGGAACTTCTAAAGATGATGGAGATATTTAGAGATGAACTAATTGAATTTGGGATTAGGAGGTAAAAATAGGACTTTGAGACAAGGAATAGAATGCTCTGATTTAAGCTTATGGGTTTGGATGTAAAGGTGATAAGGCTGGAATTGTGAGGGTTAATCTTCATTGTCATAATCAAATCCCATTGTGATGGGATTAGAACCACCGTGAAAGTACACCTCTGGGCATGCTCCTGGTGTTGTGTCCAGTAAGTCCTGACTAATGACAGGAGATCCCCTGGAATATGGGCAGCAGTGTCCCATGGGCTGAGGTCCGAGACTGAATAAAAGGAAGAAAGTGCCTGAGCACCTGCTTTCCTCTCTCTGCATCCTGACTGCAGTGTGACCAGAGCATCTGCTTTCCTCTCTCTGCATCCTGACTGCAGTGTGACCAGCGGCCTCTCAATCTCACTGTTAAGCATTCTCTCTCTGCCATGATGGAACACACTCTCAAACCGTGAGCCAAAATAAACCCTCTCCCCGCTTTACCTATTTATATCAGGTGTTTTGTCACAGCAGTGAAAAGTAACTGGTATAATAAAAGGCACACCATAAAATTTGATATCCATTTCTTCTTCTAAAACTTGGCAAACTAGAGGGAGAAAAACCAGTTCCTTAATCTCGTAAAGTATATCTGTCAAAAATCAATGACAAATATCTAACTTAGTATTGAGGGATTTTAAATTATTCTTTCATTTACGATCAAGCCCATGGCTATATATTTTTTAACCTGTTGTGTACTAGAAAGCTTATGTAGTGCATTAATACAAGAAAAGATTAAGATAATAAGAAATAAAACTTATTATTCATAGGAAATATTATTACCTACACAAAAATGCAGAGGGGATGTATATAAATATTGTGAGTACTAATAAAAATATTCTTCCTGGTTGCTAGATCAATGTGCAAATACATATTGCATTCCAGAATGTTTGCAATGATTGGAAAGATAATAAAACACCACCTTTAGCAGCAACAAAATCTGTGAGCTTCCTGGAATAAAATCCACAAGAGAGACATATATTAGACTATTATGAAAGAATAAAACCCAGAATTTGTTGAAAAACATAAAACACAAAGCTAAATGAAGAACTAAAGAAGATGATGAATTGACTTAGATTCTTATAAAAGTTCCATCTTTTCTCAAATGAAGGTGTGAATTCTATGTGAGAAGCACGAGAAGGCTTAATTAACATAGGGGACCTTGGTACTCCATATAATGTTATAGTAATGAAGACTTCAGATGCATTGGGTAAACGAGGCTTCTTGAACTTCATGTTCCTCTGAATCCCGTGGGTCCTCATTAAGAAAGCCTGGGTCAAAGCTTGAGCTTGGATTTCTAATGATCTGACGCTGGCACAGCTGGTCCATGCACCACACTTAGAGATTATTACTAGGCAGTAAATAATTAAAGACCAGACTAGAGAACCCAGAAATGGGTTTATATACTTAAAAAGGTTCCAGAGTAAGAATGCATGGCAGGTTAGTATGGAAAGTGAGGTAGATGAGAAATTGTGTTGACCTAATGTAAGGAGGCAGACAGAGACACACACAGAGACACAGACAGGGGAGGAAGAAGTAGGGAGGGAGGAGAGAGAGAAGAGAAAGGAGAGGAAAGAGGGAGGAGACAGAGACTGAGAGACTGATACACACACACACACACACACAGAGAGAGAGAGAGAGAGAGAGAGAGAGAGAGAGAGAGAGAGAGAGAGAGAGAGAGAGAGAGAGAGAGAGAGATCCAACCCTAGAAGGAACATAGCTCCCTGGTGCTGTCCATTGAATCATCTTTGGTCCCTGACTGCTAAGACTATAGGAGAATGAATTTACTGTTTTAAGTTCCTGAGCTTGTGGCTATTGGTTTAGAGTCTTAGGAAACAAGTACCCCACATGAGAAAGGACACCACAAGACTAAATGAAAGATTAACTACAGATTAGAAGAATTTTTCCAAGTATATAGGATATAGCTGATAAAGGATTCAAAGTCAAATTACAAGATGAAATACAAATGTCCAACAATGAAAGAAGTGGCCTACTAGAAAGACAAGCAAAAGGATATGACAGTTCACAGAGGAGGTTGCCTTAGTGGCAAGGACCAGCAGAAAGGACCACAAGCTCACTAACCATCTTGGAAGCCCACTAGAACAGTGAGGTACCCATTTTTATCCATCACAACGGAAACATTGATCACAGAAAGTTTCTTTTATTACGATTTATTTATTTATTTATTTTATGTGTGTGAGCCACTGTGGCTTAGACACACCAGAAGAGGCCATTGGATCCCATTACAGATGGTTGTGAGTCACCATGTGGTCGCTGGGATTTGAACTCAGGACCTCTGGAAGAGCAGTCAGTGTTCTTAGCCATTGAGCTATCTCTCCAGCCTGATCATAGCAAGTTTTAATGAAGATGTAGAACAAGAATTACCTTCATAAAATACTGGAAGGAGTAGATGTGCTTCCAACGTCTTTGCTGAGAACATTGTGATAACTTAGTAAGCCTGAAGGCATCCTGGAGTCCGTGATGCAACAGTTCTGTCTGTGGGCTTTCACTAGACATTGTGGTAGCCAGGGAGCAAAGGTGTGGGGACTGGACAAGAACCCCCAAGAACATATGGCCAGTGAACTATTCCTCTAGCAAGGCCCTACTCCCTGGCACTTCTCAATCTAATCAAATTGCTGACTAAGATTTAAGCATCACATGCAGCATAATACAATGTATAATTTGATGTGTTTTATCAAACATACGAACTTAGGACACCTCACATTGATCAAAGTAGGGAACATATCTGTCACTCACATCCAAAAGTTTCCTTACCTCTGTTAGCCTGGCTCTCTAGTACCCACCGTAACTGTTCATCTGCTGTCACTAGGGATGAGCCTGCATTTGCAAGGGATTTATATAAATGGAGCCACGGAATGTGCATTCCCTTATTCTGACTGTCTTCTTCAATCATGTTGCTATGTGGTCCATTTGATTGCACTGATGGATAAAATTCCATTCTTTATGAACACCACAATCTGCTTAGCCATTCACCTGTGAGTAAACATCTGGACTATTTCCAGTTTTAAAAAAAGTAAGTGTGTGTGTGTGTGTGTGTGTGTGTGTGTGTGTGTGTGTGTGTGTGCGTGAGTGCTCAATTAGGCATGCATGTTCCAGGACCAGAAGTCATCTTTAGGTGTCTATCTCTAAAGCTCTCCACTTGAAAAAAATTATTTTTATTTTTACTTATGTGCATGTGTGTATCTGTGTGAGGCTATGTACACATCAGTGCAGGAGCTCATAGAAGACAGAGACTGTGGGATACCCTGACATTAGAGTTAGAGGTGTTATGAACCTCCTGATATGCATGCTGGGAATGAAACACCCATCTTCTGCAAGAGCAGAAAGCTCACTTAAGCACTGAGCCATCTCTTCAGCTCCTTTGCCATTTTTTTTACAAGAGTCTCTCACTGATGCTGAGACTTTCCATTTTGACTAGAGACCAAGTGACCAGCAAATCCATAGAGTTTGCTATTTCTGCCTTCCTCCCTCAGCACTGATGCTACAGATGTGTGCAGATCCTGGCTTTATCTGGGTGCTGAGCCATTTCTCCAGCCCACTGCCAGCTTTTGAATATTGCAGACAAAGCAACTTTGAACACCGGAGTACATATCTATTTGTAAACATTGCTTCCTTTCCTCTTAAGTGAATGTATTGAGGTATTATGGCTGGATTAAAAAGTAGATGTGGACTTTTTTAAAAAAAAGATTTGCCGTGATGGGTGTCCCATTTCATATACTCAGGAGCAGAGCACTGAACATCACTTATGACATTGTAGCAATCTGGGAACCCTTGTTAGACACTGAAATCTTGAACCCATTCTCCTGGGAAAATTGATGGGAGGAGGTCTGAAAAATACCTAGGAATCTGAAATCTGGGTGTTCAGAATATCCTCTGGGCGATCAGACTTTTCACTATAAAACTGGGCTTAGTGGCCTTTGGGGATCTTGCTTCTGCCTGTGTCAGCGGGTGGACACTCCCTGAATCAACACTACAAAATGTGCACAGCCCTTTATGTGATGGGCTCTGCCATCTGTCCAGGGTTTATGGAAGGTAATGGATGTGATAGTGACCCCTCCAAAAGATATGCCCACCTCCTAAGCCTGAGAACCCAAGACTGTGACCTTCTTTGGCAAAGGGACCTTCAAGATGAAATTAAAGAGAATTGAGATAGACATCAGCCTGAATTTAAGACTGAAGCTGTCTTAGCTTTCTATTGTTGTGATAAAAGAACATGACCAACAGCAACTTGGAGAGGAAAGGGTTTCTTTGCCTCACATTTCTGCATCATAGTCTATCATCAAAGGGACAGGCAGGAACTCAGAGCACAAACCCCGAGGCAGAAACTGAAGCCGTGGGGGAACACTGCTTACTGGCTTGTTACCAATGGCTTGCTCAGCTACGTTCTTTACACACTCCAGGATTACCTGCTAAAGTGGACTGGGACCTCTCACATCAACCATTAGTCAAGAAAATTCCCCACAGTCTTGCCTACAGACACTCGGATAGAGGCATTTTCTCAAATGAAGTTTCCTCTTCCTAGATGTGTCTAAGCTTGTGTCAAGTTAACAAAAACCAACCAGGGCAGAAGCCATGCTGCTAGAAGCTAGAAGAAAGAAAACTCAATGACTTTTTTCCTCCTAGAGGTAAGAGAACATCCTCTTTGGAGATTTTAGAGACAGAAGAATGACCTCGTCTTGTACCAATGGCTATTAGAATTGTGATAATGTATTTATATTAAGTCACTCAACTTTTGGGAATTGGTTATTGCAGTGAGGACTTGAAGATCAGAAGTATAGAATCAAATAGGCATGATGATTCATACCAGTATTTTCAGCACGTGGAAAGCTGAGGCAAGAGGGTTGTTACGTTGCATGTTCCATATCTGAGGAGTCCGGGTTACATGTGAGACCTTGTCTCAAAACAAAAACAAACAAAAGTATACTCTTTGTTTTGAAATAGGTCCCTTTCTGTAGCTGGTTTTGAACTTATTGTATGGTCTAGGTTAGCCTTAGACTCATGATTCTTCAGCCCCAGCCTTCTAGGTCCTGGCATTACAGATGTGGTGCCACCACACCTGACTGGACCATGGTTCCCCACCCCCAATATTTGTGTCTCTAAGACAGAGACCTTGGGGCCAAGTACATAGTATCTACTGAGTTTGTGTTTGCTGGATCCATGACGGCAATGCAATATTGCTAATAACTGAAAAATTGAAGACAGATTATTGAGAACAAGTTACATAAATTATAGTCTATCCATGCTATGTATGACCATAGAGTGCTTTCAAACAATGAGTTACATCTGTGGGTGCTGGTGTGAGAAGTGTACCATGACAGATTGGGAGTGAAAAAACAACAGTCACAAGAAGATCAGTCAGTGGACCGATCTTAAGGTAGGATACTGTTTTACAATAAAAAAAAATGATTTAGCATTTAAAATACATTTGATTAAGAGAAGATGAAGGTGTGGAAAGAAAACCACTTTGGTTTCTGGCACAGGTTTTGTCTTTTGAGACTAATTATAAAATTTTTGTATGTAGGTAAGTAGTTGTCTTATCAAATATGTTTATCATATATTTATTATCTCTCTGTGTAATATATATATATATATATATGAATAGTGCATGTCTTTAATCCTAGCACTCAGAAGGCTGAAGTAGAAAAATCACAAATTCAAAGACATACTGGTTATAGGCAAGTAGGGCTACATAGAAAGAGTTTGTCTCAAAAAATAAAACAATAACAACAACAACAACAACAAACCTACACACACACACACACACACACACACACACCCTCAAAATTGTAGTGATTTAAATTGTTAATATCACTTAGTATTACCAGGGCTGCTGAGAAAATAAAATAAGTTACTTGTATTTTATGAAGAACCGTAAAATTGTTTTCGTTATTTTTAAAATTATGTGTGAGTACATGTGTCTGCATGTTCATATATGAACAGGTGAGTATAAGTGCCCTCAGAGGCCAGAGGCATCACATCCCTTTGGAGCTATGGTAACAGATGGTTGTAAGGCACCTGATATGGGTGCTAGGAAGCAAAGTTGGGTCCTCTGGAAGAGCAACACGTTTGTTTGTTTGTTTGTTTACTTTACATCCCGATCACAGCCCCCACTTTCCCCTCTCCTCCAAGTCCCACCCTTATGAATTCCTTCCCCCATTTCCTGGAGAAAGGGAAGCCTCCCCTTGGTTACCACCCTGCTCTGGGACATCAAGTCAGAGCAAGACTAAATGTATCCTCTCCCATTGAGGATCAATCAGGCAGTCCTGCTAGGAGAAGCAGATCCAATGGTGGGGAACAGTCCCTGCTCCAATTGTTAGGAGACCCCCATGAGTAGCAAGCTTCACATCTGGTACAAAGGTGTAGGGAGTCTAGGTTCAGCCTCTGCATGTTCTTTGGATAATTGAACCCCCATGAGCTCAGATTAGTTGACTCTGTAGGTCGTCATAGTACTATACCCAGCAAAACTCTCAAGCACCACAGATGAAGCCAACAAGTCCTCTTAACTGCTGAGTCATCTTTCTCTCCAGATCTGTGTTTTATAAAGAAAAAAATTTCATTGGTACAGCTTTTTGTACGTGTAAATCTTTTTTTTTTTGTTTTGTTTTGTTTTGTTTTTGTTTTTTGAGACAGGGTTTCTCTGTATAGCCCTGGCTGTCCTGGAACTCACTCTGTAAACCAGACTGGCCTTGAGCTCAGAAATCCACCTGCCTCTGCCCCCACCCCCTTCAAGTGATGGGATTACAGGCTTGTGCCACCACTGCCCAGCACATGTAAATCATTTTCTGTAACTGAAAACACATTTCTAAGCCAAACATTGTGACACATGCAACAGGAAGCTGGTGTGGACTGTAAAGGGAGACCCTGACTCAAAAGAATTAGCCAAACCCAAAATATCCACAATTTGGAGAAATTCCGCGTAGATGGGAAGCTGCCCGAAGAGAAGAGGCACAGTTGCTGACGCCCACTATCACCTCCCTTTTGCTCTCCAGAGCCATGCATGCTCAACTCCCACCCACCGGACCATAGACTTATTGCCTGCTCCCTTCCTGTGCCCATTTTCCAATCTCTGCTTCTCTCATCTGTCCCCTGATCCCTTTCCTGCACCCTGTCCTCTCAGCCTGTGTCTATAGGCTCTTAACCACATTCCCAAAGCATGTGATTCTTACAAAGTTCAGGGATTGAGGCTCTGGGAGCAGAGTGAACCTCAGGTCGCTTCATGTTAGTGACTCCATTTCCCTGGCCGGGCCGTAAGATCCCTGGGAAGGAAAAAAAGCTACACTAGAAGAAAATCAAACTCTGCCAGTCAGTGGTAGCTCACGCCTTTAATCCCTGCCTACCCTTGGGAGGTAGAGGCAGGTAGATCTCTGAGTTTGAGGCCAGCTTGGTCTACATATGAGATCCAGGATAACCAAGGCTACACAAAGAAACCCTGTCTTGAAAAAAAGAAGACAAAATCAAATCTTTAATACTCAGCAGACCCATCATATTCTTAGGAGAATCACCTGGAAAGTTTGGGGCACTGAGTTCTCAGCTGCAAACTCTATGCACCATGGCACCGGGGAAGTGAGTGTACAGTCCCCTCCTGCAGATTTCCTAGCTCAGTGCCTCCAAGATAGTGCTTGCTCCATTAATGTTTCATAATGATAAAAGTAACTTGTCTTTCGGCCAACGTGTTCATTAAATAGAATTTGTATGCATTTTCCATTAAAGCTTCACCTCTTCCAAGTTTAAAATAGAATTGGGAATTTGCTGTGTTTGAAATATTTTGGTTCCATTAACATAATCTATCAAGTTAGGAAATTAGGAGCAATGAGAGCAACAAGGGACCAGCCCACACAGTCTCAGGCAGGGAGTCTCGCAGAGGCATCAAAGGGCGTGAGGTCCCACAGTGGAGGACCAAAAATGACTTAGAGGTCGTGGCAGGAAGGAGCAAAAGCAAGCTCCATCTCTTTCTTTCTCTTTTGTTGTTTCTTTATGGTAGGGGTCACAGCCGTGCCCTGGATGCGAGGCAAGCAACCTACCCATAAGCCTCACCTGAATCCTTTTACAGCCTGGTGGGAAGAGCGCAGACTTCCTAGAGGCAGCCTGGAATTGGTCTCCATGGACTGGAGACTGCTGCCCGTGGACTGGGAATCTAGGTCAAACCAGCCTCAGTTTCCACCTCACTAAGGTGACAACATTAGTTTTGAGGAGTTAGCACATGTGAATGCAGTTTATGTACAACCAAGCCAGCAAGGCATTTGCACTGTTCTGAATGGCCGACCTACTGATGGGTTTTGAATTCTATGTCCTCAGTCTGAAAGGCAGGACTGTACGAAATCACCTGAAATACTTTAGAGGCAGGCATCATCCCTGTATTTCCCTCCCTTGCACCTGCTACAATGGCATCTTGCATGTGGCAGCTGCTGAGCTGACCCAATGAATGAATGACAAATGAAGGAATCTGACCCATAACTGCTTCAGCCATGGTCGTTGAATAGTATCAATGATCACATCAGGTTCCTGACTCTCTTCTCGGGATATCCTTGGGTTGGACCCATCCAGAAACAGCCATAGGCTGAGGGAGAGGAGGTCCTAGGAGAGGGGCAAGCATGGGGGACCGAGTGCAGGGTAGCTATCAGGAAGAGCTCCCCACCCCCAGTCATGACTTTGCTGGTCACCAAAGTCCTGGGCTAGAGCAGAGAGATCAGGTCAAACAGGGAGACCAGGGAAGGATGTGATATCTGGTGGTGATAACTGAAGTAATCTCAACTACTAAAAGCAGACGTGCAGCTGGGTGATGCCTTGAAAGTTAAGAGCCTCTACTGTGCTTGAATGGGAACTGAGTTTGGTTCCTAGCACCTGGGACAAGAGACTCACAACCACCTGTAACTCCAGCTCCATGTCAGAGCTTCTGACCTCCAAAGGTAACTTCACACACACACACACACACACACACACACACACACACACACATACACTTTAAAAAAACAAAGAAATATCTTTAAAAAATAAAGATTATGAGTGAGGAAATGATACTTGTAATGGAAGTCAAGTATGAATCTTTCCAATATATTATTCTACACAAAGTTGTAAGGCCTCTGTAGTTCTTGATATATCTAAGGTGTATAAAGTTGTGTTAGAAGATGGGGGCTGAAATTGCAACATTTCTTCTGCACATGATCTTTGTGCATTGTTTCTCCAGGCTTCAGGAGAGACCACTCTATATTTCTACCCACAGGTAGTGTATGATCTTCATCTCCCATTGCTGTGATAGGATATCAGCCAAGAAGCGATTTAAAAGGATGGAAGGGTTTTAGGAGGTAAGGCAGGCATGGTGGCAAGAGTGTGAAGCAACTGATGACGTGGCACCCGCAGTCAGGAGGGGGAGAGAGTGAACGCTGGCGCTCAGCTTGCTTTCTCCTTCATGAGTCCAGCGCCTGAGCATATGGGATGGCACTGCCCCCATTAGAGTAGATCTTCTCTTTTCCGTTAAAGCTTTCTGGAAATACCCCCACAGATACACTCAGAAGTGTGGTTCTGTGGTGACCCTAAATTCAATGATGTTAATGATTAAAGCTACCCATGATGGGTGCTAATGCACATCTGGCTTGTTTTCAGGCGTAGCTCTCAGTTGCTTTTGATGGCAAAAAAGCACGGCTCAGGATCAGGATGAGAAGATTTGGTGGTTACAGAAGAAAGCTGGAATGGATTCTTATAGTGTGCTGAATCCTAATCCTGAGAGAGAGGGAGAGAGGGAGGGGGAGAGGGAAACAGAGAGGGACAGAGATACATTCCCACTTTTGGGATTTGTGATTAGACTTATCTGGAAAAAGAGCCTTTGCTGGGTGTAATTAAGCTAAGAATCTCAGACGAAATCATCCTGGGTTATTCAAGAGCCATAAAAAGGCAGAAGTGGGTGCCCCAGTTGAAAAGCAGAGAGGGGTTTAGGACAGATAGTGAAGGAGAAGGCAATGTGAAGACCTGTACAGAGACAGGGAACATGAAGTAGATTTTCCCCAGGGCCCTTTGAACACATGGAGATGGCAGGTGAATTTCTACTACTTAAAGTCACTGAGCTGGCAGTAACTTCCTGCAGCTGCCTGAAGTGTGTATGGTTCTGGATGCACATGTTTAATGGGAAAGGCAGAACCTATGGAAGACTCCAGCATCCCTGGTCTCTCACCGAGTGCTTCCCCGCAGCTCCCAAGGTATCTTGACCTCTGCTGTATTGCAGACCCAAAGGCACTGCTCTAGTTTCTTTTCTGATGCTCTCATAAAATATTCTGTCCAAAAGCAGTTTAGAGGAAGAAGAGTTTATTTCAGCTTACAGGTTGTAGTCAAAGACTGAAGGTAGCAAATACTTGAGGCAGAAAACATGGAGGGATGGTGCTTCCTGGCGCTCTCATTCATGGTTAGCTAGCTTTCTTTCATAGGTCAGGATCACCTAGCCTAGGGAATGGTGCTGCCTGCAGTAGGCTGGGCCAATTAACAATCAAGACACTCCTGACAGACATGTTCACAGTAAATCTGATCTGGGTAATTCGACAATCAAAGCTTTCCTCTCAGATGAATCTAGAATGTGTCAAGTTGATAAAGCTATCAGGGCAGTCACCTTCCTTTCTAGATACGTAGCGCCCAACACACTCTAGTCTTCCAGTCTCACTTGTCCAAGCTCAGGGACTCTATATCTCTAGGAAGGTGTGACACTGTCTCTATGATTTTTGTCTCATGAGGATGTTGATCCTGGTTTCTGGAGCAGAGGGCTGATTTTGCAGTTCCCTGATTGTAACTGTGTCTCGCTGGGAGGAAGTACTGTATACATGCGTGCACAGTGAATAGATCTAGCAAAGATCACTTGTGAAGTTTTCTAGGAGCAAAATCAGAGTATATCATCTGCTCACTGCCTCCTGTGGCTTTCTAAAGTCCCCATACTTCCAGTCACCCAGGGCTGCTGTGACCCTCTAACTCCCATCCAACTCTGACACCCACAAAACAAGCCTGCCTCACAGCCATCGTTCAACAGCTTTCTCCAGTGCAAGGGTGGTAGTAACTAGTACTTAACTAGGTCAGCAAATTTATCATGGGACCCAGTGAAAATATGACTTGAACAGAGGGTCTATGGGTGGATTCACAGTTCAGTGGAAAGTCTTCAGCCAGTGAAAAAGCCTTTTGCTTTCTTCCTATATAACCTTGGTCTGTCCAAAATTTTAATAAAGTCAGAGAGGCAAGCCTTTGTGATTGGTGAACCAACATATTTGTTGACAGACTCAATATCTTAAAAATGACGGACCACATCAAACAAGGCAAGATCAATAGGACAGCCACCGCTGGTTTCAAAAAGTAAGTCACATTGCATGGTGAGAAATCACAACTGGCCCACCTTGTCTGCCCCATGGGGCCATGGTGGGAAGCCACCAGTGACAGAGCCAAAGGTGGCCTGGGTTCAGAAGGACACATCTGAGTTTAAAAATATTGTGTAGGACCCCAAACACCAAAAGCACATGCAATACAGTCACAGTTCTGTGTTGACTACATGTTGTAGTGATGTTTTGAATACTGTAGGTTAAATAAAACAACCAAAATCAATAATAACGACAATAGTAAGCCACGAGTGAGAGATGGGTTAGCAGTACTGCCTGACAGCTAAGTTGTAGTTGCTTTCCTTCCCTCCATCAGTCACTTAGAAAGAAGGAAGCTTAGGCTGCTTCTGCACAAGGCTCAGAGTCTGCACCAAGGTTGCTGGCCGGTCTGGAATGTTCCTTTCTGGTAGAACAGAACTGCGGCTGTAATGTGGTTCATGGTTAATGAGAGACATGTTCCCATTGGCGGGTGCCCAGAGAGAGGTCAGGTGATGTTTTAGTAGCCTTGTCACCTTGGCAAAGAGACTTGAGCCATATCCAAAGAACGATCAGTTTAAGAGTATGCAGATGGTGGTGGAGGAGTGTAGTAGGGTGACGTCCTATGTTTTCAGAAAGGGTTTTGTAACTATTTCCTTGATCTTTTGTTGATCAAGGAAATAGCTACAGAGATCAGGTTGATATACATTTCTAAAAATCAGAAGTATCCCGCTGGGGGTGCAGGAGGGCCTATTCTGTGGGGAGGGGGCTCTTGCATTCTGGAAAAAAACCCATAATTCCAGTGATCACCAGGGTGGGTGAGGCTGAACTCACCAGCTGGTTGATTTCATTTAATCTCTCTTCACTATTGTGTATAAGTGCCCTTGAAAACACATGGTTGATCTGAAAGAACTTTTTCTTAAGAAAAACAGCTACTTTTTTCCTTTGACTATCTGTGTGTGTATGTATGTATGTGTCTGTCTGTCTGTCTGTTGTACATGGGGAGGGGCAATATGCATGCCTGTGTGTGTATCTGTGACCAGTTTGCTATCAGGTGTCTTCCTCTACCACTTTTTCCCTTATTTTTGAAGTCAGAGTCTCTTGTTGACCCTGGAACTTAACATTTCAACCAGACTACCTGATTCACGAAATCTCATGTGGGGGATCTGTCTGTTTCGTTCCCTCTTCCCTCTCCCCCACAGCAGTAGGTTCTTTACATGGGTGGAGAGATCCAATCTTAGGTTTCAAGTTTCCCCAGCCAGCACTTTAGCTACTGAACCTTGTCCTCAGGCCAGAAAGTCCATTCTTGATTTGATGGGTTCAAGTAATGCCACGCTTGACTCTCAAAACTGACACTGAAGGAACCTCTCAGATAGTGGCATATTAATTATATTATTTAATTAGAAAGATTTTTGTTTCAGGTGACAAATACCTAACTCAGATCGGTTGGCAAAGAGGGAAATATGCTCACATAGCAAACACAATGTGCTCACGTGTGTCTGGAGCACAGAGGTTGAGCAGGTCTCAGGCCTAGAAGTCAGAAGTTCCCTCTTCATCTCTGGGTGCGGATTCCTCCATCCACAGCCCATGGCTGACTTCATCCTGATTGGCAAGGCAGGGAAGGAAAGATCTAGAGTTCTTCCCAAGAAAGAACTTCCACTGGTCTAGCCTGTGTGGGTCCTGTGGTTGTTCCTTGGACAAATCACCATCATCAAGAAAATGGGGCCTCTCACTGGCCAGACCTGGGTCATGTTCTCATTACTTTGGCTCTGAAAACAGGGCTGTGATTAGCAACCAGACCAGTACTACGTGGATCTGCAATGAAACACCAAGGAGACAGGACAATGGGCATCTAGTACAGTGCCTATCACAGAACATTCCCCCACATAAGATTTCATGGATCCTCCCTGGAGTCCTCTGAGGGTGAAGAGCACATTTTACTTACCTCTGTGATGCCTCTTCCCCTACAGGCTCAGCAGAGGGTCTTTATCATCCAATCACAGTGCCTGTTATAACTCTGCCTTGTAGCAGTTGTATCTGCTCAGTTCCTGATGACAAAACACTCTCTCCTGAATTTTCTGATAGGGAATTCCTGGGGAGTGACCTAACACCAACAAACAAACAAACAAACAAAACAAAACAAAACAGAAACCAAAAATTAGTCACTATACTCTGAGGAGAAACACTCTCAAACATCTGCTTTCTTCTTTCCCAATTTTTCCTGGCTCTTTGTCTTTCATGGAAACCAGAGACACCATTAAGAAAATCAGACAGGTGATGTTGGAAGATGTACTGCAAGGTCAAAAGTCAGGTGTGGGTGCTTATTAGTAATCTCAGTACTTCAGAGGTGGAGGGAATCCAAGTGAGTCTAACCTGAGCTACATAGCAAATCCCAAGCCAGGCCAAACAACATAGTAGTAGGTGGCAGGGAGCTTTGCTCTGAGTCTAGATTTTTTCTAGCTTATTGTTCTGAGCCATCACTGCCCCAGCATATCTTGAGGCAGGGCAAGTTGTAGATCGAAGGTTTTGTGGCTGGGTTAATGTTCCAAATGGAAGCTTTGCCTAGTTACAGAAGATGACTGGTTTAGGCTCTATATCCTCTATTTCTGGGAGTCATCACTAGGGTATAAAGATGCCAACGTACTTATGAAAATTACTAGTTTATTCCTCTCACACATATATATTTAGGATTAGTAGTGGGTGGCAGGGAGCTTTGTTGTGAGCCCAGGTTCTTTCCATCTTGTTGTTCTTCTACCCCTTGGGTATGGTATTTATCTACCACATCTGCTTTCTAGGCCATAGGAAGGAAAAGAGAAAACAGGAGAACTTACCTTGGCTCAGAGCTGTGGGAGTGGGTAACCAATGAGCCCATGCCAAAAGCTGCCTGGATGGCTAGGAACACGTAGATGGCTCAGAGACCTAGGATAGAACCAAATATGACTGACAAAAAAAAAAGCCACATTCTGCTATACTTATAGATTGGTATCTAGGCCAATCATCACTAGAGAGGCTTCCTCCAGCAGCTAATAGGAGCAGATACAGAAACCCACAGCCAAACATTAGGTGGAGCTTGGGGAACACCATGGAAGAGGTGGAGAAAGGATTGTAGAAGCCAGAGATTTGAAGAACACCAGGAGAACACAACACACAGAGTCAACTAAGTAGGGCTCAAAGAGAGTCACAGAGACTGAAAAAGGCATTGCAGAGCCAGCACGGCTCTTTTGAATACGTGCTGTGGTTGTTGTTTAGCTTGGAGGTTTTGTGGGACTCCTAACAGTGGGAGTGGGGATGCCTAGTCCAGCCTTGATATGAGGGATTTTCCCTAGTCTTACTGCATCTTGTTATGGAATGTTTGTATCACTGGAATGCCTGGTCTTTTCTAAAAGGAAATTGAGGATTAGGGAAGAGGGAAGATAGGGGGTGGACAAGGAGAAGTAGAGAGAGGGAAGGCTGTGGTGGGGGATGTATTGTATAAGAGAAGAATAAAAAAAAAAAAGGAAAAAAGTCTCAAGTGAAGCCAGGCATGGTGGTGTACACCTTTAATCCCAGCACTCAGGAGGCAGGGAAGGGGGGGATCCTTAAGTCTGAGACCAACCTCATCTACATAGAAAGCCCCAGAACATAGGAGACCCTCGGAAAACAAAACAAAACAAAACAAAATCTCAAGTGAGTGTTCACCTTTCCTCTACCTTTCTTCAATGAACTAACCCTCAGGGTCATGTCTAGCTGCAAAGGAATCCAGTAAATGTAGCTCTAGCTAGGTCATTATGTGTTTAGTAAAAACTTAACCACAAAAGAAGGGCTGAATGGTGGTGGAACAGCAGCAATGTCTGCTATGCTAGGTATACACAGCATGGTGTCTAAGAAGAGACTCAGAACAAGGGTCCTGCTTGTAAGTTGTTTTGAATGTTTAGAAAGCTTAATCTTTGCTTCCTAGCAACAATATAAGGCAAGATAGGAGAAGAGAGAAGAGAATGAGGCAAATACCTCAGAAAACTCAAACAGGAGGGAGGAACGCCTTGAACTTGAGAAGATTAAAAGAGGTTTCAGAAGAAACCCTTGATATGGTTGGCCTAGGCTTAAAATATGGCCATATTTACACAAAACAGTGACAGATGTAAATAAAATTGCAGACTAGAGATGCATGGAGGCTTTTTTAGTTACCCCTTCCTGATAGCCCCATGTACCCCTGCGTCTCTGTACCTATCTGCTTTAACATCTTCCAGAGGCCAAACTTCCATGTCCTCCTGCTCCGGGATGCTCCAGTCCTTCAGAGCCCAGAACCATACAGCCTAAGAAGGTGGGCTGGACTGTGAGGCAGAGCAGGGAAACCCAGGCATAAGAACTTCTTAATGCCTCTCACTTCCTGAGCTTTGCAGCTCACAGAGCACACTGACCTAGAGGATTTTACTTGACTCCAATCTCACTTCAAGTCAGAGCAGCTGGCTGAAGTACAACATCAGATATAGAAATGGATTGAAAATTGAAAGCGCTGCAGAATGGAAAACACCATTATGGCAGCAATGTTATTGTTTCAAACCCATTAGCTCACAGTGTGGAGGACCAGGCTGTGTAAGAGTCTAGGCTGAAAAGTATCTTTATGGTTGATATAGCTGGAAGGATGTGAGGATCAAGTTAACAATGGTGAAGACTGCCAGGAGACATGAAAACCCGGGGCAGACAGGGACATTCAGTGCTGAGCACTCTGCAAGTAGCATCGGAATTTGGTTAATTTTAAACAATGCTCTTTTTATTCCAGCAGGTCTGCCAGGACTTCTGCAAGGCAGTTCCACTTTTGTTAGCTATTTGTTTGAGCTTTGGAATATTCTAAAGAGTAAGGAATTGCTAAGCTATCTAGTTAGGGGCCTCAGGGAGTTCTCATGATTAAGACTACACACTGGACTACCACTTGACTGGATGGTGGGGAGTAGGCAGGTCTGGAATTGAGTTGCAGACTGAACTCATTTTGGTATTGAAAACCCTTCCCTTTCTGGCCCCCTAAAATTGACTTCAAAGTTCAATAAACCAGATAAATGCACCAAGACACTGGTGGTGTTAGGCTGGGTATGCCTGATTTCCTTCTCACCTTCAAAGTACCTTGAACTCTCTGCACTCGCTAATGTGTAGAATATCTTGGACTCCTACAGAAAGCCACATGAAGAGTGTCGGTTTCAGAGTTTATTCTGTGTTGTCCTCACTTTTACAAATGCCTAAGGCACTGGTTCATCTAAGGGATGGAGACAGATACAAAGCAAATGCAATTTTTCCCTTTCCAAGGATAGATCTTTCTTTGTTCCATGGCTTGGGTAGTTGGTATGTCTGTCTGTCTATCTATTATCTGTCTCTCTGTATATCTATCTGTCTGTCTGTCTATCTATCTATCTATCTATCTATCTATCTATCTATCTATCTATCTATCTGTCTATCTATTTCTGTGGTTCTGAGGATCTGACCCAAATCTTTATAATATGCCAAGCAAAAACTCTCTGACTGAGCTATAACCCAGTTTCCATGAACATACTTTAAAAAAATGTGCATGGTATTTTTTGTCTAGTTGTCTGTGTACCATGTGCATTTCTGGTACCTTCCTAGGCCAGAAGAAGGTGTCAGATTCATGGAACTAGCATTACAAATGTACGCTTTCAGGTGGGGTGCTGGGAATCCCACCTGGGTCCTCTGAAAGAACAGTCTATGTTCTTAACTACTGAGCCATTTTTCTAGCCCACATATACATGCTTGCTCTAATAGTCATCTTCCATATTTATCACCCCTTGGTGTTAACATTTCCTGTTTTAGAAAGACACAATTCAATAGCCTTGTTAGGATCTTAGTTAGGGTTTCTTTTTCTTTTTTCTTTTTTTTATTAGATATTTTCTTTATTTACATTTCAAATATTATCTCCTTTTCTCGTTTCCTCTCCGAAATCCCCCTATCCCTTCCCTCCTCCCCCTGCTCACTAACTCACCCACTCCCACTTCCCTGTCCTGGCCTTCCCCTACTCTGGGGCACCAAACCTTCACAGGACCAAGGGTTTCTCCTCTCATTGATGTCCCTCAACAGAGGAATGGATACAGAAAATGTGGTACATTTACACAATGGAGTACTACTCAGCTATTAAAAGCAATGAACTCATGAATTCTAAGCAAATAGATGGAACTAGAAAATATCATCCTGAGTGAGGTAACCTAATCATAAAAGAACACATGTGATATGCACCCACTGATAAGTAGATATTAGTTAGGGTTTCTATTACTGTTAAGAGACACCGTGATCACGGTGACTCTTATAAAGGAACCATTTAATTGGGGCTGGCATACAGGTTTAGAGGCCTCATCCATTATTGCTGTGGTGGGAAGCATTGTGGGATATAGGCAGACAAGGTGCTGGAGAAGGAGCCAAGAGTTCTACATCTGGATTGGCAGGCAACAGGAAGAGAGAGTGACAGTGGACCTGGATTGAGCATGTGAAATCCCCAAGCCCACCTCCAGTGACACATTTCCTCCAGCCAGGCCACAGCTCCTAATAGTACCATCCCTATGAGCCTGTGAGGATCATTTTCATTCAAACCCCACACCTCATTTTCTGCATGTTTAGTAATATATATTCTGACAAAATTTAGAAGCTGAGAACCTGTCTTTCAATGGTTTTCCTTGAAGCCTCAATAAGAGACCTTGTTACCAGTGTCTGTGTCTTCTGGGACCTGAAGCTTGGAGGAGGAAGGGACAGTAGCTGAGAAACTGTAAATCAAAGTGGATAGCTCTGCCCTGCCTGCTAAGGTGGATATGTTGTGCTAGGGATGTTGTTAGCAGAGCCAAACACCAGACATTTGGGATAGTTACAGATCCAGACAGATACTTGGTGAATCTTAAATCTGCTGCATTTATCTGAAGGTCAATCATTCAACACTCATTGGGTCTCTAAATATGCTAGAGAGAGTGGATAGGGAAAACAGAGCCTCATGGGAAATGACTTGTTGAATAACAGCATCAAATAATGCTATTACTAAAAGCCTGCACAGAGAGCAGTCCCATAGCTCTCTGAGAGCACATTGGATACCGCACAGCAAGAACAAAGAAGGATCAAGAGAGACATCATAAATTACTCTAATGACACCACAGGCCTCTGTTGATGGCATTGCCATCATGTTGAGGAGAGAGAAAATCTGGCCACAGGAGAGAGGCCCTGGCGAAAGGTTGCCAGACTGCTCTGTAGCCTCGGGCTCCCAGGGCTGCTGGCCCCAGCTGCCTGTATTCTGAGAACAGACATGATTGACAGTCTGTTCACCTCAGACACACTCTCCCTTCACAGAGGGAGGCTGCCTGCCATTTGGTCAACCTGTCTGGCTTAACCCTCATTCTGCATGAAGCCCCTCCATCCAACCATTGGTGGAGAAAAGCTGAGATACAAGAGAAACAGAAATAGCTGCCCCTCTAAGGTAGAGGGAGCTGATGGTGCGCATGTGGAGAGGGGGAGTTAACTGTAACAGGAATCACATTGACTGGGTTCAGGCCCAGATTCACTACTCACAAGGCACATGGCCCAGTCAGTTCTGGTCATAGGTCTTTTCCCCATCTGACCTTCTCAACTGTTCTGAACCTTTTGAGACACTGTCTTAGTAGTCATTGTTCTTTTGCTGTGAGGAGACACCATGACCAATGCAACTTTTATAATAGAAAGCACTTAATTCTCATTCAAACCACCAAATTCCACTCCCCCATAGGCTTGTAGCTATATCATAATGAAAAAACTGTATTCAGCCCAACTTCAAAGTTCCCCATAGTCTTTCATTGTCTCCACACTGTTTAAAAATCAAAAGTTCAAAGTTTCTTCTGAGACTTCATGGCAACCTCTTAACTGTACCTCTGTGTAAACTCAAAATCAAAACACAGATCGCATACTTCCAACATACAATGGCAGAGACTATACATTACTATTCCAAAAGTAATGAAAGGGGGGCACAGTGAGACCAAAGCAAGACAGAAAACCAACAGGGCAAATTCCAAACTCTGCGTCTCCAGGTCTGATGTCAAAATGATCTTCAGATCTCAACTCCTTTCGGCTTTGTTGACTGCAACACACTTCTCTTTCTCGGGTGTTCCCATTTCCTCTTACCAGCTCTCCTCAGCAGGTATCTCATAGCTCTGACATCTCCAATATCTTAGAGTCTCCAGGGCAATTCAGACTACACCTCCAGAGCTTCACTCAGTGACACTTCCAGACCTCCAGGCAGAGACATCTTTGACACACACCTGGCCTCAACTGATTTCCTCAGCCATGAAGGGAGATTCCATGCCCCCTCCTTGTATCCTTGACTCTAAAGCCAGAACCACGTGCTCAAAACTCCCAAGTTCTGCTGCTTGCTGGGGCTGGAGCCTGGTTCCCTCCTTCAGTTATATCTGCAGCAGTTATCTATTGTGGGTGGGTTCCTTCACTGACTAAGCTTTTCTCTAATTCCTTTTTCCAAGTTGGAATTTAGACTGGGTGGGGTCTTGTCCTGAGGTCACCACTCCCTTTATTCCATGTAGCATCAGGCTTGACCTTTTCTCTCCTGGAGCATTGGACTTCGCTTCATAGCACTTCCTGGTGCTTCTTTTCACCTTAAACTACATTTTGTATTTCTCTTTGTCCAGCTTGTTCCTTCTCATTATAGATTTTCCTAAGAGTGACCACTAATAACCACAGACACAGTCAATACTAAGCTGTCATGAAGTTTCTTTGTCAATGTCATTAATCCAAAACTCTTCAATTTAGCCTCAGATATTTAGGACAAGGGCCAGAAGCAGCCTCATTCTTTGCCAAACAACCACAAGAAGTCTCTTGGCCACTTACTAGTATTCTTCCCCTCTGAAACTTCTTGAGCTGGCTGCCATAATTTACATCTCTCTCAGCACCACTGTTGTCCATGCTCCCACTAGGATGGCCCATTAAGCCCCATTTAGAGCATTCAAGTGCTTTTCTAGTCCAAAGTCCCAATGTCTTCCATATTCCTCCAACAAACAGGATGGCTAGGCCTAACACAGCACTAGACCACTCCCTGGTACCAACTTCTGTCTTAGTCATTGTTCCATGGCTGTGAAGAGACAGACTCTTAGAGAAAGCATTTAAATGAGGGCTTGAGAGTTTCAGAGACTTCATTTTCGTCATGGCTGGGAGCATGGCAGCAGGCAGGCATATTGCCAGAGAAGCACCTAAGAGCTACATTCTGATCCAAAGGCAGAGAGGGTTTGGGGAGAGGGAGGGGGGGAGGGAAAGAGAGTGGGAGAGAGAGGGAGTGGGAGGGAGAGAGAGAGAGAGAGAGAGAGAGAGAGAGAGAGAGGGGAAGAGGAAGAGAGAGAGAGAGAGGGACTGGGCCTGATGTAGGTGTAGGCCTTTGAAATCTCAATGCCCACCCCGAGTCACACATTTCCTCTAACAAGACCATACCTCCTAGTCCTTCTGATCTTTCCCAAATTGTGCCATACCCTGATGACTAAGCATTCAAATATATGAGTCTCTAGGGGACCATTCTTATTCATACCACCACAGACAGGATCTCTCTCAGGTGACCCAAGTTTCTTCTGGTAGGCTTCAGGTGCCTACCAGAAAGTTTGGCTGTAAAGACAATTGATCGCATGGGAAGCCAAGGTAACTAAGCGTTTGGCTCCTCCGGTGCAGAAGTTAAGCATGAGAACCAGGAGCAATGAGCTCACTGTCTCTCGCCATCACCGTGGCCCCCGGGTGCTGCTGTCTCAACCTATTAGGGAGACTCTTTCCCCTCTCTTCCTTCCTATTCTCCCCTCTCCTCTCTACTCCCCATGTTACCCTTGGCAACACCTATAGGTTTATACTGACTACAGCTTCTAGTGACCAGTACCCTTGCTACTTGGTTCTGCTAGCCAGTTACAGTGGATAATTTTCAGTTTGAGCCTGATTGGAAGGAGATTCTCTTAGGAGGTTATGAAGCACACCTCAGAGTGCATCTGAGAAGGTGCTTCTAGAGACAATTAGATCTTAAGGGCTCTGACCTAATCCACCAATGGATTCAAACTTTGAATAGGCCATTGGAGGACGCTGGAACTGGGGGTTGGAGGATGGTGCATGGAACCTAGTCAGAGGAACTCATTGCTAAGGAATGAGACTTCAAAGGGCGTGTCCCGTCCACCCACTCCTCTCCATCTTCACTTTCTGCTTCATGGCTGCTGTGAGGCAAGCAGCCTTATCTACTCTTCTGCCTCACCACAGAAGAAACATGGTCCAGTAGCGTGGAGCCAGTTAAGTAAGCTACAGCTTCCAGTGAACCAAAGCAAATTTGTTCTTCTTAAGTTACCTTCTTCAGGCATTTGGTCACAGTGACAAGTGACAAATATAGCCTTACTCTGGGGGAAAAAAATTCAGCTTCCTTTACTACTTCCAAACCTTCTAGTCTTGTCTATATAATCACTCTATGTTCCTGTCTGGCTATGGCTGATTTGCAATATTGATGGCTCGACTGCTGCTTCAAGTGACCACAAGTTGGCCTGGGTTGTGCACAGGTCCTTTGTGGGAGTGTCCCTTGGTCGAAGTGTGGCACATATGCACACACTTGCCTTCTCCTTCCTCGCTTTCCCAAGGAGAAAGCTAGAAATACTGATCTCATTAGGGGCTTGTCCTGACCACTCATGGCTTCTGCTACCATTACAGTCTGGGTAGAAGGGACTTGCAAGCCATCCTGGAGCTTAGGTGGTCTCTTTCCCAGCCTGGCCTTTTGTCTCCTGGGCAGTTCAGCCTATGTATGATTCATGCTGAATGCAGAATCCCTCCTTTGGAGGTGACTGCCTCTAACTTCCTTGCTGTTCTAGTCTATCCCCTGGGACTTAAAGAGCGCCTGGTGCCTTTTAGCTGTGATGCCTGGTGCTGAGAGTGTGGCTTGGTGATAAGTGAGAGGCCCTCACTTCACTCTCCAATGCTGAACAGTAAAGTTATGCATTGTTAGATAATAAGATTTTTTTGGCATCTTTGTACAAACTACATAGCCCAGTTCCTGCAAACATTCCTCAGATGACTTACTTTTGAGCTATTCTAGCACCCTGACCATTCTCCTTAAAATGTGGTCCCATTTGCCTGTGTCCCTTTTAAGATGTAGCTGAGGAGAAGAAGCAGTTCTTTGGATGTGGGCTAACAAGTTCCCAGCCAAGTGTGGGGAGGTTGCTCCCATCCAGATTTTCAGTTAACGTCATTCATTTTGCATACTTTATTCTAAGCAGAAGCTGCAGCCCTTGGTCATGTAACCGGTTAGCACATCGCCATTGCCATCAGCAACCTTTTTGCTTCAGAGTTTGCATATTGTGAAAACTAAGTCACCCAAAGACAACTCAGGGTAAACATGTACACACACACAGAGAGAGAGAGAGAGAGAGAGAGAGAGAGAGAGAGAGAGAGAGAGAGAGAGAGAGAGAGATGCTAACTTGACTTGGCAAGGGAGGACCTCCCCCCACCCCCAGAGGAACTAAGGAGTTCAGCTAGAGAAGGCAGAGGGACTATATTTTTTGTACAGTGTGTGTGTGTGTGTGTGTGAGAGAGAGAGAGAGAGAGAGAGAGAGAGAGAGAGAGAGAGAGACAGGTTCTCATGTCTCCTAGGCTACCTCAAACTCACTATATAGCAGAGTATGCTAGGTAGTTCTATGCCATCTTGACACAAGCTAAAGTTATCTGAGAGAAGGAAACCTCACTTAAGAAAATGTATCCATAAGATCAGGCTATTGGCAAGCCTATAGAGCATTTTCTTAATTAGTGATTGATGGGAGAGGGCCTAGCCCATGGTGGGTGGTAGCATTGCTGGGCTGGTGGTCTTGGGTTCTATAAGAAAGCAGGCTGAACAAGCCATGAGGAGCAAGCCAGTAAGCAGCACCCCTCCATGGCCTCTGCATCAGCTCCTGTTTCCAGGTTCCTGCCCTACTTGAATTCCTGCCCTGACTTCCATAGATGATGGACTGCAATGTTGAAGTCTAAACCAAATAAACCCTTTCCTCCTCAGCTTGCTTTTTTGTCATGGTGTTTCATTGCAGCAATAGAAACCCCAAGACACAGAAGATAACCTTGAGTCTTGGGTCCTCTTGCCTCTACCTCCCCAGTGCCAGGATGACAAGTGTGTGCCATTAAGCTTGACTTACATGGAATTGAACCCAGGGCTTTATGTATATTAGGCAAGGACTCTACCAACTGAGCAGCAGCATCCTCTGCCCCAAGCTAGGACAAGGAGAGGGACACAGGGAAGCAGGGATTGGTCCTACATATTGCTTCCATATATACAGTCCAGGAATCAGGGAAGAACAGGGTGCTGCCATGACAGTTCATAACCTTCATAGAAAAGTCCCAAATGTCACATGTACCTTGTTTCTCCAGAGGTCCTGGGATAGCTATGAAGTAAGTTACCCCCATTTCCTTCCAATGGCACCCTAGACCTACTTTGTCAAGCCTTTCTATTATTGAACTTCACTCAAGAAAATGCCTCCATGAGATCAGGCTGTAGGTGAGCCTTAAGGATATTTTCTTCATTAGTGTTTGATGGGGGAGAGTCCAACCCATGGTGGGTGATGCTACCCCTGGTCTGGTGGTCCTGGATTCTGTAAGAGAGCAGGCTAAGCAAGCTGTGAGGCTCAAGCCAGTGAGCAGACTCTTCCATGCTTCTGCATCAGCTTCTGACCTGTTTGAGTTCCTGTCCTGACTTCATTCAGTGATGAACAGATATAGAAATGGAAGCCAAATAAACTCTTTCCTCCCCAACTTGCTTTTATTATAGTGTGTCATCACAGCAATAGAAACCTTAACTAAGACAGCCTTCTAGCTACTAGAGAGGCCAAAGGCAGAAGATTGCTTGAAACTAAAATTTTGCCCTACTGAGCTTTTTCAGTTTGACACAGTAGAGAGTCGCCTGGAAAGTCTCAACAGAGAAATTACCTTAATGGCCTCTGGCATATCTATGGGAGAATTGTATTGAGGGTTGACTAGGTGAGCCCAGTCCACTGTGGGCAGCACCATTCCCTCAACAGGTGGTCTTGAGTCACATAAGAAAGCTAATTAAGCATGACCCTGTGAAAGAGCCAATAACTAGAGCTCTTCCATGGTTTCTGCTTCAAGTTCTTGTCCTGACTCCCTTCAAAGAGCTATGATCCGGAAATGTAAACCAAATAAATTATTTCCTCTTCTACGTTGTTTTTGTTCATGCTATTTGTTAAAGCAACAAAATGAAAATGAGTTGTGATTCAACATAAGACACTGTCTCAGAAGAAGAGGGAGAAGAAAGAAAGAAGGAAAGAAAGAAGAAAGAAAGAAAGAAAGAAAGAAAGAAACCATCTCTCCTCCTGTGCATATATAATAAGCTGTCAGCCCTAAACCTCAGTGGCCACTTTCCTTTATGTTCCAACCCTCCCCATACCCTTTGCATGAACAGTTAACGCTCTCCTCTTTGTGTCTGTAACTTGCATGTCATTGTATTAATTCCACCATCCCTCTGCTGCACAGGACAAGAGGACGGTCCTCAACCACTTGTCAGTCTCCTTGTGAAGCAGCCTTGTGTGATGGTTTGTATATGTGCAGCCCGGGGAGTGGCACTATTAGAAGGTGTGGCCCTGTTGGAGTAGGTGTGCCATTGTGGGTGTGGGCTTTAAGACCCTCATCCTAAGTACCTGGGAGGAGTATTCTGCTAGCAGCCTTCAGATGAAGATGTAGAACTCTCAGCTCCTCCTGAACCATGCCTGCCTGGATGCTAACATATTCCCACCTTGATGATTCTGAACAGAACCTCTGAATCTGTAAGCCAGTCCCAATTAAATGTCCTTATAAGAGTTGCCTTGGTCATGGTGTCTGTTCAGAGCAGTAAAACCCTAACTAAGACACACTCCCATAGCCCAGGCTGTGACTGGTTGAAGAAGGAAAAGACCAATCCACAGACTTGGGATGTGTGATTCTGGAAGTGCTCTCCTCAGCTCTCCCTCCCATCCTGTGCTTCAGGGAATGCAGCAGACAACCTCCGACCATGGCTTTTATCTCCAGCATGAGTTTTGCATTTCCCATTTGATCTGTCAGTGCACATCGGGACGAATCCAACCTGACCACTCCTGCCCCACAAGTGGCTCCTCTAGCAGACAACCTTGTTGGAGGCTCTCTGCTGGCTCTGCTGAGACCTGAACTGTCCCATACACTGCCTTTCCTTCTGCTCTGCTCCACTGGGGATACATAGCACCCAGGAGCCAGAAGTTGGACACTTGTTCTACGGTATCTGCCTCAATGAGATCATTTTGTTCTGTGTAGGTAAAGATGGGCTGCAGCTCACCAGAAAAAGAGGGAGGAAGCAGTTCTTCTGTAAGGTAAGAGTGTCCAAGAGAGTCATTAACCCTCAGTAGCACTAGCTTGAACAGATAATCCCATTTCTCAAGGCTTTCACAGGTCTAAGGTGAGTTTTTGGTCATTGCTTTGAGTTTTTTGTTATTTGTTTGTTTGTTTTGTGACAGGGTCTCATTGTGTAGTTCTGGCTGACTTCAAACTCACTAACTACATATAGGCTGGCTTCGAACTCATAGAGACCTGCCTGCCTCTGCTTCCCTAATGCTGGGATTAAAGGCATGCACCAACAAACTTAGCTTTCCTTCTTTCCACGTTTTGATATGAGACCTGGAGAGGTTGTGAGTTCAGCTTCTTCGTTACCGTTTTCACTGTTCTCCAGCGTTTCTTTTCGGGTTACCTGGCCAGTGATATCAGGTGATGTCTCTTTAAACTCATTCTTCCTTATCTGGTTTTAAATTAGGTTGGAAAATTAGGTATAAAATTGACCAACTTTTCAATGAAAAAGTCTCACAATCATTAAACATTAGGAAAAACTCAAATTGCAGCCATAATGAGATAGCACCTCACTCCATTGCCATTGATCATTAAATAAAAGAGAAAAAAAAATCCCATGGGATGCCAATAAGGATGCAATAAATGATGTAGTCAGATGGGAATTCTGCCTGCTTTCTAGGAGGCCTGCCAGCACTAGGGACACCAGCTAAGACCCCATCCCTCCAAGTCTTTGCCTGCCAACTCCCCAGAAAGCATGCCCAACAGTACTAACCTGTACCCCACACCCTGCCCTCCATTTCCTGCCCCACAACTCTGCCTGCTTTTTCTAGAGGCCCCTGCACAAGGGATCCCAGGCCACGCTGGTAACAGAGATCCTGGAGGGGAGTTTAGCACCCAAAACCCCAGAGGCCGCACAGGCCACAAAACCCCAGTGGAGACACACTACTAGATCTTAAGACTCACGAGTCATCAGAACTCTGGACCACTCAGGTCACAAGAATGGGAAGAAACAGAAGTCAACAGGGAAAAAAAATCCAAAAAAAATCCACCCAACAAAGACAAACTCAGAAGTCAGCACCTGCATTTGGGGTGATTTCCCTCAGACACAATCAGAGAAGCGTCTTCAGGGTGATTCTTACTCATCCGCTTCACTTGGCAGTGAAGATTAACCATCATTATCCCTGATCATCTCTGTGACTGGTGGCCCTTGGGCTGTGCAGTGTCTAGCCCCGTGTGGTCCTCCCCAGGGCAATCCTCAGGAAGGCTTCCTTCTCTCCCAGCTGGAAAACAACCTCAAAGCCTTCCAATGTGATAAGATAGATGCTCTGCTTTCCCTGGCAAATTCCCTTGAAAATGCCTCTCCATGCGGTGTTTTTGGCACAAGCATCCAGAAAAGGGTTATAATAATCATCAGCCTGAAGTCTTAAATACAGTCTTCGGTTCTGCAAATACCATAATGACAGACTTGAATTCTCAGTATGAGGCATGATTGTGGGCACCGGAGCTTAGAAATGTCCTGGGCATGGAAGCAAGTGTTAGTCTTATTTATGTCTGGGATCCAGAAAGAAAATGAGGACCTTAAAGGCCAAATTATACAGTGCTTTCCCAGAGCACAGAAGCATCACCATGAAGGCATTTCTGGGATGAGAACATATCCCTGTGGGTTCCTCAATGCACAAGGCTGCGGGGCCTGTATGTCAATGCGACATCAGGATGTATCTGAGTTTATTAGTTGCCTAAGGTGGAGTTAGAGATGAGGCTAGAGCAAATGGGTGGTCCATGATGACTGTAGTTAAAAACGTTTGTGGCTGTTGATGAAATTGGGCACATCCTAGGTTCATGATGTCAAGAAGTTAGACATCATGCTAGAACTGTGAAACAGTGGTCCTTAAGCTTCCTTGCTTTCGCCATACTCCCTACTCCTCAAACTCATCCTTTGAGCCCCATCCAATGGCACCTGAGGCTTCATCCCAACTTGCTCTCAAGAAATCAGTTAAGCAGGGGTTGGTGGTACACACCTTTAACCCCAAGCACTCAGAAGGCAGAAACAGAACTCTGTGAGGTCAAGATCTCCCTAGTGTATACAGTGGGACAATGTCTAAGAAAGAAAGAAATCCCAACACCTGCTTTGAATCCACTAGTACCTTTATTTTAGAATGCAAATGTCCTTGAAGAATTCAAGTAAAAAGATCCAGTTTCTTTATGGGAGGTGAGGAGGATGCATTTGGAGAGATGGCTCAGTGGTGAGAGCCCCTGATGCTCTTCCAGAGGACCTGAGTTTGGTTCCCAGCATCCACTTCCAGGAGATCCAACACTAGCTTCTGCCTCTGAGGGACCTGCACTCATATGCAGACACTCATACACATAAATATTTATAATTACATATTTACAGTTTTATATTTTAAATATTTTTCTTTGAAATTGAAAATGTTTATTTTATATATGTATATGAGTGCTTTGCCTTCATGTTTGTCTGTTGTCCGAGTGATGTCTGGTGCGCATGGAGGCCAGAAGAGGATATTGGATCTCTAGAACAGAAGTTACAAATGGTTGGGAGCCTATATGTAGTGCTAGCTGGAATCGAACCTGGGTCTTCTGGAAGAACAACCAGTACTTTTAACCACTGAGCCACCCCTCTACCCTTAAGTAGAGGTTACATAGATATAATGTACTTCGATCATATTCTCTCCCATTACCCATTTTTCTCTCCTACTCCTGTTCTTTGTCTTTCCTCCCCCTCCTCCCTGTCCTCCTTCCTCCCCCTCCCCCTCCTCCGCCTTCAGTTTCTCCTTTCTCTTCCTCTTCTTCTTTTGTGACACAATGAGTTTTATTACAGTTGTTTACAGGAGCACAGACAAAATCTTTCTCCTTTTGTTTGGCATAAACCTAGTTAAAAAATATCCGTTGTGTTTTTGTAAATCACACCTAGTTTGTAAAGCAGGTTTTTCTACATTGCGTTCCTTAGAACTGGATAAAACAGCATTTTTCTAGGGGCCTTAGGTCAAAAGTGGATTCCTTGTGAATGGTCTCATCTTTTAGGGATTTTCCAGGGTAGCCTGTGAGTCTGTCTGTCTGTCAGGCGCATGCCCAAGGCGCTGGCATGCAGTGGGTTCGTTCCTAGGATGCGGTTACCATGTTGGAATAACCAATATCCAGAGCAGGAGACTGCTGCAGCCTTCCTGAGATCAGGTCAGAGAGGCGGGCCGAGAGGCCCCGCCCTCAGCAGACCCTCAGGAGCGGCTACATTGTAACTATTTAACAAGGTGACTGTGCAACACGGTGACTGGAAATTCATTATTAGCAGCAGAGGGAAGGTGAGAGGGTCCCTGACAATAAAGCACTTAAAGACACCTTGGTCTGCTCAGTCACCTGTAACAAAATCATTGTCCTTCGGGATCTGTGGGGTGTTGGTTCCCGGTCCCTCCTCAGATACCATGGTTACCAAGTCTCAAACAGCATAGGGGTTGTAGTGCTGGCTCAGTGATTTGCAGGGAAGCCAAGTTCTGTTTCCTGCTTCTACACCAGGTGACTCACAACCAACCTAAAACTCCAGCCCCAGGGGGATCTGACACCTCTCTTCTCATGGGCACCTGCATGCATAGGCTCTCTCATATGTGCACACACACACACACACACACACACACACACACACTTAAAAAATAAAGTAAGTCTATTTTTTAAAACCTCAGCATTAAGCTAGAGAGATGGACCAGCGGTTGTGAGGACTGATTCTTCTACCACACAGTAGCTCATGACTGTCCATAACTCCAATTCCAGAGGATCCAAAGGTCTCTTCTGACCGCCTAGGCACTGCACATGTGTGGTGCAAATACATACATGCAAACAAAATGTTCTTACACATAAAATAAAGATAAATGTAAAACAGTCAGTATCATATGTATATATAACCCATGCAGGCCTGTATAATTTAAGTATTTTCTAGATTATTTCTAATACCTAAAATTATGCAAGTGCTGTGTAAATAGTTGTTGCATGTTACATTTAGGGAATTGTGATAAAAGAAACATATATATATATATATATATATATATATATATGTATAAAATTTCCCCCAAATATTTTTGATTTGGAGTTGGTTAAATTTACCAACTAAAGAGGGCTAGAGAAATGGCTCGGCTGTTAAGAGCACTGACTGCTCTTCTAGAGGTCCTGAGTTCATGTATGTACTTGCACCACACATATATATATTTATATATATATAATTTACCGACTAGAACATATAGATATATAAGTCTAGCTAGACCACAAACTGGGTGGCTTTAATACCAGGCATTTATTCTCACAGTTCTAAAGTCTGGGAAATGCAAGATCAAGGTGTAGGCGAATCCATTTCCTGACTGGGGCTGTATTCCTGGCCGATGTCCATATCCTCACAAGACAGAAAGGGAGGAAGCCAGCTCTCTGTTCACTATTATAAGACCCTCTGTCCAATGTGATAGAGCCACACCATGCTGGCCTCATGTAACCTTAATCACCCCCTGCAAGGCCTCCATCTCCAAATATGGCATATAGGTCAAGGTCAACAAGGTCTGTTTCCTGCTTCTACACCAGGAGGCTCACACCACCTGTAACTCCAGACCTGGGGGATCTGACACCTCTATTCTCATGGGCACCTGCATGCATATGCTCTTGTGTGTGTGTGTGTGTTTGTGTGTGTGTGTGTGTGTGTGTGTGTGTGTGTGTGTGTGACACACAATTAAAAAATAAAATAAATCTATTTTTTACTTAGCAGTAAGTTTGAGGTCGCAAAGAAAGAGACAACCCTCTTGACCAAGAGGGTGTGCTGGGGAAGACAGAACACACACAAAGAGGAATTGTGTTTGGTTTTTATTCTAAGTCAGGTGGTGGCTGTGGCTTTCCCCATTGGCTGGGGTCTCGCCCCACAGTCTTAATTTAACTGCCTAGTCAGAAGAATTGATGCACAGAAAGTAAGAGAGGAGAAAGGAGTCACTGATCTCTTGGCTGGTCAGAGTGACAACACCCAGGTGGTATGCTCATCCCAATGTCTTCTCTTGTCTACAGGCCATGCCCTGGAGTAGGGAGAGCCTAAGCGAGAAGCAAGATGAACCAGGCTGACACATGTCCTTTTACTTAGCGGAAGTTAGAGCCCACCCGGGACAAACAGTCCCCCTGGGACAGAATGCGACTGATTCACAAAGCTGTGTGCTTGGCTTCCTCACGCACAACGCAGGCTATCCTTTTAGAATCTGGGTGGGCCTCTCAGCCTGCCGTGATGGAGAAATGTCTGTCATATGTAAAGTCCTCGATCACCTGGTGGGTAAAAAGAGAAGAGAGCAAAAAGCACAGGGTTTGGTCAACACTGCCAATACAAACAAGTCTCTAATCTCCTTTGTTCCTTGATCTAACCTAGAAAGTGCCAAGGTCTCCACCCTTGCTCTCCTTCCTGCCCCACCCACCTACAGAGCTGCGGCCTTTGTCTAACAGCAGCGGGTAGCAAGGGTAGCAACGCCAGCCCTTCAAAAGCTCAGGAGACATTCTTCCTTTGTCGGAGTGTCACGCTCATACCAGCTTAGGTTGTCCCCACTTAAGACTTTATTCTTCTAGCCATGAGTCACTGCTGCCATCCTGTCTGGCTTATTCCCGCTGGGAGAGAAGAGAAGGGGAGCAGTGGGACTTGAGGGCTGAGAGGAACTCCAGAGGCTGAGGTGGCTCCTTGTGGAGCTGGGGAACATGGGGCAAGGCAGCTACAAGACAGCTCAACTGCCATGCGCAGAGGAAGGAATCGTTCCTCTCTAGGGTGGGAGGGACCAGATTGCTGCTCCTGGTATCCTGGCGAGGTCACCCATCTCTGTGAGCCTCAGCTTCCTCATTGGTGTAAAAAGCCCCCAGTCTTCTTCACGTGGTTCTTTGAAAGAGTAAGGGAAATGATTCCGTGCAAGCTAGGCAGTGCCTGGCTTATTGGGGACGTCCCACCCCACACCTCTTCCTTTTCTCCTCCACCTTTTTACTTTTCTTGAGACTATGACCAATCATCACCCAACAAAAGCATCGTAAGGGGAGAAGGGCTTATTGTGGTTTGAAGTTTGCAGGGTCACAGCCCACCATGGTGAGGAAGGCATGCAGAAGAAGGCAGCTGCTCACACAGCATCTGCAGGCCGGAAGCAGAGAGAGGTGGGTGCTGCTACTCAGTTTTCTTTTCCTTTTTAGGGACCCCACCCCCATGGGATGGTGCAGACCTCTTCAGTTACATCTTTCTGGGAGCTTGTTCATAGACATGGAGATGTGTTTCCATGGGGATTCTAAATCCTGTCAAGTTGATAATGAAGATTAACCATCCTGCTTCTTCTAAAAGGAGGATGATTGTCTCTAAACAAGCACATATCCTCAGACAGACTGGGTAAAGTGCCACCATGCCACCACCATGCACCCAGAGGGGAACAGGGACAAGTGGGAGAGAACTTGGGGGACAAGTGATCACCCTGTATGAGGGGTGGGGGAGGGGAGGGAGCATACTCATCTATTCCACTCAATGCTGTGCTTGCAATGATTTATTCCACATCTCAAACTCAAGGCAAGAATTTAAATCCCACTTAAAGGCAGCTCTTCTCATGATTCAGCTCCATAATCATCATCAATATTTATCGGCACAGGGCCTGCTTCCAGACACCATAGATCTCCTTCAGTCTGGAAAGCTGAAGGCTGGGAGGGGCTACTGAGAGAGACTCCAGGCTCCCAAGGGACAACTACAGCAAAGGGAGCAACAAGCCCTGTGCACTAGGTTTAGGAAGGGCTCAGCGACATTCAGAACACAAGGACATGTATAGGTTCAATGAAGGGAGATGATGTTTTGTCTCCAGCCAGAATGAGATATACAAGAGGGAGTTGAGTGTGACCATAAAATGAATGCAGGAAAAGTTTCAGTCAAATTCATGGTTGGCTGACCTCTGGGAGGGGCACTATGACCCTCTGAGCTTGCCTCCAGGAGGGTCACCTGACATGTTGCAGGACTCAAAGAAGGAGAACCCTGTATCTTCAGACCTTGGGTTCTGGCCCCATGACTGCCTAGTCATGTGCCAATGGTTTGCCCTTGGTTGCTTCTCACATTTGTGATTTTCCAGCGCTGTTAATCTGAACTGAGGGAGGCACTCCCAGAGAAAAGGGCTTTTCAGCAGGGAAATGGTCTCTCAGGCAGTGGGCTTTACTTGCCCCAAACTCCAAATATCTATACCTCCTCCAGGAGCAAATGCACAGGAAACATTTTCAATGAAGAGTTGTTATGGTTTCTACCCTGAACAGCTTTGTGCATTTGTAATGGGACTTGGAAATAGAAGCAGTACCAGTGTTAGAAACTCAATGGCTGAGTTGCGCGCGCGCGAGTGTTTGTGTGTGTGTGTGTGTGTGTGTGTGTTTTGGCTATATTGAGGATTGAATCCAGGGTCTTGTGCATGCTAAGTAAGCGTTCTATCACTGAACTACACTCCCAGGTCCTGAACTTTCTATCTTTAAGGCAAAGAAGCGCCTAAGGACTTCAGGTTTACTCAATTATGCAACAAAGTTTTTGATCATTGACTCTGAGCCACAGGCTTAAAATATGAAAATGAATAAAACAATATGGCTGCCTGCCTGCCAAGAGTTTATCATCTTCTGGAGACAGCAGCAATCAACTCCAGTACTGTAGGGGACAGGGAGAGTGGCACCCCAGGGAATGCCAAGGGCAGAGATGCAAAGACAGGAGTGCAAACAAAGAGATGGAAAGAGGTGGTTTTAACAGAAAACAAAGGAAGGCTAAGCTCTGAAGCAAAGAACCTGGTGCAGTGGCCTGAGAACCTAAGGATAGGAGAGAGACCACCAGAGATGGCACCCAAATTCTTCTAGTGGCCAGGTGGCAGATATGGTGGGGAGGTACAGGTACGGGTCGACAGCAGACTGTCTCTTCCATCTAGAAGGAAGGTTGTCTGGAGCAAGGGGAAGGTTTAGGAGAGGACCCTTGGATGATGTCTAGGAAAGCCAGCAATGACGACATCAAGCATGCACATGATGCTCAGATCAGGTTCTATAGGCTCCATTTCTTCCCCTCTGTCCCATTGTCCTTCCTCCCATGACATTGGCTTGAACCATACATGTGGCTCACCTCTCAATATTACATCATGATTTATGTAATACTCCTTGAAGTATGTATTATCCAATGTTCTTTATACATATATACACGTTTGTATACATATAGATTATATATAGACATATAAAGATAATATATAGATATATGGAATATATATGTATACACGCGCGCACACACACACACACACACACTCTCACACACCCACACTCATGGGATTTATTAAAGTGGTTTGCTGACTAGTCCAACCGTAGCTGTCTCCTGACTGAAAGGCAGGGAATGTGGCAGTTGTTCAGTCCTAGAGGCTGGATGTCTCAGGAGTCCAAATCTGGTTCTGGAGTCCTGGAGAGCTGCTAGTCTTCAGTCTCTGTTGGAATCCTGAAAAAGTTAGTTCTGATATACGGGAGAGTGAAGAGAAGCAGGCATCCACAAACTTCCTTCCTCCATGTCCTTTCATGTGAGCTGCCACTAGGTGTGGCCCAGATTTACAATGGGCCTCTCTCCCTCAAGTAAGCCAATAAGCCAAATGAGAAAACCCCTTATAGGAGTGCCCAGCAGCTTGGGTTTTAGTTGATTCCAGGGGTAGTCAAGCAGACAGCCAAGATTAGTCATCGGAGTGCATGTCTTGTGTTCTAGAAGGCCTCTGAGGTCTCTCCCAGGATGGCTTTAATCTTTTTGATACAGTCCTCAGCTCTTCTCTTTTAACAGAACCACATACTACAATGCAACAACCACTTAACTGAGATACAACCATTGAGGTGAGGAACACAAAAGATGGGCAGCTTGCATTTTACATGTGTCCACACGTGTGGCACCACTGAACTCTACTGTCTGGGCAGATTACCACCCCTACCAGCCTCTCTCATGTCCTGACCCGATCAGTATGCCCCCCTAGTCTGCCCTCTACTACTATATACTTCCCCTGCCTCTTGACCTTTGTAGAAAGAAGATGGTGGGACACTGGCAATTGTCTGACTTCCTCCTTTCTCCCAACAATGTCTCTTGTAGCTTGCAATGCTCAGCTAAGTTCTACTTTCATTGCTATGAACTATTCCATAGTGTAAATATACCAGTGTTTTTACTTATTAATGCATATTAGGCCTTTTTTTTTTCCAGAGCGGGGCTATTACCAACAGTGAAGGGAGAGCATTGTATGAGTATACAGGACTCACTCTGTTGGATGCGTGCCTCAGGGCATCATTGGAGGTCAGGGGGTAGACACGTGCTCAATTTTAATAAATACTGCCAAAATGCCTATACCCATGTAGATACATGCAGAGTGTGAGATTAAATGGTTCCAGCTCAGATGCTTCAATAAAAAACAGTTTAAGAAGAATGCTTTTAAAACTCCAAGGAGAACAACTGCTTTCAGGAGCTCTGGGCCGCTTCAGGAATGACAGTTAATTTGTTAACCATTGTTACGTGAACACACATCCTCTAACTGCTGACTTCCATTGTATAGATCATTTTGTTGGCCTAGTTTGGGGTATGGTTAAATTCTTAAACATAAACAGGCACGCTCCCTTAAAAATAACTATAATTTATGGTTATCATTCATTTTGAAAGACTCCATCTGCTCACACTCAGATTCATGACTTTACCATTCAGATTATAGATGTGATTTTCTTTCTAAGAACAAGTATCACCATACTCTGACAATGTGATGCATGTGCCTTGTGTGTCTTAGGAGGTGACATTAACTCAATTACACACTCGTTTGTTCATTCTTCAAGGATGGAGTAACCAGCAGTCCTCTGTGAGGCACTGGGGAGATTGGGGCACTAAAAAGAAAACTCATAGACATGGCTTCTGCCCTCTGAGAACATGGTTCAGAAGACATAGATGCAAAGGCCCCAGGTGCCTAGGAGAAAGTTTGGAGTCTTACACTTCATTGCAAGTATCCTTCCTAGGCAGTGGGGTACCAAGGAAGGTGGCATTTCAGCAAAAGGAACTGCCTTAAAAAGCCCAAGGACAGGTGTTAAACAAGGGCAGGTTGTTCTTCTAAAACTCCTTGAGGTTTCCTTCACATAGCCTTGTAGGCACCTGCTGCCATTGCCTAGAGGTCAAATGAGGTGAGGAGAGGCTGGGGGAGAGTGTACTCACTAAAGTGCATGCTGTGCACTGTGAGAGTCCTGGTGCCATGTTGAAAACCGGGCACAGTGGTGAGCATGTGTAATCCTAGCTCACAGAGACAGAGACAGGCAGCTCTCTGGAGCTTGCAGGCCAGCCAGCCAGCCTACCCAGCTCCCCCCCACACACACACACACTCAAGTTTTCTGGGTTTAATGAAACTTGCTCTTCCAGAGAGTTCCAGGAAAAAGGTGTACCACATTTGTTCGAAGTCAAAGAATCTCTTCAAAACTAGGAATTCATGGCCAGGAGTTGCTTATAATATTTCTGATTATAAAATCATAGCAGGTGGTTGCATCTGTTACTTGTATCATGGTTGTGATAAGGATGCTCGACCAGAGGGTACACCTTGGCTTCTTTTCTGACTGTTGTGACAAAATACCTGATGGAAGCAATTGAAGGCAGGTGAGGTTGGTTCGCTGGCTTGTTTATTTTTGGCTTACAGTTGAGGGGGACACAGTCTATCATGGCAGGGAATGTGTGGTAGCAGAAATGTGAGGCAACTACTCAAATTGCATCTGCAGTTAGGAAGTGGAGAGTGATATAGGTCCTTTCTCCTTGCTATAGTCTAGGACTGCAGCCTACTGAGTAATGCTGCCTTCCTTAAGGGTGGGCTTTTCCACCCCACTTAACTCAACCTACAAACTCTTTCACAGAAATGCTGAGAAAACAGTCTCTAAGGTGACTCTAAAGCAGTGGTTCTCAGCCTTCCTAATATAGTCCTCATATTGTGCTGACTCCCAACCATAAAATTATTTTGTTGCTAACTTCATAACTGTAATTTGTTACTGTTTTGAATCACAATGTAAATATGCAGGATATCTGATATGTGAAAGGGTTGTTCGACCCCTCAAAGGAGTCATGACCCACCGCTTGAGAACCACTGCTGTAGACCTATTGAGATGACAATCAATGTTAATCATTACAATGGTCTAGAATGATGTTGGCTAGAAAAAAATAAAACAAAAACTTTTAAGAGGAACCTATTGAACTCAGTGTCAGGTCTACATATAATGGTCTGAAGTGCCAATTGTGACAATGACCTCTCTGGACTCCCAGCATGGAAGAATGTCTCTGGGTGTAGCCACTGAGTGTGTGATTGTGACCCTGGAGCTCACAGAGCATCCTAAGCTGAGTTATATATAGGAAGAGAGTAGAAGTGGAACATGGCCATTTTAAAACAAGTTCCTACCCATACTTGAATGAGTGGTCAGATTCAGGCTGTAGCAGACAGACATTGCTGGTTACTATAGTGGAGTTTTCATCTTCCTTTCCCTCTAGATTCTTTTATTATATTTAAGTTTTTTATTTTTAGTTGTGTGTCTCTGTGTGTAGATTTATGTACATGAAAGTAGGTGCCCACAGAGGCCATAGGTATCAGATCCCATAGAGCTGGAGTTGCAGGCAATTCTGAGCCAATGATATGGTATTAGGAACTGAACTCTGGTCCTCTGCAGGAGCAGTATATACTCTTAACCCCTGAGCCCTCTCTCCAGCCCCTGCTTCACCAAGTTTGTGCATGCTAGTTTCTGTGGCAATCTGACAGAGGAAATGCCCTGTCTTGGATATCTGCCTTAAAGGTCACCTGGGCTTCTGTTCTTAGGAGTAAGTCACGGCATCAGGACTCCATGGGATTGAAGCAAGATAATCTAAATGGCAAGTGTCAAGGTTCTATTCCCATGAAGAAACACCATGGCCAAGGCAACTCTTATAAAATAAGTTAATTTTTCTTCCTATTTTTATTGTAATTTATAAATTTACTTTATAATAATAGGAGAATACATACAAAATAAAATAAATGTAAAAGAAAAGTAAGTAATAAAAGAAAAGTAAACAATAAAAGAAAAATGCTTATTATAAGAGAAATTTCATGGGGGCTTGCTTATAGTTTCAGAAGTTAGTCCATTATCTTCATGGTAGGGAGCATGATGGCTCTCAGGCAGACATGGTGCTAGAGCAGTAGCTGAGAGTTTTACATCCTGAGATGTAGAGTGGGGGGAGAGAGAGAGAGAGAGAGAGAGAGAGAGAGAGAGAGAGAGAGAGACTGGGCCTGGCATGGACTTTGAAACCTAAAATGACTCACTTCATCCAACATGGCCACACCTTCTAATCCTTTTAATCCTTTAAAAAATTCCACTCACTGTGACTAAGCATTAAAATAAATGAGTCTGTGAGGGACATTCTTACTCAAACCACCACAACAAGCAAAGGGTAGAGGGAAGCTCCTGGTGATTATGGACCAGGCTTTCCTGAGCATCATGTCCATGGGCTGAAGAGATGACTTAGTGACTCTGGGCATCTCTGAGATGAAAACCTCTCATGTATCACTCTTCTGAGTGGTGCACCTGTCTGGGTTGTTGTCCCCCCACAGCTGGTATACAGGATCTTTCCTGTCTGTATAGTTGTCCCCCACAGCTGTTGTACAGAATCTTTCTGTCATTTTTTTTCATTGTCCTTCTAGAAACACTCTAGCTTCTTTTTTATACTGAATTTTCTGTTCCTGTTATTCCCCGCTCCCCTTTCTTGGGAAAGATGGTGTGTGAAATGCATTTTGGAGATTTTGAATACTAAAAATATCTTGGCTCCGTAATAGTTTGGCTAGGTATAGAATTCTATAATGGGGAACATCTTCCAGACGTTTGAACACAAAGCTCCTGTTTTCTCTTTTGCTTCCACTGATACTATTGGGAAGATCAATACCATCCTAACTTCTAGTCTTTTATAGGTGACTCTTTACTCTGTGTTCTTGTAGGCTCTTCATCTTCTTCACTGTGCCTTTTGAAAATTTTCAGTGACAAGTCTTAATGTGAATATATTTTCACTTGTTATGTTGCATATTGATGTGTTCTTTAGAGTCAAAATGTTTGTGTTTCATTTCTGGGAAATATTTTGAAAGCATTTCATTAATGAGTACTTTCTACAAACTTGAATTATTTAGACATTTTATGTCTTAGACTACTGTTCTAATTTTACTTTATCTTTAATTTTTGATTTGATTTTAAATTAAATTTCACTTATTTACTAATTTATTTATTTATTTATCTATTTATTTATTGTGAGCACACTTATGTGTGAAGCACTTGCTATAGCACGAGTGTGGAGATCAGAGGACAGTTTTCAGGAATCAGTTCTTCTCTTCTACCAAGTGGGTCCCAGGGATCAACCTCAAGTTGTCAGCTTTGGCAGGAAGAACTGATTCCCACTGAGCTGTCTACCAGCCCTCTTTTGGACTTTATTGCTCTACTTTCTAAGAGACTTTCTACTGGGTTCTTTCGTTTTTGTTGTTTTGTGTTTAATTTCTGATAGTTCCTTTTGTATTCTGCCTGTTACTTTTTCATTTCCTCCTGATTTTTTTTTGATTGAGCATATAGTTACCTCACAGAAACTTAATATACATTATATAGTAAGTTTGTGTGTGTGTGTGTGTGTGTGTGTGTGTGTGTGTGCGCGCGCGCGCGCAATGAATTCTCTTGCCCTGAGTTTTCTGTCCCCCTCCACAATGCTTTTGTTTTGTTTTCCTTGTGTTTTCCGCTCACATTATCAGTTCTTGAAAAGTCTGGTTATGATCAATACTACAGAACTGTTGTTTGATTAGAAGATTTTTACATCAATTGAGAACTGTGGGCAAGTTAGTTAGAGTTTTGGACTTTGTGTTACAATGTAGGTTTGGAGAGCTTCCTATGTTCTTGAGTTTGCCGCTCTTAGATTACCTTAGCACTCTGTATCCAAAACCACAGAAAAAACAAAGATACACACAACACAGCTTACTTCAAGTTCACATCTTTACCAGGCTCTCCAGCGGATCTACACTGGTACCCATTATTTTCACAACAGTTTGGGTACAACTATTGAATGGCAGCTTTGGAGTTTCTAGGGTGGTGGGTGGGTGACAGAGGACAGCAAAGGGTGGGGCAGTGGTTGAGATGCTTCCTGTGCATGCTCCCTAAGCAGGTGTCCAGCACAATTCAGGGAATGGAGCTTTCTCTGGTTGCCTCCCATTTTAGGGATGATGGTGTCAGACGGCCAACTGCCAGGGAAGTGAGGTCCCACTAATTTTGCTTGGATTATTAACCCAAACTTTCCTCTTGTCAGAGATTGTGAGTCACACAGGGTGCTCTCCTACTTTCTTTGCTTTCTTCCCTGAACTACCAGGGGAAGATGATGAGATTATCAAAGGCATTTTGTACCCAACCATAATGGACCCTGACTTGCAAGGTTCTTGGTAGTTATAGGTGTGTCTGTCTTAGTTAGAGTTCTAGTGCTGTGATAAAACACTCTGACATACGATCAGTGGAGCTGCTGGGACAGGGGTCTTCCCTTCTGGCTGCCATTTTCAGCAGGGTACTAGACAACTACACACAAGAACACAACTGTGTTCTGCGCACAGACCCTGCCAGAAGAGTGTTGGTCTCCAGGAGTACAGACACAGGCTTACAGGCCCATAGGAGGGGCAAACTCCAGCCAGAGACAGCAAGACCAACTAACACCAGAGATAACCACATGGCAAAAAGCAAGCACAAGAACCCTACCAACAGAAACCAAGGCTACTTGGCAACATCAGAGTCCAGTTCTCCCACCACAGCAAGCCCCGGATACCCCAACACACCGGAAGAGCAGGAGTTGGATTTAAAGTTTCATCTCACGATGTTGATAGAGGACATCAAGAAGGACATAAATAACTCCCTTAAAGAAATACAGGAGAACATGGGCCAACAGGTAGAAGCCATTAAAGAGGAAACACAAAAATCCCTTAAAGAATTACAGGAAAACACAAACAAGTGAAGGAACTGAACAAAACCATCCAGGATCTAAAAATAGAAGTAGAAACAATAAAGAAATCACAAAGTGAGACATCTCTGGAGATAGAAAATCTTGGAAAGAAGTCAGGAGTCATAGATGCAAGCATCAACAACAGAATACAAGAGATAGAAGAAAGAATCTCAGGGACTGAAGATACCATAGAAAACATTGACTCAACAGACAAAGAAAATGCAAAATGCAAAAAGCTCCTGAACCAAAATATCCAGGAAATCCAGGGGACAATGAGAAGACCAAATCTAAGGACTATAGGTATAGAAGAGTGAAGATTTCCAACTTAAAGAGCCAGTAAATATCTCCAAAAAAATTATAGAAGAAAGAGATGTCCATGAACATACAAGAAGCCTACAGAACTCCAAACAAACTGGACTAGAACAGAAAGTCCTCCCATCACATAATAATCAAAACACCAAATGTACTAAAGAAAGAAAGAATATTAAAAGCAGTAAGGGAAAAAGGTCAAGTAACCTATAAAGGCAGACCTATCAGAATTACACCAGACTTCTCACCTGAGATGATGAAAGCTAGAAAATCCTGGGCAGATCTCATACAGACCCTGAGAGAACACAAATGCCAGCCCAAACTACTATACCCAGCAAAACTCTCAATCACTATAGAGGGAGAAACCAAGATATTCCATGATAAAACCAAATTTACACAACATCTTTCCACAAATCCAGCCCTACAAAGGATAATAGATGGAAAACGCCAACATGAGGAGGGAAACTACACCCTAGAAAAAGCAAGAAAGTAATCTTCCAAAAAAACCAAAAGAAAGTAACCACATAAACATAGAAATAACATCAAAAATAACAGGAAGCAACAATCACTATTCCTTAATATCTTATAACATCAGTGGACTCAATTCTCCAACAAAAAACATAGACTAACAGAAATATTTTTCTTCCCACTGTGATCTGGGTCCTCCCACATCAGTTATGAATCAAGAAAATGCCATGCCGCTGTGCTTTGCCTATAGGCAGTCTTCTGGAAGCATGTTCTCAAGTGGGGTTCTCTCTTCCCAAATGGCTCTAACTTGTATCAGATTGACAAACCCTAACCAGAATGGTGTTCTTTTCTTTTTCCCACAGCTCTCAGCCCCCAGCTTCCTGTAAGACTCTCTGAACACAGGTGAGCAGCTACCCCAGAATCTGGTTGTTCTCCAGACTGGAGTCTTCTCCCAGGAGCTGATGTAGCCTTTGGCAGTGAGTCAGCCCTGCAGGTCATTGATTTCAGTGGTTCAGCAACTTGGTCTCCTTATGGATCTGCCTCTTTCAGTTTAATTCTAATAACTTTCTTGGCACAAAGACTGGAAAGAGCATCGCCAAAGTCAATAACCAAGGTCTTGCCACCAAGGATGATTTTGGTTTCAGTGTTTCTGCATGGAGCATTCTTTGGGCTATGTTGTGTTCTGTTTTCAATCTGTTCTCAGATAGGATAGTTCATACTAGGAATTTTGAGCTGAATTCTCTTCCCTTGTTATACAGTTCATTGCCTTCTAATGCTTCTTGTTATTTCTATTTCCTTCCATCCCCTTTTCACACCATTGTATCCAGGAAAATTGGGTACGCAATTTATTTTTTGCTTTCATTTATTTATGTCTAGGCGGGTGCTGTAATAGAGCCTTTGTGAAATCAGAGGATGACTCGTGGGAACCATTTTCTCCTGCTAATATACAGGTTCCAGGAATCAAACTGGGGTTATCAGGCTTGACAGCAAACACAGTTACCCACAGAGCCATCTTGCTGTTCTAGGTATACAGAATATTTATCAAACATTTATTATAACCCAGGCATTGAGAGTGGGGTCTTTAAAACTACACTATTTTTTAAATCTAAAATATGAAAAAGAAAACTAGGGCAGACTAGTGAAGTTCTCATGTGTTTATATGGTCACCCAAGGTAACACATCACACCACTTGTGTTAGTCAGGGTTTCTATTCTTGCACAAACATCATGACCAAGAAGCAAGTTGGGGAGGAAAGGGTTTATTGAGCGTACACTTCCATGCTGCTGTTCATCACTAAAGGAAGTCAGGACCAGAACTCAAGCAGGTCAGGAAGCAGGAGCTGATGCAGAGGCCAAGGAGGGATGTTCCTTACTGGCTTGCTTCCCCTGCCTTGCTCAGTTTGCTCTCTTATAGAACCCAAGAATACCAGCCCAGAGGTGGTACCATCTACAAGGGGCCCTCCCCGCTTGATGACTAATTGAGAAAATGCCCCACAGCTGGATCTCATGGAGGCATTTCCCCAACTGAAGCTCCTTTCTCTGTGATAACTCCAGCCTGTGTCCAGTTGACACACAGAACCAGCCAGTACGCTGCTCCTGTACACTGACGTGGGAAGGAAGCTGAGCGGTTAGCATGTGGTTCCATGGCTCTGCTCTTTTCTTTATGCTGCTTCAGGCAAACTTCCTTAAACCTTGGTGTCCTTACCTACAAAAAGGGAATGAGAACAGAGGCACACATCCTCTCGGGTTGCTGTGGGATCATTCAGTGCAAAGTATAAATGAAAAACAACATAAAGCACTTGGGAAAAGTGGGCACACAACAAGTCGTCACCACTGATGTCCTCCTTTCCCGAGGTCCTTGCCCACGGTCTGTTCCTCCTACTGCAGTCAAAGATGTGTTCTGCCTGGGTACCTCGCAACCCCCTCGGTCAGGGCGTGGAGTTTGAGCCTAAAATTCCTGCAAACTTTTGACACACCTCCCCGAAGGCTGCTGGGAACACTATTATTTCTAATCCCTGGACTTCCTGAAGTGTGGTCATATTTTGGCTGAGGACGGCTCCTTTGACTTGGGCAGGGCCAGGACAGCGCTGTTGTGAGGAGCCTGTAAGTCTGGAGTCAGCCAGACTTGGTTCAAGTCCCGATTCTCTAGCTTTTCCAAGTTGTGTGATCACAGGCCACACAATCTGAGCCGATTTACAGGCCTCGTTCTATCCATGACCTCCCCTGGCCTTTATATAGACCTCACAACCCATTCATAGCTGAAGGGAGAGATAATCAGAGGTCAACCAATCGGATTGTCACACAGGGTACCCAAACCCAGAAGGCTTTCTCACGCAGAGATCACATTTGTCTTCTCAGAACTGAATGGACTCCAAAATATCATATTCAAAAGGCATAAATGGGGTGGGGAGAGGGCTAGGGAGATAGCTCAGTGGGTACGAGTGATTGCTGGGCAGTCAGATGACCTGAGTTGGGGTTTGTAGCACCTGTAATGCCAGCACACCACCATCAAGAGATGAGAGGTGGAGACAGAGGGATCTCCTGAATCTCACACAGCTAACCTGACGTAAGCAAGGATGAAGAAGGTCTGCCTCAAACAAGGTGGGAACATATCCCACACTGGTGGATGCCCTCCCACTGCAGCATTCTCACCATGGTGCATGCGTATGCACATGCACACATACATGCATGCATGCATGCATGGCAAAGGAGTGGTGCAGAAAATAGACAGGAGCTCAAGATTCCATGCCAATTGCACTGATGCTCACGAACTGGACACACGAAGTCCAAATGCTCAGCCATGAAGCAAATGTGGAGGAACGGCAGCTTTCTGCAACCCACGCAAAGCCGAAGCAACAACCCCAAAACTTGTGTGAACAGAAAACACCAAATAAGGCAATAATTGATAAATTGATAAACTGCCCACTTAACCTAGACATAAGAAGAGAGCCAAGCAGAGGGCAGAGCAGAGTCCAAAACGATCCCCATGCAGTGTCAGCAGGAATTTTTAATGAGGAATTTTAAAATTGGTTTTTATACAAGCATGCAGTGTAATTTAATCACTCTTTCCTCAACCCTTCCCAGGCTTACCTTTCTTCCCCAGACATTCTGAACTTAAAAAAAATTAAATAACTCACTCGTTATAATTTGTACTGTCCACATGCTTAGGAGTATGTGGCCATCCACCAAAGCATAGATCCAGAACCCTTAAAGAAAACTGAGTCTCCCTCCCTTAGCAGTCATCAACTATCAATATCTCCTCTGCTAGGAGTTGGGGCTAGTGAGTCTCTTTCCACTCCATGATTGAATATTGACTGGCTTAATCTTCCACAGGTCCTGTGCCGATAACCACAGCTACTGTGAGTTCATGAGTGTAGTGAAGGACTTGTTGTTTCCACAAGATACTGTTTCTTTTGGATCCTGGGAAGATGGTTTTGAAGATAAAGATGGTTATCAGGATTATAACTTGTATGTTTGGGTACCATAATCCCCGGAGCCTGTGCATTCAAAGGGAACTGTTGGTAAATCGAGAAGGAATTGTTGAAGGGAGAGAAGATGTTTCAATTGCAGGAGGTCTTTCCTTCCCTTCCCTTACTAGGATGTGGGACAATGGACTATTCCAGGAAAATTGGCAAGGTAGAATTGGTCTGAGACCCTGGCACTCAGGTACACACCTGCGACAGTAGATACCTCCCTGCTCTCTGCCAGATTCCTGCCCTGGAACACATATTATACTTCCAACACAAGGAAACATGACCTGTGGTCACATAGGCCCAGAACAGAGTCCTCCATGCTAATGAGGTACCTAGAGGCTCTGAGGGTTTAGCCAATAAGCTTTCCTTCCTGGACATTCCTAATTTGCTTTCTATTGGTATTGATAAGGAATATGATCCATAGGGGTCAGTCTCATTCAAATTGCTGTAAGCAACTTGGGGAGGAAAGGGTTTATTTCACCATATACTTCACTGTCCTACATGGAGAAGAGCGATGGTAGGCACTCAAGGCAGGCACCTAGAGAAAGGAACTGAGGCAGAGACCATGAATGAGTGATGCTCAGTGGCTTGCTCCCCATGGTTTGCTCAAGCTGTTTTCTTATACAACCTATGACCACCTGGCCTACAGTGGCATCACCCACACTAGGCTGAGCCCTCCCCTTTTTACTTATCAAGAAAATGCCCCCACAGACATGCCCAGAGGAAAATCTGATGGAGAAACTTCTTGGCGACTCTAGTTTATGTCTAGTTGATTTAAACCAAACAACCCAGGTGGTCTGCCCTTTCCCAAACCTGTGAAGATGGATGGTGGTAACACTGGAAAGGTCCTTCAATACCAGTTTTTCCTGCTTTTGTTGGAGCATTAGACTGGGGCTTGGGAGCTTGAGGCACAGGAAGGGTGTTGAATTCGAGGGGGGTACTTTGCAGATTCCTGCTTTGACACAGTTTGGGTAGAGGACTATGGCTATAGAAGGAATCAGAACTGTGTCCCTCTCTCACATTCCTGCAGCCAGCATGGTCCAATCACAGTGTAGCATGGCATGTTCCAGAACATGTAGAATGTTGAGAAGATGGCCTTTCTGGCTCTACTGAACCCCTAGATGTGTACTATTCTCTTGAGTATCATGATGCCAGGGTAATTCAAGAAAGATAAGACCTAGGTATTATCTCTAATATCTCTAATGTAGGGATAACTCCTCTATATTCTTATAGCTTTGACACAACTGAGGAGTAAGTAATCTCTCTCTCTCTCTCTCTCTCTCTCTCTCTCTCTCTCTCTCTCTCTCTCTCTCTCGTTATAATGTTTTGTTTATTTATTACTGGGATCTGCATGCCATTAACCAATAAAGCCTTTTGTCCCACTGAGATTTAATTGTCTGTGTCAGCTGTCTTGTATACTAAGGAAGTGGATCTCCAACCCTATAGACTCATACAGAACTCTAGAATATCTGCTTTGCCCTGGGCATCATTGCCTCAGACATTCTGCCACCCTTGGTGATTTTGTTCACTAATCTCTGGGAAACTCAAATGGGTCTTTGCAACTCAGTGGTGAAGAAGTAGGCCTGTCCCATGAAGAAATAGAAACACTGAGACAGTCTGATGGGAAGACTGAGAGATGGAGACCACAGACAGTAATCTGGAGTTGGCATACCCATCTTGATGGCCATGAGGGACTTGGAGTAGAGCCATAGAAAAGACCAAGGATCAAGAGGCTGGCATGGGGCCAGTGGAAGGGTACTGAAGAGCCCCTAAGGTGGGTTAGGCAGAGGGAAGGAACATCAGGAAGACTTCAGTCTCCTCTTGATCACTGGTTTGTTATATCACCTACTAAGCATAGCATTACTAAAAGGCTCAGAAACAATGACTATTGTTAACCAGTTGGTGATTTTTTTTCCAACCAGTTGCTGAAAAAACTCAGTCCATGAGTTTGAGAAGGATGTTTGCTTATGCAGAATGGAATTTTCTATTGCTTGAGTCCTCAGAACTCTCAAACATGTTCTCACTGGGTGCACTATCTTGAATTCAAACAAGTAAATTCAATTAAGAAGCAAGGGCCATCCTGCTGCTTGGATTTATTGGCAATTAGATTTCTCAGCCAACCTTTGCAGTGCTATGCAATTTATAACGATCTTATGCGTTGCCCTCTTGGTGCTTGAAATGCCCTCCATTTTACAGAGATAAAATTCAGGCTTCAAAGAGATTCAAATAAGACCACGGATAATTCTAAATTGTGTTAAATTGTCAGTTACAACCAACCACCATGGTTGGCTACCAAAAGCTTCAGCTTTTTCCATCAAGCACATTCCTCAATGAGGCCACGGGCTTTCCTGAACTGGGCCTGATTCCCAACCCTAGTACGTTGATCTTTTGACAAGTTGTAGTAATTTGATTCTCTTTACTGGGACTTGATTTATAAAGAAACTTGAAACTGAATTCTGCATAACAAAATAGAATAACTCATCTGTGGATACTTCTGGAAAGACTTTTTAGCTTTTTAAAGAACTACAAGAAGTATGGAATTCTCTTTTCTGGCTTTGAGCACGTTTGCCTAGGGAAATGATCACCAGAGGACAGACAGCCATTTTTTAGTTGTGATGGGAAATGTCTGGGAAGAAATATAGAAAATTCCAAGATTTTTATGGAGGGTCATTATTTCTTAATTTATTTAACTCTGGAGTTTCCCTCTTTCTAAGCATCACATTAAATATACTTTATGACGGGTGTGTGTGTATGGTTGTTGTTTGTTTGTTTGTTTTTTGAGACAGGGTACTGCCTTGAAAAACTGTGTAAAACTGTCTTAAAAGACTGTGTGCCTGGCTGACCTGGAACTCACAACCATTGACCAGGCTGACCTTGAATTCACAGTGATTCACTTGACTCCCCTCCCAAGGGCTAGGATTAAAGGTCTATGCCACCACACCAGACATGACAGGTTTTATTAATGCTTTTATCATTTTTTAAATGATGTTGGGAGTTGTTTGCAAAAGTATATTAATCAGCCCCATGTCATAGGATCACCTTCCATGAACTGCCTTAAAGGAAAATGGTTTTACTGGGTTTTGCTTTTGTTTTCCTAGTTTAATTACTTATACAAATGTTTTGCCTACATATATACATGTGCACCAAGGGGGCCACTGTTGCTCACAGAGGTCAGATGAGAGCATCATGTGGGAGTTGCAGATGGTTCTGAGTCACCATGCAGCAGCTGAGAATTGAACCCAGGTCCTCTGGAAGAGCAGCCAGTGCTCATAACTGCTAAGCCATCTCTCCAGCCCCAGTTTTCCTGTTCTTGAGATGAGCCCGCCTAGCACAGAACAAAGAACCACTCTGATTGTGTGAATGGCCAAGATGGAAGGCATACAGCTCCTCTCACAGCTTAGCTCATATAACCCAAACAACAATATTAGAAAGGATTTGTGGGATATTTACTTAGATAAATTTTAAACTTGGATCGATAGACTTCTGTAATTATACAGGGCTACTTCACAAACCTACGAATATTTGATTTAAATTCAGTTTGCGTCATAATCTAAATGCTTCAAAAATAGTTTGCCAGGACATCGTGGAGGAAGCTTGCAAGCATGACGTGGGGACTTGAGACAGAAAGTTTGTGAATTCAAGGCCAACCTGAGGTTTGTCAAAAGATCTTGTCTCAAAAATAACATCGAACAAAATACCACAGTTAAGCATTTTATATGCCTAATGTTTACATGCCAAAGACCACAGTAAGCCGAACTTTCATTTTTCCATGCTTATGTGTGTATAGTTCTTGTCAAAGCTGTTTTGTAAATGTTTGTTGATCCTCTGAACTGGTCTTTTCTTAATTAATTAATTAGGTTTTGGAGATGGAGCCTTACTATGTTTCCTATTCATCTCAGAATCACAGAGATCCATATAGCGCTGCCTCCCAAGTGCTGGGATTAAAGGCATGTGCTCTCACAGCCATCTTTATTATGATTTTTTAATGGAGTCCTTCCATGCTCATTTATATAAAATCATGCACATGAATTAATTATAGGATGCACAAGTCTGATGAGATAAAAATCCAGATAAGATTTGTTTTTGTTCCACATTTGGTGAAAATATAGTCATCGGGTTTAAAAAAAAACAATCAGGCCAGTCTTATAAAATGCCACTCTGGGAATGTTTTTGTGCCTTCTCAGATCTGGGTGCCTCATTCTTCATTTTGGAGATTAGGTAAGTTCACCTCGGCAGAGTAATAAATATGGGTTAATTCTATGTCATTGGTCACTGTCTTGATCAAGTTTCTCTTGCTGTGAAGAGAGATGACCAAGATAACTCTTATAAAAAAACCATTTAATTGGGGCTGGCTTACATTTCAGAGGTTTGTCCATTATCATCATGCCAGGGAGCATGGTGACATGCATGTAGACATGGTGCCAGTGGGGTAGTGGGAGTTCCACATATGGATGGGCAGGCAGCAGGAAGAGACTGTGAGCCACTAGGCCTGGTTTGAGCTTTTGAAACCTCAAAGCCCACCCCCAGTGACACACTTCCTCCAACAAGGCCACACCTACTCCAATAAGACCACACCTCCAATGATGCCAATCCCAGTGAGTCTTTAGGGGCCATTTTCATTCAGACCGCCATAGTCACCAAAGAATTACGTATAAAATATAAATTCAGTGTTTCAAGGAAATAACTTTGATAATTTTAAAATTTTGAGTAAGTATTAGAGAGCAGCCACGGGGGACCAGAGACGTCTCTCATGTCATGGTAGCTAGCAGTAGTTGTCACGTGGCCAGCAGCATCCTGAACCCCTGTCTATACTGACCGATTTCACCCATCCAACAATCTTGTACAGTGAGTATTATGGGCCCATTTTATGGATGACAACACCAGGATAAAGGTGCTCATCTGGCAAGCCAGCATCCTGGGGTCTGAATTCAGAGCTGACCTCTAGGATCTGCACGCTGAGGAGTGAACATTTGGTGTGAAGAACCTCTTTGATGACTCACAACCTTTAAGATAGACACACTCCAGCTAAAAAACAAGAACGAGATCTTGCTTGTTTGAGGGTTTTTTGTTTTGTTTTGTTTTGTTTTTAAATCATGTGTATGTGTCTCTGTGTAGATTTGTGCACATGAGTGCAGATACCAGAAGAGGGCATTGGAGCTTCCGGAATTGGAGTTACGTGCAGTTGTGAGCTGTCCAACATTGTGTAGGCAACAGAACTCTGGTCCTCTGGGAGAGCAGCCAGCGCTCTGAACCTCGGAGTCATTTCCCCAGATCCTTTGTTTTTGTTTATGTGTTTGTTTTCTAAGACAGAGGCTCACTGTATATTTCATTCTTGCCTGGAACTCACAACGACCATCCTGCCTCAGCATCCTGAATATAGTTGCAGAGAGAAGGCTGAATGCAGGCACTGTGTTTATTGACGCTCACCTTCCAAAGTTTCAAACTGCAGGGTAAACAAACCCAGCCTCAGCCCTTCCTATGTGAGACAGAGCATTTTCTCAGTTCTGTGCAACAAAACCAACTCACTAAACACAGTGGCCTGTGAGGTGGCAAGAGCCCACAGCAAGCGCTGGCCTCCTTTATTATAAAATGAATTGCAGATAGACTTAGTGACAAGAAAACATTACCAAACTTAGAAATATTCTCCACTGGTGTCCACAGTTGCTGTATCTGTTGGACATAGACTTGTCTTTCCTGATCTGGACAATGACCTCAGAAAACTCCTGCAGTTAGAATAAAACACACATTAGAAAAGCAATTAAGAGCAGTCAGAGGCATTCAGTGCCCAAACAAAGAGGAGTCTGTCTGTCTGGCATCACCAGAAAGCAGGAGGCGGATGGTGCTGGCGATGTCTGGCAGCTCAGCAGGATTGAGGGCCAACAGCTCCTAGCCTTTAAGAAAAGGTCAACAACACTGGTACAGCCAACACTGTTCCCCTCCTGGCAAGAAAAGGAGGAAAGCAGGGGAGACGCCGACCCCTCTGACCTGCCACGGAAACCCCTAGAGGCTTCTGCGCTCCTCTCATTGGTCAGACTAGCCAATAGTCAGGTGCAAGGGAAGCTGGGAAGGTACTTAAGTCCCCGGCTTCATATAGAGGTTAAGGTAAACAAGCCAGGAGAGGATGCTGAGCCAGCACAACGATAACAAATGCTCTCCTTGCTGGGCTCACGTTCCAGTGTTAGAGCCTAAATGCTCTCTGTGCGCTCAGCACTGTGCTAGGGTTGACTGTATAGCTCTTCCTGCCCTGAAGAATTTGCTAGATGAGCTCGATAACCAATTTTTTTCAGTGTTAAAATATCATGAGGAATTCTCAGCCGTGTGTGTGTTTGTGTGTGTGTGTGTGTTCCACATAAGGAATTGGGTCTCTAAGGACACTTCAAACTCTATAGCTCTCTGGTTCCATATGAATAATTATGAATAAAAGTCTCCCCTGACCCCCACCTCCAATGCCACTGTCAGCAGTATACAATGATCCGTATTGCAGCAGAAGTGATCTTTGTATTGATTTGATATAGTGGAGGCAATTGGAATGTGGCCTGTCAGCCTTTATTTTAAAGGTTGTAAGTGCCACAACCTTAAGAAACAAGGGTAAGGCATGAGGATGTGGCCATGGCGATAGAGTACTTGTCTAGCATGCATAAGTTCCTCGGTCCAAAGGCCAGCACCAAACCAGAAAACACCTATCCACGCCAGTGGATAAGGCTAGGAAATTAAAAGAAAATTTATACTAAACATAACTTTTCACTAGTTGTTTTTATTTTCTCTTAAAAAGAGGTTTATTTATTTAGTTTCTTGATTGTATAATTATTCATTATGCATATGTGTGTGTGTCTGCATCCGTATATGTGTACTATGTGTATGAAGGTGCCTATGGAGGTCGGAGGGCATGAGATCCTTAGAACTAGAATTAGAGTGGGTTGTGAGCCACCAAGACTTAAGTTCAGGGAGCCAAACCTGGGTCCTCTGAAGGAACAATAGCACTCTTAACTGCTGAGCCATCTTTCCAGTCCTATTTTGCAATCAGTTTTTGTTCTTATTGGCTCAGCCTTTTAACCCAAGGGCTAGGACTTTGGAGGCAAAGGAGCCACATAATCCATTACCTTCATGCTTCTGGGCACCATTGATATCCACTAATGCAATGAATCTGTTTCTCTTTCTGGAAACAGAAGGAGGAGAAAGCAACCTATAGTCCCATCCCACAGCTGTAGGGGACCCTAAAGTGAGAAACAGTCCCCTCCCCCCACCACAACTTTTATCACTCTCACCCTTCTAATACCTTTGTAGTCATTGGGTGCCCTCTAACTGACTTTTCTGCTTGAAATGACAAGCACTGTAGAGGAATTTTAATCCAGCAATATGGCTGCCATGTCTGGAATACAGATACACCCTTAGTACACACCTTTAATTCCTAACAATGTAGGTGATGCTAGTTAGTAGAAGGAAGCAGCTATGTTGGATACGAATGTCTAATTGAAGGACAGACAAAGTGACTTATCAGAGGAAGATTTGACTGAATGAGGCACAGATAGTATATGTCCAATGCTCATGAAAACAGCATAGGAAAGACAACCTACTTAAAACCAGTGAAGGGGGGGGGCTGGGTTTCAGTCAGTTTGGTTGAGTAGAACTGAGTTCAGTCAGTCAGTTGGGAGTCAATACAGTGCTTTGGAATTAAGTTCCTTTATGAGTCCATGAGGTCCAGTGTAGGTCAGCAGAGGCAGTTGAAGCCAGAGAATAACAAGGAGCCAGAAAATTAGAACAAATTGTCAGAGTAAATTTGAGACCAAGCAGAACAATTCAGTGAGAAGCTGAGAGAAGCCAGATCGGATCTGTCAGCTGGGAGAGGAGTTTGGGCCAGAACAGCTGCGTCAAACCAGCCAGCTCTAGTTCAGAGAGAACTAGAAAGGGTGAACTTATTCAGCAACAAGCCTCAAGAGGACAATTACACCAGGCAAATAAAAAGTTACTTTTACAAAGAACACGCGTTTCTATTTTTTTTTGTTGTTTGCCACATATTGCAGGTTTGTGCATTAATCAAATTGAACAGGAGGGCTTGGAAGATAACTTAGTGGTTAAAGTGCATTCTAGCATCCATGTAAAAAGCTGGGTATGGAGTACATACCTGTAATCCCAGGCCTGGGAAGAAGAAGAAGACTAGAGGATGATGCCTGGTACTTAGTGGCCAGCCAGTCTAGCTGAATTGGATGAGCCCCAGGTTCAGTAAGAAACTCTGTCTCAAGAAATAAGCTTGACAATGATTGAGGAAGACACCAGATATTGACATCTGTCCTTCACATAAGCGTACAACAGGCCCACATACATATGTGTACTTTCATACACACATGACTATATATACACCCATGGCCAATAAGAAAGCTAAACAGAAGAGTCTAAATCATCTGTATTTACAGTCAATATAACTATCTACATATGGAAACCAAGTACGTTTACAGTTAAGCATTATAAATGGCAGAATGTTCAGCAGGTTGCTGGATACAAGACTAATACACTGAGAAAAGCCAGTGAGTAAATCCTGAATATGGACCATCCATGGTTCTGCTCTCTCATCTCCCACATCTAATGGTTACTGAATCCATTTGAGTACACATTTAATATTTACAAAATGCACTAACATCTCACCACCATCTCCCTAAGCCAGGCCACTGTCATCTCTAGTCTATGCCAGAAACTTTCTAACTGGACTTCCTGAATGCAGTTCTACTTCATGTGTCACTCAAAGTGTAGTTGGAATTGTCTTTCAAAGTCATTCACCTACCTCAAAAGCTTCACATTGCTCTTGAGAAGGATTCACAGCTCCTTAGGTTCATGAAGTTCTTCACTGCCCGCCCCTGCCAACTTTCTTTCTTGCTATCCCACACTTCCTACTTGAGAACTCCAGCCATCCTGGATCCATTCACATTCTCACATGTACCATTCAAAGCATCATCTCTTCCTGGAGCATCTTCCTGTCCTTCACTACCCCTTCCTCTTCAGCTCCCTCTCTTTTTTTAATGATTTATTTTATGCTTATGAGCGTTTTGTCTATCAATATGTTTGTGCATCATGTATGTATTTGGTGCCAGAGAACAGAAGGTGTAAGATTCCCTGGAACTAGAGCTTACAGGAACTAGTACAGATGTTGCAAGCAGCTGTTGAGTGGTGGGAATTGAACCTAGGTTCTCTGTAAGAGCAATCAGTGCTCTTAACCACAGAGTCATCTCTCCAGCCCCTACCTCTTTAGCTTCTCATCCATTCTCAAGCTTAGGTTGGCCCTTGCTTCCTCTGACTTCCCAAGCTAGGTGAGAAGCCCTGCTGACTGCGCTCTCAGTCTGCCTCTCTTGCCTCTTCATGGCCCTGAACACTCCCTTTGCTATTGCCTGTTAACCCTCACTCACCATCAGCCAGCTGTAAGCTCCACAAAGGCTGAGAGCATATTCACTGTATTTTTAGTGCTGAGACCTGGTAGGTGCTTATTAAATAAGTATGAATAATAATTCCCTTCTGTGCCCTTCTCAGACGATAGGTTAAAAAATGGGGACAGGAAGAATCCCTAGGCCAGGGTGAAGACTGGTAAGGCTCTAGCCATTGGTCACTGCCCTGTAAGAGCCACCACAGAGGAGCCCAGCTCAACCACATCTCCAACAGCTACAAATGTGTTATGTCTAATTTTAGAGCAGAGCGCGCTTAGGATGCCAGGGCTTGTAGGGAAGGAGTAGGGAGCCTCATTGTGTCATGAACACTGGATGATTCAGATGTCCCTGAGCGGTGACACAGCTTCTCTTTATTTCCCAGCGACCCCCAGGAGTGGGATAGCTTATTATCCTTAGTTGTTGATGAGGCATATGATTTTTTTCTATGAATTTTAAAATTAGTCTTTTGAGGATTTCATATAATGTATTTTGATAATAACACCTCCTACCCACTCCTCCCATATCCACCTCCACTTCCCTACCCATCTAAGGTGTGTCTTTTTTTTTTTTTTAACTCATTGGGTACAATTGGTGCTGTCTATATTCTTTTGGATGTGTGGCCTTCCATTTGAGTGTGGAAGGCCCACCAGGGACCACACCCTTAAAGAAAACTGACTCTCCCTCTCCCAGCAGCTGTCAACTGCCAATAGTTCCTTAGCTGGGGTGGGATTTTGTACCCACTTCCCCTGTCCCCATGCTGGTCTGGCTTGCGCTTGCACAGGTCTTGTGTGTACTGTCTCAAATGTTATGAATTCTTATGTGCAAAAGGGACATGATTCTTAGAGAAAGTAAATGATGTAAAAGCCACCATCTGTAAGAGACTATCCAGATTTATGTGACTAAAGGATTTTATACCTGGCTGTGAATCCATCCAATAAATGGATCATCTTACCCATGGTCATTTGACAATAACTTCTGAGCCATTCTGTATGTCAGCACCATTCTAGGAGCTGAGAAAACACTGAGCAGAAGCAGAGCAAATAATAATGATAGTAATAATAACAATAGGCATTTTTCTACAGTTTCTTTTATTCACTCTTAAGACCCCTCAGTCTTCCGCACATACATCTCCAGTGTCTTTAATCACACAATTCTCTCTGCTAGGGCAGGGTTGCGTTGTCAGTTACACGTGCCCCTGTTGATGGTTATTTGGATGATTTCCAGTTTTCAAACATCCTAAGCCATCTTTGGCCAAGCCACTTGTTTGTGTACACACACGTATTTGTTCCGCCAGGTCAAACTTCTGTAAGGAGAGCTGTGAAGGTGAAAGGTTATGCACTTTTTCATTTGGACAGGTCTAAACCTGCTCCTGTCTCCTGGGCTGAAACCATTCTGTCTCCTGGTCACACTGGAGAAGGTTGTCTCCCTTTGGCTTTAGTCAAAACAAACCTTTGAGCCAGTTGTGGGGGTTCACACCTATAATCCCTGTCTTTGAAAGGCTGAGATTGGAGGATTACCAGGAGTTCAAGGCCAACTTGTTCTACATCGTGATTTTCAGGTCAGCCTGAGCTACAGAGTGAAACCCCATCCTCAAAAATGTCCAAACACACTCAAGCTGTCAAACGTGGGTTGCTAAGGTTCCCTTTGCCATTTACACATCTCTGAGTGCAGAGGCAGGAGATATCTGGGGTTTGTTAAGATGCCTTCCTCCATTTATTTTCTAACTACTTCCTCTTCTTTGCCATTCTATAGGAACACTGTACTTAAGTTTGTGTATTAGCCCCTGAATATAGGATAATGTTAAAAAGGGTTTAATCTCAACCTGTCCTTGGGAAATTAACTTTGTAGATTTTTTTTTCAAGAATGTTGTATTGCGTAAATGGTCACTTACTATTACAACTTTTACATTTATTGACTTATTCATTTATTTAGTGGAATAGGGTGTGAGGCTTGTGAAGGTCAATCAACACCGTTCAGGAGCTGGTGGTTCTCTCTGCCCCCCCCCCCCCCCCCCCGCCGTGTGGCTTCTAGGAATTGGAGTCAGGTCATCAGGCAAGTGCTTTTAATCCCTGAGCTTTCTTGCTGGCCTTGTTAGGGTTCTGAAAGGTTTGGTATTTAGTTAGAAATGCCTTACTCACTTCTAGATCTATCTATCTTTCTATCTATCTATCTATCTATCTATCTATCTATCTATCTATCTATCCATCCATCCATCCATCCATCCATCCATCCATCCATCCATCCACCCACCCACCCACCCACCCACCCACCCACCCACCCACCCATCCATCTATCTATCTATCTATCTATCTATCTATCTATCTATCTATCTATCTCTCTATCTATCTATCTATCTTATATATCTCCATGAAGTCACTTCATGCAGGTCACTGTTCCATACACTGGTGAAAACTAGATTCTCCTGTATTTCTCTTAGTAATTCTATTATTATTGTTGTTGTTGCTGTTGTTTTACAAATAGGCTGTTAATTCATTAGAAATTTATTTCCAGCTAGGGTGTAAAGGGGAAACTAACGTTTTTACAAAAGGAGAGCAGATTTCCCCACGGCAGGCTTGGCTGGAAGATAACTAGCAAATGTGAGCGCCATCACCAACAGCTGATTTCCATGCATGAATACTGCTGTGTCTGTTTTTAGCTGCCCTGCTGCTGAGCCTGCACCACACTGTTTTCATTACCATAAATTTGTAATATACTTGATATCAGGCAGCACAAGATTTTCTTAACTATCAATTCCCAATAGATGAGTTTTTAGAATCGACTCAAACTGATTGCACACTTCTATTGTCCTTTTGATGAAATTGTATGGAACGTGTGTGGGGCGTGGCCAGGGCCTCTCGGTAGTGCTGTTTCTGTGGATCACATCTCTGTCATTGACTTTGGTCAGAGCCTTTTTCTTATTTATACTCAAGAAAAGTATAGGGTTTTTATTTTTAAATGGATCTTGCATAGCTCTTCCTAAACATATTCTAATTTGAGGATGGTGTATAGCTCAGTGATCAAGCCCCTGCCTAGTATGTACAAGTCCCTGGCTTGATCCTCTGATAAGTGTTCTGGGTTCTTAGTAATATTGTTTGATAGGTGTGCTGGTTAGTTCTTTGTCAGCTTGACACAAACTAGGGTCATCTGGGAAGAGGGAACCTCAATTAAGAGAATGACTCCATCAGATTGGCCTATAAGCAAATGAGACATTTTCTTGAATAATGATTGATGTGGGAGGGCCCCACTCGTTGTGAATGCCTGGACAAGTAGTCTTGAATTGTATAAAGATGTAGGTTGAGCAACCCATGAGCAAGCCAGTAAGCAGCGCTCCCCCATAGTCCCTGCTTCCCTTCATGATGGACCATAGTGTTTCCTCTCTTAGTTGCTTTTGGTCATGGCATTTATCACAGCAACAGAATCAAGTAAGGACGTTATATAAAGCTGCTTGTGTCTTGTGTTACATTATAGTTACTAACAGAGCATTGTTGGTATGCCAGAAAGCTATTACAGTTTTTTGGAAATTGTCCTTTTTTTCTGTATTTTATTTTGTGCTGAGTATTAAATCCAAGGCCTCATGAATGCTATGACTGAGTACATCCCCAAACCATTTTTAATTGACTCTCTCTCTCTCTCTCTCTCTCTCTCTGTGTGTGTGTGTGTGTGTGTGTGTGTGTGTGTGTGTGTGTGTGTGTATTTTGAGACAAGATTTCATTGTATAGCTTTGGCTAGACTGGAACTTGGTATGTAGACCAGCAGATTGGTCTTGAATTCATAGAAATCAGCGTGACTCTGCCTCCTGAGTGCTGGGATTTAATTAAATAATTACTCTTTTTGGAAGTGGGTCTTAATTGCTTAAGCTGACTGGAACTTGTGGCAATCCTCCTACCTCAGACGCCTGGGTGCTGAGATACCGGGGAGGAGGCACAATGTACAGCTGGTGCGTCCAGATGGAGGCTGTAACGAACAGCTCTATATTGTTGCATCTAAGCCCTTTACACATGTTAATGCCCCTATTGTAACCACCCTTCAAAGGATTCACTTCCACCACTTCTGCTGTTACTTTTTTTTTTTAACAGAGAGACAAACTGACTCACTAAAAGCCATGCTATAAAGGCTTGCTTCAGTATTCCTTCTCTATGACGTTACTTACAAATAATACATTTACGTCTAATTCTGCAAGGATTTTGTCTCATTTTTTTTCTCTTACTCTTTTTAAGTGTCATGTTGACAAAACCCCTAAGAATTTGATTGACAAGAGCAACCTCTGGCCCTATGACTAGGCAAACAAGGCACTTACTGTAGGTGCAGAATTTCGTGAGGCTTCCGAAAATTCTATACTCAGAACAGACGCACTTTAATAGAGTTCCTACTACTACAGATCAGAATCAAGGACAATCACTGATGATATAAGTTGAATTTGTATACTTTGTCCTTTAAGGACTTTTTAATGTTAACTTTTGTTTTAAAATATTTTGTTTTACAGATGACTTAAAGGGTCTTTTGGCAGGTGTGTTTTTAGCTGGCATGAGTATTTTTGTGCCTATGATGATTCTTGAGGCTGTCAACTCTTCTCAGCTTCTCTATTCTGGGCCAGTAGGTCTTCACTTTCACCCCTATAGCCCCAGCTCTGAGAATCTATAGGGAGTTCCCTCACTCTCTGCCGAGCAGGCCTCTTCTGTTTCCTTTCCACTAGACTGTTATTTCTCATATGCATGTGTTCCTGTGTGGCCCACATGTTCTTCATAACTAAAGGGATATGTTTTGATTCCTAGATTACTAAAATCATTTATTAGACATGGCATTGAATGGGGATGAGGAGATGGCTCAGTGGTTGGAGTATATGCTGCACAAGCATGAAGACCTGAGTTCAAATCCCCAGCGCTATGGAAAAAGCTAGCCACGAGCACTCACACATTTCCTTAGTTTATATGTATGAGTGTTTTATGTGCATATATGTATGTGTGCCATGTATATGTGCCATGTGTGTGTTTAGTACCCAGAAGGGGTCAGAAGAAAATGTTGGATTCCCTAGAACTGGAGTTACTGAAGTTGTAATCTACTGTGTGGGTGCCGGGAACCAAAATTCTTCTGCAAGAGTGAATGCTCTAACTGCTTAGCCATCTCTCCAGCCCCTCTGACACGTTCATAACCCAGGACTGGATGGATGGAGACAGGATTTCTGGGGCTCCCTAGCCAGCCAGTTTAGCCAAAATATGGCAAACTCCAAGTTCAATGAGTGACCTTGCCTAAAGGGATAAGGCAGAACACAAGAGAGCAGGACACCCAAGCCCTCCTCTGACCTCTGTACATGCATGTGTGGAGTGCACACATCCACAGTCATGTGCAAACACCTGCATGTGCATGTAACACACATATATACACATACACATATGCAGGATCATAAAAGCTGATCAAGTTGTTTTGTTTTGTTGTTATTTTAAGACAAGATCTTACTGGGAAGGTCTGAATGGATGAACCTCACTATGTAGATCAGGTTAGCCTCAAACTCACAAAGGTCTGTCTCCCAAGTTCTAGGATTAAAGGTATATGCCATCAAACCTGGTGATTATTTTAAAATTCACAGCAAAATGATCACATGGGACTGAATTTCACAGGAAGCAAGAATCATCTCCCATTGTTTTGTTATCCTAAACAAGCATTAAATATCTTGATGGTCTCATAGATAGAATTAGTGGATAGTCAGGTTTTTTTATTTACTTATTCGTTTTGTAATGCTTGGACTCAAACCTAGGGCCTTGTGAATGCTAGGCAAGGGCTCTACCACAGAATTTCCTCCTTGGCCCTTGATTTTTGGAAATAGGGTCTTACTATGTACCCCAAGACTGGCCTGAAACTCATTAGGCCCCTGCCTCAGCTTCCTGGATGCTGGGATTGCAAATGTGTATTAGTTCCTTATCCTGATGCAGCAATAAAATTCCTCACAAAAGCAAGGTGAGAGAGGAAGAGTTTATTTTGGCTTGCACTTTGAGGAAAGAGTCCTCCACAGAGAAGGAGTCGGTAGCAGGAGAGCCGGGCACTTGGTTCCCTGCAGTCAACAGTCCGGAAGCAGAGAGATAAAAGCTGGTGCCCCGCCCACTTTCTCCTTTTTATTTGGTTCAGGAACTCAGCCCATGGAGTGCCGCCACTCATATTAGGGTGGGCCTTCCCACCCCAAATAATGTAGAAACTCCAAATTAGACATGCCCAGAGGTCTGTTTCCATGGAGATTCTAAATTCCATCAAAGGACATTACACAGGTGTGCAGCACAATCCCAGTTTATAGAAGGAAGGGTTTTTCCCCCTTTTAGACGGATGGAGTCTGCCGTGCTGGGCAAGCATGGGACAAGGAAGCATGACTGCCAGGGCAGGAAGGGGAGAACTCACATCCTGAACCGCAAGCAAGCAGGAAACAGAGAGCAAACCGCGGATGGCACAAAGCTTTAAAATCTCAATGCCCTCCCCTAGTGACATACTTCCTCTTGCAAGGCCACACCTCCCGAAGCTACTCAGGCACTACCACCAACTGGGGACCAAGTGTCCAAATACTCATATGAGCCTACCGGGACCTATTTGCATTCAAACCACCACACCTGGCTACTGTCATTTTATTTTAAACCCCTTTATTTTACATTAGTCCTGAGTGAAGCACACTTTCAGCCATGCTGTTATCAACCTTAGCAGGTTTCCTTCCCTGGCAATCTAGAGGAATCTGGCTGCGACTTCCCAGCGGTGAGGGAGACGTGGCTAGGATTGTCACTTGATAGCCCGGTCCTCCCCCAGAGATCTTTCAACTTGTTTTACAGGAAACCACAGAAAGTTATCCCATACAGCAAGGCTCTACGGAACAACTTCCTTCTCCCTGGTCTCCTGGGATCTGAGTAGTTGGTGCGGGAAGACAATGACAGGGTTTGTGAGCAGGAAAAGGGCAGCCACCCCTGTCTGTCTTCTCACGGTTTGGCTGGGAGTGTAGTGAGGATCTATGACTGACTCAAGCAGGGGAGTCCAGGCTCTTTTTTTTTCCCCAGGAGGACTTGCTGATTGGATTGCCACAGACGTACAAGTAAGTCCTGCGTAGGAAAAAAAACCCTAAGTAACAGGGAGATTCCCAGATGGTGTAGACCCACACTCAGGAGCACTCCTTTGAGGACGGCAAATGAATCCAGCATTCCCATCCTGCCCGTGTGCCCTGGAGGACTGAACGGATGAGAAGGAACATGAAGCCTACTCACCAATGAGAGTATCTTAAGTAGAGGGAAGGGTCAGCATTGCAGTAAATAAACAGAGGGATAGCAGTCACAGAACATTCGACTGTGTATAAAAGAAAAATCACAACAATGTCTTTTTTTAAAAAAAAAGAAGAGATTTTCACATTGTATACTGGGGTACATGACAGGAGGCTCGACACACCTCCAGAGATGCACCTCCTTCTCTTTCTTTTCCATTCACAGAGGGTCGGCTTTTCTATGTTATAAAAGGGCTACTGGGCCTCCAGTTATTGTGCCCATATCCATAGCAGGAAAAGTGGGAGGGCAAGGAGCAAGCTAGCTGGGTCTGGCCTGTTTCCGTAGAAATGCTCAAGCTTCCCCAGAGTACACTTTTGGTTTCTTCCTTTGACAAGACTTGGGTCCTGTGGTCATCTCTGGATCGATTCTCGAGCAAAAGCTATAGAGTTCATGGTTGTTTTAACCAGGCAGTTTAACCATCCTCTGTGCCTCTCCTTGTCATTAGAGGTCCCCACGGTTAACTGGAGAGACTGGGATTCTGATGAGGAGAAGGGACAGACATTGTTGGGTGGTGTTTGTTAACAAAAATTGTGTGTCAGAAAGACTCTAATAGCATCAACCACATTGTTGGCAAACTGAGAACGCAGAATCCTGTGTTCAAAAATTATTCAGTCTCAGACTATCAGTGGTTAAGTAGTTGTGGGACCCTTCTGAGTTCGTGGACCTGTGTGACTTGGAAGCATGGGGAGGGTGAGGGGGTCAGAGAGAGAGGACCCCAGTGCTTCTTAGAGAAAATAGCTAGAGGACAACTGTCAAAATGGGGACACAGAAGACAGTGAGCGCATGCCAAGTGCGCGACACTTTCTGCCTCTCTGCCCTGAGCAGCTTGGGTTGGAACTTGGGGGTGATGTTCGCATAGGGCAGATAGGAGAGGGGCTGCAGATGGATGCTGCATTCACCCAAGACCGCCCCTCCCCCTGCCCCGGTGGACATAGTCCTTCAGAGGGAGAAGCCAGTTGGCTGCAGCCCCACTCGGCCAGACACTCACTGGACCCAGCCTCAAGGTGCCTTAGGCAGTTCACCTGCAATGCAAGCTAGCAACACATGAGCAGGGGCCATCTGAGGAGAACTCACTCCAGAGGAAAGACCTCATCGTTCCCTTCTGCTTGGATGTGGATGCCACCCACCCCTGCCTAGCATTTTCCCACCACCACCACCACCACCACCACCACCTCCGTCCCCAGGCCTGCAGCACTAATTTGGAGGGTGTCAGTTTTCAGAGATGGAGTCTGAATGGTGGATGGCAGGGGGCAGGAAGAGGAGGGAAGGGAGAGGCCCTAGGAGCAGGATTTGTTTATGCAAACCCATCCTGCCCCTCCCACCTTAGCCATCACCCCAGCAGCTGTGCCCTACAGTGATGAGCACAGGGCTTTGGTGACGTCACCCCCTCTGCTGCTAGGAGACATAAATTCCATTTCCCAGAAGATGCAGCAGACTGTAGCTTCTGGGCAAACAGTAACACTAGCAGTAAACATTGGCAGAGAGACTTTCAAATGGAAGAGCTGTGTAGACCTGGATCAGACAGGCTGCAAATCCCCTAATGGGGAAGGGCCTCATGCTTCCGAGGAGAAGACAGGATTCACAGTAGCCAAAACAGTAATTCAAAGCCCCGCCCAAACATATCAGCTCCTAAGCCTAATCATTAAACAAGAAACAGTGTTTAACTGAGGGAGGAAACTACAGAAACAGGCAGAAACCCCCTCCAGAAAAACAACCAAACAACCAAACAAACCAACCAAACAAAACCCCACCAGGTCACCACTGGAGGAATGACAGAAAAGATATCACTCTGGAGGGGAAGCAATGGAAGGAAGAGGGGGGGGAGGGAGGAGGAAGAGAGAGGAACAATGAGAGAGAGAGAGAGAGAGGCATTGTCTGGGGAAATCTAGGAGGTCACAGTTTTAGTCACCCATGGAGCTCACCAGACAGTCCACAGACTCTGAAATTTAGACAGCCAGGGTTCACCTGGAAAACACATACAAATGGGTCAGGTGGCGAACTTCAAGCTGTCTTCTAGATATAACTTGTGGACTTGTGGGAAAAGGCCACCTGGGATGTTTTTAAATAATTGAAGTCAAGTTCACTTGGTGTCCCTCTGAAGAGCCAGTCACTTCCTACCTACCGAGGACGGAGGCAGAGGCTGCTTTCATCTTGCACACTGCCAGGGCACTTAACATTTCCCAGAATGTCTTTACCAAAGGAGAGGCTGTCATCTGGGGTCAGACTCCAGCTGTGCCAGGCCTTTAACACTGAGAGCCTCAGGTTGAGTGCAGCCCTGCCCAGAGAGCTGGCAGGACCACCTAACGTAGGGCACTGATACAGCTTCCTGTGTCATTCACTTGGTCTTAAACCCCTGTGCAGTGAGTTTGGAACCTCCAGGGATTCCCAGTGGAACCGGACACTCAATCCTGTTCTAGATGTTTTTCTTTTATCAGCTGAGAATGTAGCTCAGTTGGTAGAGTACTTTAACATGCCTGAAGCCCTGGGACTGATTCCCAACATTTCATAAATCTGGGGCATGGTGCCCACTTATAATCCTAGCACTTGGAAGGTAAAAGCAGGAGGGCCAGAAATGTAGGGTTATCCTTAACTACCTAGAGAATTGGAGGACAGCTTAGGCTACAAGAATCCTTGTTTGAAAAATAAAATGATACTAAAAAAAAAAAAAAAAAAGAACATGAGAATCTGTCTCAAAAATAAAAGACCAAATAGGGAAGAATGGGAGGTCACCAGAGAGTGGAGGTGTGAGGGAGCACATCAATGGGGAGATGTGGACCAGAGGGTGGAGGTGTGGGGGGAGATGTGGACCAGAGAGTGGAGGTGTGGGGGAGCACATCAATGGGGAGATGTGGACCAGAGGGTGGAGGTGTGGGGGGAGATGTGGACCAGAGGGTGGAGGTGTGGGGGAGCACATCAATGGGGAGATGTGGACCAGAGGGTGGAGGTGTGGGGGGAGATGTGGACCAGAGAGTGGAGGTGTGGGGGAGCACATCAATGGGGAGATGTGGACCAGAGGGTGGAGGTGTGGGGGGAGATGTGGACCAGAGGGTGGAGGTGTGGGGGAGCACATCAATGGGGAGATGTGGACCAGAGGGTGGAGGTGTGGGGGAGCACATCAATGGGGAGATGTAGACCAGAGGGTGGTAAATTGAGTTAGACAAGAGGGGAAATCATTCTGGAGATCTACTGTTCAGCACAAATGTCATTAATTATACATTCTTAAAAGATACATAAACGTCCTCAAACAGCCAGACATGATGGTAAAGGCATGATGTCAGCAGATATTTTGTCACAGCCTGGGCTGTAGAGTGAGTTCCAGGGCTGTTTGAGTCATATTGCAAAATCCTATCTCAAAGAAGTAAATATCAAATAAATATGAATTGGAAGAGAGAGGGGGAGAGAGAGGTCCCCCTGCCAGACTGAAAGAGCTTGCCCTGTATTGGGGAGTTCATCTTTCCTGAGCCTCAAGCTGGCTCAGAGATGCTGGGGGGTGAGAAGGACTTGGTCCAAGACCTTTGGCTCCACAGGGTATTTGATCATCCAAAAACCTAAGCCTTCTGGTACAGAGCTCTCAAGGCAAGAGCAGAGGGGGAGCCAGGCAGCAGTTGTGCCTGGGCGAATGTAACTGTTTCTCTCTCATCTGTATGTCTCAGAGGCTAACATACTACACTCGGAACTGCTCACTGACTACATGCACAAATTCATTTGAGATAAACAAACAAGCAAACAAACAAACAAAAACCCCTTAATCTGATCTTGACTCTGAAACTCAAGCAAATCCCAACGTTCTCTCAACTCTCCTTCCCTTGGCAAGGTGCTTTGTCCCTCAAGGCCACCAGTAACTCCCACTCCAGGAAATCTGATGCTCTCTTCCGGTCTCTGTAGACACGCACGCATGCGCACGCACACACTCTCGCACTCACACACGCAGTGCACTTACATTCAGGCAACACACAATATAAAAATGAGCAGATGAAGTGTGCTAGAGGTGGAAACGTTTAAGAGGAGTGAGGCTGAGGCTGGACGTGTTTTCCTTGCTGTTTGTCTGACCGTAGACATGCCATGTTAGTTTACAGTTTCCACCCTGGTCTAATAAGCATTGAAGAGAAGGCAGGTGAAGGCTGGAAAGAGAACCCAGAATCAATCTCCTTTCTCTTACTTAGGAGCAGCAATGTCCCTAAAAGAGTATCTGCTGTTACCATGGCAACCTAGACCCTTCCCACTTCACATCCGCCTGTCCAGACCAATAATCCATCTTAGTACCCTGTGTTTGTGTCTATGAGTGTGCCTTGTGGGAGTGAGAGTGGCTTAATACTAGGACACTGTACACTCAGTGCTCATTAAGAGACCAGGAAGTGCCCACAAGGAAGACTTGTATTTACCTCCTCTAATAGGAGACAGGAAATGGGCCATCTTTGATACTTTAGACTGGGGTGAAGTACACTACTGCCTCTAGACTCCTGTGTAGTTTTTGCTCAGCTTATGAGCTGAGAATGGCTTTCATAGTTTTAAGTGTTTGAAAACTCAGAGCAGTGGTTAGTCACGATGAAGACAATGTGTGACCAAGCCTCTCTGTGCATAGCAGTGTTGTCTCAGCTCACAGTCCCCCTTTCTTTATGAGTCGTCCAAGGCTTCTTCCATAATTAGGACAGAGCTGTGAGTGAGGCTATCTGGCCCACCAAGTCCCACATATCTATTTGGGTCTCAGTGTTCAATTGAAGAAGCTTTCACTGAGAGTGGACTCATGGAAGGCTCTGCCCAGCCTAGTGTCCTGAAGACCAAGTGTTGCCTCCAAAAGGTCTTGCCAATCTGAATGCTAACATAGTATTCTCCTAGGGAATCCAGGTCTTTTCAAAGAGCCCTGCATGCTGCTTTATACCAAGGAACACTAGAAGGAGGTGGTGTGGACCTTGCCAAGGTCTAGACCATTCTGCTTCCAGGAGATCTCAGTTCCCTCTGGTCTGTTGACACAACTCTAATTGGTAGCAGTCTCTATGGCTGCCTGTATTTGGGTGGTTCTCACATCCAGGTGTTTCCCTGTGCCAACCTGTTCCAACTGGCATTTTGCAGATAGGTGCAGGTATACCCAGCCTTGATATGCTGAAGGCCCTTGGGCCACAACTCCAATAATCCACTGGTCCCCTGCCCTCTGTGGATAGCTGTGTCCCTGTTCCCCCAGTGGATTGTTTTATGGCTTCTCTGTCGCCCTTTTATTACACTTACTGCCTGCAATCAGCTCTCTCCCTCCTATCCTCAGCCTGCCTCCCACAGACTTATGTCTCCTTCCCTGGTGTCCTCACTGAGCCTTTCCTGGTGTCACCTTTAGGAAAGCTTCTTATGAGAGACACAGGTCAGATTCAAGCACCAATAAACTATTAAAGTAGCAAACTAATGTTCAGTGCTGGCCAAGTATAGTTCAAGGTCTCACAGGCCTAGGGACACTGGGATCCAGGCCTGGTGAATGTGCGGTGTTTATACAGTGGCATTTGTGAGCTGCTCTATAACACTGGGGAGTCTAAGTGGGTTTTGGAAACTACTAACTGTAAGTTGGATTGACTATTGACTAGGTAAGGTCTTGACATGATCCGGGGGAGGTGCATAAGACAGCAATCTGTGGACTGGCTAGGATAAGGGATGTACCTTGGCCTCACACAAGGTGGTGCTGGGTGAGGTGTTCATTGCTTTTCTCGTTGCACTGACAAAATGCTGGAAAACAGAAGCACAAAGAAGGAAAGGTCTATTTTGGCTCCTGGTTGACTGATACCATCCATCCTGTGAGGAAGGTAGGATGGCAGGGGTGGAAGGCAGCTCATCACATCACTGTGTGCTCCAGTCCAGGATCCCAGCCCATGGGATGGGGCCACATACACTCAGGGAGGATCTTCCCACATCAATTGATCTAATCCAGACAGTGCTTCACAGACATGCGAAGAAGGTTGTTTCTGAATCTCCTCAAGGCTACAATCAAATTGACTGTCACAAATTCCAAAAGGGGTCCTGCAAGCTGCAAAAAGGACACATGGGCAAAATCAACTCTGATTTTAGGGTCTACATTGGCTTTCTGTTGCTGGGATAAATACTGTGACCAACTTAGGGAGGAAAGGCTTTATTCGAATTATATTTCCAGATCACGGTCTATAATTGAGGAAAGCCAAGACAGGAAATAAAGCAGAGACTGTGGAGGAACACTGCTCCTCACGGGCTTGCTCTCCAGGCTTATGTTCAGCTACTTTTCTCACCAATGTCTTTGGTAAATGCTTTGATTTATGACTTTCTTTGTTCTGCTAATAGAAATCTCATAGAACCACTTCCATGGTGGAACATGTCTTTGGAAACATTCTGAATTCATGTTCCTGGGCTATTGTGATTTATCTTTGACTCCAGAATAAAAACTATTCCTTGTTTCCTTTAAGGTGAAAGCTCTGTGTGTGTGTGTGTGTGTGTGTGTGTGTGTCCAGTGGACACATTGTATGAACAAAATGTATGTGTTTTGAATAAAATATACATGTAGTATTGAAATTACACCTGTGTGGAGCTCTATGCTATAAATTATTTTCAAAGACAGAGTTTTGACAGTGAGGGGAGGCAGCTATTTATCAGTATTAACAGATAAGATGCTGAGACTGAGACTATTGAGACAATGGTCCAGGGCTGTCTCCATCCATGGTAACATGGATGCAGAGTGCTAGACTGCTTTGATGGGGAGTGAAAATGGATCTTCTTTAGTAGATAGATAGATAGATAGATAGATAGATAGATAGATAGATAGATAGATAGATCAATAGATGACAGATAGATAGATAGATAGATAGATAGATAGATAGATAGATAGATAGATAGATAGATAGATAGTTTTAGATAGCATCTAACTATGTAGCCCAGGATAACCCCAAATTGCATCCTCCCACCTCAGCCTTTTGAGTGCTAGGATCCCAGGCATCTCCCACCAGACCCAGAGTGCTGGGCTCATTTTCAAGGCAACAAACCTTCCCTGCAGACTCTTCTTCTGGCTGCATTAGGTTAAAGGGCTTGGTATCCTTTCTTGGCTCAGTCACTGGATGGGCAGAACTGGCATGGATGGAGGCCATGACTGGGGACTCTGCAAATTTATTGTCACTGATGCCAGAAAGGTTCCTCATGTCACTTTGCCTTTATGCCTTGCTGTACCATGCTTTTTAAACTGGTGATTTTCATGCTTAAGTGTATATCACACTCACCTAGATGATTTATTGAGGCCCAAATTGCTGGACCTAGCTGCAGAGCTTTGGACTTTTGAGGTTGGAAGAGGGGCCTGGGATTCTTCATTGTCAACCCATCCTCAGGAGAAGTGGATCCCATGAGTGCTAGAATTCAAATTGGGGAACCAATCCTTGAGGACATTACTGTTCAAGACAACTACCATTTCTTTAAGCTAATACCTCCCCACAACCTATTCCTCCATCCGTCCTCCTGTTTCCCATTGCCTGTCTCACTAGGAACAGAGAAACATGGCCACACCATCAATCTCCCTTTGTCATGTGCTATGATTTACTTTGTGCGCTGTGGATGATCTAATGCTCCCACTAACAATCTCTCCCTCAACCATTGGACAGCACCCCCTCCACCTGCCCAAGGATATCACTCCTAGTCACTCTCCTGTCTATGGGACATTATCACAGCAAACAAAGTCAACACACAGCCAAACAACAAAACTATTATCTTTGGTCTCAGCTTTCTCTGCATAAAGACTCTGGGACCTCTCTTCTCACCCTCCACACATACTTTGCTGCCATTCTCTCTTGGGTCTAGTCCAATTAGACCTCTGTTCTCACTTCTGCACTGACATTGTTCTTGTTGAAGTTATTATCGTACCTCTTGCTTGTTGTTTCTGTAAGAAGATGTCTGAGACTGGGTAATGTTCAGTCTGACACTGGGACAGGAAACAGATGACTTTCAAGGGGGCTAAAAATAACCTAAGATAATTTGGCTGTGGTCCTCAACATTTAAACTCCCCCTGACTGTGTGGTTCAGTTATCTCATCTTATAAAAATGTTAACTCCCATCTACCTACACTTTCTCTTTAGGTTGCTTTATCTAGTGTCTCAATTTGAAATGTCACCCAATGCCATGACTCCCATTTTATATGTTCAGCCCAGACTTTTCCATTAAATTCCCAATGCTTGTATCTTCTACTACCTTCAAGGTGGACTCGACACAATTAACATTTCCAGACTGACTTCCTTACTCCTCCCCAGCAACATGGGAGGCACACACACACACACACACACACACACACACACACACACACACACAGCTTCTTCCCTCCTTCTATAAGTTGAGCGATGGAACTCCATTCCTCAGTTCCTTGAAGCCAACTAGGGTTCTTTGTCTCTTCTCTCTCTCTTCCCACATCCAAACACAAGCACAAACCTCTGGACTCACTTTAGGAATGTATCTAGGACCTGACCCTTTCTTAGAACCATTTTTATTCTCTCCCCTCTTCTTTGCTCAGCTATGGCATCATTGCAAACAAATTCAGCCCAAGTCTGCATTTAAATGTCAACCCTGTCCTAGAACCCCACACTACAGAATCGTACCCACAAAGGAAAAAGTCCAAAGGCCTCTGAGAGGTCTGCAAGGAGTTGACACAGCTCCACTCCGACTTCACCATGAGGACCTCTTGGCTATTTCCTGTGCACACCAAGCATGGCTTATCTTTTATTGTTTCTGACACTGCTGGGAATAGACACCATCTCAAATAGAAAATCAGAAACTGTATTAGCTTTTCAATCAGACACTTTAAATTAATTGATGGAAATGGGAGTTCCTACATAAATCAAGAAATTGCTGACTAAATTATACTTTGGGCATGAGTTAGATCAGGTATAGTCAGTTCCATAGCTATGTCCAGACCCATAAACAGACCATGTATCTACTCACTCCTGTGGTTGCTGTCATACTGAGATGCTAGGCCACCTAGCTTTCCTCAAATTTTTTTCTGGGCTCTGGGGATTGAACTGGGGTCCACAAGTACTGAGCCATTACCGCAACCCAGCAAATCTGCTGTGATACAAGAACGTCTCCTTGATTGATCCAATTTGCCAACACTTTTCCCACACCGTCTCAAAACTGGTCACTTGTGCTTGCACTGAAAACATCTCACCTGGCATATTCCTCCCTTGCCTGTGCTCCCACAAGACGATATACCTAATTAAAGCATTCTAGTCAGGCAGGGAAGAGTCATTCTGATGGTTGTGTCTCGTCACAGCCCAGCCACCTGTACCTCAACAAGGAAATGGATTGTTCTAACAGGACAAATCACTCTTCCATTGACATTGATATGACTTTCTTCTTTCATAAAAGCCAAATCCTTTTCTTATCTCCCAGACAATGTTCTTTGTTAAAAATAGAAAAACACAGCATCCTGTGAAAATGGCAGACATTTCCATTAGGAACTGACTTGCTAGGAGCTCAGCCAATCGGGTACTGAATACAATCCTACAATGCTGGGGACCTGATGGGCATCTTCACGTGGACTCCTGTGCCTTCCCTTCAAGTGAGGTGGTGAGGCTGGTGAAGGGGCCCCAGCAGACACCCTGCTGCAACCTACTGGGATGATACTGGACTCACTGTCAAAAAGACTAAGAAGGAGTCTCTTGTGTTGAGCAAAGGCAACACTCCTTTGGGGCTGGTGGTACTTGTCAGGTTCCTTTGGGCTCCTCCTCTCTCTTTATCCTTCTGCACGGCTGTTTTCCCTTCATGATACTTTGGTAAATAATAGAGGCTCCTCTCTTACCCCAGCATTGTAAATTCTAAAGAGAAACCTGATCTAAGAATAAAATGTTAAGTACAGAATAATCTTTCATCAGATTTCAGGACCCAGAGCGTACGAGGACTGTTGCAGTGCCATTCCTTAGACTTTGGCCTAATACATCAAGGAATGCAAAGCCTGTAACTGTCTGTAAAGTTAAACTCAGAAGAAAATGTCAAGGTAGCTTGTGGTGTTCTGGCCATGGGAGTTGGGAGCAGGGGCATGTCCTAGACCACGATGCTGCTGTTCAGCACAATACCTCGTCTAGTTTTCTTCCTCTCTCCTAAAACCCTTTGAATAAACTTGATTCCTTCCCCAGGCTCTCAACTTTTGAATATTATTAGCTTTTGGTCAGTGACAATATACATGTAAGGTCAAAACATGATGGGTTGAGAAGACTCTTATTATCTTACTGTATTTGATCACAATGCTGTCATTTATAGAGGAGGTTGGCACCATGAACAACATTAATAGGGTCCCCCTGGCATCTAGGATCTACCAAGTTATGTGTTTTGGTTTTTTTGTTTTGTTTTGTTTGTTTTGTTTTTTACCATGTTTTCAGTACCAGGCATGTCTCCTGTGGAGTAGGCCTTATATACAATCAAAAAGCTGTTGCTACCCCATAATGATCATGCCTTTATTTCACCAGTAGGCACATCTTGCCATAGCCTGGGATTCTTCATATGTAAAAGCTCCCACTTGGTACCACTAGTGCTGATCCAATATGATGTCCAATTTTAATTATCATCTTCACTGGACTAATAAACACCTAGCACATAAATAAGGAACACCTTTGGGTATGTCTATGAGGGCTTTTCTAGAGAACATTCTAACTTGGAGGTGGAAAGCACCATCCTATGAGTGGGAGGGAAGCTATGCTAGGCTGAATGAAAATCAAGAAAATGAGATAGCCAGTTAAGTACCAGAGTTCTCCTCTTTTGGCTTACTGATCCACTCAGATGCAAGAAGGCTCCTGTTACCATGCCTTCCCCACCATAACAGACTGTACCCTTTTACTAGGGGCAACATAAACCTTTCCTCCTCTAAGTTACTTGACGTCAGAGGGGGTAATGAGGGCAGACTTCTGTGTGGTCCAATGTACTGGCTAGTTTTATGTAACTTGACATAAGCTGGAGTCATTAGAGGTGAGGAAACCTCAAATGAGAAAACGTTTCCTTAAAATCCAGCTATAAGGCATTTTCTTCTGAACTAGTGATTGATGGGAGAGGGTCCAGCCCATTGTGGCTGGGGCTACCCTAAGGTTGCTGCTTTGGGGCTCTATAAAAAAAATCAGGCTTAGCAAGCCAGCAAGCAGTGCCCTAGGCCCATGGCCTCTGGATTAGTTTCTGCCTCCAGATACAGCCCTGTTTGAGTTCTTGTCCTGGCGTCATACAATGATAGACTGTGATGTGGAAGTGTAAGTCAAATAAACCCTTTCCTCCCTAGCTTGCTTTTGGTTATGGTGTTTCTGGAATTTGGGTTTCTTTAAACAACACAGAAATATTATAAGAATATGTTTTTTTTAATCCCAGGTATGGGATATGGGGCTGCTTCAGATTGTCCATGGCTGCTGACTGTGATTTGCCTCGTGCTCTAGCAGGGGCATGATTTTGCTAGCTGCTGATGAACTCTGGGCATTCAAGTGTGAGAACCCTGAGAAGTGGGGTGGGTTGTTGGTTGGTTGTTTGTTGTTGTTGGTTGCAGTTTGTTAAGTAGTTACTGGCAAAGAAGAAACAATAATAAGAAAAAAATTTAGATATGCTGACAGCGAAAATCAAACTTGCCCCAGGGAACTCTAAGCCCCTAATCAGCAGGAAATAGTATAAGGATAACATTGCCCCCTTTCCTACTCCTGATTTTATGCAGGGATCTCTTTCTTTTCCTCAATATCCTTTTTCTCTTTTACTTAGTGTTAGGGGTTGAAAGGATGGAAGAAAAGGGGTGGGGCAAGGGTGGAAGAACTTACCAAGTGACCAAAATCCCTAGAACTTCTGGGACCCCAAAATAAATATTTGTAACAAGTTCTCAGGCAATGCCCATACCACATAGATCTTGGCAACACTTTCATAACCAGCATGTCACATGAACCAGGCTATGAACAAACCCATTGTATCAGAGAGGACTACATAAACAGGTTTGCCATATTGGGATTCACCAAGACATTCTTTAATAGAGATCAGCAATATGGGCTTTCTGTGCCCTGATCTTCAGTCCTAGATCCCTAAACTTCCATACATGAGCTCTGACCTCCTTGCCAGAGCAACTGTGTGGGGAGGCCCAGGGACTATATGGAGAAAGAGGACTTTCTAGAGTCTAATCTCATAGCCTTCTTGGCCAAGGTATTTGTCACGGGATTACAATTGTTTTGGATCCTCTAGACCAGCCTCAGCACTGAGTATCATCAGTTGACTCCAGTCAAAGCCACCCTTGAGCAGGAGACTCACCCAACTGAGCCCTGCCCTAACTCCTAACAAAATCACATTGCATATTACAGGGATCGCTATTTAAGCCACTACATTTAGGGTGCTTTGTTCTGTCGCAATAGGCAACCAGGAACCATCTGCCAATAACTATTACCCTTACATGTGAAATTCATGCAGTAGACTGCACAACTATTCGACTGATGTCAGAAGAACAGAGGCAAATATGCATGATGATAGCACGAGCTTGTGAAGGTCTGTGACATTTTGTACTATTCCAAATGACTCTGAGTCCTGCGGTCAGTTAAATGTCCCATAGACACACCTCTGCAGCAAAATATGCAACCGCTGCAAACAAGGCCTCCTTGTGAACTGTGCAGAGGCTCATGAGTTAGCATTAAGTTCAAGGTTGGGACTGGTCAGGAGGAAGTAGGAAGAGGTGGTCCATTGTGAGGACGGCTGGACAGCATGGAGCCCTTACACAAGGAGGGCTCTGTCTGCTCCCAAGCACAACGTGCCTGTTTCTCAAGGTGGAGTTCTGGGTTTGGGAGCAATTCTCATTCTGAAGAAGGAGGTTTTTATTTCCTCCTCTCTCCAACTCACTTCAACCTCCCTCAGCCCAAGGGGAATTTTTAGAAGTATATAATAAGGATACTTTCAGAATCACAGCCTCTTTTTCTGAATGCGTTTCTTATGTAAATGCTATATCAGAGAACCCTCCTCTGCTTTACACTTCAATCCTGCTTTGAAAACCTGCAAAGCTGAAACAGAAAAAGACACCTTGAGAATGCATTGGGTTTCATCTGTTCTCTGTTTTTACCTAAGGCTCCTACCTCCTGCCCCCCCCCTGCCTCCCCCACCAAAGCCTTTATTCTTCAAGTTAAGATTACTTTTAAATCATCTCGTGTTGAATTGGAAGAGCAAAGAAAAAGGATGTTCCTGTGCACTTGTTCCATCCAAATATATTGAGGTGAGGCCCTTCATAACAACCTACTAATCCTTGGAAAACTGAAGTGACATGGGGTGCCTAGTCAAAGACTCTCCATCAGATGACAGTACATGGACCTGTGGAGGAAGGGAAGCAGCCTGGATTCACAGTTGGCCTTCAAGGTTGCCTTCTTACCCTCCTTGCTCTCCTGCCACCCCTTGGTACAGTAGTTTGTTTACAAGTCTGTTTGCCCTGCCTTGGGGCAGTGAAGGACAGAAGGATTCCTCTTTATCCCTACTCAGAAGCATACCGCCAAATAGTACTTAAATAAAGAATAAATGAATGTGCTTAACCAAGCAGTGCTTGAATGAATGTGTTTGAATCCCAAATCAGACACTTACTGGCTGCATGAAGACAAATCTTAGGGGGGATGGAATACTTCAAGCTGTTATGCAGCGTAATGTGCACTGGCTCCAGACCCTTCTCATTGAACGCACTATAATGAAGGAGTGAGGTGGAGGGCGAACGCGAGCTGGTGGGAGGATTAGGAGAACACTGAGAAGCTCCAAAGAAAGGAGTCCTTTTGTGGGGATTGGTTACCCTTGGGGAGACGGCCCAATAGGACAAGCGGAGTGTGATCACGAGGAGGACTTACGATCTGATCACCGGAACCCACCCAGGAAACAGATAATGGAGACACGCCTGCTAATTTCAGTGCTGCCACCATGGAGAGCCGTGGAGGGAAAGACAGGAGTTGGGAGAGGGACACTCTGTCAGCCGCCTAGTCAAATCAGGGAGTTCCAGGTTCAGGGAAAGACCCTGCCTCCAAAAATAAGATGCCTCTGGCTTCCACATGCACCTGAACTGAAGGACACGGGTGAACTCATACACATTCATATCCCCTTCTGCGCATGTACACAAAAAATCTTTAGGGACTGTAGGGAAAGAGGGGCTGTGTGACACAGAAGATAGCAATGCAAAGTTGGTGCGAGGCAGTGTCACTGTGTAACTCCACGCGCGGCAGCAGGCTGAGCCTTTACCTGCGGTCCGTGTAGGCTGTGGTTACGGCTTCCTTTCCCTCAGCTCAATATCTCAAGCAGTGTTCTTTGCTTGGAGCCAACTGCGGCCCCGGGGATAGCCATTTGAATTAATTATGAGAGACTGCATTATTTTTTTCCATCCTCAGATTCCTAACCAGAAACAGAAGGCAAAGTGCAATAATAATTCACTGCTGCCTCAGGAAGGAACCAGTGAAATCAGTCTGTCCATTCAAGGGAAAGCCAGGAGAAAACTGAGGGGAGCTGGTTGCCCCTCCGACCCACAGGGGGCGCCACTGAGTCAGACCGCCACTCCTGAATCCCCGCAGGTGTCATCCTGCCGAGGTTCAGGAGTGGCGGGTGTCATCCTGCCGAGGTTCAGGAGTGGCTTTCCTTATCTCTCTGCCCTCTGGCTGGGATGTCTCTGGCCTTGATATTTCCCATCCCACCCAGCCCAGCCTTACCCTTCGGATGATGTTATCCACTGCTATGGTGCCCCATTTAGAGGAGCCCCAGCAATGAAACAGTGGACCCCCGCCCCAGGGTGGAGAACGCTGGGTATCACACCCTCTCCTGCCCTCCTTTACACATACACCACATTCCGCCTCTTTCCAGGCCGTTCCTCTTCCTTCCCACTGTCCCTCCTCCTTTTTGAAAGGCCCCAAGACCGCAGGTGCTACAAAGTTCAGCCCCCCTTTGATGCCCTTTGACCACATCTCATCTCGCAGGGAGAAGGAGCAGTAAAGATATTTCGATATCTGAGTTCCCAGCCTTCTACGAGTGCAGCCAGGAATCCCTGGCACCGCCCTGTCTGGCCCCTGCATCCCTAGACCCGCTCACTGCTCACTGCTCTTGCTACAGTCAAAAGATTCAAAGGAGGCAACAGACAACGCCGGCCACCTGTCCCCTCCCTGCCGGGCCGTGGCCAGACAGTAGAGCAGGGCTCCATTGTGCCTTGGGTGTGGTGGGCTGCAGGGGCCGCCCAGGGTGTGGCTAAGGACCCCTGCACTGAGGCAGCAGATCCTTGAAGCCAGGCTAGTCCCCATGATGACCTTCTCCCCGGAGTTCACTCCCACGTTCTGAAGCCTTTGACATTTCCTCTTTTGTGCCTCCCTATAGGTCTATAGGTCACGCTGCTCCAGGAGAGAATACTGATCCAAACTGTTGTTGAGAAAGTGTTTACTTAAAATCCTATTGAAGTCTATTTTGAGAGCCTGTGTCTGCCAGCCTTATCAAGAAACAAGTTCCAGAGAGGGTCCCTGTGCTCTGATGACCTGTAAGGAAAGATTTCAGAGTAGGCGGGGCTAGGTACACTGTCCTAAGAGGTGGGTCTGTGCCTGCCTTGTCCTAACCTGCCTGGACAGAGAGATAGCCCCAGGGGGAATCCCCTAGAGAGTGGACTTCCCAGGGGCAGCAGAGCCACGCCCTTCCTCACTTCCCATCTCAAGCACAGCAAAAGATAACTGTCCTTTCTTCCCTCCAATAGACCCAGGGAAAAGTCAGTATGGCTGGCAGAGACTATCTCCTTACAGTAGACATTAATTCCTCCCACCCTCCAGATATTGTTCAGATTACTTAGCATAGAATGGCTACTTTAATTCTCACTCTTCCCCATTTTACAGACAGACAAAACAAATCACGGAGGCGTTGGCAGTATATCTACGGTTCTTTCTTTCTTTCTTTTTTCTTTTTTTCATTTTAGCTTTTTGTTAAAATGCTTAGGATACAGACTGACCTTCTTTTGTAAATGACAGTTTTACTTTTGCTGAAACAGGACACATGCGCACTCTGATTAACTGAATGAAGAATCTCAGCCTATCTAAGGCTCTAAGGCTTCTTGGTGCTTTCCTCACCAAACAAAAGCCCCACATGGAGGCACACTGCCCTGCAATTTCCCAAGAGAAGTCTGAGGGTGGCCCTGCCCAGACAGGAAAGATCTGGAGCTACGGAAGGAAGCTCCTCTGGATAGGAGGCAAAGGCTGCTCTCCCAGACCGGGCTTCAGAGCACCTGCCTCCCAGGGTCAGTAGCCCAGTCTCCGGCTCTGACTCAGGTCAGAAGGAGATGGTAGGATGTGGAAATCTGTGGCCACACCCTCCTGGCTCCAGGGATCCTGAGTACTAGCCCTTTTATCTGTTCAAGAATGAGAGCTCTCTAACGAACAGTGTGGTATCCAGCTTCATCCGGATGCAGCTTGGGGGGCGGGTGTGTGTGTGTGTGTGTGTGTGTATGTGTGTGTGCCCGGAAAGCCTGGACGGGGCAGTCGGGAGAGCAGTTACCAGGGTGAGGACAGGGAGAGCTGAGAGGCCGTGTCCTCCAGGAACAGGAACAGAACACTGCTGGGGGCTGAGAGCAGAGGTAAAGGGGACAGTGTCTGTCACCACTGTTGAAACTTCCAGAACAGACCCCTATTTACAGGGACACACAACCATAAACCCAACCTCTTTATATATGCAGACACATAGATGCATAGACACATAGCCTACCCTGGCCCCTTACACACACACACACACACACACACACACACACACACACACACACACACATGCATACACAGTCACTCACAGACACTTTGGCACACTTGAGTGTCTTAATGTAGGAAGGCCCAGCCCACTGGGGATAGTATCATTTCCTAGGCAGTGGCCCTGGGTGGTCTAAGAAAGCTAGCTCATCATGTGCTGTGATTGAACCAGCCAGCAGGCATCCCCCGTGGTTCCTGCAATACTGCCTTGGCTGTGTGTGAGGTTCCTGGCTGGAGGTAATGCTGTGTGCCAGAGCAAGCATGTCTGCCTTCACATTCCTGTCCTGACTTCCCTCAGGGATGGAAAGTGACCTGGAAGTGTAAGCCGAATAAGCCCTTTCCTCTCTTCCATTGCTTTTGGTCAGTGCTCTGTCAAAGCACCAGACTGAAACTGGATTGGTCTCCTTGGCTAGCGGCCACGCTCAGGGAGCTGGCCTAGAGCCTTGAAGCGGCAGCTGGTGCTCCTAGCTCAGCTGCTCTACACCAGGCTGCTTCTGGGGCGCCCTGGCAACCCTGGCAACTTCTCGGGAATTTTATTTATCTCATAAATTAAATTCATGAAATTCAAAAGGAAAGCAAAACAAATACAAAGTCTATCCAAAGGTACAAACGCCTACACATGAAAAGCAGGGAATGTTCAGACAGGTCGCATTGGTCTCATCATCCAGGAGACTCTGCTTCAGTCAGAATGTACATGATAATGGACTCAAAGCTGCCCGCCACCTACCACCACCACAGAACAGCTACAACTCTGCCTACGCAATGCAAAGTAGACTTCAGTTCTCTCCTACTCCTGTCTGTGTGGAAACGTCTTATTAAACTGATATTCAGAATGGCATTCATACAAAGCCATACTATGGAGCAAACATAAATAATAATTTGTTTAGCTCCTTAAAATCAATATATTTGCTAATTCAATCCCCCCACTCCCCCGTTCTCAATGGCTGTCACTTTTATCAGCTCTAGGAACTCAAGCTTAAAGTTCATACATTCTCCAGGTTACTCTAAACTCATATTTGAAGGGGAGGCGGGTGTCCCTCTCCAGTAGGTCTGTTAATGGATGTATGCAAGAAGCTAATAAAATTTCTCAGTGTTAGGATGACATTTAAACTGTAGGGTGGAATGGGCTTCCTTTAGGAGCACACATGATAGAAGCAGGCAGGTAAAAAAGGAGGTGGCTGAGGCCTGAGGCTCTCTGTCCACTATGTGGGACCCAAAGCTTGCCTGGGGGCTCCCCTCTTTCACAGTTGGGGTGCGAGTCAGTAGTACTTCTTGGTTCCATAGCACCTCATGCTCAGGATGCCGAGTTCGTCTAGACCCACACAAAAGCCCCAAACTGGGGCTGCGAAGTATGGGGTCTAATCATGTTTATGGACACCCCTCCCACACACACTCCACCCCTACCCGCTTAACCTGGATTTCCATCCCCTGGTATGCCACTAGGCAAGTGGCTCTCACCACTCCAGGCCTGGCTTTTCATTGTGTGTAAAATGAAAGCAAACTTTGCCTAACCCCAGGTTCTGTCACAGCAACTGAACAAGGAAATTTGAGCCAAGTGTTTGCACAGTTGCTGGACACCCCAAACTCTGGGGAGTGGAGGGAAGACAGGTGGGAAGGCACCCGGCCCGAGCAGCCAAGGCCAGAGGAGGTCGAAGGAGGACCAGATAGGTGACTTGGAAATGACCACAGGCCTGAGTCCGGGCTGTCAACTTTGATATCCTGGAGGGAAGATACATAAGAGCATAATTCCGGTAACTATATTTCCTTGCCGAGTACACTGTGCTCTGCCAGAAAGCGCTGCCACAGAGACATTTTCTCATTACTATGTAATAACATCAGCACTAATGTCCTCTTTCTCAAAGGAGTTCAGAGCACTTAGAGATTGCATGCTCAGTGTCCAACCAGCAGGCCTTGGCTTGGACTGGTGGCAGAGGCGGCCAGATACCCCAATCAGGCTTCCACTGCAGTAGAGAGAGCAGAAGCCAAGGGTGTTTCAGAGTCACTGCACTCAGCATCTTTAGTGCTCTGGGGACCCTCTCAGAAAGGTTACTTGCTTTGAAGACACCACCGAAGCTAGTTTGAGGAGACTCCAATGAGCAGCGTTTGCATCGCATTCAACAGGAAAAACGGGGTGGGGGATGGGGGGCGGTGCGGAACTGGGAGGATGCTGCAAGTCTGACTGCTCCAAGCGGGTGCTTGCTCCCAGCCTCCTTTGCGGGCTGAGTCAGAAAAGGTCACACGTGATTGAGTAGATCTGGTAGAAGGTGGGAGCACAGAAAGGGATGTGTGAGCCTTGACTGCATGGTGGATTTGATTTCCAGAAGAGCTTCTGCTCTGGGATTGAAACTTACATGTCCGGAATGAAAGATTTCCCCAGACCATGTGCGACTCTCATGAGAAGACCCATTGCTTTGTTTTACCGTGGGGCTGTGTTTGGTATTTTACCTTCAGACAAAAAAGGAAGTGTTCCTCATCGTTCGGTTCCAGAGCTCCTGCCCTGCTGGACTGCACTAGAGGCCTGAGTATCAAACACCTTCACTGCCCCCTGGGTCCCATGGCTCTAGCGTGCGGAAAGCCCACGACCACACATTTGATCTGAGTTTCTGCAGGATGTAGGTCACACTCAGATGCTTCCAGGCAAGGAAAACTACAGTGCCTGAAGGCTTCATGCACAGAGCGGTGGGTAGAAGGTGCTCAGACTTTTGTGACTTCCTGTTGCTGATGACAACGGGGCATGCCCGGGGATGGGGGAACTGGGCACTGGCTGAAGTAGCTATGGCCTCCGGGGCTGAGGTGAGCCACAGGCTCCTCACATTTCACCCACAGGGGCTCCTCTAGTGTTGCCAGAGCACCTTGGAGGCAGGGCCTCCTAACCAAATGTTACGATGAGGAAAGTAATAAGGAAACCGGGATGTGGAAGGGTTGGGCTAGCTATTTTACTTGAAGCCCCACAACTGCTTCTTGTGGTCATCATCATCTGTCCCCAGCGAAGGCCCAGAATCTGCTGTGACAAGTCTGTGACCCTGATCCCACTGGCACTGGGTACCCCATTAACAGTCTTTATACATCAATCTCTTCCCCACTCCCTCCTGTTGTCTACTCCCTTCCCCCAGCTTTATGGTACCCATTTCCTAGCAATTCCTGCTTCTGTATCTAGGATCACTCTCCTGTCACCGAACTAGAGGGATCCCTTGACTCCGGGCTCCACTATCATTAGGTTAAAACAAACAAAAAACAAACAAACCCCAAACAACTTATAAACACCAACAAAAGAATTCTGATCCAACTAATTTATTCTGGAGGTGGTGGGGTGGGAGGGTAGAGGGGTGTGGGATGGGAGATGGGGGATGAGGGAACTATTTTAAATGAAGGGACAGCCATAGATGCATGTTTTCTGATTATCACAGTCGAAAGCTGTGTGTGGGGTGTCCATTACTTACGGTCCAGGGGTATTGATCAGTCAACAATGCACATGGTAGCAGCAAAACTGCCTTGGACTTTCTACGAAAGAAACGATATTAGGGGACTACTTTCCTCTCAAATCCAATATGGGGGGGGGCATGCTTAGCTCACTTTCCCTTTCTTGTACAGTTCAGGATCCAGTCCTATGGTGTTATCCACTTTCAGACTGGTCTTCTTCCCACGTCACAATTAATGTAGTCAAGACAACTTGTGTGCCCACAGGTGAGGCTATTTAGACGGCCCCTCTTACGACTCATCTTTCCAGCGACTCTAGATCATGTCAAGCTGACAACTGAAACTGACAGTTACCACGAGACCTGACACGGTGCTTTCCATGCTCCTGCTTATGGGTGCACCAGTTGCTTGAAGCTCCTGGTGCCCCGACTGCCCCACGGTGACGGACTGTAACGTAGAATTGTGAGTCTGATAAACCTATTCTCCCTTAGCAGAATCCGTGGGAGCATTTTATCACAGCGACAGGGAAATGAAACTAACACACACACTAATGTACCCAGGCCACTGCCAAAAGAGCTCCTCGCTAACTGGTCAAGGCTTCTTCCAGGTGGAGACGAAAGTGAAATCTTCTGTCACTCAGAAAGTGAACGCAAGAGCAATGGTGTCAAAGGTCAGAAAGTCCATCCCTTGCTTGCAGAGAGTAAGCACTCCCATGGGGTCCTGCCTGACACCCATGGGGTCCTGCCTGACACCCATGGGGTCCTGCTGGAGGTGGTTGGGAGAAGCGGATGAAGAGGGTGAGAGGTCAGGCTAGGGATGAGGGATGTGCTGAAAGACTGCTGTCCACATGTATTGTCCTCCTCTCCTTTCAAGTCAATTAACATTCATCAAATTCTGGCATCAGAGACATAGATCTCAACCTCCCGGAGTCCTGGCAGGAGACTGACTTAATTTTTAAAAAACTCAAAATGCCGTAGGGACATTTACCAAAGCCCTGAAAACTTGGGTCTGCTTCCTCATGGTCGCAACACGACCCTGAACTGAAGAAATTACATCTTGTTGGAGTGACACAGCATTTCATGAATGTTGTGGCAGCTGACCCATCGGGGGCTAAGCTGTCCCCTGCCATGCTGACCCCCAGAGTGGAGCTGCAGGGTTTTCAGGAAGAGTGGAAGCTGTAAACTTGAGACTGTAACTGTGCTGGGAGAGGAGAGAATCTTGCCCAGGTATTTGTGACCTGTGCTTGGTGAGTGGCAGTTTGGGGTTTTAGCCACCATTCACAGGGCTGTCACCTGCAGTCATGTCACCTACAGCCATGTCACCTATAGCCATGTTGTCTCCTATTTTCTGGGTCACAAAGCAGAGGGCATGCCTTCCAACCAGGGCAATCATAGGTTTCTGTGTGTGAAGAAACAAACTCTAAAGACTAGAAGAAGCAGAACCCTGGGAGGCAGATGCGATGCGGGAGGGGTAAGAAAGAAACACTCGCTTAGGGGTATCCTGGGAATATCTGGGTTCTTCCTTCATCATAATCTAGAAGGGTAGATTTGGATATAAAACTTTTAAAGATCCCTCTGTCCCGAAGGGTGTCTTCGTTGGGGTAGGCAGCTTACTCCGTTGGTCCCAGAGCACAGCCTGTCCAGGGAGCTAGGGAGGGAGGGAGGGGCTTCCTCTTCAGTTAGCTTAGCTCGTTCCCCTCCTCAGCTCACTTGGAGTTCCAGGTCAGGCTTTATAAGAACCATTTTCAGGGCCAGCAAAATGACTCAGCTGGCAAAGGAACTTGCTGCCAAACCTGATGAGCTGAGCTTAATCCCTAAGACACATGGAATAGGGGAGACTTGACCCCTAAAAGCTGTCCTCTGGCACCCCCCCCCACATGTCTAATCTATGGTCCTCATTTATAAAATTATGCCTTAGAAAGGTTAAGGGATTTGTTTATATGGCACACAGATTAAGTTGCTTTTCTCTCTGCTGTGTCTAAATGGCTGACAGGAAGTAACTTCAAGGAAGAAAGGTTTATTTGGGGCCTGTGGTTTAGAGGGTACAGTCCATCATGGCCCAGAAGGCTTGGTGAAGGAGGCTTCTTCATATCTAAGTGGATCAGGAAGCAGAGACAGGGGCATGAGGGTATTTGTGTGGCCTTCTCTGTTTTTCCTGGGCCTGTGGCAAAGCATCACCTACATTCAAGGTCCTCCCTGGATTAAGCCTTTCTGGAAGCTTTCTTACAGGCATGCTCAGAGGCATGTCTCAGAGGTAATTCCCTGTCCAGCTGACAATTAGAAGTGTACATCACAGAGACACAAACGTGATGGAGCTGGGTATCAGGGAAGTTTCTAAGATCAGTGGAACTCAGACGCCTTCCTTGAGGGTCCTAACACACAAGTATGGCTCAAGTAGACAATGGTGCAAGCAACACCAGGGCTCCTCCCACCGCCCACCTGCAGCCTACCAGGTTTTGTTTATTTACCTGTTTAGTTCTGTCTCCTAGCAACAGCAAGCTCCCCAAGGGCAGACAGAACTCAATGCTCTCATTTGCCATTGTCTGGTGCCTGGAAGAGAATCTGGCATGATGTCCATGCACAATACCTATTTTTGGCTGAATAAACAAAGGAGAATAGGATCCTTAGTGAAAGTTTGCTTTGTTGGTCTCAGATAGTGAACCCAGGACCCTGCACGAGCCTCTGAAAAGCTTTGAGAAAAGGAAGCCTTAGACCTAAGCCTTCCTGAGAGGCTGGAGGTTTTACAGGCTGGAAGAAGGACCACTAGTGTTCCAGACTGAATATGGAGGAAATGGCAGAAAGCAGGGCTGTGTGGGAACTCCAGGGAGTCTGGCTGCAGTGTGAGAGTTGTTTCATGGAGGGCCCTAAGCATCCACTGCAGTTCCTGCCCCGAAGGAGAGGCTGGCTGAACCTATGGATCAGTGGCTGGCTCTGGGAGGGGAATGAGAGATATTGGGCTGCTGGGGTTGGGGGCGGGGTGTTGGCAGCAGGAGCCCACATTAACAGGTGACAAGTGTGTCCAGGCAGAGATGCCGGTACTATTAATAGGAACATACGTCACAGATAGTGCATTTGTGTGTCAGGAACATGGCCGCTGACGGATTGTGAGACTTCCAAGATGACATTGAAGTTCTGAGGTCAGGTGCTAGGAAGGGAAAACAGGATTGGGAGGGGTCTGGCTGCATCACTGGTTTGAGTGTCTCATGGGAACTGCCTTGTGAAAATCTCCAGCAGATTGCCAAAATATGAGATATAGGAGTGGTCCAGCCTGTCCTTCTGGACCCCTGAGCCATAGTCAGGAGGACACAACTGGGCAACTGTGGAGACGGGCGTTCATTTTGTCACGGATGGAGTCTCATTGTGTAGACTAGGCTGGCCATGAATTCAAAGAGGCCCAGCTGCCTCTGCCTCCTGAGTACTGAGATTAATTTTGTGCACCTCTGTTCCCAGCTAGGGAGCTTTTTGAGACAGCCTGCAGAATTCCAGGCCTGGCAAGGGACTGGGAGGCGCATTCCTTCACGAAGGACAAAAGAGGATGGATCGGAACCCTCTAAGCTGAGTGGGGTGGGGTGGGGTGGGGTGGTGGTGGCCGGTGTCCTATGACTTGCTGGATCGGTAGACATTTTGTCTCCTGTGGTTCTTAGAAGAGGCCGTTGAACTTCCGATGATTTGAGCTTTTGTCGACCTTCTGTTTTAACAGAAAGCTCCCTAAGCCACGCCCTTCTCCATGTGCACAACTGGTTAAAAAGTCGTACCAGAAAATACCATCCTCCTCTTCTGTGCACGATGGTGGTACATTGGATTTTATTGCTGCTGTTCTTGGGATATTTTTGTTTGCTAGGATCTCCACGAGACAATACGCCATAGAAGATCAATCCCCAACCCCCTATTCCCAGTCTTAATGTTATACACTGTTATTGAAGAAATATGGCTGTGGAGGTGAAGGGCTAGAAGAAAACCAAGCCTTTCTGGACCCTCAAATTCCTTTCTTCCTGGCCTAAGGGGCATTGTTCGGATCATAAATTACAGGCCTTTTAAGAAAAGCAAACAAACGCTAACTGCATTGCAAAGGTCACCAGTCCTGTGGAGAGAGTGCGTGAATGATTAGCTTCTGCAACAGAAGGCTTTGAGGACTTTACAGAGTTCAAAGGTGGGACCAGAAAATTTCAGTCCAGGGCAAACCCTAAGAAGTCTTCCTCCCCTATCTGTCACCTCAAGAGCTCCGCCCATCTGCCTTCGGGGAGGAGCTGCTGTTGCTGACAGGGCAGGTCAAGCAAGGGCAGGCACCTGCCCCACCCCCTACCCTCAGACCAGGCCAGGAACCCGGGAGGTTCCACTTGGAAAGCCATCCTGGTCGGCTTCTCCACGTGCCTCCCTGTCACCTGCACTGTGAATGGCTAGTAATGACATATACGAATGCCCAGGCGGTGGGTGACCTTGAATTATTTTTTGTCTGTGATTTTCAAATGTTTGAGTAAATTGATAATACCTACCCTAGTTCAAAGGATGGTTGGAGGGATCAAATGAGATAAAGCACAAAGCACAAAGAACCGGAAATGTACGAACACGTATCCGTGAATCTTAGGGGTCTGACCTGTGCTTTTCAGGAACATTCTCACCCTCCACCCATCTGCTCTCTTTGTGCCAAGTGGGGTGGGGGACGCTTGCACTTTTCACTGTGTGTCCAGGATGGACTGTACTGTGACTGTCCCCATGCAATCAACACTCCCTTTGCCAACCTCATCCAGAGCATGGAGAGCCTGTGGGTCAGGATAGCCTGTGGGTGAGGGCCACAGGGTGGCGAGCTGCTCTCCACCACCGCCATTGACCACCGTCAGCAGCCAGCCAGAGAGGAGCCGCGAGCGCCCCCTGGCGCCTTCACGGCGCAGCACAGGCGGGGCTCCCAGAGCCAAGCAGCAGGTCTCAGTAAGCCAGCAGTGATCTCCAAGGATGCCTGCACGGCTGCTTGTAGGTCCTTACTCCATTTGGAACACGTGTCCTGGTCATAAAGGACAGCCTTTACCTATGTGGATCCTACATAGAGAGAGCCAAGGGCAGAGAACATTTTTTGATGACCATCACCACGGAGACAAAAGAATATTCTAGAAGGAGGCAAAAGAGGAAAGGACAAAGTAAGAGAAGACTATGGGCTTGGGGTAAAGAATAAAAGGAGCCCAGACCCCTTTGGGCCCACGGCTCACTAAGTGAGTTCCACATCCGTGGTTGCCTCTTGGGCCTGAAACCACAGGTTAGATTTTGTTGAGAGCACCAATCTTGGCTGCCCGACAGAATAGTCCCATCCCCCTCCAGGTAGGGAGGAGAAGGTTGTAGTCTACACTCTGAGCAAGTTTGGGTTGTCTTTGGGAGAGGTGATTTGCCCAATTACAGCACAGCACCAATCTCTTATTCCTCTGTATCCAAGCAACTGTGGGTTGGGTCCTGACGGGAGAGTCAAGAGCTAAGATCTGAGGACTTAAAATCTAAAGTTGGCAAAGGAAAGTGACTCCCGCTCAGAGCAAAGCTGTTGAATGAGAGGAAATGAATGGTCTAGACTCAGAAACAAAGCAGTGAAGAGGGAGGGCTTCTCCAAGACCACTGCCATTTGTTCCCAGGCTCGGCAGGAAGGGAGAAAGCCTGAAAGCTTTTCTGACTTGCATTGTGTACAAGCAGAGCGTGTGTGTTTTGTCCACACCACCCTCGAAGTGCACCTTGGATCCCAGTTAGGATAACAGACATCAGCTGTAAGGAGCTGAGATGTGGGACCATCAGCGTGTCTTCTCAGGGCTGCTGGGTCAGGCTACTCTCTGCACAGAGGGAGGAGGCAGGCTCTTCTTGGAAGATAGGCTTCTGGAGCTGGAGGTCCTTTTTCTTTCTCATTGTGGTTTTTCAACATCTCAAAATTACTTTGCGAAGAGCCTCTTCTAAGCATCACAAAACCTGAGATCAAGTCCAGCTCCTCTGCCACAACGCAGCAAATGCATGTCATCGAGCAAACCCCATCTACCATCCATCCATCCATCCATCCATCCATCCATCCATCCATCCATCCATCCATCCACCTACCCATCCACCCATCCACCCCTCCACCCACCCACCCATCCATCCATCCACCCATCCACCCACCCATCCATCTACCCATCCATTCATCCACCCATCCACCCACCCATCCACCCACCCATCCATCCACCCATCCATCCATCCATTCACCCATCCACCCATCCATCCATCCATCCATCCATCCATCCATCCATCTATCCATCCATCCATCCGAGTCTACATTTATCAAGCATCCATGAAGCATCTGCTCTGCACAAGGCCTAACTCTGGGTGCAGAATACAGTAGTGAACAATTGAAACAAGCCCCATCTAAGTGGAGTTATTTTCCAATAGGAAAATAAGTCAAGCTGATGGGGATGGTAGCAGGGTGGTGGGGAGCTCCCTGAGTTAACCTGGCAGGACAGAGCTGGGTTAACATATGGCATGGAAGGCTCTCGGGAGCCAAGGGACAAAAAGGGGCAAGGTGTGCGGAATGCAGCTGGTGTTTTCTAAACAAAGCAAGTGAACCAATGTGGGGGAACAGCTTGCAGGAGACTGGTGTAGGAGCCAGACCGCGTGGGCCTTGCAGGCCATGGTAGAGAGCCTTAAATAAGGTGATGATAGGCTACTGGAAAGAGTAGAGCCCTGAAAGAACATGACTCAGTGTGCAAGTATTTAAAAGAATTGTAGCTCATGGGGTGAGCTGCTGTAGGGGAGAGAGACTGGTGGGGTTGGAGGCAAGACAGGATCTGCAGCATCCTAGAGAGGTAAGGTGATGGCTTGGCCTAGGTATGTGAGGAATATTAACTTGGGACCATAGTTAGAAAGCAGGGGGTGGGAAATGGGTGGGGATCCATCTGGCTTGGAGCAGGCCATTGCAGACTGTAGTTCATCAGAATAGCCCTCAGCACAGCTCCTTCTCACCTGACAGGGCACAGTGCTGGCTTAAGTGTATGGATTCTAAAACCTTCCACAATGCATTCTTGATGTAGAAATAGGATTCCACCAGCTCTCAAGATGAGACAAATCCAAGAACCAACCCTGGCAGACGGGTAGGCAGCTGCATTGGTCCTCGGGGCCAGGTGTGGAGTCCTGGAGATGAGCCTTTCATCAAGGGCTATGGTCCTCCAGGGATGGAGAAGAATGCCTACGACTTGCTTGAAGCAGTTTCTGGAGTCTCCTGATTAAGTTGGGTTGAAAGGCAACTTTTCCAGAACGTGGTGGATGAGAGCAAGCGTGCTCTGAAGGAGATTTGGACACCTAGGCATTATCACTGGGTGGTGGAAAAATCATGTAGACACCCCCTAAGGACCACAAAGTGACCTTGAATGCTTTCTCTCTGGACTTGTCCATTTGTTGGCTTGAAAACCCACAAACATCAAATGTAATTTAAATGATCTTGGCTGTGCTGTTGGATAACTGGCAGGTTTAAAAGTAAATCTCTTTATGTAGTTCAGCTTCAATCTAGACCTCAGACAATGCCCACAGATGATGTTTAAAGGAAGAATAAACAATTCACATTAAAAATTAACAAAGCACACAAAGAAAGGATCGTTGATTGTAAAAAGAAAAAACAGAAGTGACTCTCTGGTGATTTCAGATATTAGAATGGTCTTACATGGGATAAAGTCATTTATTATATTTAAGATATAAAAGAGGAACTTAGAACATGAGCATCAACAGGAGGTCCCAGAGCTATGATTCTCAACCTGTGGGTCACGACCCATTTGGAGGTTGCATATCAGATATCCTGTGTATTATATATTTATGTTACAATTCATAATAAAAGCAAAATTACAGTTATGTAGTAGCAAAGAATTTTATGGTTGGGGGTTGCTACAACATGAGGCACTGTGCTACAGGGTTGTAGTGTTCGGAAGGTTGAGAACCACTGCCTTAAAGCACAATCACATAAATTTGAGAAAAGACCAAACAGACTCTTAAAATAAGAATCAAAATAGTAGAGTTATATTCAGTGGACACAACCAATACCAGATTAGATGCAGCTTAAGAGAGAATTAGTCAATTGAAAGATGGGTGCAAACGTATATTCATCCAGAATGCAGGTCTGAGAGATAAACAGTGTAAATTTTCAAAGCTGAGAGTCACAAAGGGTAGAACCTTGAGTTAACTTCATAGCCACATTAGATTTCCCATAGGAAGTGTGGATAAAGATAGCTTTAGAGTTAAAGGTTAATGGTTCCTTAGAATTGTTGGAAATTGTTTTTCAAAATTAGAAAATGTAATAATCAACAAAAGAGGAGAAACACAACACACACACACACTCACACACACACACACAAAATGGGGGAGAGAATATTAAAAACAGAAAGAAAAGGAAGATACCTCATAGACAAATGGCTAACTGGATGATTTATTAATAGTCATAATGGAAACCAGAAAATAGCAGAGACATATTTTTAATGTGCTAAGAACAATTGTGTAACTGAGATAGAAAATTTCTCTGAAGAATGAAGATGCTTAATCTCAGCCTATTGCCCCTACCACATGAGGACTCTCAACACAGAAAATGCTAGCACGCCTATAGGGACTGAGAAAAAAAAATGACATAAAGTCTGAAATTCCAGAGAGTAAAGATAGTGTTAAATGTGTGGACCAAATAAGATAGAACTTTATGAAGTAATGGATAAGAAAAAGACATCCATTTTTGTTTATGTACTTGTGGGTATGGAGTGTCAGATGGACTAAAAACCAACATCCTGATGGAAGCAGGCAGGGAAGGAGTGATGGGAATCGCAGCTTGCTAAGAGAGGAGATGTTGGCCAACTCTGGGTCAACCTTAGGTCTGTTGCTTCTGAATAACACCATTTTCTTGAGTTCCATGAATTGCCCATTCTGGTGGAAACCACAGGGGTCCTACAGCAAAAAACCTTTTCTATAATGGTAGTTTAGACTATTTGCACCTTTCTTCCTCTTATAGACCTACATACATTCTAAAAAAACAAAAAAACAAAACAAAACAAAAAACCCCAAACAAACAAACAAATAAAAAAAAAACCCAAAGCAAACACTCCAGATTTTAACATAAAAAGTAAGTTAAAACTTCAAAGCAGCTTACATGTGCTCTACCCCTGAGCCACACTGCTCACTGTCGATGTGTGTGTTTGGGATGGTGTGACTGAGAGGGGTAGTGGACCATAAGGGAGGAGAAGACACAGATATGAGAAATGTTTCCACTGAAATCATCCTGTACCAAGGACTAGGTTTCCATATCTATTTATCCCCTTTGTTGATTTCAGTGTGCTAGGAGAATTTTTTTTAAGACATTTATTTTCTCAAGGATCTGGAGGTCACAAGTTCAAGGTCAAGGTATGGGCAGGGCTAAATTCTGTGGTCTCTGTAACACGTCCTTGCAGTCCTCTGTCATCCAGTGGCCCATCTCTAGTGCCCCCTCAGTGAACCCTAGTCCCTTCTTGAGGACACCATCCAGAGTGGATTAAGGATACACCAACAGGCAACAGCACTACTTACTTTTCTCTTCAACAGCTGTCCTGTGGATACGGGGGATTAGGGTGTCAGTGAACTGGGAAGGATATGACTTATGCTCCAGCAGCTGTTTGGGGAGATGGGGAAGTTGGAGACTCAGAGAAGCCAAGCAGCTGGTGAAGGCCATGGGCTCACCCAGAATCACAGGTGAGAGGCACACAGCCAGACTCATCTGAATGCCTACCATGCCCTGAGCGAGCATGAGTGGGAGATGGAAAAGTCCTCTGGAGAACTTTAGGAAGGAAGGAAGGAAGGAAGGAAGGAAGGAAGGAAGGAAGGAAGGAAGGAAGGAAAACAGAGAGAGAGATGGGCCAACATCTAAGAGCCCTTGCTGCTCTGGCAGGAGACCCAAGTTCAGTTCCCAGCACCCATGTCAAGTGGTGTGTAACTGCCCGTGGCTCCATTGCTAGGAATCCAATGCCCTCTTTCTGGAATCCTCAGGCACCTGCACACACATGGCATATACACAGAGACACACAAACATGTCTTTATTATTGTAAAAATGGAGACAGAAACCGACCAAAGCCAAGGAACGCCGTGATCAGACGCTGCTGCACTGTGCTGTGCAATCCAGCCTCAGAAACACTGGAGCTGAACATCGGCAGTGGCCAGGCTGGGCTGTTCTGCAGCCTCCCCTTTCAGAGCTCAGCTTTGAGCATAGACTAGAGCTTTAGCTGAGGCACTAAAAAGGCCAGCAATTTAGCATCATTGGAAAACAACCTGCTTGCAGAAAGCTGGGTTTGGCCTTTAGACAGTCCTGGAAATGAAGGACCCACAGGACCCGGCTCTTTTCATTTGTGAGTGCCTGCTGCCCTCTGCTGGTCACATATGGGAACAGCCAGGAATCGATGGAACATTCTACAACTTCCACAGTGCACAGCTCTAATGGAAAAACACTTAGTCTCACAGGTCTGTGGGTCCACCTCTCTAAACTCCACACAATTTTTAAGTAACAGCACGTCTAGATTCCCTTTTTGCATACTGTTACTGCGTATATGTTTTAATGCTTTCAGCGAGATGACTAGAAGGCAAGTCTTAGTGATTTAACATAGTATTTGCTTTCTTCATGCTTCCAAGGGTAAAAAAGTCATATGGTTAAATAAGACATGTTTTCAACCATTTAAAACTATGATTGACTGAGTGATAACCTGGGGTTCCCAATGTTTTGTTGGAGCCTTTTGAAAAAAATATTGATTTTTCACCAGATCCGAATCAGAAGTGGTGGTACAGGACTATCATTCCAGAGACTTGGGAAGCTGAGGCAGGAGGGTTGCAAGTTCAAATCTTGCCTAAGTTACAGAGTGAGTTCAAAGCCTGCTTAGGCTGTTGGCTTGGGAAATGTCATGGAATGGGGGAAGAATGGCTGACGCATAAGGGTGGAGTTGAGGACTGCTGTCTTCAGCTATAACATAGTCATTGTACTATTGAACACTCAGAGGCTGTGGTCACTCATACAAGATTGGGCTGTCACCATTCTGTCACAGGCAGGGGATGCTCACAAGTCCCCATCCCTTCCTGATGATTTATAAGCAGTTAATGGCAGTTTCTTCAGTGGTGTAGCCACTAGAAGGTACCCGTTCTCTGTAACTAGTCCCTTACCCATGTACCTGGATGAAACCTTTATTAAAGTCATTGGTTCACACGCATGCACACACACTCATACACAAAATTTTATACATGCATGAAAAGATCACACGAAACCAATCATTATGCATAATTAATATATTCTAATAAAAAAAAAACTAATAAAAAATAGAGCCATCCTGGGCAACTTAGTGAGATCCAGCCTCTAGATAAAAGGCCAGTGCAGATCATTGGCAGGGCGCATGCTCAGAACATCAAAACTCAGGCTCAGTCTGCTAAAAGGCCAGTGCAGATCATTGGCAGGGCGCATGCTCAGAATGTCAAAACTCAGGCTCAGTCTGCTAAAAGGCCAGTGCAGATCATTGGCAGGGCGCATGCTCAGAACGTCAAAGCTCAGGCTCAGTCTGCCGCATGCGGGTTTCTTCAAAGCCTCCAAAGCAGTGTCTGTGCCTTTAAGAATATTGCTTTGTTAAGTAAATTTGGGGAAAATGTTCAAAATTCATAAAGGATTCCCTGGAGTTGAGAAGCATTAAGAAAGTGTCAAAGGAAACCATTCGCTCTAAGGGCATGATCCCCAGACTGCCGATATGTGATGCTGTGGGGCTCTGAAAGAGGAAGAACAGGGACCTCAGTGTCCCTCCTAACATGGTCACCAGAGCCACCATCTGAAATGTGCTTCAGACCACAAAGTCTTTCTTCTTGTTGGAGGTAAATGTTGCTCTTTTGATCCCAGGACACCATAGTACCGATTCCGCCCTGGCTTCACACAGCCAGGGGATGCCCACCCACCCCTCCCTCCCTGCTTGAGGTCACCATTCTGGTGACCATTCGGCCTCTCTTAGCTGTCCACACTCTCTCCCTCCGGATCTTCCTTCTGTGTGTGGTGATGGAGTTCACTTCCTGTCTTCTCCAGTGAGTCTGTCTTGTTGGTCCCTGTATTCTCAGTGCCTAGTGAGTATTTATTTATGTGTCAGTGAATGAGTAAACGAGTTGAGCTAACATCCGGACCTGAAGGACACAGAGGCAGATCCATGCTAGGCCACAGCACAGAGCTCATTCCTGAAAGGGAAGCAAGTTCTAGGCTTGACTGTGGCAGAGAGGGTTGTGACGAGTCAGGTGACAGGTAGGGTTCCAGGGCATCCTTCTCTGGGATTCTCCCTCAGCTTCACAATGACTCCCCACACTTGAGAGAGGAACAGGAGAACAGCTCAGGAGCCTGGAGCACTGGCCTCTGCTTGGAGCTGGAGTACAGAGAGTTATAAAGGACGCCAGCCACCCGTGGGCTGTCTGTCGTTGTATGCGTTCTGGTCCAGTCAGCTGGAGAATTCATCAGCAGCAGGTTAATGCCTGGCCTGCCCTGAGCCCATCTCCTGAGCAAGGAAAATCAGTCACAGGGTACGCTGGACGAGAGCTGTCCCTAAGAGAGGTAAGGAAGATGAAATGCTTGTGTGGCCTGGGGCAGGAGCAGTTCAGTCTCTGACGAGCTACCTGATGGCCTGATTCATTCTCTCTGTCATTGACGGCCTCTCCCTAGCACAGGATCCTGGCAGTGGACAGAGGAACCACCCTGAGAATGACGTCAAGCAGGAAGGAATGAAGTGAGGATTCCTCGGGCCGTCTCAGGGCAGCTCGACCTGTGGGTTCTTCAGGAAAAGGGCCACTTTCTGGGCCACAGCATCCAGCTCACTTGGGTTAGCTGACTGAAGGAGGTTGCTCTTTGGAACAAAATAGTGCTTGAGGAAGTGCTGGCTGACACATCTGTGCAGCTTCCGGACGAGGCGCGGGAGTGCTTGATGGAAGACCTGCCAATCCTTGAGGTGGGGGTATTTCTCACAAGTCCAGAAGAGAACCGTCTGGGAAAGAGACACGTTGGGAATGAGTTGAGTCTACATGGGAGGAGGAACAAGGCATCCTGGGGAAACTAGATTCACCAGGTACTAATGATCATTACTTCACCTGGGCCTGGGGCTTACCTAGCTGGCTCACACCTCCAAGTTATTCTCTCTTCCTTTCCTCTGACACCCCAACCATCAACACTGTCCTGGTAAGTCACACCGCGATCCAAGCAGAGGCCCTCTGCCTCCTCGCATACGGGGTACATGGAAGCCCTCAACTCCCAGACCTTCTGTATCCACCACTCCCTCACAGGCCTCTGCCCCCCAGGAATCTATAGGAGCCATTCCCCTCTTAGGAGATTGTCAGAGCCACCTGCTCTCCTCTGGCTGTCTATTCCCCTGCAGGTCCAGGCACCCTGCTAATCCCTCTGCTCCTGCTCACTCGTCCCTTCACCTACTCCAGTGGGGAGCCTTCTGCCATTGATCCCGAATGCCTGCCGCTCTCTTAGCCCCAGATCTCCAAGCATCAAACCACAGGCCCTTTTCAGCCTCTCCCCTGCTTGCCTGCCAGTGAATCAGAGAGCCAGCCCATGCCCTCCCTCTAACCAACTCTTCATTTGGCCTCCAAGGCAATGGTCTTCCAGGCTTTCTCCTCTGCACGGCACCCACCTGTGCCTGCTCTGCTTTGGGGATCCCTGAGGGTGCCTCCCTGGCCTCTTCTGCCCTTGCCCCCCCCCCCCACTCCCCAGTGTTCAGAGCAGAGCCTTTTCAGTAAGATGTAGGACTCACATGGCACCCTCTCCAGCCCAGACTCTGCCTCTGACCTGCTTAGTCTTGGGCATTGACAAATTACCGCAGTTTCAACATGCCCAGACTGAACTCATGGTCTTTGCCACAAACCCGCTCTGCCTTTACACCTGCTAATCCAGCCTGCTGGGCCAGACACAACCTGGGGTAGCTCCTGTCACTCACAGCCCATCTTCCTCCTCATTGGTCTCTCAGACCTGCCACTCAGCTTCACCTCCCTCCCACCGTCCTCCCCAACACACTTTCCTAGGGTCTAACGCTGTGCCTATTCCAGTTACCAGCCGATCCGAAAATCTTTGTAAAGTACAAATCTTCATTGTTTTGTTTATGTTTTTGTTTTATCAAAATAACAGTTCTTCTCACTGTTAACTAAGAATATAAGACAGGGTGTCACTATGTAACCCTGGCTAGCCTGGAGCTGTGTAGACTAGGCTGGCCCATTCATATTCACAGACATCCTCCAGCTCTTGCCTGCTGAGTGCTGGTCACGTGAGCACCCAGCAAAGGATACACCCCTTTACACGCTCAGCCTTGCTTGCCGGCCTTCCGACCAACACTGGTGTCTATAGAATGAGGTCAAGTCACCAAAAGTGACAGACAGGGAAAAGAGGGCACTAAGACACAATGGAGGACTGTGCATACAGAAAGAATGAAACCTGTCCTCTACAGCAATATGGAAGGACATGTGTTACATAGAACGAGCCAGAGTCGGAAAGACGGACAACTGTGTGTTCCTTCCCACACGTGGAAACTCAAAGATAAAGTCCATCCGTGGTGGGATGAGGGCTGGGAATTTGAGAGGAGTGGGGGGAAGGGGATGGAGAGGGGTGGAGTGAAAGGGGGTAGAGAGGTGTGGGGTGAAGGGGGTGGAGAGGGGTGGGGTGAAGGGGGGTAGAGAGGTGTGGGGTGAAGGGGGTGGAGAGGGGTGGGGTGAAGGGGGTGGGGTGAAGGGGGTGGAGAGGGGTGGGGTGAAGGGGGGTGGAGGGGGTGAGGTGAAGGGGGGTGGAGAGGAGTGAGGTGAAGGGGGTGGGGTGAAGTGGGCAGTACAAAGGGAGGTTGGATCTGAGTGGTATATGTATGTTGTCCACATATGCAAAGATGTCACCTCAAACCTAGTTATATATGCAATTAAACATGGCAACCAAAAATAATCAATTTCAAAAGAGTATATATTTGAAATACATAAAATATATTTGAAATATGAGTATATATATTTCATTCTGGGGATGAAGAACACTTGCTGCTCATCCAGAGGTCCTGAGTTCAGACCCCAGTACTCTGGCCTGGCAGCTCACAATGGCCTGTAAACCAGCTCCAGCATCTGACGCCCTCTTCTGGCCTCCTAGCACACCTGCATGCACGTGGCATATACTTACACAGACACATATACTTAAGTAAAAAAAAAAATACATATTTGAGATTTTAAAGAGTGGATAATCTCTTCAATTAAAGTAGGTCTGGGAAAACAGCGGAGGGAAGGAGAAGAGAGGGAGGTAGGGAGGGAGGGAGGGAGAGAGAGAGAGAGAGAGGGAGAGAGAGAGAGAGAGAGAGAGAGTGAGAGAGATTGAGTCCGAAGAATGAAACTGACCACATCTCTCACCAGATACAAAACTCAAAATGGATTGTGATTGTGGTGTTAAAATATAAGGCCTGAAACTATGGAACTAGAGAAAGCGCAGTGTTATCACAGGCAAAGATTTTCCAGAGAAGACCCAACAGTGCAGTCAACAAGAGAGAAAGCAGATGAACAGGACATAGGGTCGGGTGGGATGGGAGGGGAGGTTAGCCATCCTCACATCCTTGATATTCAGAACACACAGAGCCTAACAGCAAAAGAACAAATAACACCACCAGCGAGCAGACAGCTGAGAGGAAGGGTCATTTCTCAGAAGAAAGCGCACAAATGGACAACAATCACCAAAGTCACAGTCTTCAAAACCACAGTGAGGTGCCACCTCGCCCAGTGACAGCGGCTGTGTAAGAGACAAAGGATGGCGTAAGAGGAGGAGATAGTAAGGACGGGGCACTCCTGCAGCGCCGGCGAGAATATAAGTCAGTGCAGCTTTTGTGGAAAAGAGATCGGAAGTTCCTACAAAACATAAAATTTAGTTATGCATACCAAGGAAACGAAATTAGAATATTAAAGAGATCCCTACACTCTTTGGCGAATTATTCACAATGGCCAAGAAAAGAATGACCAACCTAGGCGTCCATCAACAAAATAATAAAGAAAATGTGGTATGGTCTACACAGTGGAATACTGCTCACCCGTGAACATGCGTGGGAATCCTGCCATGCGCAGCAGCGCGGAGGAAAAGGGGGAGCCGGAGAGACAAGAAAGCAACTGGCAGATGAACACTGCACACTCTCGGTCACGTGAGCACCGATACAGTGGGTTCCACAGAAGAAAACAGCGAGAAGTTAGGAAGGGAGGGGAGAAGGGACAAAGGAAGGTTGGGTGGTGCCACCAAAATCCATGGGCGGGAATAAGCTTGCGCGCTCTCGGCATAGTGGTGTGCAGAGGAATATATTTATGTGCTGGGGCTGAGAAGCGAGGCCAGGAAGACAGGAAAGAAAACCTAGTTGCTATGACGCACACGGCTGGGGTTTATGTCTCCATGAGCAGAGATGCACGCAGTGTGGAAAATCCTGGAACTGGAAACTATTCCCCTGGATCCATGCTGATCCCATCACACACAGGGACCCACCTAGAGACAGTTGCCCCGACTCCCCCACCACGCCCGAGCTCACCTGCAGGTGGTGGGTGGTGATGACCGGCCTCCTCCCTGGACACCACACGTCCTCCTTCAGCTGCCTCAGGACCTGAAAGCACTGCCTGCGACAGCCTCCGTCCTCGTCCAGTTGCTCAAACAGCACCCGCTCTGCCTGGGAGAAACTCAGCTGCCAGTGATAGTTGGACTGGGCCACCAAGTTAAACCCAAATGACTGAAAATGAGACAGGATTGGGAAGATGAGAAGCGCAAAGTTGGTACTGTGGAGAGCAGCTCAGAAAGCTGGAGGGACCGACGGCCCGCAGCCTCTGGAATGTCTAACGATGGAATATTATTCAGCCAGTAAAAAAAGAACCAAATCCAGTCATTCGCAGAGACATCGATGCGACTGGAGTATAATATGCAAAGTGTAATAAGCTAGAAAAAGAGAAACGCATACTGAATATCCCCCCTCATGTGTGGATGTCAAAACATGGAGGCCTAAAGGCATCATGGGAGAACAGGAAGCATCTTGGTACACTGAGGGAGGAGGGGTGGCCCAGACCCCTTTATGGCCGTTGTTTCTACAATGTCAGAGCCCTTGAGGACTTACCAGCCTTGTCCTAAGGGTTTCTGATAAGAAACCTGCATTTCTGACAAGCTCATAGTCAGTGCTGCCCCGGTGGGAGGGGGCGCATGCACCGGAGCAGCAGCCCCAAGCAGCCCCCTGCTTCCTAGGAAGCTGTCACAGGGGCACTCTACTGAATGGACCCCGCCTGGCCACCATACCTTGATGCACTCCACCCTCTCTCGGGAAGGCCACCGCTTCAGACACCGAGGCCACTGGGCTTTCTCAGGCCAGGTGGTGGGGATCACCACGGTGGGGGCCAGCTCCAGCTCCACCTGGCCTGTGGACGTTTCCACGGCAACCCAAACCGTAGTGCGTTTTTCTAGCACAGTGACTTTGCCTGATGGGAAAGAACCAGAGGGACACTTGAGACACAAGCGGCAGGGTAGGAGGCAGTGAGCAAATGTTCTGGGAGCTGTCAGCATGACTGTCACAGTGTCAGTTCTGTAGACACCAGACAGGCAGCCGCTGTCACAGGGTCACAAGGAAGGCTCATGGCTGGTGGGGCTTTGCGTTTTCTCGTCACTCCTCCAAAGCTTTGAAGTACATTATTTTAGGGTGTGTGTGTGTGTGCGCGCGCGCGTGCATGTGTTTTGCTGGAGATCGTGCATGCGTGCATATGTTGAGTGTTGCGGGAGATTGAACCCAGGGCCTCACACATGCTGATCTCAATACCTCTGAGTTATAATCCAGCAGGTTTCCATTCAAAAATTCTTTTTTTTTTTTTTTTTTTTTGGTTTTTCGAGACAGGGTTTCTCTGTATAGCCCTGGCTGTCCTGGAACTCACTTTGTAGACCAGGCTGGCCTCGAACTCAGAAATCCGCCTGCCTCTGCCTCCCAAGTGCTGGGATTAAAGGCGTGCGCCACCACTGCCCAGCTGCAGGTTTCCATTCAAATTGACGGGTTCTTTTCAGAAAGTTCAATGAAGGAGGGTCATAGAATACGATGGGAAAGGGGCATATTGGTTATTGTGCGATGGAGTCTAACATTTCTGTGCCTCAATGCTGCTTTGGCAGGGAAGGCAGGTGAGGGTAAGGATGGAACTCTTCACACTCGAGTCAGGATCTTGTTGAAGGGTGGCGCTGACGCCACCCTCCAGGGCAGTCCTACTAACCTGCTTTTCATCTGAATCCGTCTCATGGATGGTGTTTACTTCTACCATCCATCTTGGGAGCCAGATTTGCCCAGATGTATTTATCAACCTAAGTCTGTCTGATTATAAAAGCCCTCAGAGCATGTCACAACTGGAAGGGGTCAGGTGAGTGGGAGGGGTCACAGCTGGAAGGGGTCAGGTGAATGGGAGGGGTCACAGCTGGAAGGGGTCAGGTGAGTGGGAGGGGTCACAGCTGGAAGGGGTCAGGTGAGTGGGAGGGGTCACAGCTGGAAGGGGTCAGGTGAGTAGGAGGGACTTCCCATTATTTCATTTTCCAAGCAGGCAGTGAGGAAGAAATCTGTGTGGTGAGTTTTCCAGCTCACGAACCAGCCTGCCCTCATTGCCAGGGGAGTCTTTTTTCATTTTTTTTTTAATTTTAATTTTTATTTTTCTATTTTTACTTTATTTTATTTTAATCTCCGTGTATTTTTGTGCCTGTATGAGTTTATGTGCACCATACATGTAGCAGTCTGCAGAGGCCTGAAGAAAGTATCAGATCCCCTGGAACTAGAGTTACAAACTGGAACCTGGAAACTGAACCTAGGCCCTCTGCAAGTGCAACAAGTGCTCCTAACCACCGAGCACCTCTCTGGTCCCAACATATGGGTGTTTGGGGGTTTTTTAGCTTTGTTACAGATAAGAATGGGTGTCTGGAACTAAGGTCTGTCATTTCAGTCTTTCCTTCTGAGGGGACAGGAAGCCCCGTTAATTGTGTTTGGCTGCTCTGAGGAAAGCAAGCTGTCCTGAGCTAGATATGATGCATGGCCCATAGTCTACATCTCACCAGAGAGGCCTGGGCAAGGCAAAGATAAGGAGTATGGCTTCAGCTTTGTCCACCAAAAGCTCCTCACCAGTCTGGCCCAGCTCATCTCTCCCATCTCCCCCCCCCCCCCTTCACTAGTAGACCATCTCCAAACATTAGGACCTGCTTTTGCAGATGTGGGAGGCTCTGGCGCATGACCCTCAGTCAGGAACAGAAAAGAACTTGCGCACGCCTTTAATCCTAGTACTTGGGAGGCAGAGGCAGGCAGATTTCTGAGTTTGAGGCCAGCTTGGTCTACACAGTGAATTCTAGGATGGCCAGGGCTACACAGAAAAACCCTGTCTCGGAAACCACCCCCCCCCAAAGAAGAAGAAGAAGAAGAAGAAGAAGAAGAAGAAGAAGAAGAAGAAGAAGAAGAAGAAGAAGAGAACTATTTTCTTTCTCCCCTTTCCCTCCTTCCTTTCTTTTCTTTCTTTCTTTCCTTCCTTCCTTTCCTTTCCCTTCCCTTCCCCTTCCTTCCTTCCTTCCTTCCTTCCTTTCTTTCTTTCTTTCTTTCTTTCTTTCTTTCTTTCTTTCTTTCTTTCTTTCTTTCTTTCTTGGTCTCCGGTATCCCAGGCTGGCCTTGAACTTTCTATGCAATGAAAGAAAGGCCTTGAATTCCTGATGCTCCCTCTCCACCTCCCAGAATGCAGTGAGCAGAGGTCACCAATATGTCAGATGTATGCAGTGCTAGGATCAAATCCTGGGTGTTGTCATGCCAGGCAAATATTCTATCAACTAAGGTGCACATTACCCCAGTCTCAGATTGCCATGAGAATTAAATAATCCACACAAGTACCTTCCTTAACACCCATGAGATATGACGAGGATGGAGACTTTCGGAGCTATTCTGTTCAGACAAGTAAACATTTACAAAGGTATCATCCGACCCTGAGTTCTGTAACCTGTGTGATTTTTCATAAGATGTGTGTGCCTGTGTGTGTGTGTGTGTGTGTGTGTGTCATTGGCAGAGGCTGCATACAGTCTGCCAGGCAAAGGTGCCATCATTTGCTGGACCAATTTTCTTGGATAGTCAATTAGATTTCTTTTTTCCTAGTTGGTTACTATTTTCAGACCTAGAGCAGAGGATATTCTTGGCCATATTTCTTTATGTGTTTGCAAAAGCTTATTTGTTGAATGGCCAAGTAAGCACTTCATAAAAATAAACAATGGATAAATTGCCCTTTAAAAATGAAATGCTCCCAAATTTCCCGCTCCTAAGAACAACATGAAAATGCCTGACCCACCCATCCCGCAGGACCACATGGCTCAGACTTCTCATGGCTGTTAATATGCTAGGCATCTTTAATGTTTCTATTGTTGTTGGGATTTTTTGTTATTGTTGTTTTCTTTTAGATTTATTTTATTTTTAATTCTGTGATGTGTGTATTATGTACACAAGCATGCAGGTAACCATGGAGGCCAGCAGAGGGCATCAGAACCCCTGGAGCTGGGGTCACCTGAGGTTGGGGCTGGGAACTGAACTCAGGTCTTTACCAAGTGCAGCCACTGCTCTTAACCACTGTGCATCTCTCTGGCCTCAATTGTTTAACTTTATAAGACAGGTTCTCACTATAAGCCCAGGATGGCTTCAAACTTGCAGTAATCCTCCTGCCTCAGCCTTCTCAGTGCTGGGATTGCAGGAATGCACCAGCTACCATGCCTGGAAATCTGCTAGAATTTTTAACATTTTTTAAAAAAAAAATCTACATTTTTTTCCTTTAACTATTTCCCCAAGATCCCTGTTTTTGTGTTGTTGGTCTTTCCTTCCTTTCTGATTTCTGTGTGTGTGTGTGTGTGTGTGTGTGATTATTTCTGTTGATCAGATCACCTTCCTTACTGGTTTATAGCTACTTCCTTAATTAAGGAATTTAGTCAGTTTTCTCACATATGAACATGTGTTTATGTGTGTGCATATCGCTGTGTACATATGTCACCCTGTTTTGTGGCTTCAGTGTTTGCAGTTGCCAAGGTCAGTGTGTCCTCAGGCTGAAGGGCTTCCGCTGTGGTCACTTGGTGCTTTCCGAGCATTTGGTCTCCACACCCTGTGTACAGTCGGATGATTGGTACCTCACAGGAATGTGCTGATACCCGAGGTCTGGGGGTGTGAGTAATGTGATGCTTTAAATAAGTATGGTGAGTTTGGGGGTGAGCAGCAAACCCACAGCCTGAGGTGTGTTTGCCAGGGTGGTAATTTCTAAGTCACAGAGGTTCCTGAGGATGAATCCCTGCCCTGGGGATTTCATTAACAGACTAGTGCCCCCTCCCCGCATCGCCACCAAGCAAAAGGTGACTTCCCTCGATGGGCTCACCTGAGAGGTGACAGGTTCTCACTGCATTTTCCACCAGCGTCCGGAGCACCTGGAGGACTTTGGCTGGCACTATGTCCCCCTCAATGCTCACATCTGCCTTGTACCACTGCCACACGGTCTTCATGAACATCTCAGTCTCCAGCCACTGGTGCAGGCCTTCGGGGGCCCGCAAAGGGCAGGTGAGCTTGGTGCCCTGCAGGTTGTAGTACCGCCAGCGCTGCGCCCGGACCCCCTTGTACCCTGCAAGACCTTTCAGTGGGACGGTGACGTGGAAGAGGCTGGGGGCCAAAACCTGAGGTCAGAAAAAGAGAGACGAGGAGCTGAGCTCACACACTGGGGGAGGTGATTGGCAGAGGGATGCTGACCTGTCCAGTCAGGCAGCTCAAGTGACCATGCAACCCTCAGCAATGTGGTGAGGTGTGCAGCAACCGCCTGGAGATTACTGAGAAGTGCATTTTTTGTTTTGCCACTAACCCACCTGGGGCTGTGGCAGACAGAGTGACTTGACTTGAGGAGTTCTGGGGTTTGTGAGGCTACAAGTAAAGCATGAAGAAAACCCAGAACTCTGGAGGGAACCCAAAGTTCCAGAGAGAAGAAAGAAAAGTGGAAATAAGTCCACTGAGCCTCACACACAACCCAGATCTCTGGCTGTGCCCATCCCTTCTCTGAAGTCACACCAACTGGTAGCTTGGATACCACTCCCCCTGGAAGGACCTAAGGCTCAGAGGGGCTACAGACCACCTGGGGAGGTGACAGCAAACGGAAGAGCGAGTTCTTGTGGCAGCTTGTTCAATGGTTCTAGTCTTGGGAGAGCTGAGCATTCTGGCATTATGGAGAATGTGACAGGACTTTAAAGTGTCACTCTTTCTTTTCTCCTGTCACAATGACCCAGGGTCAGTATGAATGACTAACCCTTACAGAATCCAAGGTGAGATGAAAGTCTGTCTGTCCAGACAATGTGAGCCATTGAGATGATTCTGTGTTCAGTGGGAAAATGGACATGGATCCACCCACTCCCACTCTCCGGAAACCAGTTAAGCAGTCCAGGAAGAAAGCAGGCGGGCATACAATGCAAAGCTCACTGACCCTGAACTCTGGCTGTACCCAGGCAGCTCACTGGCAGCCTCTTTGTTCATCCAGCTACATCTTCTTTGAAGAAAGGTATAGAAAGTCCAACAATGGCGAACTTTGGTCCCTGGTCTGGGCAGTGACCAACTCAATGGCAACTGATCCCGCCTCGATTTCAGAGAACATTTGATGCTTTAGATGAGGATACCATATGACTTCTGGTGTTCAGAGGTTGGATTAAACAGGGAGGTCAGACACCTAAACTACAAGTGCAAAGTGTGCACGTGATTTGAATCTACTTGCACATGAGTTCAAATGTGCAACTGTGGGGCTGGACAGGTGGTCTGCCCATACAGAGCTTGTCATATGAGCATGAGAACTTGAGTGCCAACCACTAGCACCTACCGAAAGTCAGGTGTGTAGCTACATGCCTGTAATCACAAGGGTTGCGGGTTAGGGTTAGGGTTAGGGTTGAGGGTCAGGGTCAGGGTCAGGGTTAACACTGGGGCAGAGGCAGGAACAGGCGGATCCCTGGGATTTGTTGACCTATATCCACTATAAATGAATCAGGGAGCTCCAGGTTCAGTGGAAGACACTGTCTCAAAATGTGAAATCGAGAGCCACTGAGAAAGGGAGATGCTGACTTCTACAGCTTCTTCCACAGATGCATTCACACACAGAACACACACCTGAACAGGTGCATCCACCTGTTCCCACACCCACACTCCCCCTACAACATCAAATAAAGACTAAAACTACTGCATCACCAGTCACACAAATGGTGCTCAGTAAGTACTTATCCAACTTAGCCCACGTTAAAATTAAAGGCATTTTATGTGTGTTTTGTTTGTTAAACAGGGTCTTCTATATCCCAGGCTGGTGTCAAATTTGATATGGATATTCCCTCAGAGGCTCAGGTATTTTACACTTGGTCCCCAGGTGATGGCACTATTTAGGGGGAGTAGTGTGGCCTTCCTGGAGGAAGTATGCAAGAGGGGGTGGGGAGGAAGAGGGGGCAGTGGGGGTGGACTCTGAGAGTTCAGAACCTGGCTCTACTTCCAGTTCCCTCTGTTTCATGTTTGTGGTTAAAGACCCACTGTGTGCTCCAGCTGCCTCACCCACTGTGTGCTGCCATGCCTTAACCATTACCATGATAAGCTCAAAAGAATTATTTCTTCCATAGGTGACTTTGGCCACAGTATTTTATCACAGCAGCAGTAAAGTAAGACAGCACACTAAAGCAGATGTCCAAGCGCGCCCCATCCCTCAGCCTTCGAGTCCCAAGTGCTGAGATCACAGGCGTGCTTTGCCTCAGTCTTTGGAATGAGATCTGGCTTTAGGGCTGAACAGGACTCTGTCAAGCCCTTTGGCTTCCTCAGCCCTAGCCTCTGTGGTCTAGGCATGTGTGGACTCCCACAAGGGAAACGTCACGGGGTGTGTACACCGTGCTGGAAGAGCATCTGTGGGAGCCTGGGGCAGTACTATGCTCTCAGTGGCCTAAGTACCTCTCACACAGGGAGTCCCTTCTGTCCCTGGGTTTGGGTGCTTCCTGGAGCTCCTCAGATAGGGAGAGCCCTGCTTACCTTAATGCTGTCGTTGTGTGTGTCAGAGGCAGGCACAGCCTCGAACCGACTGTCCTGGTGGCTGATTTCTGCAGTCAGAAGGTGGATGATTCTCTGTACCTCCTCCACAGTCTGAGAAATCTGCTGTCGCCTCAGGTCCACCTGGGCGGGGGAAGGTCAGGAAAGCAGTTACAGACCCTGAGGAGGTACCAGCACCCGTGACAAGGCAAAGGCGCAGTGACCCAAGTTCAGGGCAAAAATCTTGCCTCCCAGGACTCCAAAGGAGTGGAGCTGCTTAGGCCTGAAGTGACCAACATGTCGCCTGCTTTCTTCTGACACAGGTGCCGTTGCTCAATATTTATCCAGGACTTTTTCCTGGGCAGAGGCTGGGAATAGAACAGTAATCAAAGCAACAGCAAAGGCGGGAGGCAAGGGTGGGGGTGGCGGGGAGGGGTACACATTGTAGCACACACCTGTAATCCCAGAACACGGGAGGTAGAAGCAGGAGGATCTGAAGTTCAGGACCAGCCTTGGCTCTGCAGTGAGTTCAAGGCCAGCATGAACCACATGAGATGGATGCAGAACCATCCCTTAGAGAGAGAGAATTCAAGGCTGAGACCACACCCACTTGCACAGGTTTCAGGGCCCGTAGGGTTAGTCCACTGATAAATATTCATTTACTGTTGGCAGTGTGCAAGGTACAGCTTCATGAGGTGTCACAGCAGAGCAGACAGAAATGACTATGCACTTCCAGCACTAGGGAAGCCACATGAAAGAGAACACGTGTGGGGGCGCCGTCATGGGGAAGTGTGGGGTGCTGACAGACACAACAGAGAGGGTATCCCCAGTCTGCATGCTGAGATCTCTTTGATACGTACACTTCCATATACAAAGTCCTGCCTTTGGAAAATAAACTTGTATTGTCCAGATGGCCAATACTACCCTGAGTAGCAAGGGACAAAAATGAGGTCCTTCTACAGGCCAGAGAATCTCATGGGGAGCATCTAACACACAAAATGGTCTTTTTAAAGTCTGTATGTCTTGCTTGGTCTTGAATATGGCAGCTGTACCTACAGGGTAAGCTTCTTGTTGCCACTACCAGCCACTCCCACCTTTCTAACCCTGTATTGCCCGCCCTGCAATATTCAATATGAATAACAGGGCTGAGGGATGCTCTTTGAATGGCTGTGCCCTGCAGGAGGCTCTGCCTCTTCTAAACTGCAAGAGGAAGAAATGAGGTGCTATAGAAGGGCAGAAAGGGCAGGATGTCAGAAATAAAGGAAGGTACTTTGGGGAACCTTTGGTTAAAGGTCCTCACAGATAGACCTTCCCCGGTGTGCCTGATTTCAGTTCCATTTGGCCAGTTTTCACTGAATGCCCACTTTTGCTGGAACTATTTACTGCATGGTACGAGATTTACAGATAGACTGCCAGAGTAAGATGGACTATAATAGTCAGGGTCAGGTGCTGGGGAAAGGCTTTCATAGGGTGCTGTGGGACAGCCAGAGAACAGCTGTCTAATCTGGAGGCCAAGGGTCCTTCCTGGAGGCAGAAGGTAAGAGAGTTAGCTAGGGCCTAGGGATCTGTCTCGGTTGGCAGAGTGAGCCCTTGCCTAACATATACAAAGCCCTGGATTCCATCTCCAGCCCTACAAACAGAGGGTAGTGTGCATGGTTATAGTCCTGGTGCTTCAGAAGTAGAAGCAGGAAGAGCATTCTTGGCTTCTCAGCAAGTCCTGGGATACATGGGACCTTGTCTCTATGTGTGGTGTGTAAGGTGGCAGGGACTGAAAATAGAGGAGGAGGTCAGGCTCCTGCAAGTGTCTATAGAGTTTCCCAACCAGAGCAGGATGAGATACTCATGAGGACAAAGGATCATCGCACCTCAAGAAGCTGGAACACAGAGGCAAACAGATTAAAAAACCAGCAAGGCCAGCGGCCGGTTGTCTCAAACCAACACACTGGCTTGGGCATGTTTAATGTAGAGGGAAGTGCCTGTTGGAGAGAAAGAGACTACACACCAACAAGGGATTTCCCAGGAGGAAGACTCATGCAAATCTCCAGGTCCTCACCACCACCTCACTCAGAGGGAGAGAAGAGCGGGGAGAGATAGGGGAACAAGAAGGGATGCTGGGAACTGCAGACATTTCCTGCTTGGAGTCTATGTTCTTCACAGGATAGGAGACAAGGCAGTAAAGAGACAGGAAGCCAGAGAGGTGGCATCTCCTGGGGGATGAGGGACCGCTTGGGTACATGTATAAAGATGGATGGGTTGTGGGGTTTGAGTGGACTCAGTTGTAAGATAGAATCACCTCTTAACCCTCCAAGTCAGGCTGGGGTTGTGAGTTTGGGATATGCTAGGCAAGAGTTGGAGGGGTGGAAGCTAGGTGGGGTTTTAGTCATTGATTTTTTTTCCAGCCTGAGGAGAGAATGAATGTATTCAGGCTGCTAGATTACAGGGCACTGAACAGGGTCTAATCTGCTAAATGAGTGTAGTGGAGGGAAATTATATAGGAACATTACAAGTAACATGATACAAAAGCTACGTGAGAGTGTTCTAACTATGGTAGAACACTGCAGTCAGTGTGGCTGGCATGGGGGAATCAAGGCTAATAATCCCAAAGTCCCCAAATCTTTAAGTTCATGGATATGACTCCATAGAACTTGAATGTGAGAAATTCAATAGACAGACAGACAGACCGACACACACACACACACACACACACACACACACACAGAGAGAGAGAGAGAGAGAAGCTAGGTGTCCTAGGTTGCTCTCCATTGCTATGGAGAAAAGTGTATACTTTGCCTACATATTCCAATCATATTCTAACAGCAGGGAAGGCAAGGCAGGAACTCAAGCAAAGCAGGAGCATGGACAGAAACTCAGGCAGAAGCTGGAGAGGAGACTACTTACCGCCTTACCCTCCATGGTCTGCTCAGCTGTCCTCCTTATACAACCCTGGACCACCTGCCCAGAGGTGGCACAGCTCACAGTGGACTGCACCCTCCCACACCAATCATCAATCAAGAAAATGCCACCACAGACTTGCCTACAAGCCAATCTGATGGAGGCATTTTCTCAGCCAATGTTCCCTCTTCAAAATGACTCTAGCTAGGTGGACCATGGTGGTGAATCCCAGCACTTAGGAGGCAGAGCAGGGAGATCCCTGATTTGAGGCCAGCCTGGTCTACAGAGTGAGTTCCAGGACAGTCAGAGCTACACAGAAAAACCCTGTCTCAGAAACCAAACCAAACCACCACCACCAACAAAGACAAAAAAGACTTGAACTTTTGCCAAGTTGAAAACAAAAAACAAACAAACAAAAAACCAGCACAGTAAGAGAAAATCCATTATAGTACTGGCATTACCAAGAAGGGGCGGGGGCAAAGCACTCAGGGAAACAGCCCTCCTCGGGGGAAAAATTCTTCATTACGAACTTGACCACAGACTGGGCAGTGACTGGGCAGAACAAGACTGAACACATACTGGAAGGTGCCTCCTATAACCACTCTCATTATCTGCGTGCTTAGTTCATCATCCCGATGTGTTCTGATCTGCAGACATGAAAGTCAGAATAGAGGACTCAACTGTCTAGAAGGTAAGACTACAAATTTTTCTCTGCCACTTCTTACACGTAGGTACCTTAAACTTAGCATCTCAGAATTATTTCGACTTCAGAAATCATCTTATCTGGGGTCACCCAATAGAGTACCATGGCAGAAGGTGGCTCTCCTACATCACCCTGGCAATTAGAATTACACCAAATGCACTGTGGGGTTTCCGGTGCCATTTCCAGGACTCCCTGCCACACCCTCCAGGACAATGCCTCTGATCTTCTTCCTGGACCTATAGAAGGCCTTCAGTTTGCAGTCAGGGCTCATGAAATAGCAGGCCTAGAGCTGCTGTTGGGTGGGTGCTGCTGACTCTTCCTGCATGCCACAAGCACACAAAGGTAACACAGCTGGGGCCAGGCGGTGATGTAGGCTAGACCAGAGTCCCAAACATGTCTGTCCCAGCGGGGCCTTGGCTGCTGAAGCAGGGTGCAGGTTCTCACTAGGACAGAACGTCACCGAGCCATCCACTGACCCCCAAATAATCTGTGCTGGGGTTCCCAGGCCTGTGGTAGGTTGTAACCCCAGGCTAGACCCTGGCACTCCCCTGGCCTGTGGCCTTCACTTGACTGAACCCAAAAAGACAGAACAAGAGGATTCGGATTTGACTTCTGGGTGAGGAAATGCAGAGATGAGGCCTGAGGGTGACCGCACAGAGTGATTTTGGTGAAAGATGGATGTTTTGCTACAGTGCAGGTCCCCCCAAGACCAATCCAGAATCCTTTTTAAAAAATAGTCTCTCAGGAGACAATGAGCCAGCGATACAGACTCATCACCAAATATACTTCAGCAAAAAAAAAAAAAAATATATAAGAGGGAAATGAAGAAAATGATGTGAAACCTAATTCAATCCAAGTTTGACCTTGGGGGCCTATCCAGGTTTCACCTACATTGCTGATAAAGTCTAGAACCAAAAGGGGTCCTTTCTCTCAAAGGGGTCCTTTCTCTCTTTTCAAAGGCTACATTTGTGGGTGTGACGAGCCTAGGCAGAAACCAAGCCACACTAAATCAACCAGGCACAAAAGGCTGGATGCTCCAAGGTCACACCAGAGTTTTGCCCAGGGCCTCCTCTCTCCAGGTGTGTCTACGTGCCTGAACTCACATCCCTGTCTCATCCCGGGCTCCCTCCCTCCTTCCCGGCCTCTGGCTTATTGTTGACCCACAAGTCATTTGCTACTATTAATAGTTCAGGTTTGTGAATAATTTACTGTTTCAAATATAAAGTATTGGGAATTCAAGACTGTTGCCTGTAACAACGCCATGCTGACTCACGGTGTTGCAACCCCCTTCCTCGAACTCCACAGAAGGCCACTTCAGCATGGGGTGGGGGTGGGGGGAGAAGGGGCGTGGCTGCATCAGAACAGGTGGTCTACATGCAGGGGCATCAGCTCGGTGGAGGGTAGGGAGGAAAAATGGCTGAGAACTTCCTCCCAGACAACAGAAAGTTAGGCTGTTCATCGTGGAATTACTTGGGTCCAATAGTAGGTTACACAGAATAAACAGGCACCTTCCCTGTCCTTGAGAACTTGCCAGTTTAAAGAGAGAAAGACATACATTTAGTGAGAGATGCAGAGGAGACAGTGGGCCTTCCTCTCTGTTGAGGCTAATTCTGTGAGGAATGCTTCCTGGTGTTTGTTCTCCCTATATAGCAGCAGCAGCACTGTGAAGCTGGGGTTTCTCAGTCCTTCCAGAACACCTGAGCCTCCTATAGTGTAGCATTTGCTGATGGTTCCCACTTTATAGATGGGGAAATTGAGGCTCAGGAGGTAACTTGCACCAGAGTTAGTAAGTTACCGACAGATCATATTTGCTACCTCAAATTCTGCTCCCTAAAAGAAAGCATAGCTGAGTGCAAAACCCCTATGGAATGGGGCTGGGTGGGTAAATGGGTCTCCGCCTGCATTCTCCTTTTCATCTACTGAAACCTAACACATCCTCTAAACCCTCATCTCCACCCCGGGTTCTGTGGACCACTCTCCCCCCATCAAACCCAAGGCCCTTCCTTTCAGTCTTCAGAGTTCTCCCCGGGAGCCTGGGGTCTGCTGCACACTGCAGTTAGCACCCTGACTGTACACAAAGCATCCCCTTCCTCCTCGGAGTTAAGAACAGACTCTGCAGGTATGGCTGGCCATCCCTCAGGCATGCACAGCATTTCTTTCCCCTTCAGCAGAACACCTCTCAGGTTTTGAGCTCCTCCAAACCACAAAGCAGGATTTGATATAAAGTTCCGTCCATATGCACCTATGCGATGGAGAACTTCAGCAGAGGGGATATGGCCTCTGAGCCCAGCCAGCTGTGCGGAGACCTCAGCATCTTCACCACACACCCATGGGTCTTTAGCCCAGTCCGTTCGTCTCTATGAACCTATCTTCCTCTCTAGAAATGGAGGTTGGTTGGTGGCTACATTAATAAATGTTATGGGCACCTCAGCCTGTTAGCATCTTTTTCTAATCTCCAGGGGACTCTGTAGATATTTCAGGCCACATCTTTACAAGATACTCTGGGAATATGGAAGGAAAAGAATATGTCCAGGCCACTGTCAGTCCCTTTGAAAGGGTAGAAGGAACCTCCAAGGTTTAAGTCAGCAGCCAAGGCAGGGCTAGGAAGAGTCAGTGCTTAAGCAATGAGTACTATCAGTTCCACAGTTCCCAGGATGACAGAAGTGTTCTGTGCCTTGTGCTAGAGAACCTTTTAGGCCAACTTGGAGCTGCATGGGAAGGGATTAAAATGAACCAAAAAGAAAAACAAAGAAAAAAGCTGGGTCTGAGGCCTGTTTAGGACACAGCTCTTGAGGGCAGAAGAGGCTGACTCACCTTCAGGGACAAGAGCTGAACATGGACAGAGTTGTCAGGCTGGCGGCAAGGGGCTGCAACCTGCTGAGAACTGGCTGACAGGCATGCTAACAAACACTCAGCCCATGATTTCCAGGCTAGACATCGGGCCTGTGGTTGCCAGGTACCCTGATTCTCTTTATCCCCACAGGAGGGAGAAACCTAGATTCCCATGCAAACATCTTAGTATTTGAAATGTCAATGAGAGAAAATGCTCTAGAGACCAAACAGACTGTGAATCCAGGTTGGATTCCATGTTGGGGATACCATTTACAATTTCTATTGGTGGGAATGCCCAGAGACAGAGGGTCGGAGGACGGGACAGGTGAAATCACTAGAATGAATGCCATGCTAAAAAAATTGGAATGCTTCTGGTTTTCCAGAAAACATGGGACTCCAGGAAGCTTCCTCGGTGTAGAGGAATGTTGGGGAAACCACTTTGCTGGAGATTGTTTTTGGTACAGGTAGATTTTCCTTATTCTCCCTTGATGTCTAAAAAGTGCACTCATGTCTCATTGTGATAATAATCTTTGCTTTGTTTATATATAAAGGCACAAAAGCCAGAGACCAGTCTCCCACCTCTCAGTTAAAACCTCTTTGTTTAAACATTAACAACATGCCTTAGAAGCTTCATGTGTAAGCAGAACAATGGAACAGATTAAATTAAATAATATTTAAGGTCCCTAAAAAGTCTAACATCAAAAGAGCCTAGAATTGGAATTAGACCTTTTCTTTCTCCCCATTTTTACCTGCCTGTCTGTCTGTCTGTCTTTTTTCTTGAGACAAAATCTCACTATATAGTCCAGGCTAGTCAGGAACCCACTCAATAGACCAGACTGGCCTTTGAACTAATAGAGATCTACCTGTCTCTGCCTTCCAAGTGCTGGGACTAAAGGTGAGTACCACCATGCCCAGCTTACAAATGAAATAGTATGTTTTTAAAATTTTACATGTATAAGTGTTTTGCCTGCATGCATGTCTATGCACCACAAGTGTGCCTGGTGCACACAGAGACAGAAGAGGGTATTAGATCCCCTAGAACAGGAATAACAGAATGGTTGTGAGCCACCATGTGGATGCTGGGAATCAAACTTGGGTCCTCTGGAAGAGCAGTTAATGCTCTTAACTGCTGAGTCATCTCTTTCGCCCCCAAACAATATTTTAAAACCATCAGTTTTGTAGTTAAAAAAAAAACTGTCTTAAGTTCTTTTGTTTTTGTTTTTTGTTTTGTTTTTGTTTTTGTTTTTTGAGGCAAGGACTCATGTAGTCCCACATACCCTCAGCTGATCTGCACGCCTGTCATGTGCCTATGTCTGACTGGCTATTTCCCAGTGATCCCGTTCAGATCCTCACTTTATGGAAAGAAGTCTGAGGCTCAGATAATTAACTGGCCACATGAACCTCAGAGACGAGACCCAACTGAGTGAACTTCCTCAGCACGCTGATGGTAGCCATCCTGTGTTCCTGAGAACCATCTATGGTCTCTAGAAGCAGGGGATTCCTTCTGATCAAGGACCATGGAGTGGAGAGTTAGAGGGTGTGCCCAGGGGAGACCGGCCTGGCTCACCTTACTCAGCAGGCAATGGTCTAAATCTCCCTCTGGAAGAGATTTCATGGCTTCTGGGTCAATCCCTAGTATAGCAGCAACCTTCTGCTTCTTTTCCCGATGGAGGACAAATCTGGTGGGCAGTTTTCCCAGCAACGTTACTCCCTGGATGAAACTTCTCTGGAACTGTGAGCGTGGACCAGACACTTGGCTTCTTCTAGTCTGCTCACTGCAGTTTTCCTTTCCAGCATGGGAGAATTCATCTGCCATCTTTCAGGGAACTGTAGAAAGATTAAAAAGGAGACGTGATGAAAACAAGTTGGAGCTTATCCTGTTTTTTTTTTTCTTTTCTTTATCCTGTTGTCCTGACACCAGGTGCACCTTGGTGCCCAGTATCTTTATCTCCTTGTCCTTATCTTGTTGATAGTAAATATTCCTAGCCCTCCACTCCTGAAATTCTGCAATTGATTTACTTCCTTACCATAAACAAATAAGAAATTGCAAACAAGCAGCCTGGTTTCTCATCATGCCCAGCACAAGCCTTGTCAATCAGATGAGGGCCAGGACTGGCATTTAGAAAAGCATGAGCTCACAGAGACACTTGTGTATACAGGGGCAAGCTCACACTCACACAGACACACACACATGAGCTCACAGAGACACTTGTGTATACAGGGCCAAGCTCTCTCTCTCTCTCTCTCTCTCTCTCTCTCACTCACACACACACACACACACACACACAGAGGGAGAGGGAGAGAGAGAGAGAGAGAGAGAGAGAGAGAGAGAGAGAGAGAGAGAGAGAGAGAGAGATACAAACAGGCAGATACATGCAGAGAAAAGTAGGACAGAGAGTCCTGCTTCTCACCTGCTGACCTTAGAATGTGATCTCCTTTCGCACTTGAACGCTGGCAGTCAAAATATACTCGGTATAAACAGGCCCCTTAAGAGTCTAGGACACATCTAGTTTTACCAATAAAACCCATCCTAGAAAGCAGACAGTAAGTTCGCAGTCTGACTGGCTGGGGCTAGTTTTAGTACAGGGAGGGAGGGAATATCCCAGCAGCCTTTATCTTCCTGAAGCTCGTGAGTATCACGGTCTTTGATCCGAAAGACTGACAGCAGAGCTGGCAATCCCAGCTCACTTCTGAGCAAGGCTTCCAGGCAGGCCGCTCCCCAGCCGACCTCCTCAATGCTCAACAGCAGCCAATCCAGCCCTTCCAATCTCTCCAGTGGCCCCGCATTTGCATATCCTCCCAGACAGCTCCAAGTGAGAGCCACATCAGACCCCACCCACCTCCTTCCTCCTGCCGTTGGGGCTGCCTTCTCCCGATCCTTCTGCCAATCCAAGGTCTTATACCAGTCCTGAAAAGCTGAGGAACCGCAAAGGTCCTCAGAATCCCCTCCACACTGCCTTGACTTTCCACCTGCTTTTTCGTGTCCTGGAAATCCCCTTCTCTTTACGGCAAGTGTTCCGAAATTGTCTGGGAATCTCTGTCCCTTGACTTCTGTTACCATCGTCATCATTCCGAATCTACCACATCAGTTTTTCACCAGTGAAACAAGAAGCTCTCCCCACTAATCTGCCTTTTGGAATTCTCTTTCCATGTCACTTTCAACTCTATTGAAGTATTCCCCCACCCCCAACCTCACTCCCCTCCCCACACACAGACTTTTGATTTTACCCTAACTTCTGCTTTTTTTGCTGGGATCTTTACCGACCGCATAGTCTTTCCCGATAAGGATAAAGTTGCCCAGGGTTTGGGTTTCTGGAATCAAATGCTCACCCCTTTACTACTCTTGCTCTAACACGGACCCGTCTCAGTCACTCAGTAGTAGTACGGATTCAAATGTTGTATCTGGAAACTTCTCTTGCTCCAAGATGGAAAGATACTTGCCAGGTATGGAGAATGAATTCAGATAATTGAGCTGCTGGGGGAACCCAAAGAAGGAAAGGCGTTGTCAAGTTGGGGCAGCTGCCTGCAGTTGGATTCCCAGGAGAGGCACATCTGAAGATTGGTGAGTTGTGTGAACACAGCTTAAAGTCACATCATGGCCTAGTTCCTAGTGGGTAAGGTTCCACAGCACAGGGCTATGGCATAGACGAGGTCTTTGGCAGCTCCTATCAGACAGGCGGAGGAAAACAGGCTTTACCGGCAGATACAGATCTCTAGTTAATTGGACAATAGGTCAGCAAAAGTCTGTTGAGTAAGGGTGTGTCTGAAGCACTGTTCGAGGCCACCAAGAGGGACCTAGTTAACTCAGGTTTTCCTCCGTCCTCAGGAAATAGAAATCCTCATTTTTCATAACATGACAGTTTGAGAATGGAAACCAGCTTTAGCTCAATTCAGACTGTAAGGACTGGGCAGGTAAGATGGCTCAGCAGATCTAAGCATCTGCCACCAAGCCTGAGGACCTGAGTTAGATCTCTCCCTACCTCCCAGGACCCACATGGCAGAAGGAAAGAATCAACTGCCTCATGTGTGCCCCCACACATATACACAAATAATAGATAGAGAAATGTAATAGATTTCGAGGACCAATACCATGTTTAATGTCTGCTTACCGAAGTATTCACAACGGGTTTTTTTTGTAGTTTTGTATTGGGGTCAGGTAGCACAGTGTGCACACAGGTCAGAGGACAAGCTCATTGTCAGTCTTCAGGTACCTTCTACCTTTTCCCTGAGATGGTCTTTTGTCGCCTGGGAACTTTGCCACTTGCTTCCAGGCCTTCTGTCCCTACCTCCCATTTCACCATTGCTGTGATCACAGGCACGAGCCTCTGCACCCTGCTTTTTACATGGGTTCTGGGGATCTGAGCTCATGTCCTCATGCTTTCAAGACAAGAACCTTACTAACTGAGCCAGTTCAAGGATTTCTAAAACCTTAAATCAAACCTAATATTCACTCTGAGGCATGAAGCACCCATTTTGAAAGGGATGTCTAATTGAGTGGTGAAGCCAAACAGAAGAATCCAGTCAGAGGTCAGATTGAATTGGCCATTTTGGAGAGGAGTTTGAGCCAGAGCAACTGATTTGAACTAGCCATCCAGAGCCCAGGAAGACCTAGAAAGGGTGAGCTTATTCAGCAGTAAGTCTCAGAGGCTGAAAACATTCTAGGCCTGGATGAGATTGTACAGAGGTTGGGAGCTTCCAGGACTAGGCCTAGGTTAGCAGACAGAGGCAGTAAGCCTCAGAGACGACAACTACATCAAGTGAAGAAAAGTTACCTTCGCAATCTGCTTTATTCACCGAAGGCAGAGGGCCTCCCTGAAATGTGGGGGGTCACTCTCCCATCTTTCTGTTGCACCAGATCACTCAATGAGTCATTTGTCACAGTTCCACCAAAAATCTGTATCTTTTCCTCTTGTGCCGAGGTCATTTGACCTTTTTGTCTGGGTTCTGAAGCAAGGGTTCCCAGACTCACACACTTATGTAGGTGAACAGAATCCAAAGTAAGTGTAGACCATGTAGAAATAAAATAAGGCGAGACCCAGGGGTGTTTTCAGGAGCATATACCTGGGACAGGAGGGATGGCTCAGTCGGTAAAGTACATGTTCAAGTACAAGGGTTTAAGTTTGAATCCCAGAACCGGTGTGCAATGCCAAATTTAGTGGTCCATGCTAGTACTGAGGGGATGGAGAAAGGAGGATCACTAGGGCTTGCCGGTCAGCCAGTCTAGCTACTCAGGGAGCTCCAGGCCAGCAAGAAACCCCTGTCTGAAAAAAGCAGAGTGGAGGAAATCTAAGGAACTATACCTGAGGCTGACCTCTGACCTCCACATTCACAAGAACACACACACACACACACACACACACACACACACGCACGCACGCACGCACGCACGCTCGCATACGCACACGCACACAGCTGACTTAAACCCAGAAGGAGCAAAGCAACAGGAGATGTGTCTGCACCTGAGGGAAGCCACCTTTCACAGCCTAATGCTGGCAGGAATGCTGAAAAACAGCCCAATGAGAACGTGCTAGGAGCCCAGAGTCCTGTTTCCATGAAAGCCACCGCTTCATCTGACCATTTGTTTCCTAGCTACCGAGATTATCCCAGTGCCCCAGAAAGAGCAGCACCCCTGACAAAAAAAGAAATCGGATGCTTACGTAACAGTAATGGCCCTGCCCCGTGCATAGCCAGAGGTCAGCGAGAGTGGGGAGGTTGTGAGGTCCAGCTGGAGAGATTGCCCAGCAGTTGAGAGCCCATACTGCTTATAGAGGACCTGGGTTTGGCCGGGAGCGCCTAGATTCAACAGCTCACAGCTGCCTATAATTCCAGCTCCCTGAGATCTATCGCCCTCTTTTGGACTCCGTAGACACTGCACTCACACCGGTGAGTACCTATGTTCACATGATTTAAAAAAAAAAAAAGATAAATTGTTTAAAAAAGAGAGGAAGTATGAAAACCGATTTGGTGTAGGCTGGGGCAGGCACATTTCCCAGGTCTGTGTCCATCCGAGTTCAAGATCACTACTATATTTTCCTCATTCAGTGACTGAGTCCAGAAATCAGCCCAGAGACTTTTTTTCCACAGAGGACAGCCATCAAAGCCATGAAATTCTTGTTATGGCTCGGATAACATTTTATTTTTAAGTCAAATCTCTCTGCCTGTTTAGGGAAAAAAAAAGAACATTGTATTTTCATTCAAAACTCTTCCTAATCCACGGTGCCATCCCATCATGTGAGGCCAGGCTATTTTTAAGTTGCTATCACCAGAGAAAGTAAGATGGTGCGGACAGCAGTTCAGGAAGTGGGCAGCTTTTTGCTCATTTTTTTTTCTGACTCTGTCTGGTAACTGCTGACCTGCTCACCCCAGTTTCTGGAATGCCTGAGTCAGGAGGAAACACCTGGCTGACAGTATTCGTAATTTCAGCCCTTGGGCATACAGAGGAAAGCCCCCCCCCCCATGGTTGCTTACGAACCATGACAAATCTGCCCGATTGCTTACTCTACAGAGACCAACACGAGGATATAATGGGGATAAAAGTTTCCCGTCATAGATTTATGCAAATATGACCATTTGATCTTTGGCAAAGAATAAACAAAACCAAACCCACTGAAGAGAAGATATTCAACAGGTTGGTATGATCTGCGGATGGGGGTGAGTGATGGGTGGAGTGAGCCACGGATCCACCACAGGAAAGGAAGTCGATTGTTTTTAAAAGACAGATTGGACATGGCTCACAGACCTCAGTGAAAAACATAAACCCTAAAGGCAGGGCAAGCCCTGTGACTTTGGGTTAAACAGAGATTTCTCAGAAGTGGCAATCCAATAGCGCCGACATCATTCATTGTAAAAGGGACATGATGCCCAACAGGTGTGTGTACACGGGAAAAAATCCTCAGGAGAATCACTTCTGTTGTTTAGCCAGCCCAGCCTGTGGTGGTCGACAGCAGCCCAGGAAGTTTGACAGAGAGAGCCAAAAGCATCTCAGGGGCTCCACCCACCGACCCATCAATCATCAGCTGCCCCAAGCACAGACTCCAGTCTTCAGCCAAAGCATCTTTGGATACTTTGTGTCTTACTTTTCCCTCCTTGTCCCTAGGTTGACCTCACTTGAGCTAGGAAGCGTTCTACCACTGAGCTCTATACCCTGCCCGGCCAGTTATCTTACCTTTTGGAAACATGTTTCTGCTACTTCCCACCCCACCCCCGACCACGCACCCCCACAAGCATCAGAGGGCAGCGTCATCTTCTCTCTTTGGTCACAGGAAACTGGCTGTTACCACCCGACCCCCAGAGGGCCTTGCCCTCTACCATCTCTCTTCAGAAGACTTGGTAAGTACTTTGTAAGAACTCTGAAGCTCAGGTGCTCAGAGTTCCCGAGTAGAGGGATCAGTGATGGTACAGGAAGGGGCAGGTGCATCTCCAGGACTTGCACATTGAAGCTCACGCATTAGCAGCATGGTCTCCAGTATCCAGTTGCTGAGAAGAAGTATGGAGCCCTGAAGAAGCAGACACTATAGAAGGTCATTGTCTTGGGGAACACTGACTGTCCTTGGCTGCATTTATGACTTTCTCCTAGCATCTTGGGTTGGTTTTCATGAGTGAGTTTTTACAGAAGAGCAAGCCTGGCTCCTCTCCGTACTCTGGCTTTGTATCCCACCTTGTGACTGTCATGATGCTATCTGCCATAGAGTCCTCAATCAAAGGATAAGGCCAAAAATAAGGGATTAATATGTTCTGGAACCTCCAAAACCAGAATTTAACAACTTTCTTTAAAAATTATCCAGCGTTGAGTATTTTGTTACAGTGGCTTAAAAATGGACTATTCAAATATACCAATTAAGAATGTACTAAAATGAAACTTTCTTCCACATTTTCCCTTGGGATTTCAGGTACCCACAATGGGTACCCAGGGATATACTGGGTTCTTCCTGGGAGAGATTAAAAAAAAAAAACTCTCAAGGTAGTGCTGGGGGCCTCACCAGAAGGGTGAACCGTCAGCTCTGACCTCAACCACTCAGAGAGCACTGGGTTGGTTGTTGACAAGTGATTGAAAGTGCCTCTCCCCAGACATGCTTATCAGAGCATTTGTTCTACAGCCAATGCTAAGAAAATAAGACTTGGCCTTTGGGCAGGGACTCCTTCAATAAACGTGATCAAGGCCAGCCCATGTACGCAAAGGATGATGGTGGGAAGCACAGAGGAGAAATGAAGGATGATCCCCAGCATCAGTCAGCTGTCATGATTAAACTGCTCATAAAATATAACCAGGATGGTGTCCAATTGCAGGTACTCATTAGGATAGCTGTTTCACAAGTGGCTTTACTTCCTAAACTTACTGTAAAATAATCTGAAAGTTTTCTTGGACCATGCCTTGTCTCAGTGCCTACACTTCTTAGGGGTCATAGGTGAATGGAAGAGAGACAGGGACAAGCTGAACCCCAGAACTGTAGGATTCTTGCACTGTCTTCATAGAATAACTCTCACGTCAGGAGGGGCAACAGAACACTTCATGCCCTAGTCAATGAAAGGCTATCAGAAAAGTCCTACGAACAAATGATGTGTAGGCTGTTCTCATCTTCTCTAATGTGACATCCATCATAGCCACTTCCCAGTGCATTTCCCCTATCACTATGGCAACCCCCATCCATCATAAGCAACTAGTACAACTGTATCCATCAGAAGGAAAAAGGAGGCCTCTTATCTCCAGCTCACGTGGTTTCATTTCAAACAATGACCTTGTCTCATATTATAACCCTGGATAGCCAGCTGCTGACACTGGAAGGCTCCAAGGACTTCTGTGCTTTTGGCATGAAGGACTGATCAGATTTCAGTTTCCTTTTTAATGTCCAATTAAGAGAAGGATTATAGAAAGTCTCAACTTCCATAGTCAGTCTCTGCCATAGTCATTAAATGAGACAATAGTCAAAGACAGAGGCCACACTGACAGACACAGGGCAGCCAAAGGCCCCTCCAAATGGATAGTGTGGGAATGGTGCACAGCTCAGTCACACCTACAGCTCCGTGCCAGGCCAGCTCAGATAACTCTTATTGATTAACTACTTCTAGAAGCTTCCACAACCAAAGTATCTATAATAATTTCTTCAAGTTAATGGAGATGACCCAGTTAGAAATACACCCACTGAGGCATGGCTGAAATTACTAGAGTTATAATAGCTTTCTACCACGAGCTAAGGACATAGTAATTCTTCATATAGTTTATAACTCCAAGTTAGGGAAGAGCCCAGGTCTTCTAGAAACATGATAACTAAGGTAGACAGAAGAATACACAAATAACACTGCCATCTACTGATAGCTTGCTTTTATTGTCCTGGTGAATGGGTTTCACACTTGCCCCTTTAGAACCTTAAGTCAAGTCTCTCAGGACAGCCGAAGGCATCCATATTCAGCTGTGGGACATCGCTGACACTCTACACTGAACTTGGTGTTTCACAGCAGAGTTGTCAACATATGAGATAGAAAGTCAAGGCCAAGGCACTCAACTGCAATGTAGGATGGCAGCAATATAGAAGTCAAATACACACGTGCTGGACTATTATTAGCTAGGAAGTCATGGAGGAAGTATATATATCAAATCATGAATGGTAGGAAGACCGGTGAGACAGTTTAGAAAGAAAAGATGTTCCAGATAAAAGCAGGTCGAAAAACAAAAGCCTGTGAAGTCAGGGTATCACTCTGGGATGGACAAAGGCCATCAAGACCCTCAGACTTCCCAGACTCAGACAGACACCAGCTGTTTCCTTTCATTTGTGTTTCCTGGATTTTATGAGATGTCACATGGATACATCAAATTACACGCAGACATAGATGACATAGATGCAAAGCTGTCTAGGAGAACATAGGACTGATGACGGGGTAGTGTAGGTATGGGGAAGACTATGCTCAAAGTACAGCATATATCTGTATAGAAATGTTCTTATCCTTCTCAGCTACTAAAAACAATGAATTCATGAAATTTGTAGACAAGTGAATGGAACTAGAAAATATCATTCTGAGTGAGGTAACCCAATCACAAAAGTACACACATGTTATGCACTCACTGATAAGTGGATATTAGCCCAGAAGCTCCGAATACCCAAGATATAATTCATAGACCACATGAAGCTCAAGAAGAAGGAAGACGAAAGTACGGATACTCTGGTCCTTCTTAGAAGGGGGAACAAATACCCATGGGAGGAGATACAGAGACAGAGTGTGAAGCAGAGACTTGAAGGAAAGATCATCCAGAGACTGCCCCACTTGGGGATCCATCCCACATACAGCCAACAAACCCAGACACTATTGTGGATGCCAACAAGTGCTTGCTGACAGGAGCCTGATATAGCTGTCTCCTGAGGGGCTCTGCCAGTACCTGACAAATACAGAAGTGGATACTCTCAGCCAACCATTGGACTGAGCACAGGGTCCCCAATGGAGGAGCTAGAGAAAGGACCCAAGGAGCAGACGGAGCTTGCAGTCCCATAGGAGGAACAACAATATGAACCACAGTACCCCAGAGCTCCCAGAGACTAAACTACCAACCAGAGTACACATGGAGGGACCCATGGCTCCAGCTACATATGTAGCAGAGGATGGCCTTGTTGGACATCAAAGGGAGGAGAGGCCCTTGGTCCTGAGAAGGCTCAATGCCCCAGTGTAGGGGAATGCCAGGACAGGGAAACAGGAGTGGGTGGGTTGGTGAGCAGGGGGAGGGGTGATGGGATAGGGGATTTTCAGAGGGGAAAACAGGAAAGGGGATAACATTTGAAATGTAAATAAAGAAAATATATAATAGAAAAAAATAAAGAAATGTCCTTATCCAAACTACTATTATGTACAATGAGTGTACATCAATAGCAATACATCACAAAGATAAAAAGGAAAATCACACTATAAAAATATAGTGAGGAAACAGGTAAACCTGGACAGATTTGGTTTTTTAAATAGGAGATTAAAGATATTTTTCTTCTTTTACTTTTTTTAAAAATTTATTTTATTATTTTTAGTGGTGGGGATAGAACTCAGGACTTCACACATGTTAGGCGAGTACTCTACCACTGAGCTACATCCCTAGCCCTGAGAAATTAAAGACTTTTGACAATCTGGGGGATTATTTCCTGAGTAAGGAAAATGAGCTGTGTGTGTTTTGCTGTTTCTTGTTTATTCATTAATTCCATTTATATTTCAGTTTTCAACTCTGCTGTAGCACTGCAACTTAATAAGGGAGACAGACTCTTAGCGAAAAACCAGTGTTTTGGCAGGCCCCAGGGGAGTCAAAGGGGACTTGAGGTCCTGTCACCTGCCAGGACCTTACTTGCTGCAACATTCCCACACTTCCAGGACCAGAACCTCACCTGCTGCAGCATTTCCATTTTCCCAGACCTGGTTCCTACCCTCAGCTCCTGAATCTGTCTTGCCTGGTGAGTTTCTCCAGAGCCAAGCCTGCCCACACCATCTCCGTAGACCTAGGCCTGGATGTGCAGCTCATGCGCTGGCCTTGCCTAATGTAGCTTACAGCTTGCTTTCTCAGTAGATCGACACCAGCACAGAAATGTACAACAGGTCAAAAAACGCAGAGAACAGTTGCCTGTGGGATGTGCTGGCATCTACACCATAATCCCTTTGCCTGAGGCACAGGGAACATTGCAGAAAGGGGTGTAGAAAAATTGCAGGAAGACCTGAATGACCGCCAGGAGACAAGTATATTCATGACATGACAGAGAAGCTGCAATCAGGACATCTCAACACTATGGTCACCTGAAGGAGGCCAGCATGACAATACCAACCGGAATGCCATTGTGGATGGGGAAATCTGGCGAGCTGCAGGCAACCAATGCCTGCTGAAGGAAGCAGATGCAGTCATCTCTATGGTCAAGTCCTTTGACCCATTATACTATCCCCAGCATTCAGCCCTAAATACATGCATATGAACAACACCAAATAGACTCTCAGTCCTCAACAGAACAGGAGACAGAAACACCACCAAAATAAAGACAGGGACAATCTTATCAAGCACCCACCATGACAAGGGCGACCTTAAAACTTCTAAAAAGTTACACTTGCATGTCAAAAAAAAAAAAAAAAAAACAGAAATAAACTGTGTGCTAAATAATCCTGGTAAGGAGGAAATTAAAGGAGATAATAAAAAATCAGAAATGGAGACACTCACAGATGTGTTCACTGGTCTAAATAAGTTAAAAGGAAAGAACAACAGTAAGCACTCGGGGTCAGAGAGACACAGTTAGGAAGGGTTGCTCTGTGGAGGGTTACTCTGTAAAACCTTCTGGCAATCGATGGACTTAAAACCGGAGTTAAATAGGTGATGACCCAGAAGGCAATTAAGGAAACCAGCTCGGAAGCACAGCAAGAACCTCTGTGGAGGAAGCCATTATAAACTGCACGGCTGTTAGTTTTGTCTCCCCAGAAAATGCTGAGCTGGCTCTTTTTATTCATGGTTCTTTTAAACTTTCAGGAAGTGTAAAATTCATGTAAACATGTATGAATTCTGTAGCAAAACACCAGAGAAACACAGAAAATATGCCCAAACTGTATCCAAACTCTATACATGGAAGGATCTGTAATTTTTTTTTTTTGCTAATTTTTTTCCTCTAGAAAGTATGACCGACAGAATGGTGCCCGCGGGGTTGAAGTAAGTCTCCTGTCTCCTCTCTCCACCAGTCCATTTCCCTTCTGCCCAAGCTGCTAGAAGCACCCAAATTTTGTGGATCCCCAAGGCCTGAAGGTTAGGATGCTCTTTCCTTTTAGATTAAGCACAGCACCTACCTTCAGGTGAGCCATCCCACTGAGCTCTCAACTCTAGCCCAGGATGGCTCATTTTATTGGTGGTAAATGAGTAGTGAACAACTCGGGGAAGAAAAATGCTCTGCCCATTCAAAACTAGGTAAGGCTAGACCACCACGTCACTCTGCTTCATGTATCAAAATAAGTTCCAACGAAACCAAGAAGTTAAACATAATAATGGAACTAGGAGAAAGAGATGAGCTCATCGGCATGGGGGACTTCCGTGGTCAGTACCTCAAACTTCTGATAAGAACTGAAAACTTGAACAGCCAGACAGCAGTGGTATACACCTTTAATCCCAGCACTCAGGAGGCAGAGGCAGGCAGATCTCTGTGAGTTCAAGGCCAGCCTGGACTACAGAGTGAGTTCCAGGACTGTCAGAGCTATACAGAGAGACCCTGTGTCAAAAAAAACAAAAGTAGGGCTGGTGAGATGGCTCAGCGGTTAAGAACACCGACTACTCTTCTGGAGATCATGAGTTCAAATCTCAGCAACCACACGGTGGCTCACAATCATCCATAATGAGAAACAAATGAAGAACCTAAGGGCTAGAACCCATAGGTTCTGATCACTTATCAGAAGGAAAAAATGGGAGGGATACTGTCTTCGTTCCTCATTTATATGAACGAAAATTAGACAGGAGTTGAATAAGTAACAATTGGAAATTGGCTAAGTAAACTACAATATGCCAGGTAATAAAACTCTGTAGCCTTTAAAAAGTAGTTTAGAAAAAGGCAATTTAATACTAAAAAGTTTTCGTGAGAAAACTCACAAAAGCCTCGGAGTGACTCTAGCAAGTAAGGTTGCACTGATTTTTTTCTTTGTTTTGCTGGGACAGGCTCTCTCCTTTAGCTGAGAGATGGATGACTTTAAACCATAGGTTCTCAAACTGTAGGTCACAACCCCACAGGGGTCATGTATCCGATGCCCTACATATCAAATATTTACATTATGCTTCATAACAGTAGCAAAATTACAGTTATGAAGTAGGAACAAAAATAATTTCATGGCCGGGGGTCACTACAACATGAGGAACTGTATTAAAGGGTTGCAGTGTTAGGAAGGTTGAGAACCACTGCTTTGAACTCTTTAACTATCCCAGGCTGGGCTTGAACTTGCCACCTGCCTGCCTCAGCCTCTCCAGAGGTGGGGTTAGTTATTTATACCACCACACCTCACTAGTGTTTTTAATGTTAGCTTTTCTTGTATTGCCCAATGTAATTTTTTTAATAACCAACAGCTATCATTTTAAGAAAAACGATATTATAAATCACAGAACCCAGTATTCCAAGATGGTGGTGTTGAGAGGGCTCAGAGAGACCATGTAAAGTAGAAAGAAAAAAGCATATAGGAGGGCTATAAGGAGAGATAGCATATGTGAACTAGCTGTGGCAGCCTGCCAAAACACTTTGATGTGGCCTGCCCGTCACTCCTGAAAGTGATACACATGGCATGCAAGAGACTGTCTCCTGCTCATCACCGAGGGCTCTTAATTTGAGCAAGGGCAACACTCAAATACACAGAGAGATTGAGAGAGAGAGAGAGAGAGAGAGAGAACCCTCAGTACCAGCTTATCCCCCACTTACCCCTGTACCTTCACGGGTCAGTAGTCCTTTGCTGGAGGAAGTGTTTTTTTTTTTTGTTAGTTTGTTTGTGTTTTCTCGTGCATGTAACCCTCCACCCCTCCCTCCCATCAGAGTCAGCAGCCAGGCCCAAGATTCTTCAGAAAAGTGGGAGGGGCAGTCAGCTCGCCCCAGGGGGCAGGTGGTTTTACAGACATTCCTTCCCAGAAAATGACAGGTCTTCCAGGACCATATAGAAAAGGGAAATGACCTCATAAATGTCACATTTGCTCAGTTACATTATTAGTTGGCAAATGAGTGGCTCTAAGTATAGTAAGAGGCCACCTTAAATATATATACAAAGAAAAACAAAAAAATACCCTAAGCTTTCTTTTAAGGCTGCTGGGGCTTGACCCTTGGTCCTTTATCATATGCTAAGCACAGAATCTGTCACCAAGCCACACCCTGTTTTATTTTATTGAGGATGGCTTGCAACTTCTAGATTCAAGTGATCTCTCAGTATCCTCATTAACTGCCACTGTAGGCACGAAATGCTGGTCAAAATGAAAAACAGATTCAAAAGCCATCACTTTAAAAACTATGTGTCCTGACTGGGCAGTGGTGGTGCCCATCTTCAGTCCCAGCACTTGGGAGGCAGAGGCAGGGACAGGAACAGGGGCAGGGGCAGGGGCAGGGGCAGGGGCAGAGGCAGGGGCAGAGGCAGGGGCAGAGGCCGTGGCAGGCAGATCTCTGAGTTCAAAGCCTTTAAGACAGATCCTGAGTAATGTACCTTATGGAAGGCCCTACTATGTGAGATATTTATAATCATCAAAGCAGATTCACAACTTAAAGGCTATTAATGTTTTCTGTTGCAGGTGAAGAAAAGGAGGAACCATCCCAGTCTAAAGCCATTATTGTAACAAGTTCAGTTACTAAGACTTCAGGAGGCACTAAAGTGTCTTTAGAGAACATTTTGAACTATTCCAAGGATAAATGGATATTGACCACAAAATAAATGGATGCTCTGTGCAATGTGAAAAAAAAATTGATGGTATCTGGCAGGCATTTGTCTGTCTGCCCTGGGTTAGTAAATGTGCTGATGAGAGAGAGGAGAGACATTTCTAAGAGGAAATGTTCCCACCACTCCCCTTACTCACATTTCTTTTCCATAGCAGGGGGTTTAGTCATGATTTTTTTTAAATATTTATTTATTATATGTAAGTACACTGTAGCTGTCTTCAGACACTCCAGAAGAGGGAGTCAGATCTTACTGGGATTTGAACTCAGGACCTTCAGAAGAGCAGTCAAAGTCAGTGCTCTTAACTGCTGAGCCATCTCTCCAGCCCCTTAGTCATGATTCAAGTGTGGGGTCATTAGAAGTTATAGATTTCTTCAAAATTCTAGCCAAAATTTCTAACATCTCATTTCTCAAGCTATTCATCCTCCTCAGAAAGCAAATGTGGTTGTTATTAGCCCATTGCCCAGACTCGGGGATCTGAGGTCTTCCTCTCTTTCTTGAAATACTTCAGCTCCTTCCACTGTCTTCCTCACTTCCTAACCACACAAATCCCAGTCAGGTCAAAGACTGGGAAGGCTCACAGCTTGAGATGCTGTCCCATTGATTTTTGACTGTCCCAAGGCCACTACAATGACTTAGTCCTCACATTTCTTGAATGGACTCAAATGCAATGCAGGTGAACAGTGTCCCCAAAGTGACTAATAAGAGCAACCCCTAGAGACAGCACAAAGTCAGCCATTGTCCTAACAATGTCTTACTCTCCACGGCCTGTTAGCAAAGGCCCAGACTCCTGACGGGCCATGTAAGCGAATATATAAATATCTTCCTCCACCGATTTAAAACTGAAAACAAACCTTCATGCGTCCCGAAAACATGGGAATCCTAAACTGATCTGAATCCTACATGTCAGCTCAGCTCGGCAGCCCCCTGTTCTAAGAGCCAGGGATGAGTGGAGATGTCGCTAACAGTCTCTCAAACAGCATTGCCTGCTTGAAATCTCTCCCTTCCTCATGAGGCAGAAGGAGCAAGTACTTGTGTGAGCCTTATCCCCCAAACAGGACTAGATTCGGCACTGCCATCCATAGCTGTGACCCTACGGAGGTCACTGTCCCTGGTCTCCATGTTTTCACCCACCTGACAGTTTTAAGAACCCTGAATGGTCTTAACATAGTAACGTGGAGTGGGAACCCTCTGAACAGTAGTGTGTCAGGTCTCTTCACTAAACAAAGTCCAAAGAAAGGTGAGTTCAGGGGGAAACAAGTACATATTATCTGCCAGTCCAGGACCTGTGCCAATAAAACCTGGTATACGGCGGATGCTCAAGAAATCACTGAGTAAATACGATTCTTCCTGATGCTCAAGGGTGCTAGAAACTACTTGGATCTTGTGGTCGTTTATACATGTTCATACATGAGTAAGCTTCCAGCTCCGAGAGGCAGGCTGGAATGCTTTGAAAGGAGACGAGGTGTCCAATCCCTTACCACTCACATGACAGCGTCATGGAATGCCAGCCAGCTGCGGTATTCTGACCTTTGCCTTCTTTGAGTTACCATTCTACTTATTCCATGTGACCTAAACTCTCTCCCTCCCTCCCTCCCTCCCTCCTGTTTCCCACTTTGGCTGTCCCTAGGGCAGTAGCTGTGTCAGGCCCCTCCTTGCCATCCCAGGTCAGCTGACTCTGGATCCAACCCTTCCCTGCCCAGCAGTCAGGACTGGGATCATAAATTCCTTCCCTGTGAAAATGAGTCTATGAAATTGGTGCTGCGAAAATCTTGCTGAGTCAGCAGTGTGGACTTCCACAGCACAGGGGAATCTGGATGATTTGAAACTGTTGTCTCAAAGATGTTCTGGGGCCCATTTACTAAGGGGTCTTTTTTTTTTCCTGAGCTGTGTCTAGATGAGAAATAAGCACAAGGCTTGTCAGGTGTCATCCCAGACCATGTTTCCAGCTGTTTTCATTCATCTGACTAATCTAAAGTTATCCATATTTAAGTTAGCCCATGAAAACCATCTTTTGAGTCCTAACAAAGAAATCTAAACCCTGATTTAACAGGGATGATTTTTAAAAATCTATTTATTTTCAAATGCCTGGAAAACATATCACAATTTTTGCAAATATTTTGCAAAAAAATAAATTGACTAAACTGACAGTATTACTGAATTTTGACTTGCTATTTCTATTAGATGAGTTATTAAAGCAACGCAAATGTTACAACATTGATGATTAGATCCAAAATTCCTCCAAAGAACATCTTTACAATGCAGCTATGGTCTTTGAGGACAGGAAAAAGATCAGTTAAACACACACTCGGACACATACACACTTATATCACATGCACCATACACACAACCACACATACAACATTCCCACTTTCCAAACATCACACATATGCCACCTAGACCATGCACACATATACACATAGATTATACACACACATTCACACACATATTATACCATCTACACACCACACATATACAAAACACACATTTACAGACACATATCCACTATACATGCCCCATATATATATATGTGTGTGTGTGTGTACGTATATATGGTGTACAACATATACACACATAACATACTCCCACACAACCCACACAGATACTGTATGCAAACACATACACACATACACATACTTCATCTCCACAGAGCCCATGGGCTAGTAATGAAGACATTGTTCTTTTAAGTTACAAAGTTAGCACAAGCATTGAAAAGTATATGCTGCCTTAAGAGAACCTAGGATACAGTGAACAACAGAACTGGCCTTGCTAAGGCAACTTCGGAGCATTAGGAGACAAGTGGAGTGGCTGAGGGCTACTATGGGGGCTAGTTCAGTGGTAGAGTGTGTGCTTGGCATGCAAGAGGTACTGGGTTCAAGCCCCAGCATCCATGTAACGAAAAAAAATACAGCAAGTGAAACTCAGAAATCAAGACTTGTTAGCTACAAAGGTATTAGTGGGCAATTTATTCTTTCAAACAAGAGCCACACTGGCTCTCTGTGCAGACCGTGGCTTAGTCACATAGGTAGAGAAGATCAATACACAGATACTATGGCTGTCACCCATGGTCTTCATCTGCCTTCTCTGCCCAATTAATCATTCCATTGAATTTTCAATATGTTGAGCTACTAGATCAATAATAGTTGATCCACAGATTCTTTCTGCTTGATGTCTTAATGACACATACTTCAAGAGGTGATAGGCCAAAGTCATTCACATTCCAGTCCCCAGAAGCTGCCTTATCTTTTATTGCAAGAGATACTTCTGAGCAGTGATTAGGGTTAAGGCCTTTAGATGGGAAGATTAGATCGAATTCTTTGGCTGGACTGATGGTTACATGGGAGCCAGTTTTTGAGAGAGGCAGGAGGTCAGAGGGAGAAAAGGGCTCTTCAGCGATCAGGAGTAATGACATCAGAGCCAAGGAATACAGCAGCCTTGGGGAGCCAGGAGAGGAAGGAAGGAACTTTTCATCAGAGAATCTGGAAAACAGTCCTGTTGACAGACAACCTTCATTTTGAAGGAGTTTGAAGACCCATTTTGTATTTTGACTTTTTTGAATACAGTGCTAAATAGTTCTAGTACTAACAGGAAGTGGATGCCACCTCCATCCTCCACACCTCATCAGGCCTGAAAACTGCTAAGCCCTTGCAAGTCATCTTTATGGACAAGTGGCTCCATGGGCACTTTTTAACCACAGTGTCTTATCTGCACCACTCTCTACACAAGCAAACGACGTTCCCCCCCTCCCTCCTTGACTATGGTATTTACATCCAGTGAACTATAATCGTAGTGCTGATTTCCCGAATAACGAGAACAACATTTGAAGAGACACTGCTGCTCCCCTGCCACTTCTCTGTCCTGGGAACCTCAGAATTCACCTTCTGTTCCAAGTGCTGCATCAGAACAAGCATATTATAGACGTACCAATCCATTTGGAGCCACTGTTTTGATCGTCTGTATTCTCAAGGAAGTGGGGGGTGGCATGTGAGGCTCCAAAGCATTTGGTGACCATGGTTAATCTTTTATTTTTTTTTTCCATCTAGAATCGTCTTCAGGGTATTGTTAGAGACCTTGATGACAACCTCAGGATATTAGGACTTTGTGAAGGACTTGTCTGGCAGATGGCCCTCCAGGAGAAGGCAGTATCGAGTACCTCTTCTTTAACATTCAGATACATGGGCCTGGTGCCTGCTGTGCACACGCTAAAATGCATCTGTAATAATAAAAGTGGCTCTAGGAAACAATGGGAATCTAATATGGATATGGCCACCAAGAACAGCACAGCTTCAGCCATTCTGAAGGCCTCCTCTTCTGAAGGAACAGCTAGCGCCTTCTGAGTGTCCGTAGAGGTATCTTTGCACATATCTGATGCTGCTTCCTGAGGTGAGCCTCAAAGGTCCTGCAGGGCATTTCCTCACTGCCCTGCCCACTCCTCTTGCATTGGGAACTCTACCATTAAATTCTTCTCTAAGCTGAGTGTATGTGTGAGTATTCGCACATCACACACAGCTATTTAATCCCATTTCTTCATTTTATGTTCTGAAGCAGAGATTCTGAAGAGCCAGTTTTATTCACAACCAATCATTCTACATGGTCTAGACATGGGTCTTTTTAATAAATCTTCCCTTACTATTTCTAATACATAAGCTTTTCTAAGTTTTATAAGTGCTAGACTTGTCCACATTTCTATGGATGCAAGGTTCTCTTTTTAGGAGAAATTCAAGTTACCATGTGACCACATGGGCAGACTTCTTTATGGAGAAAAGGAATACCTCTTCATCTGGTGGAAATAAACACAGGACTTTTGTCTTTGTGTAACATAATAGTAATTCTCCTGATTGGAAAATATGTCACAAAAAAGGAATTTCTCCATCTAGTAAGTACTCCAATCACTCTTTTAAAAAGAAATATTTATTCTTTGAGAATTTTATATGCCTCCCAGATCCTCTTTATCTCCCCAACTTCATATCATCCCCTTTAAAAAGTTAGTAACCCATCCACTCCAGTTTGTATGATTTGTATTCTTCTGGAGAGGTGGTAGGGCATCACTGGAACACGGGAGATCTACCCGGAACCACAGCCTTAAAGAAAACTGACTCCCCCTCCTCCAGAGTCACTCACTCTTGAGATCTTCCCACCTCCGTGTTTAAACTTTTTTATTTCATCCTGTGCATATGAAATGGAGCATATGCATTCTCTGAATTGTCTGTGTACATATATATGTAAACACATAAACTCATTGTTGTACAACTAAGAGTAGCACAACAGGACTTCTTTGAACATATCTCCTTGCATGTATGTGCAAGGCATAAGGCAGAAACTATGGCAGAAGGGACAGTGTGTCTTTCCATAGCTGCTTGCTCTGACTTAATGTATTGTGAATCTTAGAATCGTCATCACCAGTATTTCTCTTTAGTGAAACAGTATGGTGTAGATATGGGTTATCTATGTGTACATTCAAATATGTTGTTCATCACTGTGCAAAATTAGGCCTTACAATGTTACACTAAAAAATTGAAGGAAAAAACTATTCCACAATTATAGAATATGCATATTTTCAACCTGACTTGCTAAAAATCCAATTGAACAATTTTATGCTTATATCATGATGTCAGTAAATTCTTTTTTCTTCAGTTTCAATATTTAGTAGTCTGACTCATTTTTCTGGAATCTTTTTTTGGAATATCTTTTTTGATCAAGATCACAATTCATAGCTTTGATATCTTAGAAGTCTGGTTATTTATTGTTTTCTGGGTTTTTTTTTTTAAGACGAATGTCTTAACTAATTTTTTAAAAATCTTTTACTTTCCCATGTAAATTCCAACATTATTTCATGCCTATGTAAAATGATATTTTAGTTATCATTGCCATTGACTATCATCATCTCTGGTAATATTGCCAAAAAGAAATGGCCCCACCACCATGAAGCACAGCCATAAAAAGCGGATCTCTGAGACCTTACTTCCATATTTTATGTTCTGCATTTGGTAAGCTGAAGCCAAATTGCTTCAAGAAGTATAGCTGCAAGGGAGTCCAGGCAGTGTACATTTTTAGCCTAAAGCTTCTGCAATACATGGAAAATGGTATATTTCAAGTAGGGTTACAACTTATTAGTGGATCATAAAATTTACTTATGTCACAAATGACAAATAAAAATGAAACAAAACTGTTTTACATTTTATGAAAGCTATATACACATTTATTTTATATTTTATGCATATTTATATAAAATATATCAAAGCATTTTTTAGGCTGATGAACTGGCACAATGTGTAAAGTACCTACTATGAAAATATGTGGACCTGAATTAGGATTCCAAACATCTATGTAAAAGCTGGATGCAGCAGCTTGTATCTGTAGTACCAGAGCTCAGGGGCAGAAGAAGGCAGGTCCTGGAGCCTCACTGGCCAGCCCATCTAGCCAGAATGGTGAGCTCTAGATTCAGTGAGGGATTCTGTCTCAAAAAATTATGTGGAGAGAGAAAGTGGAAATTTCTCAACATCAACCTCTGGTCTCTATACACAGAAGCACAAAGGCACACATGGTACAGATATTTTAAAAGAAATATTGTGTATCTAGTGTGTGTGTGTGTGTGTGTGTGTATAAGATGTGTGTGTGGGGGTATGTGCATACCACAATGCATGTGTGGAAACAAAAAAAGAAAAAAGAAAAAAAACAGTTGTGGAGTCAGTTCCTTCCTCCAACTTTTATGTGGGTTCTGGGGGCCAAACTAAGGCACCAGACTTACACTGCAAGTGCTTTTGCCCACTGGGCCGCCCTGGTGGCTCCATAACAGTTTTGTCTTTTTTGTTGTTGTTGGCTTATTTTTGGTTTTACTTTTTTCTTTTTGAGACAATATTTCTCTGTGTATCAGCCCTGGCTGTCCTAGGACTCACTTTGTAGACCAGGCCCCATAACAGTTTTAACTGTGGATCAAGATCAAGTAGTCCAAAGACTGGGGTTCCAGGAGATGCAGATGCTATGTGCCACTCGCTGTATCTACAACACCTCTTATTTCACTGAGGAAGCTTTTGTGGAAGTCCTAGGACACATAAGGGACCAGTTCTCCACTTCCATTATTCGGGTCCCAGGCATTGAACTGAGCCTACGGCTGAGCCATCTTGCTAGTGTTGCCTGTATTCTTAGTCTGTTTGTAGCATTAATTTGGAGTGAGTATTGAATGTTGTGCCCGTTCATGAAGTGTCATGAGTCTTTTCCTCTGATGTACTCCATGCATGGACTTTTCCCAAATGCACCATCTTTGCATTCTTCAACCCTGTTCTCCTGGGGTTCTTTTTAAGCCCCTGACTTGTTACAATCCATTTCATACAGCACTCCTGACTTCTGGTAGGTTCTGCATTTGTCAAAGTTGTTACTGTACTCCTAATGCACTCTATGTGAACGAAAGGCCTGTATTCTGTGATCCTTTATTCAATTCACAAAAGGCAGGCATTAATTCCTGATTTTATTTAGTTAATAAAATACCCTGATCTTTGTTACCTTTGCAACCTAAAGACCAATGATAAACTACCTGTAGGAAGAAGTCCTAATGAAAAGTGGGATTTCAGTTCCAAAATCTTACTTGACAGTTACTTGTGTACTTGACAGTTCTTGTGTGTACTAAGAGTATAAACTGCGCACTAAACTAGACAGTGCCTATCCCGGCCACAGTCACCCCAGCAGTACTCCCAAAACTTTATTATTCTTGTATTTTGTGTTCATGCTGAGAATGGAAGAATATCTCCCTTGCTATGGAGCAGCCAGAAGACAAGAACCAAGCTTCAGGGGCTGTGGTTTAAACACGGCATCTAAAACTGAAGCACAGTGTCTTTGAATGGATCACACAGCATGAAGACTGCACAAGCCATTAGACCTCTGGGCCTGAGACCCTGAGTTTTCCTATGTTCTACATTTTCTTGTCACTTTTAAGGGAGAAACCTTAATTTTAATGTTCACTTCCCAAATTTTTGACCTCATTTTATTGTTACATATGTGTATCACACACATACACACACACACACACACACACACACACACACTTCTGGAGGGTAACTATGGACAGTAGCAATAGTCTATATTGTTTGGTGGGTCTCTTGGACAACCCTGACCAACAACTCAAGAGAAGCATTCTCAGAGTGGTGTTGGACTTGTTGATTAAGACTCTGGTCAGCTCAGAGGGGAAATTCTTATTTAAGCTCCATGTGTTTATTTATACATTGATTTCTATGTATTATAGGTATTTTAGGTAGTTAATAGTATGATCCCTTATGGCTTTTCAGACATCCTTACTGTTTCTTTAAAGACGCTTTTAATGGACTATCTATACAAGCAAAATATACTATCTACCAAGTAAGATTTCTGTGGCTTTGTACCATCAATATTCATTAACAGCCATCATAGGGAATAAAATCCATCTTTACAAAGGCAGAGAAATAATTATTAAACTGTGCTTAGAGAACTACCGAGGGAGAAGAAAAATGTAATAATTTATCTAACAAGAGCAGCTGACAGACAGGCGACCCGGACTTATTACATGGCACGTAATTCACGCTGGGCTCTCTCCTTCCTCCTCTTAGCTGGGAATTACCTGGACCTTCGCTTACTTAGCCAGAAGCAGCAGGAACTTCGACAGCAGCAGGGAGTGGATGCACGGGAAGCAAAGCCATGGCACTGCTTTTTCTGTGGCCAGGCTGACGGATATATTTTCTAACTTCTAATTCCAAAATTTCTTTAGTGGGTTATTGTAGCTCTTTGTATTCCAGTGTTAACTGTATCCCCTCAAAACTGTTTGCACGAGAGGGTCTACATGTAGCTTCTGGAAACCTGCCCCCAGTGAGTTCTGATTGGTAAAGATGCCAACAGCTAATAGCTGGGGAGAAGAGAAAGAGGGGTTTTTAGGTTTCCAGGGCTTGGGACCTCGAGGAGGAAGAAGGGGAGAGAAGCCGTGCCTGCGAGGGCAGGACAGAGAGGCAGAGCTGCCTTGTAAAGATGCTGGGTCAGGAGCAACCAGGATGGAACATAGAAATTACTAACTCAGAATTATCGGTGGGAGGTAGATTTTAACTACATGGAGGTTAGGCAGTCGCCCAGATATTGTGCTGCTTAAAGCATATTTAAATATATAAAGGCTGTGTGTGTGTGTGTGTGTGTGTGTGTGTGTGTGTGTGCGTCTCATTTGGGAACATAAACCATTGAGGCAGGAAGCAACCCTGCATCAAGATATATTAAAAATACTACTACTGCCGGGCGGTGGTGGCGCACGCCTTTAATCCCAGCGCTTGGGAGGCAGAGGCAGGCGGATTTCTGAGTTCGAGGCTAGCCTGGTCTACAGAGTGAGTTCCAGGATAGCCAGGGCTACACAGAGAAACCCTGCCTCGAAAAACCAAAAAAAAAAAAAAAAAAAAACACCAAAAATACTACTACTACTACTACTACAGGCTGTTATATAAAGAGAGATCAAACCAATACAATTATATATATATATATATATATATACTGTTTTATTTTAGACACTTGATTTTACAAGAACCAAGAGTTTCTGGAAGCCCTTTTCTTCCTCTCCTAAGAAGAGCTGAGCTCCATTTCCCAGAGGGGAGAGCAGCAGGACTTTGTACTTTGGAATGTGTGACACCCTTTACTGGAATTTGTAGCTATGATGCTGCAGGGAGTTCCATAATCTTCCTGACAGCTATGGGGCATTCACTGCATCTCGGTCAGCTAGTGTTCTCCACAGTGGTAGAAATGGCTCCCCTATAACCAAGGGCACAAAGGAAAATGATTTAACAGAGGAACAGATGGGTACAGTAAAAGCCGAGACAACGTAGGAACGTATCTGGAGGCAGAGAGTGCAGGCTTACCCAATTCCCAGGAGCGTCTACAGAGCACCTTTCCTTCACAACTGTGTGCTTTCTACTCCTAAGAGATTAGTGTACACAGAAATCCTAGAATACCATTTCCCTGGTTGGGAAGTGATCGATTGCCCACATGTGGACTCCTGGCTTATATGCCTATCTGAGAGTGTTCAAGCTTTGTGGGAAACAGGTATTAAGTGTGATTTTGATTCATTTGGAAATCCATGGAAGCACTCAATGAAAACCCACCATTTTCTTAAAAACCAAAACCAAAACCAAAACCACCCCCCATGCCTTTTAAATAACAAATAGAGGCCGCTGCAGGCAGCGCAGAGTTCAAGCCCTGATGTGCTGTGCAAATCCCTCGCTGCGCTGTAGTCGTCTGGGCGCCAGATCGGCGGGCCATCGTGACCACAGGGTGAGCGGCGCCACGGAGACTGCCCTCCGCCATCTTTGCTCCAGTGACCAGGTAGTTGGGACCGCCAGGCTCAGAGACAGACAGGCATAATATCGCTTCGGTTTCAGGCAGCTTGGGTGTAACCTGCTCCCAGGTGCTGGGCTGATTTGCAGTAACCAGCGCGCCAGTTCCGCGGTGGGACCTTCTGCCTGCTGGAGGGACCCCGCGCAGGGAGGGAGCCCGCCAGCTTCCCTTCCGCGACCTCTGTTCCCGCGGACTGCGCTGGAGAGACCGGTACCCAGGCTCTCCCCCCGATATAACATCACTTGGGACACGGCCTGTTGGGGCTTCCGTCTGTGCCCGAGGGCGGGTTGGCGCTGTAGTCGTCTGGGCGCCAGATCGGCGGGCCATCGTGACCACAGGGTGAGCGGCGCCACGGAGACTGCCCTCCGCCATCTTTGCTCCAGTGACCAGGTAGTTGGGACCGCCAGGCTCAGAGACAGACAGGCATAATATCGCTTCGGTTTCAGGCAGCTTGGGTGTAACCTGCTCCCAGGTGCTGGGCTGATCTGCAGTAACCAGCGCGCCAGTTCCGCGGTGGGACCTTCTGCCTGCTGGAGGGACCCCGCGCAGGGAGGGAGCCCGCCAGCTTCCCTTCCGCGACCTCTGTTCCCGCGGACTGCGCTGGAGAGACCGGTACCCAGGCTCTCCCCCCGATATAACATCACTTGGGACACGGCCTGTTGGGGCTTCCGTCTGTGCCCGAGGGCGGGTTGGCGCTGTAGTCGTCTGGGCGCCAGATCGGCGGGCCATCGTGACCACAGGGTGAGCGGCGCCACGGAGACTGCCCTCCGCCATCTTTGCTCCAGTGACCAGGTAGTTGGGACCGCCAGGCTCAGAGACAGACAGGCATAATATCGCTTCGGTTTCAGGCAGCTTGGGTGTAACCTGCTCCCAGGTGCTGGGCTGATCTGCAGTAACCAGCGCGCCAGTTCCGCGGTGGGACCTTCTGCCTGGTGGAGGGACCCTGCGCAGGGAGGGAGCCCGCCAGCTTCCCTTCCGCGACCTCTGTTCCCGCGGACTGCGCTGGAGAGACCGGTACCCAGGCTCTCCCCCCAATATAACATCACTTGGGACACGGCCTGTTGGGGCTTCCTTCTGTGCCCGAGGGCGGGTTGGCGCTGTGGTCGTCTGGGTGCCAGATCGGCGGGCCATCGTGACCACAGGGTGAGCAGCGCCACGGAGAGTGCCCTCCGCCATCTTTGCTCCAGTGACCAGGTAGTTGGGACCACCAGGCTCAGAGACAGACAGGCATAATATCGCTTCGGGTTCAGGCAGCTTGTGTGTAACCTGCTCCCAGGTGCTGGGCTGATCTGCAGTGACCAGCGCGCCAGATCTGCTGTGGGACTTCTGCCTGGCAGAGGGACGCCCCCTCCCCCCCCCAGGAGAGATCACACACCCCTGCACAGGGCAGGAGCCTGCCAGCCTCCCTTTGGCGACCTCTGCTCCAGGAATCCACTAGGCTGAGCCTTTAGATGTGCAAGGCCTCCCCAATATAAGATCACTTGGGGCAAAGCACATTAGGGCTCCAAAGTCACTCAGGAGCAGGCAGGCCCCAGAAATCGGTGCCAGGGGAATCCTGGTAATCCAGGGGGGGGCAGAAATAGCTTTGCAGGCTCACAGGAGGTCCAACCAACAGCCAGTGGCAGCAGGACCAACTAACACCAGAGGTATCCAGATGGCAAAAGGCAAACGTAGGAATGTTACTAACAGTAATCAAAGTAATGTAGGACCATCCGAACCCAACTCTCCAACAGCAGCAAGTCCTGGATACCCCACCACACCCGAAAGACAAGATCTGGATTTAAAATCACTTCTCATGATGCTATTAGAGGATCACAAGAAGGACACAAATAAATCTCATAAAGAGTTACAGGAGACCATGAATCAACGGTTAGAAGCCCTTACAAAGGAAACACAAAAATCGCTTAGAGAAATGCGGGAGAACATGGATCAAAAGATGGAGGCGCACAAGGAGACAACACAAAAATCGCTTAACGAGATGAATCAACGGGTAGATGCACTCACAAAGGAATCACAAAATTTGCATAAAGAAATGCAGAAGAATATGGGTCAACAGACGGATGCCCATAAGGAGGCAACACAAAAATTGCTTAAAGAAATGAATCAACGGTTAGATGCCCTTACAAAGGAAACACGAGAACTGCTTAAAGAAATGCAGGAGACGATGGATCAACAGATGGAATCCCATGAGGAGGAAACACAAAAATCGCTCAGAGAAATGCAGGAGAACGTGGGTCATCAGGAAGAAATCCTGAAAGAGGTAATGCAAAATTACCTTAAAGAAATACAGGAAAATACAAACAAACAAGTGAAGGATCTCAGCAAATCCATCCAGGAACTAAAAAAGGAAGTAGAAGCAACTAAGAAATCACAAAGGGAGACAACTTTGGAGATAGAAAACCTTGGGAAGAAATCAGGAGTCATAGATGCAAACATCAACAATAGAATACAAGAGATGGAAGAAAGAATCTCAGGTGCTGAAGATTCCATAGAAAGCATCGACTCAACAGTCAAAGAAAATGCAAAATGCAAAAAACGCGTAACCCAAAACATCCAGGAAATCCAGGACACAATGAGAAGACCAAACCTAAGGATTATAGGTATAGATGAGAGTGAAGATTTGCAACTTAAAGGGCCAGTAAACATCTTCAACAAAATTATGGAGGAAAACTTCCCTAACTTAAAGAGAGAGATGCCGATGAACATACAAGAAGCCTACAGAACTCCAAACAGACTGGACCAGAACAGAAATACCTCCCGTCACATAATAATCAAAACACCGAATGTTCTAAACAAAGAAAGAATACTAAATGCAGTAAGAGAAAAGGGCCAAGTAACATACAAAGGAAGACCTATCCGAATCACATCAGACTTCTCACCAGAGACTATGAAAGCCAGAAGATCCTGGGCAGATCTCATGCAGACACTAAGACAGCACAAATGCCAGCCTAGACTACTATACCCAGCAAAACTCTCAATCACCATAGATGGAGAGACCAAGATATTCCATGATAAAACCAAATTTTCACAATATCTTTCCACAAATCCAGCCCTGCAACGGATAATAGGTGGAAACCTCCAATACAGGGAGAGAAACAACACCCTGGAAAAAATGAGATAATAACCTTCTTGAATCAAACCCAAAAGTAGATAACCACTCAAACATAAAGATAGCGTCAAGAATGGCAGATGGCAATAATCACTATGCCTTAATCTCTCTTAATATCAATGGTCTCAATTCCCCAATTAAAAGACATAGACTAGCAGACTGGATACGTAAACAGGACCCAGCTTTTTGCTGCATGCAGGAAACGCACCTCAGTGTCAAAGACAAACACTACCTCAGAGTAAAAGGCTGGAAAACAATTTTACAAGCAAATGGCCCCAAGAAACGAGGTGGAGTAGCCATCCTAATATCGGATAAAATTGATTTTCAACCCAAAGTCATCAAAAAAGACACAGAAGGACACTACATACTGATCAAGGGAAAAATCCACCATCAAGAACTCTCAATCCTGAATATCTATGCTCCAAATGCAAGGGCACCCTCATTCGTAAAAGAAACTTTACTAAAACTCAAAGCACACATCGCACCGCACACAATAATAGTGGGTGACTTCAACACCCCGCTCTCTGAAATGGATCGTTCAGGAAAGCAGAAACTAAACAGGGACACAGTGAATCTAATTGAAGCCTTGGACCAAATGGAACTAACTGATATATATAGAACATTTCATCCTAGAGCTAAAGAATACACCTTCTTCTCAGCTCCTCATGGTACCTTCTCCAAAATTGACCATATAATTGGTCACAAATCAGACCTCAACAGATACAAGAAGATAGAAATAATCCCATGCCTCCTATCAGATCACTATGGAATAAGGGTGGTCTTCAATGGCAACAAAAACAAAAGAAAACCCACGTACACATGGAGGCTGAACAATGCTCTACTCAATGATAACTTGGTCAAGGTGGAAATAAAGAAAGAAATCAAAGACTTTTTGAAAGTTAATGAAAATGAAGGCACAACATACCCTAACTTATGGGACACAATGAAAGCAGTGCTAAGAGGAAAATTCATAGCCCTGAGTGCCGCCAAAAAGAAACGGGAGACAGCATACACTAACAGCTTAATGGCACACCTGAAAGCCCTGGAACAAAAAGAAGCAAATACACCAAAGAGGAGTAGAAGGCAGGAAATCATCAAACTCAGGGCTGAAATCAATCAAGTAGAAACAAATAAAACCATACAAAGAATCAACAAAACGAGGAGTTGGTTCTTTGAGAAAATCAACAAGATAGATAAGCCCTTAGCCATACTAACCAGAGGGCACAGAGATAGTATCCAAATTAATAAAATCAGAAACGAAAAGGGAGAGATAACAACAGAAACTGAGGAAATTCAAAAAATCATCAGATCCTACTACAAAAACCTGTATTCAACACAACTAGAAAATCTTGAGGAAATGGACAATTTCCTTGACAGATACCAAGTACCAAAATTAAATCAGGATCAAATAGACCATCTAAACCGTCCTATAACCCCTGAAGAAATAGAAGTTGTCATTGGAAGTCTTCCAACCAAAAAAAGCACAGGTCCAGATGGTTTTAGTGCAGAATTCTATCAGACCTTCAAAGAAGACCTAACACCAATACTCTTCAAACTGTTCCACAAAATAGAAACAGAAGGAACACTACCCAACTCGTTCTATGAAGCCACAATTACACTAATACCAAAAGCACACAAAGATCCGACAAAGAAAGAGAATCTCAGGCCAATCTCTCTTATGAATATCGATGCAAAAATACTCAATAAAATTCTTGCCAACCGAATCCAAGAACACATCAAAACGATCATTCACCACGATCAAGTAGGCTTCATCCCAGGGATGCAGGGATGGTTCAATATAAGGAAATCCATCAATGTAATCCACTACATAAACAATCTCAAAGAAAAAAACCACATGGTCATCTCATTAGATGCTGAGAAAGCATTTGACAAAATTCAGCATCCTTTCATGCTAAAGGTCTTGGAAAGATCAGGAATTCAAGGCCCATATCTAAACATAGTAAAAGCAATTTACAGCAAACCAGTAGCCAGCATCAATCTAAACGGAGAGAAACTTGAAGCAATCCCACTAAAATCAGGGACTAGACAAGGCTGCCCTCTCTCTCCATATCTTTTCAATATAGTACTTGAAGTTCTAGCTAGAGCAATTAGACAAGAAAAAGAGGTCAAAGGGATACAAATTGGAAAGGAAGAAGTCAAACTATCACTATTTGCAGACGATATGATAGTATACATAAGCGACCCAAAGAACTCCACCAGAGAACTCCTACAGCTGATAAACGACTTCAGCAAAGTGGCCGGATATAAAATCAACTCAAGCAAGTCAGAAGCCTTCCTATACTCAAAGGATAAGCAGGCTGAGAAAGAAGTAAGAGAAATAATACCCTTTACGATAGCCACAAACCATATTAAGTATCTTGGCGTGACGCTAACCAAACAAGTGAAAGATCTGTATGACAAGAACTTCAAGTCTCTGAAGAAAGAAATTGAAGAAGACCTCAGAAGATGGAAAAATCTGCCATGCTCATGGATTGGCAGGATTAATATAGTAAAAATGAGCATCTTACCAAAAGTAATACACAGATTCAATGCAATCCCCATCAAAATCCCAACTCAATTCTTCATAGAGTTAGAAAGAGCAATTCAAAAATTCATCTGGAATAACAGAAAACCCAGAATAGCTAAAACTATTCTCAAGAGTAAAAGAACCTCTGGGGGAATCAGTATCCCGGACCTCAAGCTGTACTACAGAGCAATAGTGTTAAAAACTGCATGGTATTGGTACAGTAACAGACATGTAGATCAATGGAACAGAATTGAAGACCCAGAAATGAATCCACACTCCTATGGTCACTTGATCTTTGACAAAGGAGCTAAAACCATCCAGTGGAAAAAAGATAGCCTTTTCAACAAATGGTGCTGGCTCAGCTGGAGGTCAACATGCAGAAGAATGCAAATTGACCCATCCTTATCTCCTTGCACTAAGCTCAATTCTAAGTGGATCAAAGATCTCCACATAAAACCAGACACACTGAAACTAATAGAAGGGAAACTAGGGAAGAACCTTGAACATATGGGCACAGGGGAGAATTTCCTGAACAGAACTCCAATAGCTTATACTCTAAGATCAAGAATAGACAAATGGGACCTCATTAAATTACAAAGTTTTTGCAAGGCAAAAGACACCGTCAAAAAGACAAAGCGGCAACCAACTAACTGGGAAATGATCTTTACCAACCTTACATCCGACAGAGGGCTAATATCCAAGATATACAAAGAACTCAAGAAGTTAAACTCCAGAGAGGCAAGTAACCCTATTAAAAAATGGGGTACAGAGCTCCACAAAGAGTTCTCACCTGAAGAATATCTAATGGCTGAGAAGCACCTAAAGAGATGTTCATCATCCTTAGTCATTAGGGAAATGCAAATCAAAACAACCCTGAGATTCCATCTCACACCAGTCAGGATGGCTAAGATCAAAAACACAGGAGACAGCAGTTGTTGGCGAGGATGTGGAGAAAGAGGAACACTCCTCCACTGCTGGTGGAATTGCAGGCTGGTACAACCACTCTGGAAAGCAGTCTGGCGGCTCCTCAGAAAACTGGGCATGACACTTCCGGAGGATCCGGCTATACCACTCCTGGGCATATACCCAGAGACTTTACCTGCATGCAATAAGGACACATGCTCCACTATATTCATAGCAGCCTTATTTATAATAGCCAGAAGCTGGAAAGAACCCAGATGTCCCTCAACGGAGGAATGGATTCAGAAGATGTGGTATATTTACACAATGGAATACTACTCTGCAATTAAAAACAATGAATTCACGAAATTCCTAGGCAAATGGTCAGAACTTGAAAATATCATCCTTAGTGAGGTAACCCAATCACAAAAGATCACACATGGTATGAAGTCACTGATAAGGGGATATTGACCCAGAATCTCAGAATACCCTAGACACAATCAGCATATCAATAGATTTCTAAAAAGATGGAAGGAGAGACCCCTGGTCCTGGAAAGACTGGATGTAGGGGAACGCCAGGACAGAGTAATGAGAGGGGGTTGAACGGAGAAAAGAGGGAGGGAAGGGGGCTTATGGGACTTTCGGGGAGGGAGGAGGCGGGAAAGGGGAAGTGATTTGGAATGTAAAATAAAATAAAATTAAATTAAAAAAAAAAAAAAAAAAAAAAAAAAAAAAAAAAAATCCCTCGCTGCACACTGACGACACTGTGAAAGACACTCTTCACTCTTAAGTCCTTTAAAAAGTGCTTAGTGCATGACTTGCTGACCACCCTCAGTCTGCAAAATTTCATTGTTGATTGGGCATGGTTTTGAAGTTATTGCTGATGCTAGAATCTCACAAAGAAAACAATTCCCCAAATGTTTCCAAGTGGGAACTGGAAAAATTGCACAAGTGTCAAAGGGAGCTACCCCGTCACAGCCAGTCATCTGACGATAACTTCTCCGCTGATTCTGCCATTTATTAGTGAATGGCCTAAAGGCACAAGCTGCACCAGTGTCCAGTGAGCTGGGAACCAGCAGATGGGCTGACAGGAAGCTGGGAGCTCTGTACACATCGGCCTGCACCAGAAGATACCTGGTGGGGAGAAGCAGGTGACAAGGATGAGGTGAAGCTTGCTAGGAAGATGAAATCTCGGGGAAGTTCTGGCTAACCCTAGTTAAAGTGCGAGCAGTTTCACACACCCGCTCTTAGGTCCCGAGGAAGGGAAGCAGCGTTGGACACCAGTCCTACAAGGTGGATCTGAGCTGTGCAGCCAGAGGTCTGGTCTGAGCTCAGCCTCAGTCCTGAACAAGTCAGCAATGACTCTCTCAATGCAGCAAGTTCTCAGCATCAGTATGGGCTGAGTACATCTCTGGTGCTGAGGCTGAACGAGGCACTGAGGATGATGGGGCTTTGCTTCTGGGCAGGAATGTGGGCTCTTCACTTGATCATCTGTGTCTCCTCATCTGCATCATAGAACTCTTCCTCCTCCTCACTCTCGCTGCTGGCCTTGTCCAGGGCCTGCAATGGCAAAGGAGATCTCATAGAAGCAGTTAAATGGTGTCATGACAGGCCTAAGTGAGACTTACCACCCAGGCACTCACAGGGCAATTTTGCTGTTGTTTTGAGACAGGGACCCATGCAGACCAAAGTAGCTTCCAATTTTCTAAGTAGCTGAGATCAACTTCTGATCTTCCTGTCTCCACCTCCCTCATGCTGGGTTTACAGGGATACACCACCACTCCCAGTTTTAGATGGTTCTGGGGATCAAACCCCAGGGCACCTAGATGGTTACAGCATGTGTCTCTATACCTGGGGAGGAGCCAAGGTCTGTAGAGATAGCGCTTCCTCCCCTAACCTCCTATATGAGTACATTTGAAGATCAGAAAATGTCTCCAGCAAGGGGCTGTTCAGGGTCTCTGGCAATAGCAGGCTCAGGAGGCCGGAGGTCAGGCCTGTGGCTCCAAACACAATGAAGGGCAGAGACCACTGTACGTCCTTCTGTGGAGACAGGAAGTGGAACAAAACCAAACAAACCTATCAGCTTCCCAGCAGGTGACATCAACAGTCATGTGACCAAGAACTGCCATGTTTACTCTCTAGTCAGCACCTTCCCACAAGAACACTACACACCATGTTTTCTTTTCTCTAAGACAGTTATCCAGGGAAGTCACAGAATGTTTCTTCAGGTGTGCAGTGATGGGTATAAGTGAGCCAAAGGGCTAGACAAGAATAAGTGAGCCAAAGGGCTAGACAAGACTATGGACCAGAAGCTTTGGTCTGACCATGTCAGGCAAGGCCTGGCCATGGCTATCTGAGAGCATGGCAGACTCACATCAGCAGAGCTCACAGAACTCTCAAATCCAGTTCACCGGAGGGAAAAGTCTGCTCCATGCTGGTCTCCATATTCTCTTCATATGAAGAAGACCTGGACTATCTGCTGATAATAAACTGTGCAATGGTCAAATGTGTTATAATGTCATCATTGAGAGACCCAAGATTAAAAGAGTAGAACCCCTCAACTCCCCAAAGTCCCATGGCATCCAGAGTTTGTAAACTATTTGAGTTAAATATGGCGCTACCAGCAATTGCTTCAGAGATTCAAAGAGTATTCTCAGAGAAAGTCGATGATTTCTTTCAATGCACAGGCTCCCAACCACAGTGGGCTGGCTCTATCGTTTAGGGTATTTTTCAAGGTCTTCTAGAAAAGCCCTTAAAGGCATGTCAGAACCACAGTACAAGTAATATCTTAATGACATTTTATTATATAAGAATACATTGTGATATAATACTCTAAAATATATTTCAGGATTTTAACTCTCTCTCTCTCTCTCTCTCTCTCTCTCTCTCTCTCTCTCTCTCTGTGTGTGTGTGTGTGTGTGTGTGTGTGTGTGTGTGTGTGTGTGTTGGTGCCCACGGCAGTGGTAGAGCCCCTGAAGTTATAGGAGGTCATAAGCTGCCTGACATGGGTGCAGGGACTTCTCTGCAACAACAGATGTGTTCTAAACCATTGAGCCTTCTCTTTAGTCTCTTTTATAAACATCCTAGGATTCGGTGTCTTTGTTAGTGTACACGGCGGGGAAATGTCCTCCACCCTTCCCAAGGACACTGAATAATGAAGGCCAATTCTGACCCTCAAAAGATACAATATCATGGTTACCACACATCTGACTCTGAGACAGCTCAAGGTCCTGTGCCTGATCTCATAACTGTCTCTCAGTTAAGACATCTATGGTCCCAGGGTTGAGACAGCCTACTATTTAAAAAACAACCTTTATCATGAAAACTGGGTCTATAAGAGCCTGTCAGCTTCACAAACAGGGCTTGGGCTATCTAGGACCCTTCCTGTCAGATCTACTTACTGTTCATGTTTGACAAAATCCAGGAGGGACCTGCAGGTGCCCCTGGGTCTTTCACAGAGCCTGAGCATTTGAGACCTGGAGGGTTTTAAAGGGGTCATTTGTTTCCCTTGATCCCCACCCATGTTTTGGATTATAGAATTTAAAAAACGCCAAAGAGGACAGGGCATGTGTGCTGCTAGGTACATTTTCCTCCTGTTTCCCCCCACAGTGAGCACATATTCAACCTGTTTCTAAAACATGTCTCATCTTTAGAGCTAGTGACAATGCCTACCTCTTCAGTGACCATGAGGGTTACATGCAGTAACATGTGAAAGGACTTAGCACAGAACCCAGCACACCATAGAAGATTGAACATTAATTGACTTCTGAATGTTGATGGGAAGGGGGATGCTGGTATCACCAGACCCTCCACCGAGTCCAGGTGAACAAAATGTCAGATGCACCAGGGGTAAATGCCCTAGTCCATCCACCCTGACGGAGTACAAGGCTCTGCGTCAGAAAGGCACAAGCTTGGCATTTGTGCAGCCACTCTTGGCCGAACTCACTCATTGCCTCTCTCTACACAAAACACAAATGAGTGCCGAAGCAAGGACCAAGAACAGAGACAGGAGGTACAAACCAACCAGGGAGGGGACGAAGGGAGCGATGATGCCACCAACTCGGGAGAACATGGAGCACGTTCCGAGGCCAACGTTCCTGGAAGGCAGGAGAGAAACCAGATTAGTGAAATACATACAATCATTAAGTCTCAGGGGAACAATGTAAAGATCCTGGGTAGGAAGGACATGATGACCCCAACACAGTAAGTCCCTAAGGAGAAGGCACACTGCCTCATTGGAGCTTTCTATGAGGCTGAGGAGGTCTGTAATGACGTCACCCTGTGCAACAGCACTAGACACGAGGCTTCTCAGCACCTGAATGTGACTCATGAGAATAAGAAAATGAACTTTTATTTTAAGAACAAGGTCTTCCTATGCCGGCCCTGGCTGGTCTTGAACTGTGACCATCCTCTTACCTCTGCCCCCAAGCTCTTCGAACTGAAGATATGGGCCACCACACTCAGCAGACACTGACTTTAAAAAGATGTATTTATTTGTATGTGTATGAATGCTTTGACTGTACATATGTGCACCATGTCCAAGCCTGGTACCGTCACAGTTAGAAAGAAGGTGTTGGATCCCCTGGGGCTGGACTTTCAGACAGCTGTGAGCTGCCGTGTGGGTGGTGGGGATTGAGTCTGGGTCCTCTGTAAGATCAGTCAGTGCTCTTAACCACAGAGCTTTCTCCAATGCCTGCAATTTTCATTACTGTAAAGTCACACGAGGATAGCAATAGCCATGTTAGTCAGAAGGTGAACAGAACGAGCATCTGGGCATGTCTCATGGGGAGCAGTGAACTTCATGTCTTCTATCAGTTACGATAGCCTCAACCAAGGCCTGTGATCCAAAATGTCTGACTTTTTTTTTTTTAACTCAGCTAACTATTAAAAGTCAGCTATAGGAATATAGGAAATAGGAAACAGGAAATGATGCGTACACATTGTCAGGTAACCGAGAAAACCATGAACAGTTTAGGCAGAAAAGGTATCGAGGGAACAGAGAATGGCACTGCCTCCAGAAAGGCTAGACCTCCACTTCTGCCTCAGCCTTACTGTGCGCATGGAAAGTGCCCCTGTGTGGATGGTGTGGCTCCAGGATGAGAAGACACCAGCAGAGTAAGCCGTTTCTGGGAAAAGACTTCAAACCAACAGGTGGAAAGCCTTCGTAGGCCTCTTGCTTGAGGAAACAGAAGGGGTTCTTTCAAATGCTCCTTAGGGAGACTGGCAAAGGGCAGGCACAGGGAGGACCAACCCAGGGCACAGGAGGCATTGCTGAGGCTGCAGCCCCATCCTGAATCTGGGTTTGCTCTTGTCCTCGTGAAGGGATATGAGAACTGAAGATGTTCTTTCGTATATAAGTCTACACTCACTATCCCTCTAAAACAACCAACTCTCTGAAACTGTAAGCAAGCCCCCAGGTAAATGCTTTCTTTTATAAGAATTGTCTTGGTTGGTGTGGTATCTCTCACAGCAACAGAACGGTGCCTAAGGCAATGGGTGATTAAATGCTCTTGTGACTGACATATGCCCATGCAAAGGTAGGGAAAGCCATCTCTGTCCACAAAAGCACAGTTAGAAAAGCCAAACGGCACAAATGGGGCACAGCGCTACCTTACCTGATGACAGTGGGGTACAGCTCAGAGGTGTAGATGTAAACAATGTTAAAGGCAGCACTGATCGTCAGCTTTCCCAGCAGGGACAAGGAGTGGCTGTTGACCACCGCAAACACACCCGTGTCTGAGGAGGACAGATGGTATTAGTGAAGTGCATGGTTTTTGTGGGGCATTCAAAACCTAAAACACCACTGAGGTGAGGGATAGTCTCATGAAATTTTTGAAAGAAGATATGACAATGTTCTGTTGAGAACAAAAGGTGAAAGAAATTTGGAAAAACTTTTAATCTTTTTTTTCTCCTCAATTTCTTTCTTGGGTTATTAATTGATAATTAGATTTGAATTTCTTAAGCTATTTACATAAAATGTAAAAGCCTTCCAGTTTCACATTCTTACTAAAATACTGTTGACTATCCTGTGGTTCTTTCCTTTATTAACTGGTACTCTATAGCTGGTGTCTGTCTCCAATGAATCTCTCCCCTTTAAAAATCCACACACCTCTGCCTTCTAAATAGCAGTTTTCTCCTTGTAAGAAGAAAAAGTTCTCAAGCTTTCTGTGCCTCCTCCTGTCTCCGTCAACCTTGCCACTGAACTTCCTCTCTAACTCCCAGCACCCAGCTGGCTGCCTTCCTCTCCTCAAAGTCCCCAAAGGCCAGCAGCACTGTCCCAATCTCAGATGTAATTGCCCTTCTCATTGACACTTCTGCTAAATAGGAGACCTTGTCCCCTCTCCGGGATGATGTCTTAGCAAGGTTTCTATTCCTGCACAAACATCACGATCAAGAAGCAAGTTGGGGAGGAAAGGGTTTATTCAGCTTACACTTCCACACTGCTGTTCATCACTAAAGGAAGTCAAGACTGGAACTCAAGCAGGAGCTGATGCAGAGGCCATGGAGGGATGCTTCTTACTGGCTTACCTCCCCTGGCTTGCTCAGCTTGCTGTCTTATAGAACCCAGGACTACCAGCCAGGGATGGCACCACCCACAAGGGGCACTCCCACATTTGATCACTAATTGAGAAAATGCCCCACAGCTGGATCTCATGGAGGCGCTTCCTCAAGGGAGGCTCTTTTCTCTGTGATAACTCCAGCCTGTGTCTGGACATAAGAAAACCAACCAGTACAGATGAGCCCCTTACAGACGAGCCTCTTCCCTTAATACCCCAGTGACTCAGCTGTTCCTCCTGCACTACCCTGCCTCTACCTCCCAGTCACCAATCAGCATATCTCGGCTGCTCTCTTGTCACTGCTCACTTACTGTCTTGTTTACAAAAGTGTATTTCAAGGTATTCCATGCTAAGGTTGGTGTCCTATTTATTCCTGTCTGACCCAGAATTCCCTGTGGGATAGGGCACACTGTTGGTCACTAAGTATATGTTGAGTTAAGAGGCACTGGGACTCCAAGAAGCATGAATGTGGTGGGAAGAATCTGTGTTCATGCTTTTTCAGCTGCCAGCGAGGAGGGCAGATCACATACCCAGTTCAAAACCATGTTAGTCCTCTTTAACATGGTGTCTTGAGACCTGGAACAGGCATCTTAAACACATGGGACTACATTCAACGCTGCCAAGATATCTGGGGATGACCATGGCTGGTTTAAGTGATCTATATTTAAGCTACAAGGTCTCTCTAGAAAGAGCCCATGCCCCCCCCCCAGCATTCGTTCAAGGTATGTTTCTAGGACCCTGACCTCACTTCCTCTAGTAACAATTTAACTAGATTGTTCACTTCACCACTTAAACCAATAATTAGGATAGATGAGATTTCTCTTCACTATTTTCCAGAAAACTGAATCAGGAAAAAAAAATATTGAGTAGCACAGATGAAGAGTTTGAATGGTACGTAGTCCATTTATCAGGCTTGCTTTAGTGCCCTCATTCCCCACCCGTGTTCGATCTAATGTCTTTTGACTATAAAGTACAGCCTTGGAAATGTACCACTGTCTTCCACCAACTCCAAGGATAAGACTGTCACCAGAGAGCATCTGAAACTTGTAACAGAACTGTTGCTTTAATAAGTTTGTTGTAACCCAGCTGCCTGCAGCACCCAACAAAAGTCATTGGTAGACACATTTATTACTTCTTTCATTCTGGGGCTAATAAACGCTTATATGACTGCTTCCCTGACAAATCATGTTATCCTGGGCACCTGGGATCTATATAGGTTCCTGGACATGATCAGTAATATCCAGCTCAAGAATAACGTATCTCTTCTTTCTCTTGAGGTGTGCTGACTTTTAACTGCAATGGCTTTGGTAGGGATGTCCTACCACATCCTGTCCTATGCACAGTGGCATCTTTCAAAACCACACGAAGGCACCCTACATCTTTACTAACAGGACAGAAGATTGCCATCTGGAAATTTAAATTCACATGGAGCACACAGAGACAATCGTCTAACCTCCGACAGAGTCCAAAGCTGCAAGAGGATTCCCACGTGAGGTGGAAGACACCTCCAGCAGTAGCTCATCTGGGGAGGCTGGCTCTGGCCACAGGCCAAAGCCAGTCCATCTGCTGCTTGAACCTTCTCTCCTCTGCTCCTGCCAACACACCTGCAGTCGCTTCTTCAGGGGGAGCCCACCTCTCCCCTAAGATGGCTTATGTCAATAGCAGCCAGCTTTCTTTGTTAAGGGTCCTGCTTGAGCAGCTGCTGGGCCGATGGCTGTCTTCAGGAAGGCTCTGCAGCCTCTGAGCGGTCCCCTGCCTTCCTGACCTACATTCCCAGTCATTCCCAGTGAATGGTCTAAGTGTTGTTTGGGGAAAAAAGCAAAGCGATTTAGAGGGGAAATTAAAATGGAGCTACAGTTGTTTTGTTTGCTTGTTTGTTTGTTTTTCGAGACAGGGTTTCTCTGTGTAGCCCTGGCTGTCCTGGAACTCACTCTGTAGACCAAGCTGGCCTCAAACTCAGAAATCTGCCTGCCTCCCAAGTGCTGGGATTAAAGGCATGTGCCACCACTGCCATGTGAAGCTACAGTTTTTAAAAAGTGGATTTGCATAACACTTGTTTCTTTCCATGTTCTGAACTTGACAAGGTAAGAACTTAGCTCCCACGATGCAGCTTTGAGGGACAGAGTTTTCAGGACCTTCAGGAGCCCTTGGAGCCATCAGAACAAACGTCTCTTTGTCCATTTATTACTGAGTTGTAAGTTCCATTCTCTATTTTTGACTCAATCTTTCACCATGCATATACATATTTTATGGATATTTTCTCCCAGTCTGTGCTTTACTTTTTTCCTTTGAGGGTGTTTTGTTTTAAGGGACTCCTGTTCTCTCTGTTGCTCAGGTTAGCCCTGAACTCCTGGCTCAAGCCAGGAGTAAACCATTCGTTCCACATCGCAAACTTCAGCTCAGCCATTCTCTTCTCTCACAGAATGATAAGCATAAGCCAATTTGTTTTACTTTGCTGTGTTATAAGACAGACAGGGTTACAGGTAGCCCAGGCTGTCCTTGAACTTGCTGTGTATCCAAGGATGACCTTGAACTCCTGGAGGGCTCCCCCCCTCCTCCTGAGGGCTTTTCTAAAACTCATTCCCTTCCCCTGATCTGGTCTAGCAAGTATCACACTGTGTTAATTACTATGACTGTACAATAGGTTAAACACGATAGTCTACAGGTTTGTTTTTCTTGATAAAAGTATTTTGCCTAGTCTAGAATCCTTTGAGTTGTCATATTTGCACAAATTTATTCTATCAATAAAAGGATCCTTCTGGACATTTGATATTGTGGTAAAGATAAATCGGTTTGGTAAGAGACGACGGCTTGATGATCTCCTTATTTGTGAATATTACTATTGCCAATTCAATCATTTAGCCCTCTTTAGTACCCCCTTTCATGGTTTTATGTTATACTTTATACATGCTATGGAAATTTTATCTCTAAAATTTTTAAACATTTTATTACCAGTGCCATTGTTGAATGGCATAGTAGATTATTTGCTAATAACATATAGAAATAAAATTGTGCGTCACATGATTCTGACAAGCTCATTTATTAATTCTATTTTTTAATGTTTAAATGTGTGTGTGTGTGTGTGTGTGTGTGTGTGTGTGTGTATAGTATGGCAGGTGTGTGGTAGTCACAGCAGATCTCTGTGGGTTTGGTTCTCTCCTTTTACCATGTGGGTTCCAGGGTTGAACTCAAGTCACCAGGCTGGTTTCCCTCTGACTCAGTTTGAGTCCCTTCCTGTCTTCTCACTGTTGCCTTGCATTGACTGGTCTGTTTCTGACCATGTTCCATAGAGAATGAGCATCCTGATGACAGCGAATATTATTCACTCTTTCATTGGTAAACGCATCATTTCCTAGAGGTTTCCCCTTGATCCTATCTGTCAGGTTAAGGAAATTCCCTTCTGCTTCTGGCTGCTAATATTTCTTACGGAGGATGAATGCTAAACTCCAAAACCTGCATTTTCTGCCTGTGCTGAATTATCATATAACTTTCTTTTTCTTTCTTTTTTTTTTTTCTAGGCTTTTAATATGGCGAGTAACACTGATGGGCGCTTGCTCTTGAGAGGTAAAGCTTGCTTTGGTCTGACTTAGTCCTTGGGGCTGCTGATGGTAATGTGAACTGCTGGGAATCAAAGGAATTGAAATTTCTTATTTACATTTTTTGTAGAACCCAGGAGCAAGGCCATCAGGGCTTGCAGTTCTCGTGGGAATGTTTCTAACCTCACATTCAACTTCTCTACAGCAAAGGGCTACAAAGGTCACCTGCTTGCTCTCACCTGGGCTTACTTGGTTTGTTTCTTTGCAGACTGGACCTAAATCGGATTTACTAGCGAAGGACTATTCGTGATGTTTTCTAATTAATGCCACAGCTCCTTCCGTGATGGCCCCATCTTCATTTCTGATATTTGCGATCTGAGTCTCCTTATTTTTTCATTAGTTTGGAGAGTCATTAATTTTAATTGGTCCTAAACAAAAATATTTTGGTTTCCTTGATTTTCTCTATCGTTTTTCTGTCTCATTCTTTGCTTTTCTCTTATATTTGTCATTTCATTCCTCTGCTCGCCTTCTGTTTCACTTGGCTTTCCTTTTTTAGAGTTTATCTTCTAGAGACAGAAGTTGAGATTACCAGTCTGTTCTCTTGAGTGTTGGTAATTATATAAATGTTCATACTTAAGCCTTACAAAATTTTCTACAAGTCAAGAGTTTTTATATTGTATATTTAATTTGCGGTTTAACTAAAATATCTTGTAACTTCCTTTGTTATTTTATTTGACCTGTGTGTTTTTTTAAAAAGTGTTGTTTAGTATTAAAATGTTTAGTTGTTTTTTTTTTCAGATACCTTTGATTATTGATTTCTAGTTTAATTCCATTCTGGTCAAGCAATACTTTAATAAGTCTTCAATACTTTTAATTCTTTTTGCTTTTGTTCATGGTCCAGACTGTGGCATCTTACCAGGTGTTCTGTGGCTTTTCAAATGGAAGCCATGTTCCCTTGCATAGGGTAAAGATGTGTATGAATCAGCTGAGTCAAGCTCGCTGTCTTGATGTCCTACTTTTTCAATCAATCACTGAACCAGCTACTGAAGGATGCAGTCTAAGTTCTGCACAGCTTTGTTTTGGGAACTCTGAATGTTTTGTAGGAGGTACACACATCTAGGATCCTTACATGGCCACTAAAAGGTTGCTCTTCAAACACGTATTTCAAATTTTGTCAATTTATGAAGCTTTTGGTCATCATTTCTGCAGATAATATTTTCCCCTGAGACCAAAGTTATATGTCAGGCCACTTGATATTTTCCTGCAACTCACTGGTGCTCCTCTTCTGTGCTACCCAGTCTGCTGCTGGTCTCATCTCTCTATCACCTTTGCATGCTGCATGCTTCCTTTTGAGCTATTCTGTGCATGTCTTTCTTATGGCTTCATTTTTCTGTGCCTTCCGAGGATGCTTCTTGCCTACTTAAGCCCACGGGGCACAGTTATACCGGCTTCTTGGGCTCTTCTGCTGAAGCACACGGGGCGCAGTCACAGTAGCCGCTTGGACGCTCATCTCCTTAGGCGCGTGGGCCACAGTCGCAGTCTCTGCTCGGATGTTCTGGCTTCCTGGTCCTATCACTCATGCACCTCTGGGTTGTCTCTGCTGATATCTCCTCTTGTGAGGAGGTTTTCTCCTGCTTATATGGATGCCTGGAAATTCTGACAGAAAGCTATGCGTGACTGTTCCCTGGTTTGGTGGTGGTATTTTACTTTTGTTCCAGGTTGCCTTCTCTAATGGTTAATGTCTAGCTAAAGGATGCACAAAGTGCTCATGGCCCTGGGTTCCACTGATGTCTCTACCTGCTGTTGTCTGATGATTTCCTTCACTCCTATTTGGTGGTCCTTTCCATTTCTGTTTCATTTTCCTCCCTACTCCTGTCTGGTGATCCTCCCCTCTCCTGCCTAGTGGTCCTCCCAGTCCAAGCTCATGATCTTCCCCACTCTTGTCTATGAGTCCTCCTCAGCTCTATCTCATGGTCTTCCCCACTTATCTATGATTCTATCTCCCAGTCCTATCTCATGATCCTCCCCACTTATGCTTGGCAGTCCTCCCCACTGCTGCCTGACAGTCTTCCCCATTCATGTCACTCCATCCTTCTCTTGTCTAGAAGTTTCCTTCTGTCCTCACGAGTATTCCCCACTGTGTGCACAGAGTCCAGAGGGTCTTTCTCAGGATCTCTGGAGGTCTTCCTCCAGTGTTTTATTCCTCTCAATATTTTTGCCCAGCAACATTTAACCACCTTAGTATCTATTTCTTCTAGCCACCTTAATATCTATTTCTTAATATTTTTGCCTAGCAAATTGTAGCCATCTCAATATCTTGTTCTTTGATTCTTTGACCCTGAGCAAGGACCCTCTTGGAGCCTGCCCTTGTTTAGTGTCCTTCTCTTGGGGATCATTACTATGTGCAGCCTGTTGTGCAATGGCTAAATATGAACATTTTAATGTATAAAGTTTAGCTTTTTAAAAGAGGTTTTATATTTTAAGGTGGGGAGATAGCTGCTCTCTTATGATTATGGCTGAAAGTCCAAGCACTTGTCAGTTCTCCTGTGGCGCTGTTGTTCACTATTTTTGGATCACTAAGTTCCCTCATTAGATTTCAAGCTGTCTGAGGCCAGGAAGTGGGCCTCAGTTATAGGCAGGCCCTTGTATTCAATAGATACTGGAGACACTGGGACAGAGATGGACAACCGACTCTGAGGAAGGAGATGGGACATGCTGGCCACTCTGGGCAGTAAGTACACATACTTTTCAGCTTCAGTGTTGCTGTCTGGTGCATGCTCACATCTTCCAGGGAGGCCACAGCTGCTGTGTGAGCCTCACCTACAGTATTCAGCGCCACCCTAAGGTCAGTCTTTTAAACCTGGGCTAATCCCCTCCAGCTCTGCCACTGGAGAGTTAAGAACTAGCTATAATCACAGTTAATGTTCAGACACCACAGCCTCACCGTGTGAAATCACGATAGTCAGTGCATCACCATGAGAGCACTGTGCTGGGAGTCAGGGAGGAAATTCCAACCCCTCGCTATAAAGGTGGACATGCTACCTGACCAGTCTGAATGTTAGTTTCCTTATGTGGTAAGTGACACATAATGACCTTGTGTTTCTGGAGAGAATCCAGCACTTAGTCAACACTCCAAATGACAATATATATTGTAAGATTAATTAGGACCCTCCTCTAAGCAAGAATACAAACCTAAAATGCTTGCTGACCAATCTGTTTCAAAAAATGAGTAAGTGGCCCTGTTAACATTCCTAGAGGAGAACATACCAGGAGGCTAACCAGGAAGGAAACACATGGTTAGGAAGCTTCTCTCTATCAGTGCTGAAAGTTTTTGGATTTTGGAACATTTTAGATTTTAGTTTTTTGGACTAGGGATATTCAACTTATAATTATAAATCACAGCCTGCAAGAAACTAAACTTCTGGTTTTTAGCTTGTTTTCTGTGTCTCCTACAGATATATTGTTACAGTATTAACAAACGTCCCAGAAACTGAGAACCACAACCACATGTAGATGTTAAAAAGAAGTCAGTGGGTAAAGGGCACCTGAGTTGGCAGAAAGGGGAGAGTGCAGGTGTGGAATGCTTGGTGGAGAAAAGCAGAGAAATGAGCAGGAGCACGGTGGAGAAATGATCTGGAACACGGTGGGGAAATGAGCAGGAGCACAGTAGGGAAATGATCAGGAGCATGGTGGAGAATGAACAGGAGCACAGTAGGGAAATGAGCAGGAGCACGGTGGAGAAATGATCTGGAGCATGGTGGGGAAATGAGCAGGAGCACAGTGGAGAATGAACAGAAGCACAGTAGGGAAATGAGCAGGAACACAGTAAGGAAATGATCAGGAGCATGATAGAGAAATGATCAGGAGCACGGTGGAGAAATGAGCAGGAGCATGGTGGAGAAATGATCAGGAGCACGGTGGAGAAATGAGCAGGAGCACGGTATGGAAATGAGCAGGAGGACAGTAGAGATATGAGCAGTCTTCAAGCTCACATGAGCTGCTAATAGAAACTGTGAGGTTTCTTTCTTAATACATACTTATCAGAACTTTCATAACCTATATTTTATGAAACTATATTATTTTGAAACTCTGAAGAAAACAGATTTAAAAGAAACCAAACAAAACATCTTAAAGGGTAAATATGAATAATTTAAAGAATTTCTTTTAGGCTCAGAGAGGATTTCAGAAAGAAGAGCAAGGGTTAGCACAAAACGTTGGCCATCTGTTCTCTGGTTTTAGTGGTGAATCAAATGAGGGGAAAAGGGCTCAGCCGCAGTGAAGAGGATCATTCTAGTAGTCATGGTTATTAAAATCAGAAATCATTTCCTAAGGGGCATTATAGAATTTCTTTCCTAAGAAATCTTTAATATTTGTCAGGCTGTCCACTTTTTCCAAGCATAACTGCTATGTTATATTCCCCAAGGCTGTGGGAAAACATTGCTTCACTGTGTCTCAAGCATGTTCATCAAGGGTACATCCGCAGAGGGTTCCAGTAGCTCTCAGGACAGATGGGGATAAAGAGGACTGGCTAATCTGGTTGGGTTTTTGTTTTGTTGTTTGTAATAGAGTCAATGTTAAGGCAAAGTCATGTGCAGAGTCCTAGGGGTGAGCTACCTGAACATGCAAGGAAGAGGGGAAAAAGATATCCTTCGGCCTTGGCTTCCAGAGTAGGATGAGGCAGAGAAGAGGTTTACGGCAGTAGGTTAACCTTTGCTCTCTGAGGTGATGCATATGATAGTCATGGTAGGAAACTACATCTCCAAGTTGTGTGCACAAAACACGCTCTGCTGAGCATAAAGCTACCACAGTTAGAAGCCTGTTATCTCTTGCCTCAGACAAACAAAATGGGGGTGCTAGCACTGGCATAGGATAAGATATGGGCAAGCATCCTGATTTCTCTAGTTTCCATGAGTTGATTAAAGTCGCTGCCTGGTTGTGGTGCAATCCCAGACTAAATCACTTAAACGGAGAGACAGAGTGTGACCTGGTTCATGACCCAGAACTTCAGGTGGTGACCGACCGTGAGCAGGTACTCAACAATCTGGGCCATCTGGAAGGCTCTGGATAAGATCCTAGAATGACTGAACTTCAAGGAGTAGCAGTTTAGCAGAGGGGTGCTTAACATGCAGGCTTCTCTGGGGAATGTCCACTTCATGCTTCCTGGAAGCTCCTAGACTGTCTCCATGACTCCCATCCAGAGCAGGAGAGTCATCTGACAGTAATCAAAGTCCCAAAACTCAGCGCAGGGTGTTATGAGCCTGTGTGCCCTGGACTCTCCTCACTAAAAACCACATCTCTCTGTGCAGCAACAGTCACGCTTCCAATGTGCAAGTACCATAAAATGAGCACAAAACAAAAAGAACTTAGAAAATTGAAAATACCTATGTATCTACAGAACTTCTTCCTTTTTATTATTGAAACGGTGTCTTGTTATGTAGCCCAGGCCTGCCTCCTACTTGCTTCATAGCCCAGGTCAGTGTCAAACTTGGGATCTTATTGCTTCAGTCTCCTAAGTGCTGGAATTGCAAGCATACGCTGCTATATCTAGCTTTACAGAATTCCTATATAGGAATAACAACGTTAAATGGGATAACGGAGAAACATTTATTTCTAGATAGGGTCTTGTGTATTTGATGTCAGACTTGTAATATAGCCAAGGATGACCTTGAATTTCTAATGTTACTTCATCTCCAGAATTCTGGGATTACAGATTTGCCACCATACCCAGATTTTATGTGGTCCTGGGGATTGAACCTAGGGTTTCATGCAGTCAAGACAAGTGTTCTACACCAACTAAGTTACATTCCCACCCCAAAGGAATATCTTTTGAAGCATATTGTTTAGTAAAGCTACAGAATTATAAAAATACCAAAGCTTCCTACAAATACACTTTATTTGAAGTGTGTGTGTGTGTGTGTGTGTGTGTGTGTGTGTACAACAGCATATGTGTGGAAGTCAAAGAACAACTTGTGGGAATTGTTCTCCATCATACAGATATTTATGATCAAACTCAGGTCAAAGGCTTTGTGGCGAGGGCCTTTACCTGCTGAGTCATCTCAGCAGTCCTTAGTCGTGCTTTAAAATGACCAAGAGCATAACCACTGTGACAAACAGTGACTGTTACTCTTATGGTGTTGCTGTTGTTATTATTATTAGCCTTGGGGTACCACATGGAGACGTTTAGGGGTTCCTAAGCTACCTCTGGGAACCAGTGTCTGACCTCCAGTCTCGAGACTGGCCAGTTTCATTTGCAGCTTGGAAGGAGTGTCTTTTGGTGCAGAGCAGGCCTTGGCCTTCCCTGTTATCAAGTAAACGACTCTGACGTCACCAGTGCTGCATCCCAGACATCCCAGATGGTAGCTTAATAGCCTGAAAGAATTAATAGCACACCTCTGAGCACATTGTTCACCCAGAGAATAGTTCAGGCAATGCAAAGAACCTGGCCCATTATAGCCCGCACAATTGCTAAGTAATATGCGATCACAGAAACGAAGCCTGGTACATGGTAATCCCTTTACTATATTGAGATTCATTGTAATAAAAGGTGCTGTTCTAAAACCCTCATGGAAATTTGAAAGGCATACCTTTTTTTTCTGGAAGAAACATCACAATAAGACAGGCCAGTCCTCCAAGGCACAGAAACGCTGCTAGTGTCCGCTTCCGACCAAACCTAAACAATGGGAGGTAGTCAAATGTCTCTCTAAAGAACCTTATAAAGTCATCTTCCCTCTCCTGCAATTTTCCTACTTAAATGTTCTCAATTTAACCTTTTTTTTTTTTTTTGAGTGGGGGCAAATGTAGCTGGTCAGGAGGCAGATCAGGATATAAATAAGCATGAAAAGGGGAACCCGCTGGATGGCAAGGAACGAATCATTGTATTTCCAAGAGCGTGCACTGTGGCAGGGCTGTTTTAAATGCATGCCACCTATTACCTCACTGAATCCTAATAACAATGTGTAGGCATGTGCGGTGATACTCTCCTTTTAGAGACTCAATCCAATAAAGACAACAGAGTCTGCTATTTTTCTTATTTACTCTCTGATTACCCGATTCTTATGGTGTTAAAAAATTTAAATGCAAGGTTTGTTGGTCTTTGTCTCAAACCTTTAGAAATATAAACAGTAAGAACAGTGGTTTCAATTTAAGTAAAATGTACTGTACACTTCAAATTCCAAATAAGAGGACCAGGCTTGGAACAAAGATGTTAGATTAATCTCCACTCCCAAGCAACAGGCCAGCAACAGGCCAGTTCCACGGCTAGGAACTTCGGTATTTACTTGTAATTCTGATAACTAATTTGTCAGGGTAATTTTAGGATTGCTGGTATTAGACTAAGTGCAAATGGAAGCTTAGTGCGTGTGTGTGTGTGTGTGTGTGTGTGAGGGACTTACTAAAGTCAGAAAGCTAGCATGTGGCTCAGACTAGAAGGAAACCCAGATCTTTTTGACCCCCAAAGAACTGAACTTCTCCCCTGCAGATTCCAGCCCTGCCTTGAGGCAATAGCTGCTGGAAAACAGGAAAGGTGTGGTGTCTACCAGGAACCTGTAGCTATAAAAGAAGAGGATGTGCCCTTCCAGGGATGCTGAGTGTGATGGCTGGCCTGCTTCTGGGACCATGGTAAAAGTGAGTGATGGTCACCAGCAGACTCAGGCAAGGCTCTCTGGGAGGAGAGCCTCCAACTGAGCAGAGTCCTGCATTTGGCTCTCAGCTGAAGCAAGCTGTCAGGAGGGGCAGGCGAGTCAGGAGTGGGTCTATAAAGGGCTTTGCCGCTCATGGCCCAGTGCTTTTCTGGCCTTCCCCTTCAGCTCACTAGCCCACCCCTATTCTCAGCAATGTTTAACTCTTTGCTTTTCAAAAAATAAACAAGAACCTGGTACAGGTTGGCCCAGCACCTAGCATTTGTCTGCTGGTCCTTCTCTTCATCTCGTCAGATGCTGGTCAAAGGTCAAGCCTATTTTCCTCGGTACTCTGGATAGCCCTGTTTCTCTGAGTTCCGTCATAACTTGGAGGCATGGCATTCTCTATCTCCCCTCTGCCCAGATTTCCAGCCTGCTTACCCCATTATTTTTCTTTCAAACTCTAATAAAATTGTCCTCAAGCCTCCTTCCAAGTCTGGTCCTAAATCCTTTCATTAACGAGGCTAAATAACCCTTAAAGGATTCTTGGGTTCCTGATTAATATAGTAGAGTGCTAGCTAGCATTATAGTTTGGGTTGAAATGCTAATGTCTAGACAATAAGAAATGGCACAACTCCCCTGGTCCCTCAGTCACTAAGTACAGAGGGGCTAAGCAGACAGACAAAGATGCTGATCTCTATAAAATAACTTTTGGAATTTCACTCCCTTGCTCACAAGCAACAAAAGCAGGGACTACTCTTCCCCTTCCTAGTAGTTCTTAGGAAGGAGAGAGTCTTTCTAGTTCTGTCATGCTTTGTCTTAAACGAATTTGTGAATTCTGAGTTGATGGGACTCTATCTACATGAGCCAACCACCGCCTTGCTCATGCTGACTGAGTCTGCATCGACGACTCAGTGACCACGAGTTAAAGCCTACATAAGCATTCCTACACACAAAACTTAAGAACCACTACCATAAAAAGGGAGCGTAGCTGCATTTAGCCTGAGAGAAACCCTGATGGACAGTGCTGGGCATACGCTGTCTAAGGCCATGGAGCATAGCAGTTGGGTATGCGCATATGGAAGGATGTGGATGCTACAGCGCACACCTCTATGGGGTGCCTCCTTGTCACCCATACTCACCATCGTTGGTTAATCAGGTAGATGCAGAGAGGGTAGGATGGAATCTCTATGAGGCCAGATAAAGCCAGGTTGGCATAAATGCTCCCCCCTAGGTCACCCGCACTCAGGGTGAGGCCATAGTACACCAAGCTGCACACAAACCTGAGAGAAAAGACCACATAGGACAGAAACAAAATTTTTCCAGGAGAGATTAAACAGTACCATTCAATACTACTACCCCATTCAAGTAATGAGTTTTACTCTCCCACTGAACTTTCTATCTTAATCTAAATTTCTATCCTATTAAGAAACAAAAGCATAATGGGGCTTTGGGAGTGATTTATGTCTACATGTTCTATAAAGCAAATGGATGTATAGTTCCTGCTTGAGAAAAGACATTGTTCCTGCCTCCTAGAGCGTTTCTGCACTGCAGTGAAAACAATGGCCCTATTCTTACTTCATTGTGTCCAGCAATCTAGGGAACACGGCCAGTGGCCTCGTGATGTTATCAGAAGGGCTGGACAGAGCCTCCTTGGGGAAAGCCACAGCCTGGCTCTCCATCCCCCTAGGACCCTAGTCACTTCCAAGCCAAGCTCTTCAGCAGGCACACCTACTAGAGACCAGACTAGAGAAGAAAAGGCCGGGGACACAGCAGAACAGGAGCTCCTGGAAGATCGACAGGGAGGGAGGCTCTTGAGAGACACTAACTCATTTCTGCACTCCATCATTGAAATTCGCACTTAGGAAGCACCTCCTGGCCCGGCCCTGGTATTGTGCCGGACAGGAGCCTGTCTCCTGCAGTGGGGAATGATGTGCCCCGGACCTCAGCTCAACTGAGTGCCAACCTGAAGCTCCAAATCAGACTGTAGTACTCAGAGAAACATCAGTGATTAGCAAGCTGCTATGTCAAAATCACAACACAGAACAGCTGGTCCTAATAGCCCTGAGCCTGGCCTTTATATGAACATAACTGGTAAACCACAAGTTCCTACCCAAGCAATAGATTACCTGGGCTTTCCAACTCTACTAGCTGATCATCTGGTGCAGTTCACAGCGGCCAGTGCTTGCTAAACAGGTTGCTCATTTACTTGTATTTTGTTTTCCCTAGAAAAAGCCTGGTATGTTGTGGCTGCACTGGGATCACATGACAAAGGGAATACTTTACTCTTTCCTCTACCAAAAAAACATAGAAGTGGGCCAAGTGTCCTAGGCTATGAAGGACAGGCCACGGTGAGCTATAATATAGCTCAAAGACAAAGCAATAGAACATTTGGTCTAATATGTATAATGTCCTTCACTTCCTTGTATCCCACACATGCACACAAATGCACACAGACACACATGCACATACGCACACACATAGGCACAGGTACTTGCATGCACACATGCTTGCTTACACGTAAGTTTTAAAGGTAGACGCTTCCCCAAAGCAGGTGATGGGGCATGTGACAAGCAAACCCACAGCTGGGTAGAGCTCTGAGTTCCTGTGCTCTCCATAGTATTTGTGTCTAAGTAGGAAGAACCTCCAATCAGCAGTGTAGGCACTATACTGCAGGTTTGGTTTTCAAGGGTTCTCTTAAACGTTCATACCTCTCACCCTGGGTCTTTGACATTCGTCATCCACTTATTCCCTGGGACACAAGCCACATAATTGTCTCTGAAGCTTTATTCTTCAAAAGGAGCCACCTAGAATCCTGGATGCAGTTTATATTAACTCAGAAGCATTCTGAGAGGCCATCTGGAATCCTCAGAGTGAGTGAGGACGCCCAGAGTGTTAACCTTTCATCTACCAACTTGATGGGTGGTTTTATCCAGACCTAAGAACCTATCAGTGCCAGAGATAACATTTCCAAGAGAGAGAGGGATTCACAGAGCAAGCACTGAGGTGAAAAAGCCTTGGTGTTTTGGTTTGGTTTTGTTTTTTACAAAGCAGCCTGTACTGACCAGGGGGTAAGCTTTCTGCAGCCCTGTGGCTGCAGGTAACCCTGATAAACAGCTATCAAGAGATCTTTAGCATTCAAATCGAAGATCCCATAACATCTCTCAGAATTACCAGATGAACATCAGGATCAGAGTATGTCCTAGGAGGATCCGGTAACGGAACAGATCTAGGAAGCTTCCAGTTTCCCTGTAGCTCCTGTTGGCCGGATGTGTTAGTGAGAATGTGCACCTGAACTTGCGGTTCCTCTTGGCAATGAGGTACAGAGCCTTTTCCGCCTCACTCAGCCGACCCTGAGAGTATAACCAACGAGGTGATTCAGGAATGAATCTGAAAGACACGTCATTAAAGGCTGGATATTCATACAGGTGCGCGTGCAGAGGAAGGAGACAAACATCCCTCGGTGGGGTGGGCGCCTTCCCTCGCCACGGCTCACTTCCTTCTCAAGCATAGAATGACTTCCCCGGTGACACGAGAGAGAACAAAGGGGCCACCTGAACACTGTGGTGACGGCAAACGGTGGCTCATTTTTATCAGTTTGAACCGAGTGTTTCAAATATTGGTTCCAATAAAGGTAAATAGTTTCCATTTCCTTTTAAATAAGTTTAAGTGAATGGCAAATCTCCACTATTGGAGGATGTATATTCCTCACAAAGCACAGGCCAGGTTCATCTCTGAATCCCCACTAGATGTTGTTGATAGACAATACGGCAGTGGGTGTAGCCTAGCTTTATATTTTTCTGATCTCACTGTGTAGAACAGGCTGGCCTCAAACTTGCTCCAAAGCCCAGAATAACTCTGTGCTCAAGACCTTCCAAAGTGCTGGGACTATAGGCTCCTTCCACCATGCCTAAACAATTTAAGCTCTGGAAAAGTCTAACATTGAGATAGAAATTTTTATCAAACAAAACATGTCTAAGGTGTTTGTAACATAATGACATGTTATTTGGGAGGAAGCATTATTTTAAGATTACACAGAAGCATGAAACAGTATAACAGATCTTTGCCACTTGCCAATGTTCATTGCTTCAAAATACTCAAACCATCCTACACACCAGCTTTAGACGGCTGGGAGGAGCTTTCCTGTTTCACCAGGATTTGCTGGCAGTTAACTTCTAGTTACAGAACAACAGGCATTTCCTAATACAGCCACAAGGTGTCACCTTGTGGTGACCACCCTGTGCTAGGCCGCTGTGTCTTCAGTTTCAAAACTCAGGTGCTGCATGGAGTTTGCTTCATCATTCTGTTTTAGGAGGGCTCCCCTAAGATGTGGCAGAATGGAAGCCTTTTAAAAATACATCATGTGTGTGTGTGTGTGTGTGTGTGTGTGTGTGTAGGTTTATATGTTGTGTTCTTAGAGGCCAGAGGAGGATGTCAGATCCTCTAATCTATCTGCTCTTTGCTGTATTCCTTTGAGGCACAGTCTCTCACTGAACCTGTAACTAGGCTGGTGGCCGCAATTTTTCTTGGGTTACTGGTGCATGTGGCCACATTCAGTTTTTTACATGGGTACTAGGATTTGACCTCAAGTCTTCAAGTTTTCAAAGTAAGCACTCCTACCCACTGAACTGTCTTTCCAGATTGGACACCTTCCTTACTAAACACAATATCAAAATACTTTATTTTTTAAAAGTCCAATCTGACATTTTCTGCCTTAAGTAAAATTTTGATGAATAAAATAGGTATTTTTTTCCCCCAAAATTCCTGCTACTTCTCAGTAAGGAGGTGAGAGCAGCAAGCACTATGGAATCTGGAAGTACAGTAGACAGCCGTGCTGTCAATAACCACCGAGTGAGTATTTCGACTCTATACAGAGTAGGATAACGGGTGCTGAGAGGAAAGATGTCGGGACAAAAAGGAGTTTTTACAGAACTTACCCACTGGGGACAAGGACATTCGATTACAGTCCTGGACTGTCAATCAAAGCCATTTATAATGTCTTGTAAAATCCTATAGCCACTTCGTTCTTGCCATTTAATTACTGATGTTGACTAGTACATAAATAACCAAGTCAACACTGTTCTGTTGGAAGTTGACTCTGCCAATGATCAAGCTTGACCCACTGACCCAGATGCGTGCGGAGCTACTGTGTACACGATCTGATTGAGTCTTAGTGTAAACAAAAAGAACTGTTAGGACACAGCCAACCTGCCTATGCAGAGAAAACATAAGAAGGGGATTTAAACTGGGCAGAGTTGGAAGGAATGAGAAAGAACCAGCGGGAAGCATATCAAAATCCTGGAGTGATTATGGATTGTTATCAGGAGCCATGCACTCCCCAGCCTCTTTGTGTTTTTAGAATGGTTAATTAGCAAAAAACAAAACAAAACCCTCCTCCCGAGACACCACCAAGAGAGTATCACCTCCTCCCAAGTATCACCACCATACTGAAGATGACATTTGGGAGTGAGGATGCTTCTAGAAGCCATACATCTTTCCCCTCTGCTCTCCATTGTTCATATCCAGACGCCATTTCCCGGTGAGGACAGTTCCTCATTTAGCACTAAGCAGTAACTAACTCAGTCTGTAGACTCAGGGAAAACAAAAAGACACAACAGCTCACAGCATCCATAGAATTTGCACTGCTATTGAAGGAGAGAGAAGAGTCAGGCTAGGTGCAGAGGTATGAGCTTTGTTAAATACTTGAAAAGAAAACTCATTTTATTCACCAATCTGTGCATGGCTGCTTATTAACTCGGTGTACCATACGAAGTACAGCTTTTTTACTTTTAAAAATGTACAATGTGCAAACTATAAAGTGTTATTTCCCTTTATAATAAAATTACCTTCCCACAGTTCACAGAACTCAATCCTTTAATGATTTTTTTCTTTACAGGTTAACTATTCTGCTGCATTTATTTTTGCATTTAACTATTCTCTTGTTTTCAAAGACACATAGAAGCAAATTTCAGTTCAGATCTCACCAAATCTCAACTTTTAGAAACAACAAATAGCTACTAAATAACAGAGCCACTGAAATTAAGATCCTGCCACAGGTCTGTCTCACTGTATGCCACAGAGGAAACCCCAGATACCATTGGATGAACTTGTTGTTTACACAAAAGACTTTAGTCAGATACCTTAGAGAAGATACAGCTTTCATTTGACACATTAAAGCTTGAAGTGGGCTGAACTTGGTGGCTGACACCATACTGTGACACTTGGGTGGTTGGTTGTGGAGCCCACCCTGGCCCGGGAATTATTCTTGTATTGCTCTGAGTACTCCTGTCGACAAGATACCTCTGGTAGACCCTGAAATGAGACTCCTGTGCACAATGGACAGATGTCACTACACGGTCAGCACTTACACTTGGCTCCGCAGTATCAGAACCCAGCCTCACACCTAGCCCATGGTGAGACCCAGCCTGAAGATCTTTAAGCTTAAGGCACTGGGCTAAAAAGAAGAAAAGGAAAAGGAAAAAGGAAAGAAATTGCTAACAGCCTGAAGGCCAAATGCAGTTTACTGAGAAATTAAACCTGAGCTATCTACATTCTGAACTAATTAACTAGCATTTCTCTCTTCAAGGAGCTGGAAGGAACTGAATGCTTGCCGTTCAGCTCTTCCCAGAATTCACTGCAGGCAAGCTCCTGGAAGACGTAATGCTGCTTGCTTGCCTGCTCGCATCCTTCAAAGACACTCCTGTTTATGGAACAGAAATTCCAAGGAGAAAAGAGTACTTACAAGGATAAGAGAAAGACCACTGTTCCCTGAAGGTTGACCAGAACAGCTAGGGTCCTCCAGGAGCGGATGAAGTATCCTAACAGGGCATATTGCGCAATGCCAACAGCAAAGAAGAGACCTCCAATCGATCCTAAAGCAGGGAGAAGAGAAGAGTCACTGGAGAAGATCACCCACGGCACCCTTTCCAACCTGATCAGTGTGCATGTCTCCTGGTGAGACATCAGCCCTGTCCTACTAAGTGTGAGAGGCAGAAGAGTGGGAAAGATTACATAGCACCCAGCTTCTAATGATTATAACACCAAGAAGGGCCAGAAATCTGTGAAGAAGGAGGGAGGGCAGTTGAAAACATGTACCCTGTGTGGACACGATGGAAGTTCAAGGCTTTAGTGAAGTGCTTTCTGTACTGGGTGCTGCAATGACTTCTGTCTGCACCTGGGGCTGAGGCTGGAGATATTTTTAGTGGGGGTGATGTGGCTTTTGGGTCATGCAGTTCTTGCAATGCTGATCTTAATCTTTTAAAAGGGCTGCATTCTGTTGTTTTATTTATTGTTATGTATGTATGCCTCTATGTGTGTGGGCTTTTGTGTGTGCCAGTGCACTTGAGGAAGTGGGAAGGTGACTTACGGTAGCTGGTTCCTTCTTTCCACCACATGGGTTCCGCAGATCAAACTCTGATAGGCTTGTCAGACAGGGTCTGGACAAACCGAGCCATCTTTGAGCTCCTGGCTCTTAATCTTTATCACAGAGGCTATTCATGAAAATGTTATCTTGAGCCATCCCCAACTCCCCCCCTTTTCTCTACTTAATTTATCACCATCAGATGTATTACTCTTTACATTTTCTTGTTTCTCACCTACCTCTCCCAAGTAGAAACACAATCTGTTTGAAGCACGGATTTTTGTCGAAACACTAATGGAAAAATAGCAACCACAGAACCGTAGAGGAGCCTATGTTTTGTAAAATAAGTGTTGAGATAAAGATTAAATGCACCAGCTTGCCTAATGTTCTTGCAAATCCTGTACCTCTGGCACATTTTCTGTATCTGTTATCACTGTTGGCAGGTTATCGAGTTTTGTTGAGCATAATCTATTGTGTGTGATGTTTTATGAAACAAGTACCATTATTAACCGTACACTGAAGCAAGAAAATAGCTTGTGGGTTAGGGGAAGGTGTCTCCAATACAGCACGTTAGATATGGCAATGCCCGGCCCATCTCCTTTCTCATCTCTATGGAAATGCCGGATGTTTTATTGTTTTCTTAGATAGGACTCTGTTGAATAGCCCTGAATGTGTTGGAACTTACTCTGTAGACCAGACTGGCCTTGAACTCACAGAGATCTGACTTCCTCTGCCTCCTGGAAGCTGGGATTCAAGGTGTGTACCACCACTGCCTGGCAGGAAAGGCAGTTTTTAGATGGGTTTTGCTAGTCTTAGTCTTAATTTTTTCTATGATAACCTTATAAACAATTATTTTCTTTGATATTTGTTCATAACATCACTTTATGATAAAATGTGATGACTTGTATAATTTTTTTACCCTAGTTAGTAAAAGAAAGAGCCAAAGGTGTGTGTGTGTGTGTGTGTGTGTGTGTGTGTGTGTGTGTGTGTGTATTTTCAGCATTCTGAAAGCAGGATTCAGCAGGTGAGAGAAGAGAGACAATATGGAATCTCCTGGAAATTTAAGACAATCAATAGCTATTTGCAGATTCATTTATAGTACATCAAATAGCACCTGGCTGGCTTCCAAGGATAAGGCTTCTTTCTCTGTCACTCAGTATTAACCCATAACCACACAGTCAAGGGATAGCATAGGCTGGTTTCAGAAGGATCAAATTTAAACCCCAGTTCTACCAAATACTAGAGCAGTGGTTCTCAACATGTGGGCTGTGACCCCTTTGGGAGTCAAATGACCTTTCACAGGGGTCACATATCAGCTATCCTGCATATCAGATATGTACATTATGATTCATAACTAGCAAAACTGCAGCTATGAAGTAGCAACAAAGATAATTTTATGGTGGGTGGGGTCACCACAACTTGAGGAACTGTATTAAAGGGTTGCAGGATTAGGAAGGCTGAGAACCACTGTACTACAGTGTGATTTTGAGCAAGTCACTAAATCATCTTGAATGTCTGTCTTCTCATCATTGAAATAAAAACAACAGTGGTCTCAAAAGGTAGTGTTCGTTGTTAATAGCTTCCAAAAAAATAATGCTTGTTATACAAGTGTTCTATCTGTAATCTCTCTATTTTTCTCCTCGCAGTGATGGAGTGTCTGACAGAAATCAATTTAAGGGTGGAAAGGTTTGTTTTGGCTTCCACTCTGAGAGAGCTGGAGTCTGTCGTGGTGGTGAAGCATGACAGGGAGAGTGTGAGGCTGCGTGTTAGTGTCTGGGCGGATCAGGGAACGCTGGCGCTCATTCACCTTTTGTTCTTTTCTGCTTTACTCAGTCCCGTAGGATGGTTGGGTCTGCCTCTCTCAGCTCATCTTCTCTGGACACTCTATCTCAGGCATGCCCCAAAGTGTGCTCACTAAAGTATTTCCTAACACAATCAACGTGACAATGGGGATTAGCTACCACAGCATCCTATTACAGTCTGGGTTTGGGTTTATGTTCTTATCTATTAATCAGGGTCGGGGCGGGGAAGCCTCTGGTTATAAGTATCCACTTCAGAAGATTTTCTGCCTTCCTTTCCTTTCTAATTTCAAGAACCCCTCAACCACACTGTACTGGAGGACTAACTATCTTATTACTCCTATTATTCAAGTGGGGACTACCAATCATAGATCCCTTAGCTGTAAAAGTAACCCTTGCTGGACCAATCAGAACTTGCCATTTCAAATACTGGTTGGGTCTCATATCTGGCTGAGAAAGTTTTCAGCGTGGAGAACAGAGATAAGAAGCAGCTTACTTCCAGGCTTCAGACATCTCATCGGCCTAGCTGCACTGTCATACGATGCTGATTGAGTGGGTTCCCTCTCTATCCGTGCTCTTTAAAGGTGAGCATCCGTCACAATCAAATGGACGTGGTGGACAAGGGAGATGATCCAAAGGTATGCTGTAGCTCGGAGACTTAACATACTGTGATGACAGTAGCAGACGGAGGTCCAGACAATAATGTCAATTTTAGGTGGAAAGAAGGTAGTGTTGAATCTGATGGGCTAATAGACGGTCACAGATAATGTCCAGCAAGAGGCCACACATGCGTACCTGCTAATGACTGCAGGCTCAAGGAAGAGAGCTGCAGACCTGATGTGACTCAGATCATTGAAAATGTGAGGATTTTAAGTCCTTTTGCCATTACAATCCTTGTATACCTGTGTGGTCCTCTTAGTGTCTCTGTCCCTTAGGGTCTTTGTGCTTTTATTCACATTTGTTGTCCATTTATTTCTTATCCATCTCAAGTCTCCTGTTCCTGCTCAGAACCTGGCTAACCGTTGGCAGGTTAGAAGACACCGAGTTCTGACTTTATTCTATAAGAGGCACGAGTGACTGCCCCCATTTTCAGACCCAGATCCTGAAGCCATGCTTGGTCCTGCGTCCCCATGTCTGCCGACCCTCTCCTGGTCGTGGCCATCCAAATCTAACTCCGTCCCCTCCTCCTCTGCTGCAGTCCCCACCCAGTCTGAACCATCGCGGGGGTCACATAGCCAACCTCACAGCCCTTAAAGACCCCCGGGTTTTACTTGCTCTTCTCTGTGGTCATAGAGCCACAAGAGCAATCTTTTGGGGTGAGGTCCCGTCGTTCCTTTATGTAACCTAGGCCCTGTGGCCTTCATCTGCATTCTGAATAAAAGCCCAGATTGCTCCTGCAGCTCACTTCGGTCCAGGCGCTTGTGGTCCATCCCCTCCTCAGTCCTCTCTCCCCCAGCCCCTTCCTTTACCTTTCCTACCACATCATAGTAGGACCTCAGGACTTGGTCCTTGCCATTCCAACTTCAGGAATTTCATTTCCTGAATTGCATGTGCTCAGGTTTTCCTATTCTTTTTTTTTTCCTTTTTGTTGTTATTGTTGTTGGGGTTTTTGTTGTTGTTGTTTTTTTTTTTTTTTTGTTTTTTTTTTAGACAGAGTTTCTCTGTGTAGCCCTGACTATCCTGGAATTCACTCTGTAGACCAGGCTGGCCTTGAACTCAGAAATCCACCTGCCTCTGCCTCCCAAGTGCTGGGATTAAAGGAGTGGGCCACCACTGCCCGGCTTCAAATCTTAAATCAAACACATACTCTGAGGTTTTCTCAAACCAGCTTATTTAACTACTCTGGAAATTATTATCTGGCCCATCACATTGCTTAATTTTCTCATTGTCCTTAGAATTCCCTAAAATCGCTTGTTTTCTCAGCTTCCCCTAACTGAAAGTTAATCTTCATGACAGCAAGCTTCTGAAGGCGGAGAGGCGGCCAGCAGCCTTGCCAGCTATGGCCTAACCAGCCACATCAACGACCAGCACAGCACAGCATCCCTAGCGATGCAGGAGAGGCATGCATGCCTTAGCAAGAAGAGAACCATGCCTGGTACTAGAAACTCAATGTTAGTGAACACATGGTTGTTGGAGGAGTCGCTACAGCCACTAAGTTACTTAAACAGCATAATCTATAACAATAATCTATAAGCATCTGTCCTTATATTGACATATAAGTGTAGTGTTCATCCCTCAACAAGGAAATGTCTCTTTGCAACAGACACAAGTACCGAGGAACACAAACAGCCAAGTGCAGAATCGGGGAACCTCATCCCAGTGGACACAGCTACAACACATTCCCTCACCTAAGGCTCAGGGGACAGTGCAGAAGGTGGGGAAAGACTGTGAGAGGCAGAGGATCAGGGGGTCTCCTGTGAGCGTGTGTCTCCTAGAAACGTTAGAAGTTACACCCATAAAGTCTCACCAACATTACTGCTGCCCAAAGGTGAGCTGAACGATGGCGATATCAGTGGACATGCCAACATGGACTGGGAAAAGCCCACCAGGTCTCAGCCTTACACACAGAACTACGGGTGACTGGGGTAAGCTGGAAGGGGAGGGGAGGTCTTCCCTAGGGAAGAGCACAGCAACTGCTGTCAAACGGTCAGCCCTGAAAACATACACACAAGTAACATTATAGGACCGATGAGGGTATATTTAGGAACATATATGCATGTATAAACACTTACATATATGCATATGATAACAATAAAAGGAGGGCGCAAGTTTGAAGAGGGGTGGGGAGGGACATGTAGGAGGGTTTGGAGGGAGGCAAGGCAATGGAGAAATGTAATTATAATCTCAAAAAAGTTTGAGAAATTAGTGACTTAGTTCTAAAGAGCAGAAATGGCATTCTCCCATAATTTTGTCATTTAGATACATTTTTTTCAATCATAAGGCCAATTTTGTTCCCATATTGGTACAAAAATATTGTTTGTACCAATGACAGTCAAGTAAATGAAAGTTTTTTTTTTTTAAAAAAAAGAATCTCCAAAAGTTATCAGTGCAAATCTATAATCTAAAAGGTAGAGGTTTAGATATAGGTACTCTCCTAAGGCAATATTTGAAGTCACATTGTGTGTGTGTGTGTGTGTGTGTGTGTGTGTGTGTGTGTGTGTGTGTGGTGTGATGTGTATGCATGTGTGTGTGTGTGTGTGTGTGTGGTGTGTGGTGTGTGGTGTGATGTGTATGCATGTGTGTATGTGCGTGCGTGACATAGGGGTGTGTGTGCAGGTGCTCGTGCCTGTTCATGTGGAGGCCAGAGGCTGACATGCGTCTTCCTCTATTGCTCTCCACATTATGATTTGAAACAGGATCTGTCACTGATCCAGAACCATTGCCACTTCCCCTGCAGAGGCAACAGACATACATCATGCCTGGTTTCTTATGTAAATGCCGGAGAATCAGAAACCAGCAAATATTTTACTCACTGAACCACATCCTCGGCCCCCAGCCTTTATGCTGGTTATGTTTTTGTCAATATAGGACAAGCTAGAGTAATTTTGAAAAAGGGGACCTCAGATAAGAAATGTCCCCACAGGGCTGGACTATTGGCAAGCTTGTAGCATACTCTGTTGGTTGATGACTGATGGGCAGGGCCACTCCGGGGCTGGTGGTCTTGGGCACTGTGAGCAAACAGCTTGAGCAAACCATAAAGAGGCAAACCAATAACAGCACTCCTCCGTGGTCTCTGCGTGCAGGTTCCTGCCCTGAGTTCCTGCCCTAATCCCCTCGATGGCAGACTACAAGAGTAAGTGAGGGGGCTGGAGAGATGGCTCAGCGGCTAAGGGCACTGACTGCTCTTCCAAAGGTCCTGAGTTCAAATCCCAGCAACCACATGGTGGCTCACAACCATCTGTAACGAGATCTGACGCCCTCTTCTGGAGTGTCTGAAGACAGCTACAGTGAACTTACATATAATGAATAAATAAATAAAAACTTTAAAAAAAAAAAAAGAGTAAGTGAAATAAACCCTTTCCTCTCCAACCTGATTTTAGTCATGGTGTTTCATCATAGCAACAGAAACCCTACCTAAGACAACCTAGTGAGATGGCTCAGTGGGTAAAGGTGTTTGCTGTCAAGCCTGATGACCTGAGTTCAATCCCCACTTGCCACATGATGGAAGGAGAGAACTGACTCCTGCAAGTTTTTCCCTGAGCATGTGCATATGGGCACATGTGCTCACACACATTCGTGTGTGAATCCATATACACACAAAATTTAAAAATGTAAAAAAATTTTAAACAAGTCTCTTTTACTGTATGTGCAGTCTTGATAGGATGTTGGAATTATTAAACATAATACAAAATATGGCCTCAATTTAGAAATTTAGTATCAGTAAGAAATGCTACGTCGATGCCCTCTATTGGCCAGAGAGAACAGTAAGAATGAGGAAAGCCAGGAAACAGGAGTCATTAGGGTGAGGTAAGAGGCCTCAGGAGAGAGAGTTCCTGAGTTTCCTGCCCTTGCCCTATTTCCCAGTGTAGGGGAGAATATGATGAATGCTGTTCTGAGCAAACAGGCCGCTCGCCACAGTCATCTGCAGACAGCTCGTGGGGTGGATGGCTACCTGTCTGTGAGGCAGGCCCAGGGAAGGCTTCCACCAGGGACTATGAACATCACGATGTCTGACACCTTGAAGCACACACGGGAGAAAGCAAGTGTGATGCAGGCTGAGCATCCCTAATCCGAAGACCACCAGCCCCAAATGTTCTAAAACCGGAAACAGTTTGAGAGCTAACACAATTCCTCAAGTGGAAAAAAAAAATCTATTCTTTACCTGGGCATGATGGTTTGAACCCTAAATAGAGACACTAAAAATGCCACATAGCAACACCTTCAGGCTATGCGCATAAAGCAGCTATGAGATGTAAATGCATTCTGTGTTTAGAATTGGGCCACATCTCCAAGGCATTTCGTTATGTATAAGAATGTGGAATCCGAACACTTCGGGTCCCCAGCACCAGGGTATGAAATACTCAGCCTGTAGATATGAAGTGTCTCAAATCTAAGTGTGTTTTCTGACTCTCCCTTAAACTTACACTCAAATCCAGAGCCGCAAACGTGAAGCAGTACCTGCAAGTGCCCAGTAGGCGGTGCCCACGCACTCATTTAGCAAGACAAAGGCCACCAGGGACATCCCTCCATTCATCATGCCCACCAAGAAGCGAGTTACTGCAAAGAATTCATATGAGGGGGAAAATCCATTTGCGATAGCAAATAAGATGTCAAAAGCAAAACCTGGGAAGAGAGAAACAATATTCAATGACCCAGAAGCAAAACAGCATTTGAAGAAAATAATAAATTATATTCATCAGTTTGTAAAATAAACCTTTGTAAACTTAAATGTCCTGAGATATGGTTTTTTTTTATTTTTTTCTACCAATTTGCCTTGAAAATGATGAAGAAAAACCAAGACCTGCTTTCTTTGTTTTACAATTTCTGTCAATCACACACCATTTTCAGTTATTTGTAATAATGCTAGAAACTGAAAATCCTCGCTCATATTCGGCCTGTCAAGACAGCTACACCAGCTCATTTGAAATAAATCAACACAGAAAAATACCGGGAAATGGAAGGGAAGGCAATCCCTCATGGCTCTCTTTAGATGCAGGGCAGAGATTACAATTTGGGGACTGCAGAAAGCACTGTCAAAAAAAAAAATTTCTTTAACAAAAATATCTGGTCTTAGCCAGGTGAGCTCATTCCAGAAATCACTTGGCCAGAGTGAGCAGTAGCGCGGCGTGGCCTCACGCCAATGTAATAAACAGAAGCTCTCTGTCCACCTGCGAACTCACAGAGAACTTTAAGGAAATAACCTCCCTTAGTATTTCCATAAGAGTCTTAGGAAAATAAGCCCCTTATTCAGTGTACGCATATGGTGACAGATTACCTGTGAGGTAGACTTTTTTCCTTCCAAATCGATCTGAAAGCTGACCAAAGGAGATAACTCCAACAAACACACCGCTGAAGAAAAAGGAGCTGGCCGCGCTGACTTTGTAAGATCGGTTGGCAATTAAAAACCACTAGAGGAGGAGGGAGGGGGAGGAGGAGGGCAAAAAACAGAAAGGGGACAATTTAGGCCACAGACAGCAATATATGCTGTGAACTGAATTAGTCTAGTATACAGCCCAGACTGATACATGTCACTGCATCAACCACCATTAGCCAGAATCTGGTATAATATTCATCTTAGACAACATCCAAGGAGACAGCTTCAGAAACACTGGAGACCATTACTGCCATAATATATTTCCAGAGTATTCTTCATATACTTCTAACATAATTGAACACAGCATATTAAGTGCTAATTGCATACCTGATTGCTGACTGTGGCTTTATCCTGAATCCTTGGCAGTTTTTGGAGAGGAGATACCTTGCTCTATTTTCGTTTTTCTGATGCCTACATGTTACATGGCACATATGAAGTGATCAGTGAGTAATTCTGTCATTTAACAGATCAGCGTGTTTAAAATTCCTTGAATATGTTCCTCAAAAAATTAAAAATGCAAAGTGGGGCTAAAGAGATGGCTCAGAGGTTAAAGAACACTTGGCTACTCTTCCAGAGGACCTAGGTTTGATTCCCAGCACCCTCATGGTGGCTGACAACTGTTGGTAGCCCCGGTTCCAGGGGATCCAATGCTGTCTTCTAGGTTCTGACATACGTGCACAGACATACGTGCAGGAAAAACACTTGGCATACGCCATCCTAATATACAGTGGAATATTATTCAACCTTTAAAGCTAATGCTACAACCCAGATAAACTTTGAAGACATTATAGTAAGTGAAACAAGCAAGGCATGAAGGAATAAATACTGCATGAAGCTAGTCACATGAGGTACCTGCAAGAATAGTGGTTACAGGGACTAGAAGAGCAGCAAGGGAGCCATTGTTTAATGGGACCAGACTTTCCATGCAGAATGATGAAAACCGTGTAGAGATGGACAGTGGTAATGGTTGCGGGATAATATGAATATACTTAAGGTCCCAGAATTATACACTTAAACATTCAAATGGTCAGCTTTGTGCCATGCATATTTACCACAATAGAATTCCTAGAGTACGATTATCTACTGTAGAACAATTATGAGCTTAGAGTCTGAGCAGCATCATTTTCTGACATCCTGTCTAGTGATGGTTAGTACTAGAGGACCAGTAAAGTATGTCACAGAGATAGTAACCTTGGAGTGAACACAGATATTCACATTTCATCTTCCCAGTGCCCTAGCAGGGCCACCCAAGAGCCCTTCTCATTGAGAACTCCCAAGGTGGCACTGTTCTGGGCTGTCTATCTCTGTTTTTATGTTACCCTTCTCCAGGCTCTGACACTACTCATTAGGGCCCCCAAAGCACATCTAGTCTCTCTCCTTACTCTGTATCTCCCATAAGCCTGGACTGATGAAGGTCTTGACAAGACAGTCTTAAGGCTCATGACAGACAGGTCATATGTGTCAGAATGTCACATAAGAGTCATGAAGAGAGCTCTGGCATTTGGAGAAGAGTTTTGTTTTGTGAAAAGTTAATTTGCTTTGGATACACAGGTAGTTCTGTAGAAGAATGTTCAGCTCAGGAGGAATGACTGCGGCGACATATTTTCAAATGGAAAAATGAGACATTAGATGCCGTGCTGTCCTAGAGAAGACAGCTCAGCATCCATCACTGGGTCAGCCCTGCTCCTGTGACAGACAAACAGGGCCAGACAGAACTGTTTTTAAGTACAATTACCCTCCTAATTCAGACACTTGTTATAGTCACCATGTTCTTAATGTTCATGTTTACATGCTTTTAAAAACTGGCTTGCAACTTTAGCCTTCTTTTCTCTGTTCTTTAGGGATTGCCAATCTGTTTACATGGTGAAGGTACTTAGCTGGACACTGAGCTGGGTCTGTTAATCAGGAAGAAACGAGCATTCTGTTGACTGTATTTACCAAATTTCTCATATCCACTAAAAAGGCTACAGGACTATCCCTCAGTGACTGGATAGCTGTCAACTTGGACAATGATTTTAGGAAGAAATGGCCCAAGGGACAGTTAGCCAGCAAATTCCAAATCCTGATTCTCAGGCTGCCAGTTCCAAGTGTCAAAGTAATTTCTACTAATCTTTCTTCAAGTCAATGTTGGTTAGGCTAATGCACCCCCTCACTTCTCCTGGAATTCATTCAAGAATGACCAGAAAAACCGAAAAACAGATTTTCCCAATGCTAACTAGAGAATGGCTAGCTAGAAGATGGGTGTTTTAGTCAGTGTTCTCAGATCCATGAACTGAGAGTGGCCGAGGCAGACCACAAGCTGACAGACAGATTTCCACAACCCTTTCCTGACTCTGTTTACCTGTTTTGTTTTCAATTTTTCTGAAGTATCATTTAAATTCTTATTACTTAGCTACCATGTGATCAAAAGGGTTTTACTTTGTCCAAACTCAACTAAGATAAAGTAAGACAGGATCCCTGTATCTTGGAGACAATGCGCAGATTTAACTACCTGGAGAGGGTTGTGAGACTAGAGCAGTCACTAGCCCATTTTCTTACCCTATGGTTGAGATTTAGTGTCAGGATAAAATCCAAACCAGGAAATCACCAGGACAGAAGAAATTGAACTATAACAAATCAAAGTATAATGACAACTCTGACATTCTCAAGAAACATTTTAATCAATCTTTGGATTTTAAAAATCAAAATGTCATTCAAGTCCTTATTGGCTAGAGATTATTAAAGTAGTTACTCCCTTATTTTTGTTAGTGGCAGGTCAAGTTTTAAAGCAATTAGAATGAATATTCTCTGTACTCTAATTCATTTCAAATTGAAGAATTGCTTGCAAATCCAAAATATAGGCGTCCCACTTTCTCTCCATGTATATTAATAGGAAAGAAAGTCTTATAAAGACAAACATTTTTATCCCCTCATGTTGACTTGACTAAACAGTCTACATCCATTTTTGTGCATGTGCTCTCTCTAGTTACTAAATAGAATCCATGAGTAGTAGTTGTTTTTATTTCAAAATGGACTGGAAGGGTCTGGTGTTAAAATCGGATAGCATAGTTCACTCAGCTACAGAAAATAGGCCTGAGAGGAAATCAAGCACAGTGCAGGCCAGCAAGGGGAGCAGATGCCTCTACCATAAAAGATGAGAGGAATGTAACCATGTCCAACGCAGGTGCGAGCCCAGCGCCAGGTGCTCAGCAGAGCCTTCCAGCGCTCAGAGAGGGCCGAGGAGAGGAGAATGAAGGTGGACTTACTCTTGGCTGGGTATCAGTGACACACTTGGGAGAGGGTTTTGTTCAGACTTCAGGCTTGCTTGTTTACAGGCTGAGGATAGAGGGGATGTCCCAGTAAGGCACTGAAGTTGGTACATGGAGGGCAAATCTACTCTGGTGGAAATACAAGTGTGTGACAGAGATGGCAAGCTGACAGCGATGAGGCCCAAGAGGTAAAAAAATCCCACTCTTTCTGCATGCATATTATTAGGAAAGCAAGACCAGGAAGGCAAATACTTTTAGCCCCAAATGCTTAGTGAGCCAGGCTGGCCTTCTAGAAGAGAGCAGATTCAAGTTAGGTGTGGAGATCTGGTGTTCACAGGGTCTGAGTCCGAGAACAGGGATTACTACTGAAATAGACCACACCAATCAAACACCGAGAAAAGCTTGCAGTTGAGTTTTAAAGGATGCCATAAAATGTGTCTTCAGCATATCTTGAATGCATGCTTTATGGAGATGTCAAGTCAAATCTATCGTTTCTCTGACATGGCAGAAATATGATCATCTGGGGGAAAAAAAGACCAATGTATTTCCCTAAAATGGACTCCATGCTCAGGCGTAATTCTAAAAGCAAAGTTAGCAGCCAAGTAATGAAAAAATACAGACATCAAAGAGCTGTCAAACAGGCAGGCTGCACACTTTACAGCTAGATAATTAACCAACAGACTTTTCCACATTCTTCTTCTCCTGTCCCCACAGCTACTCTGCGCACAGAAATGACAACATACCAGGGGAAAGAGTTTCTATTTTTAGCCCTCAGCCTGTGTTCTATTCAGGAAACATGCAGGAAAATGCAGCTATCAGAAGGAAAGTAGGAATTAGTAGATCTTGTAACTTAGAGCAGCAATTCTCAACCTTCCTAAATTCCGTGACCCTTTAATACAGTCCCTCCTGTTGTGGTGATGCCAACATGAATTTACTTCTGTTACTATTTTAGAACTGTAATTTTGCTACTGTTATAAACTGTAATGTGAATCTGTGTTTTCTGATGTATCTGTGTTTTTCCAATGGTCTTAGGTGATCCCTATGAAAGGGTCATTCAACTCCAAAAGGGTCACTACCCTCAGATTGAGAACCACTGACTTAGAGAAACAGACTAAAATATTGCTGGAAACTAAGAAGGGGTGGTGGTGGTGGTGGCCTCTGTGCTTAGAAACAGAAGGCTGTTGGGAGGAAAACGAAGATAATGTTTTAAAGTCACCTTCCACAGTGGTTTTTATTGTAATTTTTCATTTTTTTTTGGCTTGCCTTATGTCCCAGGGTATGCCTCGTTCCATGGTGTGTGTGTGTGTGTGTGTGTGTGTGTGTGTGTGTGTGTGTGTGCGCGTGTGTGTGAAATACAAATGCCCAATAAAGTTTCTGGTTTTAAACTGCATTTGTATCACCAACTTGTAGTCTGTGTACCATGCTCAGATCTCCACGTGACACCAGGTGCCATTATTATCCTTCCACACTGCACAGTGTGGGGCCACTCCATCCTCCCCCACTGCCCCAATGCACAGAAGGGCCTCTCTACTAGCATTGAGAACTGCAGTGTGTGCAGCCGGACTCATAGCAGCTCAGAAATGTCATAGGTCTGTCTGCTTCATGTTCCCCTGGTGGCCTAAATGGCCCACTGTCTCCTAGTTTATCCTCCTAGCTTATGGTGACATTTTATAGAACAGTAGTTGAGAGATGTGGTCTCATCAAACATGGACCCCTCTTTTGAAAAGAAGCTATACCTGGTAAGCACAGAGCTGTGCACAGTAGGCTTTTACAAGAATTAGGTCATGTCCCTGCTCCAGGGAGGCCTGGCCTTCCCTAGTTCTCCTTATTTTGGCTCAGGGCAGGTAATAACTCTGCATCACCCACCTAAGAGCCCGCCTTGCCAGAGCCCAAGTGAGGGTGTGGCATAGCTTCTAAAGGGAAGCAAACTTCTCTATTTGTGCCAGGAAGCCTTATTACTGTAGGAAACTGACCTTTCTTTGTACATTGCTCAGCCCCTGCCTCCCCTCCCCCAACCTCTCCATCACTGAACTCTTGTTCATCTTCTTTTTTTTTTTTTTTTTTTTTTTTTTTTGATTTTTCGAGACAGGGTTTCTCTGTGTAGCCCTGGCTGTCCTGGAACTCACTTTGTAGACCAGGCTGGCCTCAAACTCAGAAATCCTCCTGCCTCTGCCTCCCAAGTGCTGGGATTAAAGGCGTGCGCCACCACCGCCCGGCCTTGTTCATCTTCTGTAGCATATATCCACACCCCAGCCTGACCCTCCTGAGCAGAACTGACCCTCTCTTCTCCCTGCCAAATCTTCCCACATTTTCTTCTGCATGATGCAGAGTGATCCACATGCTACCCTATCTCTCTCAGATGATGCCCTGAGCTTCCTGAGGGCACACTTGAAACCTATGTGCTAATCTCACAGTGCCTGCCAACACTAATCAAACACTTCTTGAACTGTGTATGTAAGAGTGAATGCTATAGTCTTACAGGCATCTTTACAGAGGGCTTTTGTTTTTGTGTCTGGCTGACCTTGAACCGGAAGTGCTCCTGCTGCCTCCGCCCTCTGACTGCTGGGATTCCCACAGGTGCTACCGTGCATCTTGGCACCTTTACTTCCAGCCTTGCATTTGAGTTTACTAGTATGCAGAAGTGGCCATCTTGCCTTCAGCGCCACTGAGGGGCATTTGGAGTCTGAGGGGCTGTCTTCTTTCCATAGTCAATCTGACATCTAAACCACTTTAAGTTTATCTCGTGTTCATTAATGCACAAGTATTTCTGTGAAGAACGATACCTGTCATCATACAAAGAGTAGTGGTGCCATGGGCACACAGTGGATCAATCAATCTGGGAGACGGGCAGTGACTCCTGCAGGCCAGAGAGCCATGACATCCCTCACCTGCTGTCGAGTCTCCTCTGAAAGGTGGACTTGGACTGGGGCCCAGTATATTTCACAAGGACCACCTCAGCTTTCCAAGAAATGGGGGCAGACCCATGGCAGTTCAGTCCACCTGGTGGAAATGCAAAGGAAGACAGCGGTAGCCCCCTGGTTGTTGCGGCAGGCCACCTAAACACAGGCAAACAAGACTGGCATGTGCCCATTGGTCTAGCACCCTGCGTCTTGAAGACACACTTTGGGAAAACCAAATTATAGCAGCCACTTCCACGCCGCCTCCTAGCTCATGGATATTCCAAGACTGCGGAGTCGGAACAGACAGCAGTTTCCCAATACCCAAGGAACGACCTTGAGGGCCCTACAGGACCTTGAGTGGTTACTGATAGCAATTCCACACAAACATCACCACCAAGCTCTTTGCCCTTGTCTTCTCCATAAAAATTACAAATGGCTTTGTGCAGGAAAACCTCACTCCGGGCACAGATCAGGTAATGAGAGCTCCCGAGAGTGGGGCGTACTTGGTCCGGGCATCTCCAGAGCAGTTTCATGGTGATTAACTAACTTGCTTCATTTCCATGTTGTTGTCACTCTGAATCACCACTTAATGGGTGAAGTGTGCAGGCGAGAACAATCCACAGCACAGGCATCAGGAAGCAAGACATTAAAAAAAAATTAGCCCCACAGCAATTAATTGCAGTGAATTTTTCAAATAGTTTTAATACTCTGCCTTCTGACCCTGGGGTCTGGCTTGGGGAAAAATATATTAATCTCAAGATAATAGTCAGTCAACTTCCGCTCTTCAATATCCACAATGATATTAAAGATTCCAACCTTGTGCTTTTTGGTTGCAAACATTAATTAAGCATGATAATTGTGTGTCTCCATGATATTTGGTATTTTCTGTAGGAGTCGGAGCTCAGGGAATAATTTGAATACAGCAGACAGCAATTTGCTACATAAATCCACCCCAATGGCTATTAACTCATTTGAGAATAGTCAAGAATGCTAGATTAGAGTATTTTTAAAAAATTAAATACCGTGTTAATCACATAACCTTTTATTCACCCTTCCCAAGCCCTCCATAAAACAGTTCTTCAAGATCAAGTACAATAAGATGTTGATGGAAGCGATAAACTGGATTTTAACACGATATCCTAGATAGTGGAGAGTTAGTTCTGTGAGCACTATCTTGATACCTCTGTACACAGGTAAAGAGGACTTCAGATTTTATTTTATTTGGATTTATTTAATAGGCTGAGGGAATGAATGTGTGCCCCCAGGCATTTGTCAAGGTCAGAGGACACAATCAGCTGGTTTTCTTAGTCTCTTGTGGGGCAGGCATCAAGCTCAGGTCCCCAGGCTTAGCAGCAAGTGCCCTTCTCTCAGCCACCATCATGCTGGCCCAAGAACCTCCTTTAAACTTCAGGTTTAGACCAAGTAATTCCAACAAGAGCCAGGTCTGGGACTATGCATATACCACCGACTGCTTCAGTGTGAAGACCGAAGGGGGAGCTGAGGTCGAACCAGTGCTGAGGGGAGTGGAGGTCTGCTTGGAGCTGTACTTCATCTGCTAGTGAGATGAATCCAGCTTGGTGCGCAGACCAGTGAGTGACCGGCACCATCGGCCTATGTGGCCCACCTTGGCTGATCCTGTTCCCAGCCATTAATCTGCACTGCTGCCAGTCCTCAGCTGAATGGTGGTTTGGAGACAACAGGGAGGGGCTGGAAGCCACCTGTACCAGACACATCAAATCACCCCAAGAGACCTCTACGGTACCAGGCAGGGCAGCCTGAGAGCTCACATATGGCTCACATACTCTGGACGAGGAGACAGTGCACATAGGGCAGATGCAAATGCTCTACCTGACCCTTCCAATAAAATAAGACTTTGAGAAAAATAAATGAGTCCATGTTTTAAATGTGAGGCAGAAGAGTCTAGTTATGTCTTCCCGAATCTCCACCAGAAGACAGGAGTGTGTGGCACTGCTGGGCTCCTCCTGCTGAGGAGCGAAGGACTTGTTCATTTCCTCTTCTCTCCCCTTTCCCTCCTTTAGCTTTCTTCTCCTTCTCTCCTAACCCCATCCCCTTTTTGTGACACGATCTCATCTTCAGTCCAGGGTGGCTTCAAACTCATAATTCTCTACTCCTTAAATCCCGAGGTTCCAGGCATGTTCCATCATACCCAGCTCTGTTCATTAAATGTCTCGGTGGTATTTTCTGTAGAATTGGGTAGCATGTTCCTTCATGTGGGTTAGCAATAAAGCAGGGCAGAAGCCTGGCCTCTCCCACTGTCCAGGACAGGCTGTGTGTGCAAGACAGTCAGCCAGGCTCCCCGTGTGTCCAGAACAAATACCCTAAGTCATATCTCCTCGGAAAAGGCAAGTGTGGAACACCATTCACAGACAGTTGCTTCCTGCCGGCCTGCTCTGTGCCTCAGTAGAAGGATCACAGGAGTGAGGGAACAGGCGCCTCCCTTTACTAGCAGAACACACTGAGCAAGTTCCCTGGCCACTCCAAGAATGCTTTATCCTTGTGTCTTCATTTTTCCAAGAGGCCCTCATGCAGGGGAGTGGCAGCGGGAAGGTTTTCCTTTTATTCAGTCTTCTGTCTGACGTGTGTGTCCCAATCTCCCCATAGTCAGCTTGCTTGGATGCAAACTGCCCGACCATATTTCATTCCTCACTTCTTGCCACTTCCGTGAAGTTAGTACACAGCTCAGGAGACCGAGTGACCGATCATGTTTTCCAAACAAGGGTATCTGGAGCGAGGAGAGGCAGAGCTCAGCTTAGACCTCTCTTCAAGGACAACAGCAAAGTTCCTGAGCTTAGATATGATAGGGCTGGATCAATGGCCTCAGCAGTTAAAACCACATACTGCTTTTGTTGGGAGCCTGGATTTGATTTCCAGACACATTGGGCAGCTCACAACTGCTTGTAACTCAAGCTCTAGGGCATCCAATGCTGCTGGCCTCTCCAGGCACCTGCACTCATGCACGCATATGTTAGATATGCATACACCTATATATTAAAAAATAAAATAAAACATCTTAAATATGACACTCTATTTAGGACATGCTTTAAAACTAAGGTTTATATGGAAAAGTGTTTGGAAGCCACTATGTAATGGAATGAACATGGAGTCACTGGATCCCAGGAAAGCAGTTTATCTGGGATATGGTTTAGGGCAAACACCTTGATATCTGTCTTAGTTACTCTTTGTACTGCTGTGATAAGATACCACAGCCAAGGGAGCTTAGAGAAGAAAAAGTTGACTTAGGGCTTACAGTTTCAGGGACTGAGGTCATGACCACATGGTGGGAAGCATGGACATAGGCAAGCAGAGTAGCGTTGGGCCAGTAGCTGAGAGCTCATACCTTGATCATTAAGTAGGAAGCAAAGGGAGCTAACTTGGAATAGCACCAGCTTTTGAAACCTTAAAGCCCATCCTCCAGTGACATACCTCTCCAGCAAGGCCACACCTCCTAATCCTTCCAAAGCAGTTCTTTCAACTGGGACCAAGCATATGTGCCTAAGGGGGCCTTCCTCATTCCACTGTTGATTTCCACAGTAGGGCTATTAGGCTTCGGAAAGCCTATGGTAGATAGCCTCTTACCCATGAGCTCGGAAAGGCAGCCACATTGTCTGCCTCTCCATCTTCTCTTCTACCCATGAAACCTTCTGGAGATTCACCTTTCCACCTATAAGCTTGGAGCAAGGAATGATCAGTCTAGCCACAGCTGAGGGGCCTGCAAGGGTAAACGGATTTCTGTCCCAGTAGTAGACAGTGTTGCCACCTGTACTACTTTATGAACAAAGCAGTCAGGCCATGGCCAGCCTTGCAAAGCATCATGGACCTACTCAGTCTGAGGCAACTGGTTAAGAGTTGAGATGCTCCACAGATAATCATGACTCCAGACATCCTGTAGAGGGGCTACACATCTACATTACCCAACTGTGCAGCAGAGCAGCCCTCCCCGACCTCAGGTCTAGACACAGCAGAGGAGATGCAGGCTCACTATATGCAGGGTAATTTTCTCCCTGCAACAGAACTCTGAAGGTGGAATATTGATGCTCGAGTAAGAAAGGAACATAGCGTGTGCCTTTCTGCCCCAGAAAGAAATTATAAACCTATAGTTAAGATGAATGATAGCATATACACCCAGATGTAGGCATCTAAGTAGTACTAGTGAGAATGAAAGAACCAGACAAGTATTGCAGGAAGAGAACGAAAGGGACAGAGAGGAAGAGAGGATGAGAGATAGAAACAGAGAAGCACATGGAGAGAACAGAAAATATGGTCTCAGTAGGTAACTCTGGCAGTCCTGGAACTCACTATGTAGACCAGGCTATTCTTGAACACATAGTCATCTACCCGCCTCTGCTTCCTTAATACCAGCAGACCTTTCTTGTTTGATTTTCTTGTGGTACTGGGGATTAAAGGAATGTACCATCACACTCAGCAAGTCAGAGAACTTATAACATGAAACCTTTACATGGAAGAGAAACAGGGAGCTCAATTCAGAGAATGCAATGATGGAGAAAACCGGAGCCAGAATGACAGAGACAGGAGGAGAAGTAGTAAGGGGAGGGGAGGAGGAAGGAGCTGACATAGATGCAGACTGACAGACAGGTGGCGAGAGAGAGACCGTGACTTACAGATACACTCCAGTGGGACAGTCACAGGTAATGTGAAGACAAGGCCCATCTGAGCCCTTTAGTTATTTGCTCTCAGGGATGCACTTGCTGGAGAAGCCACTTAATTCCATTTCTCTGTCACCAACCACCTCTGTCTCCGTGGAGGTAGCTCTCTGAGCTCCCACTTGATAACTCCCCCTTCTGTCTATTCTCAGTCAGTCATGGAGCACTGTTTGCTGTGAGCCTCCAGAGTATTGGCACAGGAGGACATGGTGAGACAGATGACCTAGTCCTGCTGCCCTGAAGTGTAGGGTCTAATATCTCTCCCTCCTACTATGGAGGGAGTCCTTTCAATCATGAGGCAAGTAGTAGTTGCTCAGTGAACACAGTTAATGAAGGTATCCTTCCAGTCATAGAAGGGCTTCTAACTGTTCATTTCATTAGTATTGATTTCACTCAATACTACTACTACAGGTTGTATGCCTGTGGTGCTGAAGCAGTGTTGCTCTATTACCTAAATTAAGCGTATGTAATGGATTCCATGCGATAGTCTACACAAGTATCACTGAGGCCTAGTTTTCACTGGCCTATAATCCCAGCTGCCTGGAAGACTGAAGCAGTAGCCAGTCTGGACTAGAGTGAGTTCAAGAATGGGTAGGGAAATCTAGAGAGATCCTGTCTCAAAATAAAAAGCAAAAAGAGAGATGTGAAGACAGCTGTGATAGAACACTTGCTATGCAAGGCTCTAGGTTCAGTCCCCAGGACCACAAGAAAATCAAAGAAGAAAGGGCTGTGGGTGGTGAACCGCATGGGATTCGGAATACACAGACTAGCTCAGTGTATCTGGGTGATGTTCCCTACACTTTGAATGCAGCAGCTTCTGAGATAAGCAGTGTGGCCTGTACTCTTTACCTACTGGGCTGACCCCGTTTCAGCCCTGAGCTGTCTGAACCCTGGAATCATCTCTTGTCCGATGCTAGTGGGAGTGGAGGACAAACAGTGCTCAGGATGCCTCTGAGAAGGAAAGAGGCAGGATCCTCAACCTGCAGGGAAGGTTGCTGTGAGCTAAAATACTGGTGATAATTACGTTACAGGTGTTTACGTGTGTAGCAGACTTTGGTCTAAGACTCACTTGCATTAGAGTGTGATAATGGACTTGTTAAAGAACACATCTACAGCTTTCACCCACTTCACAGTCCTAGGGGAGACTAAACAGAACCAGAATTTTCTAGAAAGATGATACCACAGATTGGACATGGAGCTGAAGAAATAATCTTTGATGTATTAGGCCAAAGACACACAAACACATAGACAGACAGACACTCCTCCTCTATTCATCCCCCCTTTCTTCCTCTCCCCAACTCTTGTGCATGTCAGCTAAGAGTTCTATTATTGGGCTATAGCCCTACCCCTCAACAAAGGTGTCTCAAGTACTTTTAAAAATCAAAATGACCCGGTAGGATGTCTGCTTTCTAAGAGCAGAGGCACAAGGCAAGGACAAGGTAGAAACACTTTTCCTATTCTCCCCCAAACACTGCTGAATATTACACATGAAACAAACACAAGATGACTCTGAAGAGTAGAAAAAAATCCATCTGGGGACTCCAGATCTCAAGAAATGGCACAGTGGAGTGCTCCCCAGTTTCTCCAGCCTCATGTTCAAGACTAGAAGCCAACAGGTCAAAAGTGAGACAGATGGAAGGACCCAAGCTTCCATGAAGGTATTGGCTGAGTGCTCAGTAAGCACTGCCAAGTACCGTTAAGAGTGTTAGTGTCCCTGTCAGTACTCAGTAGTGCTCATCTTTCTTTCTTCCAAATATGCTGAGCTGGTTAGGTGATGCTGTCGGCAGTTCCCTTGAGCTTGAGACTTCAGTGAAGCAGTCACTTATGGACACCCAGCTAGACCAGCATCATGGCATCCCTACTGCTTGGAACATTCCAGCTAGAAAGAACTGCAACCACAATGGATGCTGAAGCTATGGCCCTTCAAGAGGCCTTGCTCAAGTTGTGACCAATCAAAATTACACCTGCTTAGAAAGACTTTGCTTCAGCCACAGCAAGCCTCAGGGAACCCTACCCACGCTGCAGCTGTTCTCACTCAGGCTTGTGATTGGTGAAGCCTGAAACCATTCAGCAACAAAGCTGGTAAAGATGCCAGGAGACTCATATACAGGCTAAAGGCAACTCCGAATAAGAAAAAAATCCCCCAAATATTTATACAGACAAAATTATTATGTGTAGCTTTATTATATAAATCTTATGTGCAAATAGAAAAGAAATGAAATAATACAATAATTTGGAAAACAAGCAAGCAAGAAGAATCAACCCAATTCACCCCAAGTTTATTAACAGCTACAATAATATAATTCTAGGCTAGTCAGTCAACAGAGAATTATGCTGAGCGAAAAAAAAAAAAATTGAACCACGAAAGTCTCCAGCAATAAGATTCAGGTCTTTATACAATTCTTCAAGTGACATCTCCTAAACATCGAAGTATAGGAGAAAGTATCTGTGGTTAGGAGGAACTATGAAAGAGTGAGCCATGGAGAGAAGCAGGGCCACTCTAAAGGCCAGCAAGAGAAGCCACAGCAATGTCAGCAGTTAGCTGTCATCAGCTGAGGTGTCATCGAATGGTTTGGGGAGATGTCATTGATGGGGAGACTGGGCCCAGGGTAATATGGAATTTTCTATATTATTTCTTGTGACTGGATGTAAATTCACAGTTATTTTCAATTAAATTTTAAATTAAAAATAAAAAGGGCACTCCGTTGGTAAACTAGGGGATAATTTAGATAGTAAAATAATTAAGGGCTGTAATAATCTATAAATCACTAAAGAGAGATCTACACAGACATACTTTTGATAGATATATAGATCAAATATACAGACACATGGAGAAAAGAAAAAGACGGCACCTTACCGAGGGAAGCAGGCTCCAGCCTCTCATGTGGAGGGTGTGCTGAATTAAGACATAATCTTAATTTGGCCACTATGAGCATCACCTATACTAGCTCACACAAGAATCATGGGTGGCCACTAAGCTGTGCATGGAGATCTGGTGAACAACAGTGACTATATCTGAAAGTCAGTCCCCATAGACTTCTCATTTATTAAAAATGAAACAACAGGAACTGTACATGGAGTGGGGGAAACTCAGATGATTCCTGGAAGACATGACGCCACTATCATTAAAGTGAAGATAACTAGCCTGAGACAGGACACATCAGACTAACCCAACATAGAAAATATTTCAGTTTTTAAAAAGGGGAGGAAAAATGGGAATTTCTGGTTTCTTTGGCGACTCAGTTGCGTCATGTGGTCTTTTTCTGGAAACTATCTTATGGAGGATGTTTCGGTGAAGCAGACACAAGAAAAGATGCTTTGCTGAGAACAGACATGTGGTGTTTTTCTGGAAGCTGTCTGGTGAAAGGTCCTGTGATGTTTTGTTGGAGTGGACAGTTGAGAGAGCACATGATGTTTGGAAAGAGTATAAGTTTAACCCAACAGTGATGACACTCTGGTATTAGTTCCCTTTGCTTATCTTCACTTGTCATGACTTTGTAAAGAGAGATATACCAAAGAACGTCTGGTGATGTTCTGGTAGCTTCTTGAGGTTTCTACGGACTCATGGCAATCAGCAGAGCCTTGAGGTTTCTCCTGGATGGAGACACTGCTCTGATTCATGGACTGGACTGCCACTGCAGATTCGTGCTAATGGGCTGGACTTCTGACAATGAAGACTGGAATCGCCCCAAAGAACTTCTTCTAAACAGTCCACTTCACCCTTGATCCATTATCCATCTTCCTCCTCATGTAGCTTTGGTTGGTTGGCTTTAAGGGAGGTTGAAGCATTTAAGATCCCTTACTAAAGTAGGTCTAAGCCTACAGGGAAGAATATGGATTGTCTAAAAATAGAGTCACAAAGACAAGGAAGGTGAAAGGTCGCAAGACCCTGAGGAGCTAAGGACAACTAATCACAATAGAAGATCCTGGAGTAGATCTGACATATTTAGAAGAGAAAACAATCCTATTGTGGGAGGTATTAATCACGTGACACAACCAGATGTGGATGGAGCAGGTAGGTGTCGATCTGTTAAGTTGGTAACTGAGGTGTAGTTGATAATCCTCTCTCTTAAACTGATGGTCATAATTCTCCTCTTTGTGAGAGAATGTCACAGTTCTCAGCAAACACTGGACTACTTGGTATGAAAACACTGGTGTGTTCAGCTTTAAAACGGCTGAAAACCACAGAGAACAACAGTGCTGCAGAAGCAACAGATGAACCTGCTGGATGTAAGGGCTTTGTTTAAATCAGTCAGTTTCTATCACTTCTCCCCTCCCCCAAGGAAGATAGAACTTAGGGCCTCATATTCGAGAGGCAAGCATATGACCTCTGAGCTGTATTCTCAGCTCTGTCAGTTGGAAATTATTCACAAAGAAGGACAAAAATATTAGGTTACTGTTGCCAGTCCAAAAGAATCTCAGAGATGTGCACCCCAGTCTGGATGCAGACAGTATGTTCTCTCTTGAAATTAGAATAAAGAGCACGGGTTTCCAAGTTAAGACAAATCTAGGTTGAAATGCCAACACTGTCAATATGAGCTTGACCTCAGAGTCTCAGTTTCTCCATCAGTCAAATAAAAAACAGCCAACCCCCATCCCAGAAAACAGCCTATCCCCACCCTAGAAAAATTACTCTGAGCAAATAAGACAAACCTATAAAATATCACAATACCTGGTCTAGAGCAAACAATCAGTGATGCTATTTATCTCATTACGAGGCTAGTGGTGGGCAGTTACCATTGTTGCTGCTAGGCCACAGATATACAAAGACTACCAAAGCATGATTTCTTAATACTTCCCTCAGTAGATGGTTCTCAGCTGTGTCATCTCTGGTTGGCTCTGCAGCACCAGAGTCTCTTGGTCAGCAGCGGGCCCCACAGAGTAGGGTTTCCTGCTTACACTGGGGAAACCATCTGTACTTTATCCTGTGCAGCCAAGGTGTCCTGTGTGTCCATACAGAATGGAGCTAAAACAAACTCTGGGGATTACAGATAGGCCACTTGCACACTTTTGCTTTACTCAGCTAACATGGCTTGTAATTCACTTTGTAAAGGACTCTACAGTCAACATAGGCTCCTCCAGAAGGTATCTTCATTGAGAGCATCTGTCCCCTGGCTGGTTTGGTGGCCTGCTTACCTCAGAGGCGATGGAGGTGAAGCTGTTGCTGAAGTGCACATGCTTATGGATCTCACTGCCATTGGCGGTCTCAAGCCAGTCCCCAAAGGCCTGGCCTTTGCCCACAGACTGGTTGCTGTGGCTCTGGTTGGGCAGGAGCTCCGCCATGTCCCAGTGGTATGCTGGTGTAGCTCCAACTAGTGCAATGAGGATGGCTTCTGTGGCCACATAGAGCTGGAAGCAAACACACAGAATCAAGTGCTGCAGACGGGGGCATGAGCGTAGAAGACTTGGGAAGCCTGTAAACCTTGAAAGATACAGTGATTGGACTGGGATGAAGCCCAGCTGGTGGAGTGCTGGCCTAGCACGGAATGAACCATGCATGCTGCCTTGCTTCCACGGTACCAACAGTTAGGAAGTAGAGGCAGAAGGATCGGAAGTCCAAGGTCATCCTCAGTTACACAGTGAGTTCAAGAAAGCTTGAAATACCTGCTAAACTTACTCAAGAAGACAAAGAAGAAAAGGACAAAGGAAAGAGGGAAAGGGGAAAGGGTTGGAGAGATGGATGGCTCAGCAGTCAAGAGCCCTGGCTCTTCTTCCTGAGGACCAGGGTTCGTTCCCAACACCCACATGGCAGCTCACAACCATCCATAACTCCAGTTTCAGGGAATCCCATACTCACGGACACTATGCATGCATGTAGTACACATATATACATGCAGACAAAAAACATGAACACACATAAAGTAAAAATCAATAATCAAAGAAGAGGGGGAAGAGGAAGAGAGCAGGAGGAGGAAGAGGGAGGAGAGGAGGGAAGGAGGTGTTATGTGTGGGGGTGGCTGGTTCTTCCTTCTGTGTTTTGTTTTGTTTGGGGTTACAGAAATGGACCACATCAGAAGCCAGGAAGAAATAAAAATGAAAGAGCATCCCATGCTATGAGAGGACCATCAGCAGTACACTCACGGAGTACTTCGCGCTTCCTTACACAGTTTTCCTTCCATATCTGCAATGTGTCTGATGCTGTGGGCTTCATGTGATATTGTCCAACACTGGCGTAAGGCCCACATCGCCGGCTCTGGTTTAAAAGACTGATAGTCCAGTTATTTTCTTCTCAGCACAGTGTTTTCAGCTCAAAAAATCTGTTACTGGGAGCCTGGAGGCTCTTGGCTTTGGATTCATGATCTAAAGACATTGTTTTAAAATGTGGCATGCAACTCATAAGACTTAGAAAGCTTCAAAATCTCAGGAACATTCAGATTGCAACTTGTAGTGTATCTAATCTTTGTTTACTCTAACCATAACTGTCCACTAATGAAGAAAAAAATACAGCACCAATTCATATGCCATCTGCTGATGGCTCTAGATCTTGTGGCTTCTCGCGGTTGGGTTTATGGGGTGTTAAACCCTATCAGACTTTACTGATATGGACATCTGTTTGTGTTAGCTCTCATTGTTGGATGCTTATTTCAGATTTAAAATTCACTAAGAAAACACGTCATTAGTCTGCAAGTTAAGAAGATCTATTTCAAGGAAATAAGATCCCTGTTAACCTTGAACTTGGTCTTAAAATAAACAAACTTAGTGTTTAAAAGATACAAAGCATGTGATCTCTATCATTGCTGCGTGGCCATAAGTCCTTGCCATAGGGCTGACTAGGCACACAAAGACAGAGAGTCTGTCAGAAGAGTCCTCGTCTGTCCACCAAAATCTCCATACCGTTCTGTAGGGGCCCTGTTTGGCTAAGCAGATAAATGGAAGACGCAACAGCACAGCCATATATCAGTGGCAGATGATGGAATTCATTATGGAAAGAGAAAGAAATTGTGACATTTTGTGCATTTTATCAGAAGCTAATGCAAAATGTGGATTGTGATTTCTTCCCTCTTGGTAAGGCTGAGGCGGGACACAAGGCAGTCCCAATCTATTTTGAGTCGATGAACCTTGGACCTTCTGGGAGAAGGGCAAAGGTACCATGGATCTATATGCTGCAAGATTTCTTATAAAGTGCAAAGGAAAATCTGTTCCTAGGCTTGCATACTTCCTGGCTCTTATTTGCATGCTATTAAGGACATTTTTGAAGAGGAGGCAATCAGCTTATAAAAATAAAAAAACCTTAATAATCACAAGAACAAATACATTACACATCTAGCAGTAGCTATAATTACGAAGCCACTTTCATCCACTTAGTAACTGCCCCTCTGATTACAATCTGCAGAAATTTAATTGATGGGTATAAAGAAATGAAAAACATGGGCCAAGGGAATGCAGGAGATGACTCAAAGCACAGCCTTTCATCAGGCAAAACAAACCAGCCACGTTCCCTCTAACTGTGCCCTCTTCTATGTCTGTGCATTCGGTTCCTCTCCCTGGAGGCACCATCTCCTGTCCGCATCGTTAGAATGCTCTCATTCTCTCAAAGTCCGCTTCATTTACCTGCTCCCTTACCACCTCAGCTTCCTCTCCGATGGCCCGGAAGTTCTGCTCATGCATATTTGTTATGTCTGATTCATCTTTGGGCTTCCAAAGTAAATAACCAACCCAGTATGCCCCACACTCAACAAGGGGATGAATAAATGACCAAGAAGGACAGCAGTAATAATAGTACATGTTTTTATAATGTTAGCTATGTGCCATTCCTAGTCTAGGTTTCTATTGAATGCATGTTAGCACATAATGGTTTTATCTGGACTGTTCTAGGACAAGCGATATTCCAGATAAAAAAGGAAATGCCCTAAGGGGTCTTCTCATTTGAGTTTTGCCTCATTATGATGGTATATACCATTCTTGGTATATACTACAATTTGGGGAAAGCAGTTCAAAACGAATGGGTAGTGGAACCTAGTTAATCTGCCTTGCGAAGCAGTGTGAGCTCACTTCATCCCTAGCCGTCTGTAAGAATAACACACGTTCTTCATCCTCTCTCCCTCCTCCTTCCTCTCACAATGTCTCCTTGGCCCCTTTGTGGACAAGCATGAGTATGCAGGATGTGATACACACACATTAATACATATGTTCATCGTTTTATGCTAGTAGAGAGGCTAACATATGGAACTCTTTTATTCAGTGCCAGCCCGTGGTCATGCTTGATTTTGTTACTCATCAGGGAGACACAGTAGGCAGGTAGCAGCCATGGGGCTCCACGAGATTAGGTCAGAGAGGTAAAGTTTGAAGCCCATGAAATGTTGGTCTTCCATCCCGGAGGCACATCCTGGGGTTACATAGCTATACGAAATCAAAGATGACACAACCACTCATGGGATGTATCACCCACCCAGAACAAGGGGGTGCTTTTCCTTGGTTCGCCATTTTTGACGGTGACACAGTTCACATCTTCCTCTGTCCCCTAGAGAACCAAAGTGGTCTCTCATTCTTTACTACTGCTCTGCCGTTACCATGTATACATGCACCCACATTTTTGTCTAATGAAATCCCACCTATCAGCAGATAGACTTTAAAGCCACGATGAGAAACCAGTCTATTCTCCTTCTGTGTGGGTCTAACAACATCTTAGATAAATCATTGTCTCCTCTGGCTCTAGCTCCAGGGAGGAACAAGTGCCCCAGATGGCTGGATTCCCCTTCCACCCCCATCCCTACGCTCCCCAGTGTAATTAAAATTACAAAAATAACTCAAGGGTATTGAAAATTTGTTTCTGAAAGCAAAGGTTTCTAAAGTAATTTTGTAGTAACACCATTATAGGCTTTCACACTGTGTCTGGGGAAACCTTCCCAAGCCTGCACTGTGAGGTCAGGGTTAGGCCTGCTGTTTACTTTGTGAGTTGGAACAAGATACCGAGCAATTAAAAACCATTTGAGGTTTCCTGTAACAGCAAAACCAAGATGAGAGTGGGGTCACCTAACTCTATGGACAGGTCTTTTTCAGGGGAACATAAAGAACAAAACTCAAAGTTGATTTCATTGCTGGCATTACTATTAGTCCTTTATGTGCTTAGGACTTGGTTGTTTAACTGGTCAGCCAGAAACACTGTGTGAGCAAGCCCTTAGTCATGAAAGCAAGACCACATGCCTGGTCTGGAGTATATGAGCACTCTTAGTTATTGAGTAGGTGTCTTACTGATAAAGATGTATTTGAGGGGTTTTAAATGTGGGACTCACACGTTCTAAATGGTTGGTGCCTCTCTTCCCTCTCCAATCCATCTACACTGTATCACCAGGTCTGTCTCCTGAAACTCCTCAATAAACTCTTCTGGTCAAAACATACTAATGGGGGCAGGAGTATTTTACTATGTCTGCACTCAAGCTTTCCGCACTGGCCTACTCACTGCCCAGGTGTGACTTATCACACTTGCTACACCTCTCTAAGCCTCCTATCTTCTTGCAGTACAACTGGATGTTAATGTATGCCTCTGTCTAATGCACTCCCATCTAACTAGCTTCTCCAGGGGCTCCAGTGGAATACTTCTCTACTGAACAGCAAGTTTGTACAGTACTACAGGAACAGTACGCACCAGGAGTTCCCAAACTAATAGGAAGATCCTGATGAAGTGGGGCAGGGGTTCACTCATTTGTTTTAATGTAATGTATGTGTGTATGTGTCTTTGTGAATGTATGTTTCATGGTGTGTGTGTGTGTGTGTGAGTGTGCATGTGTGTGAGTGTGTGTGTGTGTGTGTGTGTGTGTGTGTGTGTCTAGGTGTCAGTGGAGACCAGAAGAAGGTATGGGAGCCTCTGGAACTGGCTACAGGTAGTTGTAAGCTGCTTGATAGGGTGCTGGGAATCAAACTCAGGTCCAGCACCTTCAGGAACATCACGCTATGGAGTCTGGAAGAAACTGAGTTAGCTCTAGTTTATCTTCATGGAACCCTAGGAAATGCGCTTTCTGATCTCCCTCCTTTGACTGGGCTATTGTTTTTGTTAAGAATTCCTTCCCCCAAGTTTTGCAACACCCACAGCAGCCTCTCTTTACTTATTCCAGTATGACATATACAACTTTCCCCTGGAAGATCAACAAGGTCTCAACTCCTGAGCCATCTCCTCAGCCCCATCCAATACACACGGAAGCAGAGGTAAGAGGTATTCTCTGCTTCTGCAATGGTGGTCTTCTATCTAAAATTATCTTCATGTTTCTCTCTAAACCTAAGCTTCAGGCTCAGCTGCTCAACTTTCTGAAGGCTGCAGCAAACCCCTAATCTCCTTCCTTCCTTCCCAAGACATTGGTTGGGTACATACTCACTAGGAGAAATGGAACTTTGCACAACTATGTGTATAGAGTTAAACACTAACTTTCTAATGAGCTGTAAAGAAAGATTCATTCATGTACCATCTAACCCTCTTTGTACCACTCTGACAACAGCACATCATATGCATGTTTAAACAGATTCCTTCCACAATGGTATGGCAGAAAGATAATCAAACCCATCAGTTTTGGGCCAGGCGTGGCGGTGCAGGCCTTTAATCACAACACTTAGGGAGCAGAGGCAGAAGAATCTCTGTGAGTTTGAGGCCTTGTCTTAAAAATAAGCATACAAACAGTCAAACAAACAAACGAAACAACGATTCTGGTGTCTTGCTTTTTAATCCTACTACTTATTAAGATTCTGGAAAATTCTTTTATTGGTGCCTATTTCTCTCCTTCAAGTCAAATGAAGCTCATAAGAAGAACACAGAGAGGGCGTTCAGGAAAAAGTGTATGTCAGACTTGTGTAAGTACAGAGAGTTAATAGGAGGAGGGATTCTTAAAAACAATAGCCAGTCAGGATGGAGAACAGAGAGCACAATTCTTAGGGTTCCATGAAAATACCACAGAGCTAGCTTAGTTTCTTCCAAACTCCGCCATGAGATGTCCCTAAAGGTGCTCTAGGTCTATTTCCTATATGCTTTTATTCACTAGTTTCTTCTAAAGCAATTCCATTTCTAAAATTTTGTCACATTTGTATCTATTGCTGGGGATGGAGTGTGGAAGTCAGAGGACAAGTTGTGGGACAATCTGATTCTCTCCTTCTACCATATGGGTCCAGGGAATTGAACTCATGTCTTCAGGCTTAGCCCCAGACACTGTACCTGGCTGAGCTAGCTCACCAGCCCTCAATTCTTTCTTTTTTTTTTTTTTTTTGTAAGTAAATCAACAGAAAAGTATAATCTATTAGTACAGCTATCCTTTGGCAAACGGAACTACCAAAGATGCACACAATATTACAAATTCAAGTGTAGCCTGGGATACTCTTGTCTACGATGGCCTCCAGAAAATATTGCAGGCAAGATCTAGGGGGCGGTGTGAATGTGAAGGACAGCTAGTTTTTGTTTTGTGCTCTAAAGGCTGTGGTGCGTGCTTCGGCGTTCCCGGTTCCCTGTCAAGTACTGGCCACCTCGGTTGATGCAGTACAGCCCTGGGCCTGCGACTGCGCCTGCGTCTGGGTCTGCCTTCACCTGCTCTGGCTTCTCACGCAGGTTCAAGTCTATGAACAGAGGCATCTTTTTCACTGAGGATGCAGGCGGCGAGAATGACGGGTTCTCTGCATGGCTGCACCCCTCTGTTGCAATGGGCTGGACTTAGACTATGATACAGTAAGATCTTCAGGAATGCTTATGGTGTGACCCTCATCGCAGGGACCTCAGAAGAACCAGCTGTCCTTTCAGCCGCATAGTATCATGAAGTTGGCTTCCTGTGGAACTCAGGTGGAGGAAGGGACATGGCGACACATACAGTCCACGCCTACAAGATAAACAACCATCCATTGCCAATAACACTTGAAAACCTAGCAAATGGTGACCATAGATCAACTATTGTTTGCTGAGCAAAAGGATCGCAGGCTTGGAACTCTTCCTTAACAAAGTGCAATGAACTAGGTCGGCCATTAATAAAAGCACAGGAAGAGTGGGAATAAGGTGTAGATCAGCAGTAAAGCTCTCATATAAAAAGCACAAGGCCCTGGGTCTCCAGCTGGCAGTGGGAGCAGAAAAGCCCAGGAAAGCTAACAGGTCCTGACCCAGAATACTGGTCTTTTCAGTACTACACTCAAGATTTTATTCAAAGTTAGCAGCCACCTGGCTAAGCAAGTAAGATGCTAACACAGGAAGTGGGGCAGAGAGGTGGCCAGAAGGGATTGCCAGGAGAGGGGATATATACTTGGAACTCCTGGGTAGACAGAATATTGTCAAAGAAACCAATATACGTGAAGACCAGACATTGTAGTTACAGTTCTATTTCTCTATACTAATTCTTATTCTGCTAAGAGAAGGGTTTCCAAGTATCAACACTTGAACTGTTCTGCCTGGTGCCGAAGTCAATTGAAGATTTTAATGGGGAAAGAGAATTAGTAGATTACGTGTTACCTTACAGCCTCTCTTCCTGTTGTAGCATCATGCAATGTTGAAGCAACTTGTGGGCTCTGGTTATAACCTCGTCCAGCCAGTACTTCCCTTGGAATAATACCTTAACTACTTCTCTCAGCTGTCAGCTCGCCTCATCACAGACCACTTCATCCCAGGAATGCAAGCCTCCTGAGCAGGGAGCTAGCTTCATTTTCTGGCCCCGGTGGTAGGGATCAAACCTTGCACATACTAGGGCTTTACCAATGATCTGCTTCCCAGGGACAATCTGAGCTGCTCGGGGTGGCTTTGAATTTGCCTTGAAGAAGAACCATCTTTCTCCTCAGTTTCCATATTGCTATGATTATAAGAGTGAACCTCTTGAAGAGCCCAAGGGCACCTAGAATCAAGAATTTTAGGTTGAGGTGTGCAAAGGGGTTCTGAGGATTCTATACAATAAACCACACTATGTAGATATCATTTCCCTAGACCAAAACTGGTCCCAGAGCTTAATAACCCAGTAGAACTTTAATCAGAGAGAAATAAATTCCCGTGTATGGAAAGTCCCCTTAATAGGAAGTCCTCTCAATCTCAGAGAGGGCTGAAGGAAGCTGTCCTAGACCCGATCTTTTGTGGGCAGGTTGTCCATGCCGTCTCTGTCTCAGACTGCAAGGTGTTACAGAGTCAACGAGATAGGGTGCAGGCTCCTTTTGATTTTTTTTTCCCAGCGGATCCCAGGTAATGGTTTTCCTCTCTTAACTAGCTCTGGCAGTGAAGTGTCAGTGCCAGGCTCGGGGTGACAGCCTGGGAGAGCTCTGTGGCTGGCCCGCCACCGCGCGGCGCCCGACCCCTCCCGCCCTGCGCTCTCGCGCCACACCTGGGGCCAGGCTGAGCCGAGAGCGCCCCGGGGCCGCGAGGAGCCGGGGACTCACCTGCAGCAGCACGGCCAGCAGGAAGCACAAGTACATCTGGTAGAGGCCCATCTCGCCCACCGCCTGGAACGCCTCCTCCACCTCCATGGCGGGCTCGCGCCTGAGGACCCGGCCGCCACCGCGACGGAGGATCTGGCTGCGCGGTGGCCGAAGACCGGGCAACGGGGGGGACCGAGGACTGGGCCGGGCGGGGACGGAGGGCCGAGCAGCGGGGACCGGGAGGGAAGACCGGGCGGACCGCGGCCGAGGCGGGGACAGAGGTCTGGGCCGAGCCGGCGGTGGAGGACCGGGCGGGGCTGGAGCCCAGGCGCAGGCGGGACCCTGCAGCCGACCAGGTCCGGAGCGCGGCGGAGATGCGCGGCTGGTCACCCCGGCGCGGCCTCCCCGCTTCCTGTCAGAAGTGACAGGAATTTTTGGCGAGCGGTTGGCTGGCGCGCGGAAGGGAAAGAGGAAGTGGGTGCGGCGCGGGCGGCCACGGCGACTCACGGGGGGGGCCGGCAGCTCCACGCCGCTTCCCACGGGGTTCGCCCTTTCGCACAAAGCGGTGGAATGCGGGGGCGCTCAGAGCTCTAGAGCCTTCCGAGGAGAGGGCCGGAAGGCATCTGTCCCCTTCCTCCTTTGTCCTACTTTAGGTACAGGGTCAGATGTAATCTCCGCGCGAGACACGCACTCAGAAGTGCTCACAAGGCCCACGGACAAGGGACAAGGGCAGGGGGTCATGGTTGCCAAGGTCTTTCAATAAGAATTTGGCAGAGGGCTGGAGAGGTGTGGGGACAGATTACTAGTGTTAGTGGCCCCACTCCTAATCCTGTTTTGTTTTTTAAACTATTGCAAGTGTCTAAACCAGCATTTCTCAATCTGTGGGTCAGGACCAAAGACTCTTTCACAAGGGCCGTGTATCAGATATTTACATTACGATTCATAACAGCAAAATTACAGTTATGAAATAGCAAAACTAGCCGGGCAGTGGTGGCGCATGCCTTTAATCCCAGCACTTGGGAGGCAGAGGCAGGCGGATTTCTGAGTTCCAGGACAGCCTGGTCTACAGAGTGAGTTCCAGGGCAGTCATGGATATACAGAGAAACCTTGTCTTCAAAAACCAAAAAAAGAAATAGCAAAACTAATTTTATGGTTAGGGGTCACCAGCATATTAGGAACTGTGTTAATGGGTCACTGCATTAGGAAGGTTGAGAACCACCGATCTAAACTATTGCTCAGTTTACCTTTGTTTTCTGTTAGTGTGATAATAGCATAACAGAAGAAACTTAGGGGGAGAAAGAGTTTATTTGGCTCACAATTCCTCTCAGAGCCCATCATTGCTGGGAAGTCGAGGCACTAGAAACTTAAGCAGCTAGTAACATGACATCCACAGTCAAGAACAGAGGGCAGTGAATGGATGGATGGATATGCTAGGCAGAGATCAGCTACTTCTCTCCCTTATTCATTCAGACTAGGACCCAACCCATGAAATGGCCTCACCCATATTCAGGGTGGGCCTTCCTAACAACCCAGTTTTAAAAAAAAAATCCCTCAGCATGTCCAGGGCCCAACCTATCCTAGACTGTTCCTCAATGACTTGATCAAGTAGGACCTCCCTTCCCAGCTGAAGCTAGGTTTTGATCATTAAAATGAACATCCCCTGAATATAATGCAGAGTATAATGGATGACCAGGAGGACCCCTTGTCTTGCAAGCATCCTTGTTGTGCTCCCATAACTTCCCATTAATTATGTCTGCAGTTTATAACTGCCCTTTAGGGGTCATCTACTTAATTATCGTAACAAAATGATCCAGTGTTGACGATGGGAGGGCTGGAAGCGGCCAGTGTAGAAGCCACATAAGAAGGATTGGAAGTGCTTGAGCCAGTGGTGGTGGTAGCAGCCTTAGAGGCAGCACAGCCCTTCGATCCCAGCACTGGGGAAGCAGAGGCTAGGCTCCTCCACGGAGTGAGACCCAGGGCAGCCAGGACTACAAGGATAAAGCAGCAAAACTTCCCTTTAACCCTAGGGATCTAGCTTTCTTGGCCCGCTAGGCTCCTCCACGGAGTGAGACCCAGGGCAGCCAGGACTACAAGGATAAAGCAGCAAAACTTCCCTTTAACCCTAGGGATCTAGCTTTCTTGGCCCGCAATGCTCTCTGGGAGAGGAGGGAGGGGGAGGGAGGAGAGGTCACATGGCTTTGTTTCTTATTGAAGAACTTTTACTATTTTTTTTCTAAAAATGTTTCAGTTTTTATTTACGACTGTTTCAGGAATAAACTTGCTCATTTTGCCCTCTTAAATCGTGATCTGACTGTATTTATACCCCACTTTCCATTATTTTTTATTATGATGTACTTTGTTTAGTGTGTGTTACACTGTTATTTATTAAATAATTCATTACTTGTTTTACATTTTCCCCACATTATTTTCTACACACCAAATATTTGAACATAAAATTGTAGTTCGCTGACTTTGGAATTTTTCCCATATTTTGTTTAGCTTTGTTACTTTATAATTCTTTTATTAACCAGAGAGAGTCAGCGGTTAGCTTGTTTAGCTTTCAAGTCTCTCCCTACCCATCTTTGATTTATTTGAGATAAGTACTGCTGTACCCCAAGTTGGCTTCAAATTTGTTATATAGCCAAGGCTATCCTTAAACTCCTGATCTTCCTAACTTTGTCTTCTAGAAGGCGAAGAGAGCAGGCTGGCCTACTACACCTTGCTACAGTTATCCTTTGTAAAGAGTGATTATATGAAAGGGTATACAATTCTCTAAGCACTATTTTGCCCTTATATACAAGTTCTCCTACGCAATATTTTGATTTTTAAGTACATCATGGTATTGCAAATTTTCTCTTTAACCAATGTTATATTTTTGAGCATTCTTTTTAACTTTCTAGTTAAAAGTTGTGCCTTTTAAACATTTTTTAATTTATTACTTATTTGAACATTTTGTGGACAAAGACAATACTAAATCCTGGAACTATCTGACTTTTCCTGGGACCTAGCATCATTGTATTACAGTGTATTCATTGTGAAAAACTGCACCATATGTGTTGAAAATAACACATGGTTTTCATTTGTTGGGTTCAGAACATTCTGTAAGTTAGTACATCATACTTGTGATCTTATTAAAATCATTGCCATTCATACCAAAGACTTATATCAGTTTTTAATAAGTATATCAACATCTTGCAGAATTTTTTCTTTTTAGATTCTGTTTTTAAATTTATAAGTTCACAAGAGGACAATCTAAATCATTTGTTTGTTATTAATACTTCCCTTGAAGTCTCAGCATAGTCTTCACCTTATTTTTATCTTTTGTTTACTGTTTCTTCTTTGGGATGTTTGTGGAAGGAGGACTTCCTTTTTTCATTCATCTTGATAGTTATTCTCTTGTTGAGGTTTGGTCTGTTGATATGTATTGTAATGCTAAAGACTGGCCCTGGCTGCCTCAGAGAAAGGAGATCCTCAGTACACCATGTGATGCCCTGTAACCTTGTTATCCCTGATTGCTCAATTAAAAGGCACTGTGGCTTAGGCAGGAAATAGGAGGTGGGACATCCGGAAGGAGAAAGAATTCTGGGATAGAGCCAGGTGGAAAAACCACCCAGGGAAGATGTGAGGAGACAGACATATGGTACCTGAGCACAGGTAGCCCGTCATGTAGTAAATGTAGATTAAAATAAATGTGTTATCTTAAGTTACATTTAGTCAGAGAAGAACCTAGCTATATGGCCAGGGTTTTTTAATTGACAGGTGATGCATCCATACAATACACAAGATATTCTTTCTATACTCTCTATCTTTCCATTCAACCTGATAGTCTATTGTTTGTTCCTTTACTTTGTCTGTTTGGTTTTTTTTGTTTTGTTGTTTTTGAGACCGAGTCTTCCTATTTAGCCCTTGGTGGCCTGAAACTTGGTATGTATAGACTAGGCTATCTGTGAACTCACAGGAATCCACCTACCTCTGCCCCTCTGCCCCTCTGCCCCTCTGCCCCTCTGCCCCTCTGCCCCTCTGCCCCTCTGCCTCCTGAGTGCTGGGTTTAAAGACATATACCACTATAATAGGCATTTTAGTAGGAAAATAAATCTCTATATATTTGTGATGAATTATATAGTCAAAATTATTTCTGCCATCCCGTTCTGTGCTTCTTTTAACTTTCGTGGTCATCTGTTGGGTTATTACATTTGTTTTTAAAGAAAAGGTCTCACTATGTACTCGTCTGGCCTGGAACACACTTTGTAGACCAGGATGGACATCAATTCAGAGATATACTTTCCACTGTCTTCCAAGTGCTGGGATTTAATCTATTTTTTTAGAATCTATCTTCCTTTTGCTACTCTGGGAGCTATCGATCACATCATTATTAGTGTTTTGGAAGTTACAACTACATAACTGTGCTTTTCCACAATGTTTTTATCTCTACATTCTACATAGAATCTATGTGTATATCCTCTCTGCAAAGTGATTAAGAACCTATACAAGGTTTTAGGAATACTGTATCTGAGAGAACTCAGGGAGTGGGGGCACAAAGATGTCACATTCTGGAAATGTTGATAAATGATTGTCAGCTTGGCAAGTTTTAAATTACCTAGGAGACAACCTTCTGGAGACATCTGTGAAGGTGTTTCTAGGGGGGCTTAATAGAGGTGAGTCCTCGTGTTTAGAGGATGTGGGCTGGCTGCCGTCTCGGGATGAATGACGAGCAGAGCTGAGCAGTCAAGCAACAGCCTTCCTCGCTCAGCTTCCTGAGTCTCAAACCCAGGACCCAAGGTTCACGTGAAGAGTTTTGATTAGGAAAATTCGGAACTTTTTTTATTGCTAAGAATAATTATTTTTAATACAGAAACAAGAAGGAAAAAATAGGTATGCTTTTCATGGTAGTGATAATGTATTATTTAATAGCCCGAGCTCTTTTAATAGCAAACTAGAAGGCTATGGGTTAGCTTACAGATGTTATGTGTGTATGTGGAAAGAGGCAAATGATTATTCTTAACAGGAAGGATGACAGTGGCTGTGCTGCTCTGTGGGGTATTAATTCACTCGGTGCCTAGTTTAGCAGTAACACCCTGGCATGCACGTCCTGTGTGCTGTGTGCAGCCATTTATCCAAAGGCTGTGGGGCCATCTTTGCCTCCCTTCAGTTCTCACAACTGTGCTTTAGTTACAGAAGACCTTAAGGTTTCATCCCATTTTGGACCAAAGAGACGTGTATTTAACTTTTTTTTTTCCTCTCAAAGACAGGGTTTCTCTGTGTAGTAGTTCGTGACTGTCCTAGAACTCACTTTTTTAGACTAGGCTGGCCTCAAACTCAGTTTCTCCTGCTTCTGTCTCCCAGGTGCTGGGATTAAAGGCGTGTGTCCATATACCCAGCAATGTGCATTTAACTTTAAACCCCTTTCTTTGATATCATGAAGTGTTTAAGTGAAAAAATTAAAATTAACATATATATGACATATGTTAAGTAAAAGGGCAAACTCTTTTTGTTTGTTTGTTTGTTTTTTTCAAGACAGGGTTTCTCTGGGATCCTGGCTGTCCTGGAACTCACTCTGTAGACCAGGCTGGCTTCAAACTCAGAAATCCACCTGCCTCTGCCTCCCGAGTGTTGGGATTAAAGGCGTGTGCCACCCCTGCCTGGCTAGAAGGTGGACTCTTGCATCCTATACTCAAAAGCAGAAGTATTTTCAGTTGACCAAAGCTTGTTCTGTATATTTAGTCCCTGTTTTATACACACACACACACACACACACACACACACACACACACACGTCAGAAGAAATGGTATTCTGGAAACAGACAATGCAGCCTACAGAGTGTGTGAAGCAAGGCTTTCTGGGAGGCCAGCAGACAAGCTGGATACTGTCCTACATGTAAAGGGGATTGGGATGTTGTTCTAATTGGAGAGATCTGATTTATGTCACCTAATCTGGCAGCAGTGAGGTGGAAAATACACGTAAGATACACCAGTGGAACAACGGAAGCGAGACCCAGAGAACTTAAACCCAAAGAACAACAGATGGAGAAACAAAGTTACATCTAAATTAAAACCAGTCAAAATTGATAGCAATTATAGTTTACAAATATAATCAGGATGAAGCCGGGATTCACCTCCAAATTCAATCCTGAAAGCCAGATTAAAAGAGTGGAGGCTCTATTAACTGAGGCTGGAACCCAAAGTATGGAGGTTTGTGGAAGGGGGTCTATGCCAGAATGGTGAGGCCATTGGTCTTTTAAATGACTGTTGTCCCTTTAAGATCCTGCCCTCCCCCCTTAACCCAGCCAGGCCCCTGCTGGGTTTCTGTGCCCTAATTTACAGTTAGCAGCAGAGCTTCTGAGCATGCTCTCTAGAAAGAGCCAGGCTAATTAAAGCTCTCCTGAGGTTCAAGGTCTCACTGCGACTCTCAGCAATGGCTTCCAGTCGAGCACATTTCCCTCCTCTGACCTCCTGCCACCCACTTCATTTTGGTTTCCCTTGTTTTTTTTTCTTTACCATAATTTTATAATATCTATATCTTTATTTATAAACCAGGAACAGTACACATTGGTTTTTTTAATAATTAAAAATTAGAATAATGTTTGGAATACAGTGTCTATTAAATGCCCTTTGACAGCATACCTATAAAAGGAAGCAAAAGATCAACTTTGAAGCCCATGTCAGCCATCACTGCCTTTGTCAGTGGTGAACCTGTGTCCCTAAGCTCTGCCCTGCCTTTTGTTTCATTGGTAATTTGGTGTCCCACGTGGCTACTGAAATTTGGTGTGTGAGATATCAGATTAGTGTACAGTAAGCGTTCTACACCAGCTACATATACCCAGGTGTACAACTGTCTGTCTGTCTGTCTGTCTGTCTGTTTTTCTTTCTTTCATCATCTGAAGAATATTTTCCTGTGCAAAACCTTCATTCACACTGAGAGGACACTGTATTGTGAGTGTGGCACAGCAACTTACCTTGATAAAGACAGCCGTTGTACACACACCTGTGTCAACAATAAATGGACAAAAACCATATACAGCGTACATGGTTGGGATGCACAGGTCACAAGGGAGCCAATAGTATCTCCAGGATGGATCCCTGGGAAGGAAGGACAAGAAGACAAAGGAAGAAGAAAACACTGTTCTCTGTGATGTGGATGGATGCCTCTGTCTTCTAGGCTTTTGAAACCACTTTCATTCAAAACCATCGTTAGGTTGGTGAAAAACATTAAACAGACCCCCAATTAATGTGGAGAATCTGGCTATTTCCACACCTTTAGCCTAAGCAGTAAAAGTGTATACAGAGCTAGGCGAGATTCAGGAGGTTAAGGGAGAGAAATGTGAGGGAAATCAGACATTAATTACGCTTGAATTTAGATAGTAGAGTGTTTTGCTTGCTGAGAGTCTAATTTTACATGTTGTCCAAGAGGCATGAAGCCTAGATAATAGGACATTCATTCAATTCAACAGATTCATCCCTGACTGCCATCTTCAATGAAAACATCAGTGTTGCTGCTGTTCCTGCTATTGCTGCTGCTGTTTCTTGCATCGAAGAGTTCTATAATAGGGGAGAGGGACTGAAATGATGAATTTGGTATGCACAGGGGCTCAATAAATTGAAATTATGATTCAGTTGGATGGATCAAAATTTACCCTGTCTAGAAACAAATGCCCCTCAGTTTCCCAGTGTTTATGTATGGAAACTTACTGAAATGGCTCCAACCCAGTGCAGTTGGTGGAGTATCGCACAAGGGAGAGAATAACCCACATGAGGGCTGACCTCCATGGGCTTATAAATCAAGAGCAGCAGTGTATTTATTTATTTATTTATTTATTTATTTATTTATTTATTTTGGTTTTTTGAGACAGGGTTTCTCTGTGTAGCCCTGGCTATCCTGGAACTCACTCTGTAGACCAGGCTAGCCTCAAACTCAGAAATCCGCTTGCCTCTGCCTCCCAAGCGCTGGGATTAAAGGCCACCACCCGAACAGCAGTGTTTATTGCTTGGGGGAAACAAAGTTCTGTAAACTTCAGAAAATGGAGTTTGGTGTGCTTGGTTGACTTGGGCTCAGAAATAAGGTGTCGTGATTCTGAGACTCTCCCACATTTTACATTCATTGCCCTTGCTGATTTCTGGCTCAGTAAAGAGCTGGTCTGCTCTAGTCCCAACAACAGTGCTCAGGGGAAAGTCCTTTCCTTGCTGTGCTCACTTAGACTCCTGGGGAAGAGCTCCTTCCTGGCGGTCCTGAATGGGATGGCTGGGTGAGAGCAAGGAGGAGGAAGAGGAAGTTAGCGTAGGAGAACCACAGACTTGTTCTGTTATCTGAACATGAAATCAACCCCACTCAAAACAGCAGCTCAAGCAGATTGTAGAGGAGGATGGTACCCATTGAGTCTACAACTTTTCCCTAGGGTTATCTGCCACAGGAAGAATGAATACAGTGGGATCTTCTCTCCCTGCAGTGAAAGCCATACTACAAAGTTAAATTAATGCACAAGTTCACAAAGAGGATTTACATGATTTTCAGAACCAAATTAATCCTTAATTTACTGTCATAGAACAATTTGAGCCAAAAGATCATATTGTGTTTTAAACAATATAAACTCATGGTCTCTCTCAGTCTTCATTTACATAAGAAGGGTAACTTACTCTCAGCCAAATGGAGCAAATCAAATAAACCCTCCTGCAATTTCTCTCTTCCAACCAAAGACTTTGAATATTCTCAACCTCATTTTCCAGTCCTACAGATAATTTGTCATGGCCAAGTTTTTTTTTAATTGAAAAAATTATCACACTGTATATTTTGATCAAATTTTCTTCCCATCTCTTTACCCACCTAATTTTGTCTTTCTCTCTCTCTCTCTCTCTCTCTCTCTCTCTCTCTCTCTCTCTCTCTCTCTCTCTCTCTTTCTCTCTCTCTCTTTCTCTCTCTCTCTCTCCTCTCTCTTTCTCTCTCCCTCCATATATAAATTCATTCTCTTAGAAGAAATTTGAATATTTTCTTGATTTTATTATTTTTTAACTTTTTATTGACTGAATTTCACATCATGCACCACAATCCCATCCATCTCCCTGTCCCTTATCTACCCTTCACCCTTGCAGCTACCCCCAGCCAAAGAAAATAAAACAAACAAACAAAAAAAAGAAACAAAAAGATACCATCACCACCACCACCCCCACCACCACCACCCCCCAACCCCCGCAAGGAAACTCATCTCACTGTGGAAGCTGTAGTGTGTCATAGTGTGTCCCACAATACACCCTTTTGTCCACACATCTTTACTGGCAAATGTTCATTAAAGTGACTCATTGGTCTGGTTCTGCCACACTATCAGTACTGGATCCTGATTGAGATTCCTCTCGGATATCCTATTGTTAGCCTGTGCCATGGAGATCCTGCAGCTTTGTGTTTGCAGGACTGGACCCTTTGTGAACTTCAACAGTTCATAGATGGGGTAGATGTTGGGGTGGGCCATCTTGAAGCCCTGGATCTGGGCCTGAGTTGTAACTGAGTTAGTTGCTCAGCCCACCAGCTCTCCAGCTTCCACACCAGGGCGAGCTCACCAGCGCTGTTCCAGATAGCTCACCCAATGCCACAGCCAGCAAGGGGACACACACACACACACACACACACACACACACACACACACACACACACACAACCTCTTCCACTCTCATGCCCTCAGGGCCAGGTCACCCACACCTTTGTCACTAGGGTCAGCTCAACTGTCCTGCCCACAGGAGCTACAGCAGGTGAGGGGCAACTCTTCCGCTCTAATGACGTTGGGGCCAGTTCTTCCAGCTGCTGCAGGTGGCGAGGTGGGGAGGAAGGCATCTCTTCCACATTCACACCACCTCACAGCAGACAGGGGCATGGCCAGCTCTGCAGAATTCATGCCCTCTGGGCCAGCTTACTCCCATCCCCAGCACCAGGGTCAGCTCTACCGTGCTGTCCAGGCAAGTTGTGGACTGCTCTCCAGAATTCTGCAGCCAGTGAGGAGAGCGGCCAGCTCTCCCTCCTGCAGCAAGTGGCTATGGGCAAGGGTGGGGAAGGAATCTCTCCTGGGTCTGTGCCACCTCATGACTCACAAGGGATGGGGCCAGCACTCTCACCCTCTGGATGGCTTCCTTACATCCCTGCCCTGTACTGCCTGGATGAGGTCCAGCAAGGGGTGGGGCCAGCTTTCCTGTGTGCTGCAGCCAGTGAGGGGACAGGCCAGCTTTGCACAGTCCTTGCATATCAACATGGTCCCAGGTGGCATCCCAGATCAAGGATGTCTGCACGGCCTTTGGTGATAATATGGGGCGTGGACATTGATATCACCACAGATTCCTGCTGTTGCATGGCCACAGACCCAGACACGGCCCTCAGCAGCAGCACAGGCTGGGACCTCACCATGGCCTCAGGTCACAGGGCAGGCTACTCACATCAGGCTAATCCTCTCCACCCTTGTCTTCATAGTGTTCCACCCAGATCTACCTGTCTTCATAGTTCTCCACCTAGATCTACCTGTCTTCGTAGTGCTCAAACCATTTGGTTTCTGTGGTAGTTTGAGTAGATAAGGCCCCCATAGACCCATGTGTATAAACACTTGGCCCATGGGGGGTGGCATTATTAGAAGATGTTGCCTTATTGGAGTAGACATGGTCTTGTTGAAGGAAGTGTGTTACTATGGGGGCAAGCTTTGAAGTATATGCTCAGGCTATGCTCAGTGTGGTACACAGTCTCCTTCTTGCTGCCTTTGAATCAAGATGTAGAACACTCAGCTCCTTCTCCAGCACCACGTCTGCCTGCATGAGCCATTATCCCTGTCATGGCAATAATGGACTAAACATCTAAACCTGTAAGCCATCCCCAATTAAATGATTTCTTTTATAAAAGTTTCTGTGGTCATGGTGTCTCTTCACAGCAATGAAACCCAAACTAAGACAGCTTCTCTTTTTCTCCCATCTCTCCATACATACTTGCACATTATAGTGGCTCCCACTGTGGGTGGGCCACCAGGCAGGCGTGGCTTCTGGGTAGCTTTAAATGTTTCTTCAACCCAAAGATTCCAAAGGAAATAGATTCCTGCCCAAAGTTAAACACAGCACAGTAAAACTAATTCTGCACAGAGTCATCCAGTCTCATGTTGAGCCACCACCTCAACCAGCTAGAGAGGTCGGCAGGCAGGCCGTCTGTGGGAAGTCAACAGAGCAGGGCGTATCCAGTCAGTGGTGGGGCTCCACTCTGTAGGTTCCGCTCCTCCTCCTGGGCTAGGATGTAGCTCTGGGATTCACAGCGACTCACATGGTGGTCAGTTTTCTCTAAGGAAGAAGGCCAGGCCCACTGGCACTTGTATTTGTTATTGGCTCTATTGATGGACAGTGTAACTCCCCAAATTCCAAAGAGCAAGAGCAGCAACCCAAGTGCCTTCAGTCTCCCGTCTGCCTCACGTCACAGCACACGACACTCTCAGTTTCTCTTCATTTCCATCTCTGTCACCCATTTGCTTCTTTCTCACCCATCACTAACACATCTATTTATTCAGTTCTCTCTCTCTCTCTCTCTCTCTCTCTCTCTCTCTCTTTCTAAAACAAACACATAATACATACACTGACCCCCCCCAAAAAAAAATGGAAATCAAACAAGCAAAAGGCCAATAAGACAAAAGAAAAAGAAAAGAAAAAGAAGAAAAAGAGTCCAAACAAAGCAAAATGAGACAGTCTACAAAATACCATTGAGTTTGTTTGGTGTTGGCCAACTACTCCTGGGTGTGAAATTTGTCCTGGGATGTGATACCCAGAGAGATTACATTGGATAAAAGACTTTTCCTTTGCCAGTAGGTATCATCCACTTCCCTCTGTCAGTGCTGAGACCTCCTCTGTCTTGAACTTGTAGGCCTTGAAGGTGCCACCAGAGTCTCTGAGTTCATATGTCCTGTCCATCAGTCCTGTTGTGTCTAGAATACACTGTTTCCTTGGAGCCAGCCATTCCCTCTGGTTCTTAAAATCTTTCTGCCTCTTCTTCTGCGTAGCTCTCTAAATCTCAAGGTGGGGGGCTTTGATACAGACATCGCATTTGGGATTGAGTGCTCCAAAGTCTCTCACTCTCTGCACACTGTCCAGTTGTGTGGGTCTGTCTTAATTCCCATCTACTACAAGAAGAAGCTTCTCCAGTAAGGTCTGAGTCAGGCACTGCTCTATGAGCATGTCATTAGGAATTATTTTATAACAGAATAATAGTATTAGCTTTTCCCCTAGGCTCGCCACCTATCTAGTCTCAGGTTCCCAGGGTAACTTGTAAGCATCAGTTCTCTTCCTTCCACACATGGATTCTTGAGATCAAATTCAGTTGGTCAGGCATGGAAGTAAGCACCTTTACCAGCTAACTCTGGCCTTGAAGAACACTATATTTTTAAGCGATCACTGAGTCTAACCCCACATTACATACAAATGTAAGTCTGAGGTCTGGGAGATAACTCATTCATTAAAGACCTGGTCATGAAAACATAAAGGACCTGAGTTTGGATCCCCAGCACCCACATAAAAGCCACATATAACTGTTTAATGCCAGTAGGGAAGAGGGTTACACACATGTATGAGAACCCTTACACATACATACATCACACACACAGGGCTAAGGCTAAATAGAGGTTAAATAAGATGCTCAGAATGGCTGGTGAGCATATGGAAAATCACACACCAAAACTGTGACTGTGACTAACTTCTCAAAAGTGTGTACTCCCACCCATGTGCACTATTGCAGACTAACCTTAGATACGGGCTGCTGTCCATGGGCCACTTTCTCTTAGTACACATTAGCTTGGTAGCCTTGTCTTCTGGTTTCTCTGTCAGGAGAATCAATGATTTGTGTCTCCAGTTCCACAATGGTTTTAGGGTTCAGACAAAGACAAAAGTAAGGACTTTGCCACGTCTCCTAAGCTAGGAGCCCTAGCTGGGCAAATACACTGGCTCAACAATGCAACCACAGACACAGGCACATGTAGAGTGCTTGTCTATTGTGTTTGGAGCCAGAGAATAGAATTGTGTTTGTCAGTCCGTGGAAGGTTATTTCTTATGCAATGGCCATTCTGCCTCTGACTAGAAAGATGCTACTCTTAGGATATGCTTATGATAAGTTTGGTGTATGGCTGGTTATAATTCCTACCTCCTTAAATGCTCTACAATCCACTAACTGCTATTCAGTCCCTTTGGCTGACTGTGTGTAACACTTTTTGCAAGCAAAGTAGCCACTGTTTCTACTGGAGGCACTTGTAACCTTTCAGATGTGATGGATGATAAACTTGGAGCTGGGCTGTTAATAATAAATTCTTAGCCTCTCTGTTCAGTGTCCTGCCCTTAATGATGTGGTCTTTGCCACTGTCAGTGTCCTGGTAACCATCTTTCTCTTTCTCTCTGCCATCCTTCCATGGTGAATACATTGTTTGCTGAAGATGAAATGACAGTTAAGTTGGGAGGGAGGAGGATAAGGAAGGCGATACTTTAGCAACAAAATGACTGTGACATAAAGCAAATGTGTAGCAATGATAATTAGATATGCTAAAGTCAGTCCTTTGTTATTATGGTTTATTTTTCTCTTGGCTCTTTCAGCTGTATTTCTGAGGCAGAAAAAAAAATGCGGTCTGTCAGAAGGAGATGGTTGTCTCTTAAAATAACATAAATGGAAAGATATTGGCTCTGTGTTAATTTTGTTTTTAATTTGTTAGATATTAAGATGCAAGCTGATAACTAAACATCACTTAAGCAGAGAGGTTTTTCACATAATGAAGTGGTTTGCACAGGGGGAAGACGTTCTGAGAGAGACAGTCTGTTTGTTGTCAAGTGTAGAAGGGCAAGATGAATTCATCCCCAGAGCTCTTTGCTGGCCCTGCCAACAGGTGCCCAGCTGGCACTGGATATAAGCATGACAGCTTGACGAATTCAACTGAGACCCATGTTTCCATTTTCCTTCAACCAGGGAGTAGCTAAAAACATGACCTCTAATTCCCTTACTACATGGAGGACATATAGAAGTAAATGAGCTTCCTGTTAAAGGCTCTAAACAGGACTATCTCCAGTAATTTTCATTTTTAAAGTTTAGCTGCAGAATGGGTTGGGAGTCCCTCGTCTGAAATTATTGGGATCAGAAGTGTTTCAGAATTTCTGATTGTTCTTCACAGATTCAGGAACACATGCACACATGATGAGATGTTTTAGGAGGGAACCCAAAACTGAACATGAAGTCTATTTGTATTTCATGTGTACATGTCACACACGGCATGGTGGTTATTTTATAATATGTTTATTGTCTTTTCAGCAGCCTGCCTCATAAGGTCAAGTGTAGGATTATCTATGGGTGATTTTAGGCCCTTGCTGAAAACTTTCTGGATTTTGCAGCAGTTGGAGATGTTCGACCTGTAGTGATACCCTGTGAACTAAACTGACTTGTGGATCCTGAGTCCTTGACCATGTGAACAAATTCAGAAGAGCTGACAGTCTGGGAGATTTCAAATTGGGAAATTTAATTTCAGGATCAAGGTTAGACTTTATGTATTTCTTAATGAGACCCGTGTTCTGGGATGCGATCCATATACAACTGAGAGAATAATTGCTCCTTCTCTGTGAACTCTGATTTGTTTAATTTGACCTAAACCCAACATTGCTGTCATAGGCTCACAAGTAATTCAAATTAGCTTTTGAACGTGAATATTTTCTTTCTAATTGATAGTTCTCTTTTTATTTTAAACATCTCATAGATCCCATTAAATTTCCCAGAGGATCATGTAAAATGAGAAAGAGCTGGTGAGGTGGCTCAGAGGGTAAGGGTGCTTCCAGGACTGAGAGCCTGAGTTTGAGCCCCAGGACCCACATAAAGGTGAAAGGAGAGAACAGCTCCACAAAATTTCCCTCTGATCTCCATGCACATGTGCCATGGAACGTGCACGCACACACACACACACCACACACACACACACACACACACACACACACACACTAAAGAAAATAAAAATTAGGTTGGGTGTGGTGGTACACACCCTTAATCCTAGCACTCAGGAGGCAAAGGCAGATCTCTGAGAGTTCCAGGCTAGCCTGCTATACATAGCAACTTCCAGGCCAGCTGGAGCTACAAACTGAGATCTTGTCCCAAATAAATAAATAAATACATACATACATAAATAAATAAATGCAGTTTAGATTGGTTGAAAAATAAGAGACTATGATTAGCAATTGAGAGAGCCTGCCTGCACTAGTGTGGGTGGGTCAGGGAAATGGTCCAATTAGGCAGGTGGACCTTAACTGCTGCTGCAGAGAGAACTGGACAGAGGGGGCTCCTACAGCCCAGCCAAGGGCCTGGGTGCAGACCAGAAGTCTTACAAGCTCTGAGAAACAGGAAGAGCAAAAGTGTGTTTACACTTCTCTCCCAATCACAGCTACTCCCACATGTGTCATTTTAAACATGTATATGATATGTTTTTCTAGGTAATTCTTTTTTTTTTTTTTTTTGGTTTTTCGAGACAGGGTTTCTCTGTGTAGCCCTGGCTGTCCTGGAACTCACTTTGTAGACCAGGCTGGCCTCGAACTCAGAAATCCTCCTGCCTCTGCCTCCCAAGTGCTGGGATTAAAGGCGTGCGCCACCACCGCCCGGCTTAGGTAATTCTTAAAAAGACAAAACATCGGAATACAAAATAACCTGCAATAAAATATCTACAGAAAAGAGGGTATAGGACTAGCATCCCCTGCTCTGTGTGTGTGTGTACTTCTATTTTTCTTTTTATTTCTACCATTTCTTATTATATTTATGCTGTCCTTTAAATATATGCCTTATTTCATAATTTTTTATTGTACATTAGAAACATTTTTGGGAGGGGGCAGGTGATGGTGGTACACACCTTTAATCTCAGCTACATAGAGAAACCCTGTCTTAAAAAAAACCAAAGAAAGAAATACATTTATTTTTCTTCTTGCCATCTTTCTAAAAAGAGGGCAGGTTTTGTTCCTGTAGGCAGTTAATGTACTAGCCCATCAGCCTGTGGAAGTGCAAGCCAAATAAAGCCTCTCCTTCCTAAATTTCTTTGACCATGGTGTTTCATAGCAGCAACTGTTACCCTAACTAAGACAACCTTCTACGCCTGTGCCAACTTGTTGACACTTCCTGTTCATCCTTCTGTTTTCTGTGTAATGGCCACTCCCTTCCCAAAGCCACACCCTTGGCTAGATCAGGCTGGGACATTCTATGGCCCACTCTCTTCTCTTTGTCATTTTACCTCAGAGCACTTTGAGACAGTTGTGTATGGAGGACAGAGGCCTCACTTAAGTCTGTCAGTAGTCAGGGTGCATCAGCACCTCAGACAGAGCTGTCTGGTGCAAAGAGGGCATGGAGTGAACATGGAGTGAATGGAAGGAGTCCAGAAAGCCATTCCTACCAAGGCACTCCATTGAGGATGGCTTCGGGTGCTCTGCCAGATAAAATTCTCACATTTATTTATTTATTTATTTATTTTAAATATTTTTTTTTAAGATTTATTCATTTATTTATTATATGTAAGTACACTGTAGCTGTCTTCAGACACTCCAGAAGAGGGCGTCAGATCTCGTTACAGATAGTTGTGAGCCACCATATGGTTGCTGGGATTTGAACTCAGGACCTTCAGAAGAATAGTCAGTGCTCTTAACCACTGAGCCATCTCTCCAGCCCCGAAATTCTCACATTTAAAGCTATGTGCCTCTTCTGGTTAAGCCTCCATTACTGACAGATTTCTTAGTTTCTGGGCCTCTAGTTTCTGATACTTTCAGTTGTTTGATAGGAGAAAGGGAAGAGAGATGTCTGCCGTCATCCTTTAAGCACAGTTCCTCTCACCCTTTCTAGGATCTCACTCCCCCTACCATGCTCCACCCAGATAGTTTTGTTTCTGTTCCATGTACGTGGAGTTCACTCCCCATCTGCCTCTGTGTGGGGGATGTTCCCTCCACCTCCCTTTTACAATGCAAGTGCCACTTCTGAAAACTAATGTTTATGGAGTGCTCAAACTCACCGGCTTTACTGGGACATTTCCACATGCATATACTGTGTCTTGCTCATCCAACTCCTCCCTTCTGCCTTGTCTCTTGTCTCTCTCCTCCTGACCCCTTTCTCTGGTGACCTTTCCGTTCCCTAAAAGTCCCACTTCTACTTTCAGGGCTTCTGTGGGGTGGGGGGGTGTTGTTTAGCTTTTGTTTGTTTGTTTGGTTGGTTGGTTGGTTGGTTGGTTGGGGTTTTGGATGTGGTCTTACTTTGTAGACCTGGAACCCACAGAGATCTGCATATTTCTGCCTCCCAAGTGCTGGGATTAAAATCCTTCTATCACCAGCAATTTGTTTACTTTCTTTTTGTTTCTACATACTAGAGAAAACATATCACATTTTTCTATATCTAGCTTATATCACTCAACACAACTTCCTTCAGTTCTACGTGATTTTCTGTAAGAACACATCTCATTCTTTTGTATGATAAGTAAGGCAGCATATCTTTATCCACCCATCTACTGATTGGCACTAGGCTGATGGTGAACAGAGCTTCAGTAAACACAGATATGCATGTATCTCTCTTGTAACTTCCTTCATACACCCCATAACAGGTGGTCATATAGCAGATCTGGTCTTTTGAAACACCTCCATACCGATTCCCATAGTGACTGAAGATAACTAATTTGCATTCCCATCAACAATGTATAAGATTTCCTTTTCTTCATATCCTCCCCAGAATCTATTTATTTTGAAAATAGCTATTCTAACTGGGCTAAGATAAAATGTCAATGTGAAATTTGTTTGTTTGTTTCTTTGAGATGCAGTTTTGCTCTGTGGGCAGGCTGGCCTCAAACTAAAAATCCTCCTGTTTGAGCCTTCTGAATTCTGGGAACGATTCCATGATGTCTAAATATATTGAATATTTCTTCACACATTGGCTATTTGTATTTCTTCTGCTGCTAAGTGTCCAGATCACTTGCCCATATTTTATTGGCCTTGTTCTTTTGTTGTTAGGCTTTTTATATTCAGGATATACAAGTACCACTTCCAAGGAGCCTCTTCTGACCCAGCACCTCCCACAGTTGGTCATTTTGTACCTATCTCATTTATTAATAAGTGAATAAGGTAAGGACTGAGTCTGTTACATCTCTATTATGTTCCTGGTATCTAGCATGGTGCCTAAAGCATAACTCATCATGGATGTGCTGAATAAATGAATTAATATTTGCAATAAACCAGAGCTAATAATTTTACTAATTATCCATTATGCCAAAACTAGCTGGAAAAAATAAATTGGAATGTTTTGAATGTGGTGGTGGTTTGGTACATGCATCATAGAAGTAAGTTTGAACTTGGTTAGATTTCATTACAAAAGACCCAGGCTCTGAGAGAGGGGAAGGGAGGGAGGGTGGGTTTAGAGAATGGGGTAAAAGATAAGAGAATGTGGGGAGCAAATGTCACACACGGTATTTAACCCTTTCACCTGCGTTCTCTGGAGAACTTAAACATTTCGATATTCCATGTTTTGTCTGAAAAGTTTCATACATTTGAAGCAAAAACAGTTATATCTTAAAGTGAATTTAGCCAAGCCACTGGGCCTCATATCAATTTTTTATGGCTGATAACTGGGACCTAGCTTTTAACACACAGTCCTTGGGGAGACATTCAACATACAAAGGGGAGCAAGGTTCCAGCCATGTGCAAACCCCGCCTGAAAGAATCTTTATGTGCCAAGCAGGTAAGCTGTAGGGGCAGGGCTGCCTGGTGCTGGGAGCTCCTCTGCCAAATTATGCAGCGGGTATCAGAGAAGTAGTGTGAATGCTGCTCTGCTGGGTCTGGCCTTACTTTGACTCATCTCTCAACAGTGTCTTCCTGCTTTTCACTTTTGGAATCTGAATGCACACTGTGTCTATCCCACTGTTACATCTTGGAGATATATAACCTGTTTAGTTCCACAAGAACTCATGGCTTAGTTCGTCTTATGAACGATGCTGGAAAAGTTAAGGCCTTAGAGACTCTTGGGGACTCAGTGGATTTTGCAGTGTGAGATGCCAGACATGAGCCTTGGAGACCAGGGGCAGAATGCTGCGCTTTGATGTGTAGACTATGTCCCAAGATTCGAGTAAAGACTTGATGTCCACAATGGTGTGGTGGGGAGGCCTTGGAACATTCAGGAGTAGAACGGTGGGGAACACACTTTCAAAGAGAACTGTGAGACACCCACCCATTCCACTTTCTCTTTTGCTTTCTGGCTGTGAGGGGAATAGCATCATTTCACCATGTGCCCCTGCCATGGCCGCTGGTACCCCAACTAGCTTGATCATGGTCCTGAGCCCCTAAAACTGTGGCCAAAACAAACCTTTAATTGTCCCAGGTATTTTGTTAGGGTGTGGGAAACCAACGTGCTTTCCTAACTTCCTGGGATCTCCAATTGAGCTTTGGCTTTATGCCCATGGTCCCATGTGTCACTCAGGGTCTGTGACAGGGACGGTGAGCCTGCACTATACTACCTGGCTTCTCTTCTTTCCTTTGAAAATTTTTCCTGTAGAAGAATCTGCGAAATCATAAATAGTTGCATAGTGCATGCCTGCAAGATCAACAGCAGCTGTGTGAAGCCAAGGGCTGCCACTGGTGTGCTGTTTCAGGGCCTGCCTGAGCCACAGCTGCAGTATAAGACTGGACAGACATAAATATCCCAGAGAAATGATTCCTGAGATGGCCCTGGGTATGCAGGGCATCCAGGGGCTCTTTTATGAAAAGATTCTGTCCTAGCAAGTCTTTGAAACAGGGGCTAGGTATGAACCACAGCATGTGAGATACTCTGGTTTAATCCTCAGGACTGGAGAAGAAAAAAAGAAGGCCTTTGAAACAGATTAGCATCATTGTCCTTTGGGCTAGTGTGAGTGGGATGACCTTGGGGAGTTTTGTGATGGACTCTGGCATCTGTCCTACTGCTCCCACCATAGATCGCTTGCCTGCTCTTTATCCCTTCTTAGCACTTGCATCTTTCTTGGACACATCTTTATATATGCTCTGCTTTTTGGTCAAAGGTCAATTTTTAAAATCTTTCCACTCCCACTTGGCTACTCTCTGATAGAAATTTCCACTGTGAAATTGACTAAAAGGCAGCCAGTAATGCTCCTACCTACTGTAGCCCAAATGCATTGCCATCTTAAATTTTTTTTAGACTTTATTTATTTAATGTATATGAGTACACGGTAGCTGTCTTCAGATATACCAGAATCCATTACAGATGGTTGCAAGCCACCATGTAGTTGCTGGGAATTGAACTCAGGACCTCTAGGAAGAGTAGTTAGTGCTCTTAACCACTGAGCTATCTCTCTAGCCTCCTTGAATTTTTTTCTACATCAGCAAAACTAGTCCATTCCTCTAACCTCAGTTTTCCATAGAATAACAGAGTATCAAGGTATTGTGGTTTGAATTCAAAGTTTCACCTTATAGATTCGTGTTTTGGATACTTAGTCCCAAGTCTTATTTTAGGAGGTTCTGAAATATTTAGGAGGTTGGATCTAGTTAAAGAGAAGAGTTCACCAGGGGTAAGTTCTTGGTGGTACGTTATCCCTGGGCACTTTCTATTTTTCTTGGCTTCCTGTCTTTCATGATGTGAATAGCTATTCTCTGCCACAGACTCCCACTGCCAAGATGTTCTGCTCAACTGTATGGGGTAAATTGAACCATGAGCCACATGAACCTTCTTTCCTTAAGTTGTTTCTATGACGTGCTTTCCTAGTCAGGGTTACTATTGTTCTGATGAAACATCATGACCCAAAGCAACTTGTGGAAAAAAAGGGTTCATTCTGCTTATACTTCCAGATCACACTCTACCATTGAGGGAAGTTGGGGCAGGAACTTAGAGGCAGGAGCTGATGCAGAGACATGGAGGGGTGCTGCTTCCTGGCTTGCTCCCCATGGCTTGCTCAGCCTGCTTTCTTACAGCATGGGGGTGGCACTCCCACAATGAACTGGGCCCTCCTGCATCAATCATCTGTTAAGAAAATGACCTGCATATGTGCCTACAGCCAGATCTTACCGTGGCATTTTCTCAGCTGAGGTTTCCTCCACAAGGTTACTATAGCTTGTGTCAAATTGACATCAGACTAGCCAGTGCGGGTCTTTTCATAACAGCAGTGTGACTCATTAAGACACAGTGAATAAAGCAAAGGTGTGCAACTTTCTAAAAATTGTTTTTATGTTATGTGTCTGAGTGTTTTGCCCATGCATATACATGTGCACCATCTGTTCCCATGCCATTGGAGATCAGAAGAATGTGTCAAATGCCATGGAGCTGGAGTTGCAGGTGCTTGTGCGGTACCACATGAGAACCATGTGCACCTCCAAGAGCATCAAGTGCTCTTAACCACTGGGCTATCTCGTTAGCCTTGCATACAACCTCCCTTCCCCCAAAAGTAGGAGGATACCCTCTGCTCTGATTCCTGTAGAATCCCATTTTCATTCAAAACTTCATCAGCATGGCCTTTTCTAAAAGTCCACTTTCCTATTAGAACTTTGGTTTCCTAAGCTACACCAGAATCACCCAGTACATTCTGATTATCCTATTCCAGGCTTTCTCTAGCTTTCTCCTTCATGAATTTCCATGATACTCCTAAAAGTCAAATTTAAATGTTCCTCTCTGTCATTGGGAACTTCTATAATTAATGACCTCACTTTTGTTCCCAACTTCAGATTGGTTGGCTTCCTGTCTTTCTAACAAAATATGAGAAGTGACTGATAAATAGAAAAGGGTTATTTTGGCTCACAGTTTTCAGTCGAGAATGAATGACTCCAAGCTTTGAACCTGTGTAAAGTGGCAAGGTCTCATGCAGTGTCCCAAGCTGTCCTGAAACTTAAACTTACTATGTGATCTGGGCTGGTCTTTAGGTTGCAGCAATTCTCCTGCTACAGCTTCGTGAGTGCCTTTCTTCTTCTTCTTCTTCTTCTTCTTCTTCTTCTTCTTCTTCTTCTTCTTCTTCTTCTTCTTCTTCTTCTTCTTCTTCTCCTTCTCCTTCTCCTCCTCCTCCTCCTCCTCCTCCTCCTCCTTCTTCTTCTTCTTCTTCTTCTTCTTCCTCTCTCTTTCTCTCTCTCTCTCTCTCTCTCTCTCTCTCTCTCTCTCTCTCTCTCTCTCTCTCACTCATATGTTGAACTAGGGAGCAGAAAAGAAAGAGATGCTGGATTGAGAACCTGGTAGGTGCTCTGCCCATGAAGCTAGATGTATCTGCAATCCTTGTCAGTCACTGAGAGAGTCCTGGAGAGCTACTGATCTTCAGCCTGCATTGGAAGGCTGAGAAGTCGGGTTCTGACTTCTAGTGGAATAGATGCATCCAGATTCTGCCAGCAAGAAACAGAGACAGGTAGCATGGAGCTTTCCTCAGACTCCTCGTATCATGTGCTTCCCACTCTGGGGAAGACTCTTCTTCCTCTCAGTTTGTCATTCCCTAGAAATGTCTTTGGAGACCTGCGCTGAGGCATTCTTTTAGTTAATTCCAGTGTTGTCACGAGGACTTGTCATGAGAGGTAAGGTCCTGCCTTACCTCTCAAAGGTTTCACTGTTTTCCAGAAGTCTCATCCAAAACACCCGTTTTTGTCCCTTTGGTAGACAGTTACCATCCAAACTACAGCAAAGCCTCTTCTGTTTTCCAGTGGCGACTGGCATCCCTTGGCTCCTACTATGTAGTCCCGTTTCTCCTTGGGTGGTCATGTGGCCTTCTCTTCCTCTATAAAAACTGCAATCAGTCCTCTCCCTCATTTTTCCTTACCTTTAAGGTCCATTCAGATAATCCTGGATTATCCCATATCAAGATGGGCTCCCTTTACCAGGATCCCTAATTTATCACACTCACAAAAGCCAGCAGTAATACGTTTGGGTTCCAGAGCTTAGGGAATGGTTACATTTGAGACCCATCACCTATCCCATGAAGGCTCCATTTTAAATTTGAACTTTCAGATTGCCTTCTTAATTTTTTTAAATGGATGCTCTTTTTTGTGCTTGTTATAATTGATTTTCTTTGGGTTTCTAGAAACTGTTAATCAGACTTTGGCTCTAAGCAGCTTTGAGTCTTTTTCTCCTGTTCCCCAAACCCTTTTCATAAGAGAGAGTGCACTGCGAGCCATCAAAGCAACTTTAGCTTTGTTTTGTCTCTTTTGAAAGATGTTTTTCAGCAAACCCAACTTAAATCTTTATCTAACTAATGATCTGTTTGTGAGTTCTTGCAAAACAAAACTTGCAGAGATTTCTGGTTGGCAAAGCCGGGAGCAGCAGCCTTCAGTCCTAGCAGACCTAGTGCCCCCTGCCCAGAGGAAGCTGGAATCTATAACAGGGAGCTACTGTTTCTCTGCTTATCTCTACAGAAGCAGCGCTGGAAGACCAGCTCAGCGTTTCCTCTCAGGCTGTTATATATTAACCCTGAGGCCCTGCTACTACGCATCTCTGGGTTAAAGTTGGGTCATTGTTTCATTTTCTCAGTGTCTATGAGTGTTTGCCTGCATGGATGTGTGTGTACCATGTGTGAGGAGCAGCAGGGGCTAGAAGAGGGTGTCAGATCCTTTGAACTGGAGTTAAAGGCAGTTGGGAGCCACTATGTGGGTTCTGAACTTGAATCTAGGTCCTTTTGAAGAGCAACAACTGTTCTTAACCAACGAGCCATCTCTTTTGTCCCTAAATCGAGTTATTATTAAGGAAATGAGGTAATGACAGCTCATTGGAGTTTCGCAAGCCTCTCCTGTGTTTCAGAATCAACTTGCTGCCGTGCATAAATGTTTGTGAGCCTGTGTGGAATTCTGAAAGCCTTGCTCTCTCAGTGAGTCAGGAGACTTTGGCCAGTTAATTGAAATTCCTTGAGCCTCAGGGTACTCATTAGGAAAATGATGAAGTTGGAGTGCATCAGTGGCTTTCTAACAGTAAGCAGCGAATGCATTTTCTAAACAAACAGAACTTAACAGAGAATCCAAACGGATCGAACGGACCAAGGTGAAGCCGCTCCGTGCCTGAAGAACAGGGACTACGTGGATGGAGACACTGAGGAGCAAAGTGGCCCAAGGACCACCGCTTCCACAGTCTCAGCTGAGGAAAAGTCGAGAGCTTAGACGCTCTCTGCCACAGCTTTGAGAATTAAACATCCCACTTCTGTTCCCGTCTCCATTGTTCTCTGTCTTGAGGCTGTTCTCTCAGATTTGAGGCTGGCTCAGAACTCTCAAAGGCTCTTAATTTCTCTTCCTGTTGCTTTGATAAAATAGCCTGACAAAATCAACATAAGGAAGAAAGGGTTAATTTTGGCCAACCTCCAAGGTCTAGTCTATCAGGCAGCAGGAACTAGAGACAGCTGGGAACGTCACACCCACAATCAAGAAGCAGAAAGGGCTGAGTACAGGCTACTTCTCAGTTCCCACTCACGGTTCATACTACTAGTTTTTCAATTGCTTGGTGTTCTTCTTTCTTCCTTGATTGATTCATTCTCTCTCTCTCTCTCTCTTTCTTCCTTTATTTTTCTTGGCCTTAAGTTTTGATTGGATGTAAGACACTGGGTGTAGAAGAAGAGTGGATATTGAGATACATAGCATATAATATCCACAAGTAGGCAAGTATTTTTTTCTAACAAGTTATCCACACAAAGGGATAAAGTAATCTAGTCAGGATTGAGCTGAGTCTCCTCCCTTTGGTACAAGATTTCTGTTCAATTGTGAAAACCCAAACAAATGTGATTAACTGAGAGAAGATACTCCCACCATCCAGCCTAGCTAGCAAGTGCTGTTGATCTAAAATATAAATTCTGACATATTCAATTTAATATAAATCATATTAAAAAACAGAAAAACCCATTGAAAAGGTGGGATGCACATTCACATGGTCAATCCTTTGAAGAAGGGGGCAGAACAGCTACAGGAACATAAAGACAGACTCTTTGTTCTTGCTCTCCAGAACGGAAAGTTACGGCCTTTTACCAGTCAAGTCACCCCAAATTAAAACATCTACATGGGTGAATTATTGACAGGTGGGGGCACAAGAACACAGGCCCAGGTGTGAATTGTGAGGCGGGTGCTAGTGTTTGGTGAAATTACAAGTGTCTCTAGTTAATCTTATATAGAAGCTTCACCAATCACATGTCAGTCTCTCGGTAAATGCATATTTAATGAAAACATGAAGGTATCAATAGACTCAGCCCTCCATAACTAGGATTGCAGGAATAAAGTTGTTTTCAAGGAATGTGTTTGACGATGCTGGACCTCAAAGTATTGTGGGCACCCAGCAGTCTGTAAGGGCCTCCTACACCATATTAACATAGTTACCCTCAGATTACTGCATAGCATCGTTTACCTAGAAGATACTGTCTGGTTAAGCGGAAGAGCCCTCAGGTAATAAGTCAGAGCTGGGTTTGAACTCAAGCCTCTAGCTCCTGCAGCCAATCACGGAACTCCATGATGGAGGACCACCTGCTTTCTGTACTGGGGTGCTCGCAGCGGACCTGTCCCATGGTGTGTCCATTCACCCCTTCTCTGGCAGTCTAGTGTTGCTGACCTTCTCCTTGGCCAAAAGTCAGCCTTCCTCCTCACCCTCCAGTGCACAGGAGCAACGCAACACTTTCCTCCACAGTGCAAGAGTCTCTCACAGCCTCTGCAGGTCCCAAGTGAGGGTCTGGACCTCTCTTTCCTAGTCTGCTTGAGACACATTTTTAAATGCTTTGAAGTGATGCTGTGATATCCCACTTGAGATCTCTTTCCTCCAGGCCATGGGCACATCCATCCTTACCTGCATCTTTTGGAGATGATCACTCAAATGTTAACCATCGCAACGGACTGTGATACAATCATCTGTCAGAGATTACTTATATCTGTAGAGCAATTGTCCCTAACTGGAAGGACCCCAAGCGACCCAGCCTTCTTAGATATTTATTCTCTCTTGAAGTGCTGCTTGCTACCTGGGCAGGTGGAGCCTGGGAGATCAGAATACACAGCTAGGTAGAATTGAACTCGATGAAGCTACCAGGTCCTAGACCCAATGCTTAAGGTCTCCCCACATGCGAGAATCTGGGGACTCATCCCTGAACACTCTGTGCCTTGGTTGTTCTAGGTCATCTTAGTTCACCTGCATGGCTTCCCTGAGAGACAGGAACAAGTATCTTTTGCAGACATGACGGCCAGGAGGTGGAGCCTTCCAGAGATGAAATAGTTAAGAACTGCTGCGCTGGAATTCAGCTCCAAGTCTTTCAGCTTGACTACCTCAAAATCTTCCATTCTTTTTTTTCCCCCTTCTGATTTCCATGTTCTAAATTGCCACTTAATTAACCTCTATTTAAACGTACATTTATATATTTAATTTCCTTTCTCTTCCCCAAAAACAAGTTACCTATAATTTGAAATACTCTCTTACATTAGAATATTCAGGGGCTTGCAAGACTAATGAGGAAATGGAAATTTCCTACAAGGTAAGCACATTTCTGTAACAGGAAGCACAATGCACCTCCTTGCAGCTCCATTTGCAACAGACTGGCTGACCTTTCATGGAAGACTCTTGTCTCCTTGGAGCAGAGCAATCACTTTCCTATAGAGTACTGTGCAATAAGTATCATCCTGGACCCTTCCCAGATGGTGCTTTGCTAAGTGAATTCATTCACTTTGTCTTGCAGGTAGAAATGAACTGTCAGCCAGCTTTACAGATGACAAAATGAAATTCAGAGAACTCAAGGTATTTCTTCTTAAATTCCTTGAACTCAAGGTATTTGAATTCAAGTTGCATAGGCAGCTTCCTGTATTCTTTGCTAACCCACCATCTGAGTTAGGCCAGCTTAGTAAAGTGCCCTCAGGGGAGGGATCAGAAGCAGGAGACAACCTAGGGAACTTTCTCTGTGGCAGAGCACAAACAGCTTGAAGAACAAAACTGTCTAAGGTGAGAGCCTCTGTAGAGCCTCTACTAATTCTTCTGCATTGCAGGGTCAGTGTCATGGGACAGAGAGGGAGGTACCCCGTGGCACCCTTCAACCCATCACACCCTTCACCCACACCACACCCCTTCACCCCCTCATCACCCCTTTACTCTCTCCACACCGCCTATTTCCACACCTCTTGCCTAGCTTGCCTTGCTTTTGTCTGTGGGAGATTCCAGTGCAGAGGACTGTGGAGGTCATTAGCTAAGCTACAGCAAGATGGCTGGCTGCCTGCTTTACCTTTTCCCTTTAAACCTGGCTTGGAATTTTAGAGGAAGGACCCAGTGCACATTTGGAACACTTTAAATTTAAGTAGGGCAGGTTTTGTATCATCAAATATGTATATAATATATAAAATACTATTATAATACATAATACATATTATATTATTTATATTACAAATTATTTATGTTATATAATATACATATTTAAATAATATATTAAAATATTTTTAACAAGAAAGTTCATGAGACGTTTAGAGTATGATAATGATATTGTAAAAGAAAAAAGAAGGCTCTTTGTTTCTGCTTTGGCATTTACAGACTAAAAGCTGCTCTCAGTTCTGTCTTCATCCACAGAGGGGAGCAAAGAGGTTATAAAAGCCTGGGTTTAACATGAAATAATCATGCTCTGCCCTTTAGTGCCTGCATTTGTCTGCGGCCTGTCTGGGGGTGTCTGCATTCCGGTCTCCATTTTACAGAGTGTACATAAGGTTTCCTGGGATGTTCCGGTGTTTGGATCACAGCCTCCATCCCTTCGGCTTCACCGAGAGCATCCTCAATGTCTCTTCCCCAATGCCCAGGTTCCATAAGAGCTCTCCGTGTGGCATAGCTTTCGGAGAGAGGCTGCCCAAGCCATAGGTCACTCTAGGTCAATGGCTGGGCAACTTGTTCATTGCATTTTCATCATGGCAATTAGTGTACAAGGTCTAGATAGAAGTGGGTGCTGCTCTTAGGGAGACTTGGAGGTGGACGAGCCCAGTAAATGATCCCAGTGCAGGCCAGGGGCAACCTGGTTAAAATGCATCCATTGCCTGGAACCACTCTTTAAAGCTAACCCTCAGCTCTTGGGCCTGTGACTTTACTCTACATTAAAAACTGATCAATATCTTTATGGCCCTTCCAAAGCAGAATCCTCTGGATGGACTCCAAGATCGATGCCTTTGATACCGACTTCTACAGTGGTGAACAGCAGTGTGCAGACTTTATAGAGTACAATCTATGGCCTTAATTTATGCTAGCAAAAGTAAGGGGGAAAGCGAAGCTGGTTTGTTGGAAAAACTCCAGGTCTTTGCAGGAGGCTGGTGATCTCCACATGGGCATGTTCATCTTTACAGCACAGGCAAGTCACACTAAAGGACTTGTCCCAGTTCCTGGCTCATGCTAAGAAGCCAATAAGTGGCCAGGGAGACAGCTGAGAGGGAAAGAGCAGCTGCTTTGTAAGTGTGCCAACCTGAATCCAGTCCTCAGCACCCACATAAAAAGCTGGTTGTGGCTTTGTGTGTCTGTGACACCAGCACTGGGGAGCAGAGGAAAGCAAATCCCAAGAGCTCACTGGGTACCCAGCCTGGCGGCAAGCTGAGCTTCCAATCCAGTGAGGAGGCCTGTCTCAAGGCAACGGGGGTGATCCAGGACGGCCAAAGTTCTGCTCTGCCCTTTGTATATGTGTGCATGGGTGCATATACCTACATACCCACACACATGCTCCATAACACACAGACACACACACACACACACACACACACACACACACACACACACACACACACATACACACACAATCACCAACAACACTAAAACCATCACCATCACAAAAAAACAACTCTGAAAATGCTACTTGTCTATGTATCCATGTCTCTGGTCATAGTTCAGGATTTGTAGATTTGAATATAACCAAGAGGTTGATATTTAAATGAACTGGTAGAGATTAGGGGTTCTCTGAACTCTAGCAGGACCCCTGGGTCCCTCCTGCTCATCCCTGGCTTCCCAGGATCTGAGAGCTATAGCTCAGATGATCTAAGGGAGCCACTGCTGCTGTTGCTGCTGCCGCTGCTGCCACTCCCCCCACCCCCCCACCCCCCCACCCCCACCCCCCCGCCCCCCCGCCCCCCCACCCCCCCACCCCCCCCCCCGCTTACCCCAGCAGCTCACACGCTGGCCAGCACAGCACATGGTGCTACCACAGGGAACTGCTGGAGCCCAAACAGATTTTCACGACTGTTGGTTCTTTTCCTCGCTCATGGATTCCAGTTGATGTGGCAGCCATCTTGGCACCATGAGGGAAGACAGTGCCTAGCAGTGGAATACAGGGGTCGTTAGAAAGAGCCTATACACTGCCTTCCTCCAATTCCTGATTTAAACTTATTAGGATTTAAGTCATTTTAATTTGTTTTAGATTTATTTATTTATTTATTTATCTATCTATTTATTTATTTATTTATTTATTTTTATGTGTTATGCTCTCTCCTGCATGTATGTCTGTATACCATGGGCATACAGCGCCCATGGAGGTCAGAAGAGGGTGTCAGATACTATAAAACTGGAGTTACAGATATTTGTGAGCTGCCATGTTTGTGAGCTGGGAATTGAACCTGTATTTGCTTGGAGGAGCAGCCAATGCTCATAATTTCTGAGCCATTCTCCAGCCCTTATTTAAAAAAATATATTTATTTACTTATTTTTATTTATTTATTTTTGTATGCTAAGGATTGAATTCCAGGTCTCATATAGTGTTGTAGCTATGGAACTACTCAGCTAGATGAAGTACCGCCTTCATGTTCAGTGTATTGCTGGTTTCACTAAACCCAGGCCACACTGACCTATTTGTTTTGCATTGGTTCTATAGGATATTTGAAGTTTGGACCCTAGAACTGTCTAAGAGATGTGGTCTAATGGAAGCTGGGCCTCTGGAGGTGTGCCCTTGGAGGGAACGTTGATACTCTAGTCTAGGGAGAAGACAAAAGTAAGAGAAAATGAAACACAGAGGTTGAGGCTTGCCTGTGCTAAAACCGGGTACTTCCTTGACACATTCATTGCCTGTTGGGTCTAGCACAGCCTCACTGATGCAGGGACCCTGGCAAGGGTTCCAAGACCCAAGTGCTCTGAACCATGAATATTATTAATTTTTATTGAACTGGGAAATGATTTTACATTCAGTGATAACTTCATTTTTGTCATTTTGTTTTATATTTTTAGGTTTTGTTTTTATGTTTTATATTCAAGGTTGAATGTAGGACCTCATTCATGCTAAGGACAAGTTCTACCATTTTACTTATTAAAACTTAGAGTAAAAGTTACATCTAAATATATATACAATGTATCTATGCACTATTATATAATCCTGTGTGTATGAAATAAAGTCAAGATTTAGTTATGTGAAAATGTTAAGTCTAGGTGTTATCTTGGTCTTCTCTAGTCGGCATAACACAGTACCAAGACAAAATGCCACAGATGAGTGGCTCTGACAATAGAAATGCATCCCTCACTGCTCAGGAGACTAGAAAGTTCAGGGTCATAGGTGCTGACGGTTATGTCCAGGTAGGGGCTCTCTTCCCAGCTTGCAGACAGCTGCCTTCCTTGGTATTTGTGCTTATGTGCACAGACAGGGACAGACAGGGACACAGACCATGTTCTGCTGTCTCCTCTTCAATGGCACTAATTCCACAAATCCAGAGCCTGGCTCTCATGAATTCATCTGATCCTAATTACCTTAATGGGACCCATCTCCAATATTTAATTACAATGGTGGCTAGGGTCTTGACCACTGAATTTAGGGAAGGTAGAGTAAGTTCTAATACTGAATCCACATTAAGTACTGCTTTTATTAATATGTTTAAGTATTAAAAATCCTGTTTTCTCAAATTGAGGGCAAATATCCCTCCATCTACCTACTGTGTGTCTTCTTTGAGTACCTACTATGTGCTAAATCTATGCTTTATCAGGGTCTGAGTCCTCAGGTTCCAAGGTCCTGTACCTCATGTTAAATAAACACCCTCACCAGCTTCCCTCTTTCTCACTGGCTGTCATTATTACCTATATTCTCCCCCCCCTTTTCCCTTTTCCTCCCTCCCTCTCTCTCTTTCCCTCCTCCCTCTCTCTTTCTCTTTTCCCTCTCTCTCTCTCTCTCTCTCAGGTTTGCCTAGTGAATAGATTTCCCATGGGTGCTTAAATACTTTTCGTCTTAGATTTCCACTTTTCCTTTGAATGTGGCCAAGCAAACAGACCTCTCTGCATGCCCCATGCTTCCCAGTGTGACTTCCCTGAGCCTTGGCTTTGCAATTAGTTTGTGTGTCTCACAGGAGAGGCCTCTGTGCCCACAGGTGCTATATTTGGCGGTTGAATGCTTAATAATTAATTGCTCAGATTTGTGATTCTTCTCTTCTCATGAATTCTAGATGGCATCTAATTCACTCATAGGGTTGATTTGGATTTTTAAATGGCTATTTAAAAAAAAAAGCTAAAACCAAACAAAACCCATATCCTAAAACCCATGTCTACACAGTGTTAAGAATTGTGTAAGACCGTTTTCCCATCCTGCAACCTGTTAGAATTAGAATGGAAAACTGTGGCTACTGGGGAAAAAGAAGGGTTCTTCTGACCATGGTTAGAATTGTAAACACTGCTATTTCTCAGCAGTTGGCTGGACTCCAGCACATTCGCCAGTGTAGATTGGTTGTGTATTCCCTTCATCTGCCTTGAATGATAACACTGCCCTTAAGGTTGAGGAATGCGGTTGGTTGTATGTACTTGGGATCTCCCACGTCGACATGCCTTTGTGCCATCCATGTCAGGAAGTCTTCAGAGCTAACTTGAGTATGGAAGACAAAATAGAGAGAAAGTATCAGAATCTCAGCAGTCTCAATCCTGCCCAATTCCTGTGTCTTAGTCGGGGGTTCTATTCCTGCACAAACATCATGACCAAGAAACAAGTTGGGGAGGAAAGGGTTTATTCATCTTTCAGTTCCACATTGCTGTTCATCACCAAAGGAAGTCAGAGCTGGAACTCAGGCAGGTCAGGAAGCAGGAGCTGACGCAGAGGCCATGGAGGGATGCTGCTTACTGGCTTGCTTCCCCGGCTTGCTCAGCTTGCCTTTTTTTTTTTTTTTACATTTATTTTATTTATATGAGTACATTGTAGCTGTTTCCAGACACATCAGAAGAGGGCATCAGATCTCTTTACAAATGGTTGTGAACCACCATGTGGTTGCTGGGAATTGAATTCAGGACCTTTGGAAGAGCAGTCAGTGCTCTTAACCACTGAGCCATCTCTCCAGCCCCCCTCAGCTTGCCTTCTTGTAGAACCCAAGACCACCAGCCCAGGGATGACACCACCCACAATGGGCTGGGCCCTCCCCGCTTGAGCACTAATTGAGAAATGCCTTACAGCTGGATCTCATGGAGGCATTTCCCGAAGGGAGGCTTCTTTCTCTGTGATAACTCCAGCTTGTGTCAAGTTAACCCACAAAACCAGCCAGTACATCCTGGGAGGTCCAGGTGAGTGTAGAACCACGGTGCACAAGCCCAGGTGTCCTATTCTGCTTTCCTGTTGCTGTTCTGGAACATTCTGAACAAAAGCAGCTTGTAGAGGAAGAGATTTATTTGGCTTATAGGTGATGGTCTATCATCAAGGGATGCCGAGACAGCAATTCAAAGCAGGAACCTGGAAACAGGAACTGAAGCAGAGACCATGGAGGAATGCTGCTTATTGGCTTGCTTTCTCTGGTTTGCACAGCTATCGTTTTTTTATAGAGCCCAACCCCACCTGCCAGAGAGGGCGCTGCTCACAGTGGGCTGGCCCTCCTGTGTCAATTAGCAGTCAAGAGAACGCCCCACAGACGTGCCCGGAAGACTAAGTTCGTCAAGGCAGTTCTTCATTTGAGGGTCCCCCTTCCCAGGTGTGTCAAGTTGACAATAAACTTAAGCAGGACAGCAGGTGAGACAGCAGAACTGTTCAGAAAACACACAGTCATAAGAAATATTAAATAATTGGTTTTAGTCTCTCTACATTTGGGGGCCTTATATTATAGTGTAATCAGTAAAGTGCAGGTTTCCCTTATTGTCCACCCGTGTGTGAGGCCTGCTTGCACTTATTCAGCGTTTATCTGGCGCCTGCCCCAGAGACACCAGGATGAACAAGACTGAACAACACCTTCATCCATCAACCAGAGCTGGAAGACCTGCCGATTGATCCTAAATGTGTCTGCAGCTTGGAGTAAGGGGCTGAAGCCTGGGGGGGGGGGGGGAGAAGAAGGAGGATTTTCCATTTTAGAGCACTTGCTCAGTTAAGGAGTTTCCCAGCATGCAGTTTCCTGGTTTGTAATTCACACCTTGTGAAGGATGAGGGTGTGGTCTATTGGATGAGGTCTGTTGATCGGTGCCTAGTTTGAGGACATTAGCCTGAGATGCTGTGTACACAATTTCTGCTTATGCAATCCATGCCTCGCACAGAAGGGCCGTTCTGGCTGATCGGAGTTCAGGTCACAGGAACTCCCCAGTTTGGCTAACATCACCAGTTACTGGCACTAATATAATTTCTCCTGAATCTCAGTTGAAGACTGTCCGTTCAAAGCCAATTTCATAAGAATTTGGGGTTTCATTGGTTTGTTTAGTTTTGTTTTGCCTGCAGGGAAATGCATCCTCACTAGTAACAGCTAAATTCTTAGGCATTTGTGTCTGGTTGGTACTGGAAACCAAGTGCAACGCCTTGAACATTTGCCGACAAGTATATACTACTCATATATATTTAGCTCATAGTGGACTTCCATGAGCTAAATTCTTCAACCTCCATGAACTAAATTCTTAAAGCCCTGGGCAGCCAGGCTCCTGCAGGCATAATATTCTAAAATAGATCAGTTCCTTTTTTTATGGAAGATGAAATTATTAAGTTATTACATTAGCTAAGTTTAAGTACTTCATAAAACACACTGGTCACAAGGTCTTGATCCCCAGATCCTCTCCCTTCACCAAACCAATGTGTGTGTGTATGTGTGTGTGTGTGTATTTTTACATGTGCTACTAGAGAGGAAATTACAGAATGAGACTTAAAGGAACCAAGTATTAATAATGGAGTTTGGTATTTGCTTTGTACTTTATTTTAATGATCAAAAGTCACTGTATCACCTAACTGCACCCTCACCCCACAACACCCAGAAGAACAGATGCCCTGAGATAAAAGCAGTAAAATGGCGGTGTAGACACCCAGAGGTGTTCCAAGTGTCTCTGATGGGAAAATTAGTGTATTAAGCCTGGCTCACTCACTAAACTCTATTTGAGTTAAAGTACATGGATGTATGGGGAAACAAGGGGAGCCATCTAGAAAATAGTCCTTAAAGCATGGTTTTAATTAGTTGAGTAAGGAGACTAATTAATATGCAAATGAGGAGCTTACCAATATTAATCATCTGTTTTACTAGGCTGCTTTTTACTAAAGAGTTTCTAACGAGTTTGCAAATTAAGTTTCTTTGACATTAAAAATCAGCTAAATGCTTGTCTGAGAATAATCTCTTCTAACTCAAGGGTGGGAAGGGGGGATTTTTTTTCTCTTTTTTTTTTGGATGAAAAACAGCAGTGTTGAAAAACCAATTCCCATGTTGGCAAGCACGGTGTGAGAGTTCCGCATCAACCCTTTCCAGGTTCTAATTGAAACCATTTCGGCAAGAGAGACACCAGAAAGCAGTTGGAAAGGGGACAAATGTGAGTTGAAGGGATTTAAAGACACACGAACTGGAGAGTTGCATGGCAAAATTCATATGGCAAGTCAGCGGCCGCTATGCCACGACCCCAAAGAGGTTATAAGCATGCTTTGAATCCCCTTTTATGGCCATTAACACACCCCTAAGAGTCTGCTTTCTCAAATGTATTGGAGATGGCTGGATCTTGATCTGCCTGGAGTGACTTCAGGAGTCGGATGGACCAGCAGGCTGTCAGAGGCCTCTTGACCTTCAGGATTCATTTGCCTTCTGTCTGAAAAGGTGCACAGGCTCGAATTTAATTATATCAGTCATGTGCCATCATCATTCTAGATAGCCATTAATACAAAACAACACAAATACACACACTGCTTTGAGGGCCTATATCCTAGAAAAGTGTCAGTAAGGACCTTCAACCAAAGGGCACAAGAGACTTGGCCTTCTCTGATCTTTGGTTTAATTGCACCAGAAACAAACAATAGTTCTAGTTTCTGCTAACTTTTCAGTATTTTGATTTGTTTGTTTGTTTGTTTGTGACAGTGTCTCATTATGCTGCCCTAACTGGCCTGGAATGCTATATAGACAAAGCCATCCTGAAACTCAGAGATCTGCCTGCTTCTGCCTCCTGTGTACTGGGATCAAAGTGCCTGGTACCTTCGGAAGCCAGAAGAGGGTGTTGGATCCCTTGGAACTGGAGTTATAGTGAACTGTCATGTGTGTGCTGAGAATTGAATCCAGGTCTTCTGGAAGAGAAGCCAGTGAGCTGTCTGCTGAACCATCTCTCCGGCCCCACACAGTTCTTCAAAGAAGCTTGGGACAGATGCCTTTCCAGTCAGCTCGCACTAGGAATTTGCACCCCATTTCTCCTCTGTCTTTTCTGAAGACATCAGCTGAAAGTTGACACAGTTCTGCCTTGACACATTTGTCACTGATGTTCTCTTGCACATGCATACACACACACACACACACACACACACACACACGTGCACACATACATACACACATATGAATAAAAAAATAAAAGTAAATAAATAAATATTGATTGATGGGATTGAACCAAAGAGTTAAGCACCTCTCATGACATCAGTTAGGGGTAAAGTAAAAATATATGAAATTTAGTTTCAAGGGACTTACATACTACCAAGAAAATAAAAAGGGTCCAGTGAGCCCACACTGAAGAATAAAATGGATAAGAATCAAAAGAGGAACACCTCTTATGAGACCACTGAAAAGGACTTTCTATAGAAATATTCTGGTCCATTCTCCTGACATATGAAAGATATTCTCAGAAATGAGATACATTGGAAAAGGAAATAGGCTTGCTGATATTTTGCTTTTTATTACTAGTTTTTACAAGTCTAAATGACTGGAGAAAATACCCATCTTTTCATTGTAGGGAGAGACCTTTCTTCAGACTACAGGGTGTTTTCAACTGCTGACTCTCAGCCATCGTGAGCCAACGGCATTCACCTAGCCACGTTCACTCTAGGGCCTGGCGCTTATCTTCAGGTCTTGGATACAGTACTGGCTTGTCTGAAGCCTTACTTCTTTTGGTCAGTGCTGATACTAAATGTCATGGCTGGCAAGAAACACTGTTAAAGTCCAGAGTCATTGAAATTCATGACAAAAAGAAAAGAAAGCCCTTAATCAGAGGCGCAGGCTGGATTTTGCAAAGAAACATTGGCCAGAAAATTAATCCAAAATGTGCTTCACTTTGGGCTCGTGTACAAGCATGTCTTGGCGGCAGGTCTGGATGGAGGTTCAGGGAGCCGCAGGAGTGGAAAATGGGAATGGTTCGTCTGCACCTGCCCTTTCTCCAGAGAGTTGGCTCTTCTGCTGCTGTGACACACAGGACCAGTTCACACTCTGACAAAGAAGGCTCCAGGCCACCCCCTTCCTGCCAGGCTCCAGCAGACTGGCCCCACAGTCAGTGAAACCTTATATATAGTTTTACAAATGATTATGTAGGATGTACTTCTGTGGCATATGTGGGTTCCCGTCTTTTGCACAAGGACAGCTCTGTCTAATAGCATGTCCTGCTGGAGACAAAAGTATCCTGAAAACCTGCACTCCTTAATGTCATAGCTACTGGCCATATGTGGCTATGAAGTGCTTAAAATGGGCGGCTCAGTTTCTTTTCTAATTTAACCTTAATTCATTTTAACTTAAATGGTTATTTACATACAACTGGTTCCTACTGTCATAGACACTACATCCATTTGGATTTCTATGAATGGAAAGGGATCCATGAATAACTCAGAAACATGAACTAATCCTCACAAGTTTGACAAAGATGGAATGAATAAATGTCTGAAACGTTTTATTCTCAGTATTGGGTGACATCTCTGGCCACGTGTTTCCACCCCCCCACCCCCCTCCCAGTTATCAACATGAAAGTAAGATAGTTGAAAAGGCTAGATCTTTTAGCTTTGAACATCAGCAGGTAATTACAGTCAGATTTCTCTCTGTCAGTCTTCTGACTCTAGGCAAAGGGGAAAGACATAATCAGGCCAGGAAAGGGAGGGGAAACAGTCACAGCTCTGCTACCAACAGAGTCAGGCTTGAAAGCCGGTTATCTCAACTTGTATGTAAGTTGCCAGTTCCTCGATATGCCTCTGCCCACCCACCTACTCTACATTTTGTAATTCCTAACCACAGACAAGTAATAAGACCAACCCTTTTTATTTTGCTAGTTTTTCATCTTAAAAGTAACACAAAAAACTCTCAGGATTCAAAATTATAGATCTGGGCGTGGTGGCTCACACCTGTAAGTCTGGCCCTTAGGAAGGCAGAAGCAAGAGGGTGGGGAGTTGTGGGTCATCCTCTGCTACATGTGGAGTTCTTAGCTCTGGGAGACCCTGCTTCAATATAATCCCAGTCCTCTAGAAGTTCAAGGTTCAAGGTCACCCTAGGCTGTATACCAAGTTCATGCCCATTAGGCATTATGCCCTGAGACTCTAATATAAACAAATGTAAATAATAATATAAATAACCCCTACATAATTTTAGATCCTGTTCTGCATTGGATTAAATTTGCCATTTTTGAAAATTATTACTTCAAGTATCATAAACAGTATGTTCTAGTGAGGAAGACAATTTGCTCTTGAGTACATGGTTATTAATATGTATGATGAAGTACAACTAAGATAACAACAATGGTTATTTATACACATATATATGTATACATACACCTATACACATCTATAAAAACAAAACAAATGCAAAGTCACAAATCCTCCAGAGGTTTTCATTTTAGGATTTGTGGAATCTCCAAAATTAGCACAGAGTGTCTGGGAGGAAATGACCCTCCTGTCTGCGGCAGAGTTCCCAGTTTGGAAGTTAGAGGAGACTGATTCTGAAGGCTGGGGAGTGGGGACCACCCTGAGGTCCCCAATTCCGTGCCTCCCCCCCCATGCCACAGACTGCTCTGCTCTCATCAGCACAGAGGCACCCAACTTGCAAGACTATTGCTGTCTTAAAATCAACCATTAGGTTGGCGTCCCATCCACTAACAGGATAGATTTAGGATAGACAGAGAGGGGGTGGTTCAGGTAACCAGGAGGGTCAGCCAGAGTGTGGGGTGAGCTGGAGAGGACCACTCCTCTGGGCAAGCTGATGCAACTCCAGGAAAAATTGACCTGCTTGTTTATATAGCTTGTCTTCCTTCACCGGGTTCTTATTTGAACCAAATGAGATCCTGGGAGAGTTCCGCTCCAGCACAAGGTAGGATGAGCAGAGAAGCTGTCAGAGTACTTGAGTTCTGACCCCAGACTTTCCTTAACGGCTTCACATTTCTGTTCTCTCATCCGCTGTCTGTGTCTCAGAATGTCCACGAAGGTCACAGGACACACCCTCCGTGAACATAGCCCTTAGCTACAATCCTGTCAGACAGAGGAATTTCCAGTCACTGGATTAGCGGGTACTCACTGACCTCTCTCATCTCCTGGTCACCAGTTGCATACAGACAACACAGTAATTGTCTGGGATTAGTGGCGGTGATGTGTGAAGGTGAAGGTGAAACTGAGTGCAACACAGGTCCCATGAAAGGCCTCCGATCCAAGCCCTTGACCTCAGTAAGTTCACCTGGTGATCTACCTTCAGTCAATGAAGCCTTCTGACCCTTTACCCACTTAGTCCCACTGTCAGCAACTGGAGGCCCAACCAAAGGGCAGGGCAGGGAACCCAGGTCCCCCTCACTGCAGACTATCTTGAGACTATTCGAGAAGAGTTATCAAAAGTCCCCAGACTTGTCACCTTATTTTTAAGCAAACCAATAAAATCTCCCAGATAATGAGCATCCTACCGGGATAAGACCTGCAGGATTGATTAGATTCAAACTGTTAACACAACCCCAGTGGTCAGCAAGGGACACCACAAGGCCTCTTGATTCCCTGAAACAAATCATATAAAAGCACTGGAGGTGAGATGGACTCAAATGTCTGCTCTTCAGTAGACTCAAGATGATGGACTCAAAATGTTCTTTTAAAAAGTTAGTGTTTATTGAGAATTTTCTCTGCAGTGGGCAAGCAATAAACCCTCATGGTTATTGTGAAAATCATCTTTGGGCGCCGTTCTTTCTCTGTGAGTCCTGAGTGAGGGACCGAAGCTTCTGCCATTTTAATTCCTTTGTTAATGTCTTTATGAATGCAATTAACACTTCATTCACGCTCCTTTGTTTCTGGATCCCATTAGGATGTGTTTTGTGCCAGTCTCTCCCTCCCAGGAGACACCCTCCCGCATCACACGAGCTTCACTCAGCTGTGCGGCTGAGCACTGACAAACCCAATTTCTAGAAGTGTGAGTTGACACCAGGCTGCAGCAGTTTGTCCTGAAGGGAGCGAATGACTCTTTCCATCCCAAGGTGGAGTCCACTTCCCAAGAGAAGGGTGCTTGTGCAGGAGCGTGCCATGGACAGGGAGGAAAGGAAAGGTTTCCAGCAGACACAAGAGTCAAGAACTGAAGCCCAAGAAATGCCCAAAGCTGAATGTGGTTCCTACTTTTAGAAAGAAAAACAATAACAAAAAAACCAACAACCCCAAAACTCTCAACAGGCTGAGGCAGGAAGATTGCTTGTTTGAGGCCAGTCTTGATCACATAGACAGTGGGTCTCAGCAAAACAAAATCAAGGCTGGGGAGAAGGCTCAGGCTGTAAAGTGCATGTCGCCCAAGCATGAGACCTGAGTTCAGATCCCAACACACACAAAGCGCTGGGTATGTGGCCAGTGCCTGGAGTCCTAGCACTGGGGAGAGACGCTGTCTCAAAAAATAAGGTAGAGAGTAACTAAGGAAAACAATATCAATCTGTGGACCTCTGTCATGCACACACAGGTACACACACACACACACACACACACACACACACACACACGCACACACACAAAGATGCAAAATGCATAAATACATAAATGAATGAGTACACGCAATTGAAACCTCTGAAAGCCCGGTGTGCATGCCTTCAGGTTTCACAGGTTCCTATTCTCTTCAACAAATGTGTAGGGAGCGGCATGTCAGTACACAGTAAAGAGAGACCCCAGGAATAAGGGACACGGTCTCTACCCTCTGGAGCTCACGATTTAGAGAGGAAAGAGGTACTTCATGGCTGCTCCAAGTGAGAAGCAGAGACAGTGCATTGGGAGTTCAGCTCTCTGGGGTGGGGGTTGCAGGAAAAATGCACTGGAGAGACTGGACTTGAGTAAAACGCTTCCCCAGGCCTTTCCACCGTTTCCAGCCTCAACAAGTGGAGGCAGCAGAAGGAACCGCAGAGAAGCCGGCTGTAGCCGCGACGCAGAGGTGAGAGATGAATAGGAGGCTCATGGCCATGACAAATTATTTTCCTCTTATATTAAAGTCTCTCCTTCAATTGATGGAATCATTTCTATTTCAAATACCAGTGTGATATTTGCTTAACAGCCGAAGGCGCTGCAGATGAATCTATCTGAATCTTGCTAAGATTCTATGCATGAGGAGAGGCAGGAAGCCTGGAGAAGGAAGAGACAGGAGGGAAGCAGGAAGCATTGTCCAGGGATGGCATTGTATTTGTTCTTTTACATGAGCGAATGTCACTTACCTGAAGGCCCATTGCTGGACTATAGCTTTATTTCTCCTGGTTTTCTCCAGGAGGCTGAAAAAAGAATAAAATTTTTGGGTTGCTGTCACCAAGCATGAAAAATTGGAATGAAAGGGAGAAAAACAGGCTGTAGCCACCTATTGCTAACGCCAAGGGACTAAGTCAAGGACACTATTTCCAATGCAGCTTTGACTTTAATTGCATGATGTTTATTTTCCTGTCCTAGAATGACTTCAGATATCTAGCTTTGGTTACATGTGACTCTGTCCTCAATACAAAGACCTTTCTCAGATGTCTGTCAACCAAACCTGGGCTGTGAACCACAACACATTATAATATGACCCAAGTGTGTCTCTGCCAAATTGGGAAGCCCCTAGGACTTGAAGCCTTGCAGACTGCAGCCAAGCCCAGGCGCCTTTTGCATTAGGAAGGATCATTCGGAGTCAGGAGTAGTTGTGCATGCCTGAAATCCCAGCATGGAGTCGGAGGGGGCAGATTCAGTAGTTCGTCCTCAGCAGCAAAGCAGTCTGGGACTAGCCGGGGCTACAGGAGACCATGTCTAAAACAAGCAATAATAAAGATCACATTGGTTATATCTCATTATATAACTTCCTGAATTATGACTAATTCTTGATCAAAGAGCAACTCATTTTAACAAGACCTTTAGTCCCAATCACAGACACAATTATTGGTAATTTTTCGCATGGTTGTTTCTTTTCATGAAGCAAATAGTTGTCAACTGTCTGTGTTAGGACTACACTGTAATCTACTGAAAGACTAGCAACTCATTAGAATGAGTCAGTTAATTCAGTTAATTCTCAAACATTAAAAGGGGTAAGGCAGAGAGGGGATTATCTCTGTGTCTGGATGGTGTATTCTGAAGTTAAAAAAAAGCTCTGTGTGTGTGGGGGGGAGGTGTATGTACATGTCTGTGGTGTGTGTGTGTGTGGTGTATATGTGTGTGTGTAGTGTGTGGTATGGGGTATGTGTGGTGTGAGTGTGTGTGTGTGTGTGTACTAAATAATAAAAAAAGACCTCTCTTTATCCTCTGGCCTGAAGATACTGGGTAGCTGTGTAAAACCACACCCAGGACCCAAGTTCTCCTGCTTCTGAGGAAGATGTAAATGTGTAAATATGATGGAAGAGGTTTTATTTTCTCTCCCCTCTCAGGAATGGTCTGACAGCCCCAGGCTGGAGAATGTGTCTCTCCCAAGTACTCTGTCACCCTGGTAACCATGGAGACTGCGACGATCGATTAGATGCCATCTGATCTCAACCTCATAAAAAAAGGCAGCAGATGGCAACCAGGCCACTAGACCTGTCTCAAGAGAGATGGAGAGGAAGAGAAAAGAGAAGGAAGGAGAGAGAAGGGAGAGCTGGGGGTGGGGGTGAGGGGGAAGCTCACACAGGGAGAAGGACACAGAAGCAGGCAGAAATGGGAGAAGAGCAGAGATACACACAGAAACCAAGGAGCTTGGAGCAAAGGGGCCAAGGAGACACAAGCAGGGAAATGAAATTAAAACCCAACTGTGCACCAGGGCTCCCGAGCGAGCTGCAGAGGGAAAATCCTCTAGGGGAGAAACATCAGCCGTCTCCTGACTTCTGCTGCAATGTCTGTCTTAATAGTGATGAAGAACAGAGCGGAACCAGTGCCTCCAGGCTTCTCTGAGGGACACACAAGCTTGACCTTGTAGCTCGGGGTGACGGCTAGAACCTGATGTGCCCTTCAAATTCACAAACCCGGCTCTCAGATGAGGCCTTTCAGAGAAATGGGTGTGCCAAACCTGGGTGTCCTTTGTCACTCCAGCCCAGGAAGAAGTGACAGCAACCAAGGTGGGAAGACAAGAAGCACTGAGCCAGCTATGGTAATGAGGAGTCTCAGGCCGCATCCTGAAGCAATGCAATGTTGAAAGTTAATGACGGCTTTGTCATTTCTAATGCATCATAATTTATTCAGCGGCATCCTCATTCGTACCCAGATTGTTACTCACCACATAAGCAATGATCTTATGATCATCCATCTTGCGTGAAAATGATCTTCTCACCTCTTCCTTAGGGTAAAAGCACCAGTATTAAGTCAAAGAGGTTGTTTCCTTGAAATTTTTAAATTGAGTTTTAACAAATACAGTAAAGTGAATAAATCTTGAGGCAGCCGAATAATTACACACACACACACACACACACACACACACACACACACACACATATGCTTGCAAACACACAACTATGTAAGGACCACCATGTCAATGCAGCGACCATCTGTAGTACTCTAGAATGTTTATGCCCGTCCAAGTCATTCTACCTTATGTTCTTGAACTTGGTACAAATGGAATCATAGAATGTGCTTTTTTGTTTCTGGTTTTATTCCCTCAATATAATGCCTGTTAGATTAGTTTTGCTGTAATGTATAATAGTAGCTTATTCTTTTCAATCTGCTTTTTAAACCTTTAACTTTTTATTATTATTTTATTTGCATAAGTGTTTTACCTGCATGGGTATCTGCACACCATATACGTGCTCTCAGAGGCCAGAAGAGGGCACCAGATCCCCTAGGACTGGAGTTACAGATGGCTATGAGCCTCCATAATGGTGCTGGGAATGGAACCCAGGTCCCCTGGAAGAACAGCCGGTGCTCTTAACTGCTGACCCATTTCTCTAGCCCCTTGTTCTGTTTTTAACACAAATTATTGGTTCATTTTATTTTGGTAGACATTTAGGCTGTTTATGAATAAACTTGCTGTGAATACTCTTAAATGTCTTTCAGAGGTTCCCAAACACACACTATGTAGCTGTGGCTGGCCTAGAACTTACTGTATAGACCAGGCTGCCCTCAACTTTACACAGCTCCCATTTCTAAATATTGGAATCACTAGTTATATCACTTTACTGACATAGCTTATCTCCTAAATACATTCCACACGTTTACCTTCATATGCTCAAGAAAGTATAGTTCTTACTAATGAAAATCCTCTTTGCAAGAGATAGAGATCATTACAGGAAGCCACAACCAATCAAAGTGTAGAGAACAAGACAGGGTGTGGAGCCCATCAATCAATACATCAAGAGCATAACTCCTATACCCAAGGCTCAGGAAACACCTCAGCAGAGGGGAAGATTGTAGGAACCTCAGGAAACTGAAATCTGCTGTGATATTGCGTTCTCTCAAAATGTCAGGAAAGCTACAAGTCTGCTTTTATACTGCCCTTCAAAAGTGTGCCCACTTGGGCTGGAGAGATGGCTCAGCGGTTAAGAGCACTGACTGCTCTTCCAGAGGTCCTGAGTTCAAATCCCAGCAACCACATGGTGGCTCACAACCATCTGTAATGGGATCTGCTGTGTCTGAAGACAGCTACAATGTCCTCATATACATAAAATAAATAAATAAATCTTAAAAAAAAATTATAAAAAAAGAGCCAGGCGGTGGTGGCGCACGCCTTTAATCCCAGCACTTGGGAGGCAGAGGCAGGAGGATTTCTGAGTTCGAGATCAGCCTGGTCTACAAAGTGAGTTCCAGGACAGCCAGGGCTACACAGAGAAACCTTGTCTCGAAAAACCAAAAAAAAAAAAAAAAAAAAGTGTGCCCACTTGAACTCCAACTATCTAATGCTTCGAGCATGCCCTTCCCTCCTCTCCTGCCAACAGCAAGCGGGCATCCCAATTCTTAGTCTTCCTCAGTCTACACAATGACCTGGCACCAGTGTGTTTACATTACTTGGATATGCAAGTGTGCTAAACAATTCTTGCCTTGTCAGCAAATACTCTTATTTCTCTTGTAAATTGCACATGTATGTCACCATTGTCATGTTTAGTAGATTAGCTTCAGGATAAGGAAGAAAGAGAAAACACAGTCCAAATAATTCATTCAAATTCACTGGCATGATGAGGAAGAAAACTGCATTGGCATTTATGGGCAAAGCAGATTTCCTTTGTGTTAGTTGGTATCCTGTGTCCTGTATTTCCAAAGGAAGGAACATTCATAAACACATATTATGATCATGGCATCTCTTTAAACAGCCCATAGCAGTCGTACCTCCATTTCAATTTCACAGGACTTTAAACAAACATCTAGTATTCTGTCTCTTTTTATAGATTTATAAACTGTGGCTCAAGAATACAAAACTATGCTAATACCATAGCTGGGATTTAAGCTTGAGACACTACTTGTCCAAATTAAAGTTTTTCTCTATTCTTTAGGCAACTGTAATAGGGGCTTAATATTTTCCTTTTCACAGTTTGCATGCTGAAATCCTCACCTTCAAGCTGATGGTACAATGGGAAGGCATTGGAAGGTGACATGCCTCTGCCTCACAATATGGGATTAACATCCTTGTGAAAATCTCCAGCCCCCTCCCCCACTGATCTGGTGCCTACCTGAAGGCTGGCCCTCCCCCTCCCCCACTGATCTAGTGCCTACCTGAAGGCTGGCCCTCCCCCTCCCCCACTGATCTAGTGCCTACCTGGAGGCTGGCCCTCCCCCTCCCCCACTGATCTAGTGCCTACCTGGAGGCTGGCCCTCCCCCTCCCCCACTGATCTAGGGCCTACCTGGAGGCTGGCCCTCCCCCTCTCCCACTGATCTGGTGCCTACCTGGAGGCTGGCCCTCCCCCTCCCCCACTGATCTGGTGCCTACCTGGAGGCTGGCCCTCCCCCTCCCCCACTGATCTGGTGCCTACCTGGAGGCTGGCCCTCCCCCTCCCCCACTGATCTAGTGCCTACCTGTAGGCTGGCCCTCCCCCTCCCCCACTGATCTGGTGCCTACCTGGAGGCTGGCCCTCCCCCTCCCCCACTGATCTGGTGCCTACCTGAAGGCTGGCCCTCCCCCTCCCCCACTGATCTAGTGCCTACCTGGAGGCTGGCCCTCCCCCTCCCCCACTGATCTGGTGCCTACCTGAAGGCTGGCCCTCTCCCTCCCCCACTGATCTGGTGCCTACCTGGAGGCTGGCCCTCCCCCTCCCCCACTGATCTAGTGCCTACCTGGAGGCTGGCCCTCCCCCTCCCCCACTGATCTAGTGCCTACCTGGAGGCTGGCCCTCCCCCTCCCCCACTGATCTGGTGCCTACCTGAAGGCTGGCCCTCTCCCTCCCCCACTGATCTGGTGCCTACCTGGAGGCTGGCCCTCCCCCTCCCCCACTGATCTAGTGCCTACCTGAAGGCTGGCCCTCCCCCTCCCCCACTGATCTAGTGCCTACCTGGAGGCTGGCCCTCCCCCTCCCCCACTGATCTAGTGCCTACCTGGAGGCTGGCCCTCCCCCTCCCCCACTGATCTAGGGCCTACCTGGAGGCTGGCCCTCCCCCTCTCCCACTGATCTGGTGCCTACCTGGAGGCTGGCCCTCCCCCTCTCCCACTGATCTAGTGCCTACCTGGAGGCTGGCCCTCCCCCTCCCCCACTGATCTGGTGCCTACCTGGAGGCTGGCCCTCCCCCTCCCCCACTGATCTAGTGCCTACCTGGAGGCTGGCCCTCCCCCTCCCCCACTGATCTGGTGCCTACCTGGAGGCTGGCCCTCCCCCTCCCCCACTGATCTGGTGCCTACCTGGAGGCTGGCCCTCCCCCTCCCCCACTGATCTAGTGCCTACCTGGAGGCTGGCCCTCCCCCTCCCCCACTGATCTGGTGCCTACCTGAAGGCTGGCCCTCCCCCTCCCCCACTGATCTGGTGCCTACCTGGAGGCTGGCCCTCCCCCTCCCCCACTGATCTAGTGCCTACCTGAAGGCTGGCCCTCCCCCTCCCCCACTGATCTAGTGCCTACCTGGAGGCTGGCCCTCCCCCTCCCCCACTGATCTGGTGCCTACCTGAAGGCTGGCCCTCTCCCTCCCCCACTGATCTGGTGCCTACCTGGAGGCTGGCCCTCCCCCTCCCCCACTGATCTAGTGCCTACCTGAAGGCTGGCCCTCCCCCTCCCCCACTGATCTAGTGCCTACCTGGAGGCTGGCCCTCCCCCTCCCCCACTGATCTAGTGCCTACCTGGAGGCTGGCCCTCCCCCTCCCCCACTGATCTAGGGCCTACCTGGAGGCTGGCCCTCCCCCTCTCCCACTGATCTGGTGCCTACCTGGAGGCTGGCCCTCCCCCTCTCCCACTGATCTAGTGCCTACCTGGAGGCTGGCCCTCCCCCTCCCCCACTGATCTGGTGCCTACCTGGAGGCTGGCCCTCCCCCTCCCCCACTGATCTAGTGCCTACCTGGAGGCTGGCCCTCCCCCTCCCCCACTGATCTGGTGCCTACCTGGAGGCTGGCCCTCCCCCTCCCCCACTGATCTGGTGCCTACCTGGAGGCTGGCCCTCCCCCTCCCCCACTGATCTGGTGCCTACCTGAAGGCTGGCCCTCTCCCTCCCCCACTGATCTGGTGCCTACCTGGAGGCTGGCCCTCCCCCTCCCCCACTGATCTAGTGCCTACCTGGAGGCTGGCCCTCCCCCTCCCCCACTGATCTAGTGCCTACCTGAAGGCTGGCCCTCCCCCTCTCCCACTGATCTGGTGCCTACCTGGAGGCTGGCCCTCCCCCTCCCCCACTGATCTGGTGCCTACCTGAAGGCTGGCCCTCCTCACTTGATGCTCACTTGATCTTGGACTCCCATTCCCCAGAACTGTAAGCAGTGCTTCCCAGCTGTTCATAATCCACCTAGCTTATGGTATTTTGTCATCAGAGCCCAAACAGACGAAGACAGATGCTGGTCCTCATGGGTATTTCCCCCTTTATGACCCCTAAGAAGGCTTCTGCATTCCATTCCCTATCCTTCACCACCTTCCAGCCTCAACATACCCACATCCCACTGTTCCAGCACCTAACCTCAGAGTGATATCATAATCTGTGTCACCAAGATTGAGAAGATGACAAAAATACATCCAGTTCATTTTATTCTCTTTAGAAATATCACTTTTGTGTTTCAGTGTGTTTGATGTGGGCTTTTTAAATGGGAAAAATGACTTAATCAATCCAGATTAATTTCTTATTGTCATGAGAAAACAAGGTGGACCTACAAACTTTCTCTCATAGCTTATACTTTTTGGCATCTGACACTCCTATAATTTTAGATGCTTAAGTAAAAGCAGATAAAAAGCAATCTGATGTGATTGTGCTTGCCTGCAATCCCAGTATATGGGGGTGGAGGCAGGTGGATAGAAATGTAGGGCCAGCCCTGGCAATAGAAGACCCTATCTCAAAAACCCAGAAGAAAAGAAAGGGGGTGGGGAAGAGGAGAAGAAAATAAGATTATTAATGTAAAATTTTACATTTAAAAATATTTAACCCTGGTGGTGCACACCTTTAATCCCAGCACTTGGGAGGCAGAGACAGGCAGATTTCTGTGAGTTCAAGGCCAGCCTGGTCTACAGAACAAATTCCAGGACAGTCAGGGCTACACAGAGAAACCCCGTCATGGAAAAAAAAAAATTAAACCAGAGCATCACAAAATCTCAAACAAGACAAAAAGTTGACAGTGTTTTCTATTGGTGCTTATTTTTCCTGTAATTTTTTTCCTTTTTGGTCATGGGGAAATCATCTCTTCAAACACAAATATTCTGTGATTAATGCTGCTAAGAGACTATAAGATTGAGTCAGTCTTTCCTGCAACATAGTTAATTAAATTAGCTCTAAATTAGTTGCTTAGAAAAATATCTAGGAACTTCAAAAATCGCTGATGGTGTATCATCACATACATGCTTAAGATGATCATTAGCTCTGAGAAGCTTCTCTCAAGTTTCTGTAATATACAAACTAAAAGCTTCAGAGCATTTCTGGTTTGTCGTTGACACTCAGGGCTTACTCGTAAATGTGTTTTGATGTATTGGCCCTCACTGTTAGCTCCTCTGTTTTCAGTGTCCTTGGTGGATTCAAATTATATCCACCACCAACCCCACCTCCCCACCCCCATCCCTGTGTGTGAGGCATGCATGTGTGCTCTCGGGACAGAGTCTCTCACTGGGTGACAGGCAATGAGCAGCCAGCAAATGCTCCTGTCTCTGCCTCCTCCCCTCTGCCTTGCTCAGCTTTTCAATAGGTGTTAGGGTTCTGAGCTCAGGTCCTCATAGTTAATCAGTAAACACACTTACCCCCTGAGCCGTCTTCCAAACTTCTACAATTTTTTTTTTAGGGGATGGGTATTGGTGACCTACCCCAGGTCCCCACATCCTCCAAGCACAGGAGGCAGGTAGATTTCTGTGAGTTCAAGGCCAGCCTGGTCTACAGAACTATAGACTCTATAGCACTCACTATGTTGATGATCAAAGCCTTCACATCGACGGTCCTACTACTGTTTCTCATGTTCCATCTTTCATTGTGAATATTCTTGTTATATTCAAACCAATTTAAACATTTTAAAATATGTTCCTACTGTTCTTGACTGATAAAATCATTCAATAACTGTGATGACTATTCTTGGTTGTCAACTTGACTACATCTGGAATGATCTACGTACGATTCAGGGAGGTTTTGTTTGTGTTGTAGTGGGTGAATCCACTTCCAGTCTAGATCTTTGAGGTAAAAAGATACACCCCTTTGATCTTGACCTTGGAAGATACACGTTCAATCTGGGCCATACCTTCCGGGTCATTCTTTTGGGTCATTCTGGTGAGGAGAATGCCAAAGCTTTACTGAGGGACCAGCAATATATACTAGAGGCTGGGTGAAAAACAACAGGAAAAAACAATCATAGCCATAGGTCAGGCACCTGCGAAGTCCCTACCACACCGGGGCAGGAAGACAGAAATCAAGCTAAGCTGCAGGATGTTCTTTCTGCTCTCAGGAAACCTGTGCAAACAGCTCAGCTGGGGGCGTTGAGCTAAGCTCACCGATGCCCAACACAGTGAGCTTTTTCTTTTTTCCTGCTGGCCCTAGCCTTGCTAGCACATCTATTGCTTCACTGGCATTAGAGCCTACTTCTTTGGCATTCCAGCATATATTGAAGACTAGCTGAGGCATCCAGCCTTGTGGACTGAGCAACCACTGGGTTTGTGAACTTTCCCTTCTCAGGTGGTCATTGTTGGATTAGCTAGACTGCAGCCTGTAAGTCATTCCTGTGTGTGTATGTGTGTGTATTCATGCTGTATGTTGTGTTACTCTAGAGAACCCTGAGTAAGACAGAAGTTGGTAGCAGGGACTAGGGTATTGCTATGATAGGCCTGACCATGTTTTTGTTTGGAGGAATGTAGACTTTGGGATTTTGGATTAGGAAAGCAGTTGAGCATTTTAAGTGGACATTAATGGGCCACATTAGTAGGAATTGGGAAGACAGTGGTGCTGGGAACAATGTAGATTATTATTGTCTGGCTCAAGAAGTTTCAGAGGGGAAGAATATTAATAAGAGGCCTAGAGATGGTTCTTGTGATATTTTGATGAAGAATGTGGCTGCTTTCTGTCCTTGTCCAAACAATCTGCCTGAGGCCAAATTGAAGACTTATGGATTAACAGCTTTGACAGAGTAGATTTCCAAACAGAGTACTGACTGTGTTGCTGCGTTATTAGTGGTTACTTATGCAGATCTATAACGAAAAGGAGCAAGTCAGGAGTCAGCACCCCCTCATGGCCTTTGCATCAGCTCCTGCCTCCAGGTTCCTGCCTTGTTTGAATTCCTATCCTGACTTCCTTCAATGATAGATTATGATGTGGAACTGTAAGCCAAATAAACTCGTTCCTCCTCAACTTGCTTTTGGTCATGGTATTTCATCACAGCAATAGAAACAATAACTTAAGACATGCACCCAAGAGATTTTTGTCTACTTACCATTTAAATTCTCAATTTAATTGTCCTAATGATTTCCTGCTTTTACAGAAATCTATTTTTATTATAGTTTGCTTCTGAATGTTAAGATAATTTCTGTTGACTTTGTGTACAAACCCATAAAAATGCTTTTATTAAATGACACAAAAAGTAAAAAGATAACAATAACAATATACCATTGTACCTTCTCCTGTAGCCCTAAAGGAAAAAACCTTCCCTTTAATTATGCATCCTGTTATACAGATTGCCCACCTCTTTAGTTACCAGGGTTACAGAAGGTTATAATGGAGTGCTAAGGAGACAGAAAGAAAGCTGATGCCACCTTACAGTGGCTGAGGAAGCCTTGGCTGAAATTTCTTACCTCCCTCCTCCTTCCCTTTCTTCCTATCCCTGCAGTATTATGAGAGCCAGTTTTCTGAAAAACATTTTTTTTTCCTAATGTTGGACCTGGGGATCGAATCTGGGCCTCTGTGCTTGTGAGTCATGTGCAAACTGAGTGATAACTCCAACTCTGAAAATATTATTCATATGGATTCCTTAAGACACAAAGAGAGGGGCTGGAGAAATGGCTCAATTGGTTCAACCAGTTGAGCTCCTGTTGCTCTTCCAAAGGTCCTGAGTTCAAATCCCAGCAAACACATGGTGGCTCACAACCATCTTAAACAAGATCTGACGCTCTCTTCTGGAGTGTCTAAGGACAGCTACAGTGTACTTACATATAATACATAAATAAATCTTAAAAAAATAAAAAGACACAAAGAGAAGGGCAGTTTGCCCAGCAGGTTTCCTTTAAGAGGATTAAGTTGGGGGGGGGAAGAAAGGGAGGGAGAGAAGAAAGGTTAGCAAGGCGATTTTGAATAAAAATGATAATGATAATGATAATAGAAATCCATTCTAGAGGTTACCTTGCCTTTCACAATCTACTGGCTCCAGATTGGACCTGCTTCCTCTTTCCTCTGTTGAAGTGATGTTTTGGAACACTGTGTGAAGATGTGTCTCGTCTGTCCTTCCTTGCCTGCCTAAGCCACCTTCTGATTGGTTAAAATAGAAAGCCTATAGTCTATAACAAAAGGCAGGATAGTCAGGTGGGACATCTGGCAAAGAGAGGAACTCTGGGAAAGAGAGAGAGACACAGGAAATTCACTATCCAGACTCAGAGGAAGTCGGGTGTATGAAACTGAGAAGGGGTAACTAACCAGCCATGTGGCAGACATAGAATAGTATAAATGGGTTAATGTAAGTTGAGCTAGTTGGGAAGCATGCCTAAGCTAAGGTCAAAAGCACTGTAAATAAATATAAGCCTCCATGTCATTATTTGGGAACTGGGGCAGGCACAGAAATGTCCTATGAATGGTTACATTGCTCCCTGCTAAAGTTCACATATCTTGAGTTGTGTGTTTTCAAACTGGTAAAAGTGACAAGCTAAATTGTATTTACTCACCATTGCGGAGAATCTTGTTAACTTCTTCTGGATGTGCTAATAGTCCTTTCTGAGGGAAATTATGCAAACAAACAAACTATTAATTAAATCAAGAGCATCATCCTACAGGCCTACGATATGCAAATGTGCAGACCTAGAGGGACTTGAGCCAGGCAGTGGTCTTTGCTTACAAGGGACACCACGAGGTGCTGCTCCTGTGTGCACCTCACAGAAAGGACAACAAGGCTGTTGTGTCTGTTCACCCGTGAGAGATCTCAGAGACCTCACCACCTCAGGGTAAGGGCGAGGGGAAATATTTTGAACTTTCTAGAAAGATGGTGTGAGGGGCTCCATGACTAATGCAGGACTCAGGAAGGCCGTGTAGAGTTTTACAAAGAGCCTCTGAATTCTCTGTCATTAGAGTTCTTGGGTGGTGTAGCTGGTGAGCAGCTTTCCCAGAACTGGAACAGGTTCCCTGTGTGAAGAAATCCAAGCCCACACAGAATATGGAGTGTGCTTCATCTGAACTTGTCTGGCTCAGTGTGTCTCCTTGGAGGACCACTTGAGGCCTGTGAGTGGACATGCAGAAGGCTGTCTTGCTCGTTGATGCTGATGGATGTTAATTCTGCTGTGAGGGACTGTGCTATGGGCCCATGGGCCCAGGTGTGCTCCAGTTTCATGGTTGGCTCAGACTGGCCCTGGCTCGCTCTCGATGCTTTATTGTCCTGGCAGTGTCTTTCCATCTCACTAGCTGTTGCTCTCCTCACTGGGTGACTGTCGGTAGCACAGCTGCTGACAGCGTGGTGTGCGAGCTCCCCTTCTCTGGCTCTAGGATTTGTTTGTCTCTCCCAAGAGTAATCCTTGTTTGTCTATTTTTTTTACCCCCCTTTCCTCCTCTCTTCTTTTTTTTTTCCATCCTAATATTTTTCTCTTTCTTCCTAAAATATCACTGGGTGTTGTACATGAACTTTGCAAAGTGCATTCCCATGCAAAGATTGCCTGACTTTAGAATTCTGAGTAGGGCTAACAAGCAAAGTCTGTTTATTAGCCTCATTCAACGATAAGTGCGGATTTCAAAGGTCTCCTTTGAAACAATAGTCAAATGTCATGGAGAATCATGGAGACTGCTAGAGTAAATCCTGAATGCCACCAAAGGCCCAGGTGTTGAAGGACTGGTGACTGGACTTTTGGTACCAATGGCAGCTGCTAGAACCTTTAGGAGGTAGGGCCTATGCAAAGGAAGTAAAGCCATTGAGGGTGGGCTTTTGAAGGGTATATTGGGACCCCAATCTCCCTTGCCTCTGTCCTTGCTTCATTGCTTCCTATAAGGTGAACAGGGTCACTGTCTGCTGCATGTCCCCACCATGAAAATCTAAGCTGCCACAGGCCCACAGCAACAGACTAAACCATTATGAGCTGCAACTTCTGGACCAAGAATCCCAGACAAGTGCTTTCTTTCACAGTACTTTATCTCAAACATTTTATCCACAATGATAACAAAGCTAACTAAAGGAAACTTTCCTCCCCTTCCCTTTCCTTTTATTTATTTATTGTTTGTTTGTTTGTTTTGAGACAGTCTCACTATGTAGTTCTGGCAGGTCTGGAACTCACTATGTAGACCAGGGTAGCTTTGAACCCACAGAGATCCCTCTGCCTCTCCAGTGCTGGGATTAAAGGTGTGCATCACTAGGCCCAACTGAAACTCTCCTTTTAAATTCCAGTGAGGTTACTGGCTTAAAGACACCTGAGATGCCACCACTGGAAATGCCAGTCCCTTTGGCTTTGTAAGGTATTTCCTAGTTCAAGTGAATAAATACTTCAAAGAGAGCTGGCTCCTTTAAAAGCAGCAAGTCACCTGACTTTCTAAAGCCAGTCCTGTGGAGGTGAGGGTGGGAAGGGTTGTGGAGAGAACAGCTGTCTCTCAAGCTCTGAGCAGGAATCAGGTTGTGGGAGGTGGAAGACAGAGAGAAGAAGGGTGTGTTCTCCAAGCAGAGTCTTGCCTTGCACTTTTGCTGAGGGTCAGGCCTCCCAAGACTCAGGCAGGGCCACCACTCACCCTGGACCCTGACTGACCTCAGTAGGATTCTTGGATTCTGCAAAATTGTCTGTTAACCCAATGAGAAAATCCAGCCTCTGTTTTTGGGACTCTCTGCTCTCTCTTTTCTCTTCATTGAAAGGTTGTCTCTTGGGATGGAGTCACTTGTCACTCATACAACTCTTCTGCTTGCTGAAGACTTACAAAAGAAATGACAGGGCCAGTCCTTTGTTATGTAGCCACTGCCTTAGGAAAGCAGCCTTTCTTGTCTTTGTTGTGAGCCTTAAAAGATTGCTCTATCTCTCCCTGGGAAAAGGGCCTGGTCTTAAGTATTTCATCTGCAAATGGGGATAAGAGTAGGGTTGGGTTTTGAAAATGTATTTGTCATTATTATTTTTGATTACATATGCTGTGAGGAATTGGGGTAGTCCCTTAGAGTCAGTACAGGACACACCAATACACCAAATTCTCAGTCCAAAGGAGATTTATTACCCCAGAGAGACAAGGGTTTGGGGAGTACCTCTGTATCAGGCAAAGGCAGATAGTAAGGAACAGCAGCAGGTGTTTTCTGTAGGAGTGGGTTTTTTAAAAAAGAAAGCGAGGTGTCTGTAGTAGGGAGGGTTGGTAAATTCTGATTAGACAGTGCAGTCAAATAATGCATTTTGACCCTGGACCTTGTTGTTTTGATATTTGGGCCTTGCTGATCAGTCTCAGGAATAAGTCAGTGGCCAGATAAGGGACTAGACCTTTGGGGGCTAGCTTTAGGAATGTAATCTAATGGTTTTCGGCAAGAGAGAAGGGTAAGGACAGGACCTGTCAGCGCCACGTTTGCCTTATACTTATGTGTGCACATGAATGTAGGTGCCCTCGGAGGCCAGAGGATCCCCTGGAACTGAAGTTTTGGGCAGTTGTGTGCTGTTGGTCCTGGGAACTGAGCTTGGAGTCCTCTTAGCCACCGAAGCATCTCTCTGGCCTCGTTGTGAAGAGTTCGTGAAGGACAAATGTGCTTAAGTATTTGCTGGATGCTGGCAATCACTCAGCATCCGTTAGATGCCAGCTGTTCTTTTTACTATTGGTAGAAAGGCATCAGAGTAGTTAATTCATAAGACATATCTTGACAATCAAGGAAGATCCGTATCATCTTTCCAACAAGTATGATCTCTCCCCAGAAAATTCTCAGCCTTGTTAGTGGTTGGCCTATTGCTCTCAGAAATGGCATATGCCCCCAAAGAACCCTAAGTCCGTGACCTTAGTGTGTGTACATGTATGCAGAGGGTGGACCCACATACATGTGATGTGTGTTCTCTGGTTTTCCTTCCCAGCTCCTATAGCCTTTCAGTCCGTGTGGGCATAATTATGATTGCTCTGCTGGCCTGTCTCTGCAGCTCTCCAGAGTGGAGCAGATGTCGACAGCTCTGAAAGATCTAGTGCTATTACACAGCAGAACAAATGAGAATGTCAAAAAAGGCTCTTCAGTCTAGCAAGAAAACAGAGGAAGGAGACAAAAAGGATAAAGCCTTGGGAGGCCTGCAGACATGCTCTGATTAGAGCTTATGCTAACAGGAAGCCCACTCTTCGTACCAACGGCAATTTAATATGCTTAAATGAGATGGAGGGAAATGTGTCTTGGGGGGAAAAACAGAGAAAACAGAATTTCTTCTCTGGCAGGCATGATTAAGATAGTGTGAGGTTCCTTGCAAAATGTGCCAGCAGCCTCAGACTGTCATGTGCTGTCCCAGGAATATTTACTTATGATGACGCTGTCTCATTACACTGGGCAGAGCTGGCTTTCTCCACCACTGGGTGAGAGAGGGGGGAGCTGTTCAGGTGGCTTCTGGGACTGGAAATGTCCATCTTGCTGGCGTACATTGTTTCTTTCCTTACTAGGAAAAAAAAGGCTATAATTTGAAAATATTTTTTATTTGAAGCCATCAGTCTTCAAATCTTAATTAATCACATGATAAAGATTTTTTAAAAGAAAAAGAAAAGAAAAAAGAAAAAGAAACTCTAGAAAGTTTTGGGAAGAAAGGAGGTCCTAACCAATCAAAATGGATAAAATAATGTCCATGTATGTAGATCATGTAATTTACTGATGCAATATGTCTTCAGCCCCCCCCCCCCCCAGTGCTGGAAGTATTTATTTATTTTCAATTTAACAATTATAATTGCTCCTGTTGCAGTCAGCTCTATCAGTGGAATGACTTAGCAGTCCTGGGATGGTGAAGTGGGATTAGAAGGCTGTCACATGCAAATGAATCCTGACAAGAGGTATCCAGTAAGGTGACAGGAAGTGAGATGACAGACCACGGGGAGGTGGAAGATTTCTTGTTCATTCAGGTATTGGTTCCTTTAATCCTTCCATGCCTGAGGGTTGATCTATAGCAGCCACTTAGGGCTTTTGTAAGCAAAGCATAGCGCATACTTCAGACATCCCTGAGAATAAAGGTTAAAAATCAAAGCTGGGCTTGTAATCCAGGAATTTGGGAGACAGAGGTAGGTGGATCTCTGTGAGCTCAAGTACCATCTGGTCTACATAGAGTTGCAGGCCAGCTAGGACTATTACAGACAGACAGACAGACAAAAACAACAAAAGTCTGAGCTGGGCATAGTAGAACACACTTTTAATCCCAGGACTCAGGAGATAGAAGCAGGCAGATCTTTGTGAGTTCAAAGCCAACCTGGTCTACATAGTGAGTTAGAAGACAGAAGAGATACCTAGTAAGATTCTGTCTTGAAAACAAATGAACAGGAAATCTGAAGACAAATTAAAGACCAAACTATCAGAATTATAAAAGCAAAAGTTCCCAGAAGAAACAAGTTATCAAGGTCATTGTTGAGCAGGAAGACACTAGAAACCCCTGGGAATCCACCTGTGTCTGAACGTGTCTGTGATCTGACATAAAACCTTAGAGCCCAGAGTCTGGTCTTGAAATGTTTTCAGGATGGCTGTGCTGCAGGTCCCCTAACCTGGGGCCTCACTCTCTGGGGACATTCTAATCCATTGCTAGAATGCTTTAGCTACTGGAAAGTCTGGGTTCAAAGTCCTTTGTAACTCCCCCTCTTATCATTGGCACTGTCCAGTTCCCAGTGAGGCAGAAGCTAACTTGCTACACCCAGGACAGGGGTCACAGTCACCTGTGTGAGCACTGCCTTCCTCATATTTTTATTTACTTATTTACTTTGAGAAAGGTCTCACTATGAAGCCCTGGCTGGCCTGGAACTCACTATGTAGATCAGGCTGGCCTTGAACAGAGATCTACCTCTGTCTCTCCCTTTGCTGGGATTACAGATTTTGCATCTCCAAGCTGGGAGGCTTGCTTGGCCTCTTCTCTGCCTCTTCGTTACACCTGAAGCTCACAGGGAGCTAGTGATTCATTTTGAACTTAGAGTCAATCGAACCATCTCTATCATTCCCAGCAAGGCTCCGATCAAGCAGCATCTCTCCCAGCTGCCATGCATCCCGTCGAATTTGCTTATTTTAATCTTGTTGGACTGGATCCACTGTATCAGTCTATCAGATCTTTTATTGCACTGTGGCTCTGCTGTCCAGTGTATTAGTCAACCCTTCCAGCTTCCTGTCATCCAGAAATTTTATCACCGGGCCATCAACATCTTCATCAAAGACATTAATAAAAGTGCTTAATAAGGCGAGACAGAGGCCAGAAGCTGGTGGAGTGAAAGATCCCTTCTGGAGATGGACACCAATCTATTAATTAACACTTCATATCCAATCAGCTGCTCATCTATCTGACTTGGCTGCCACTAGTCCTTGTCTGAGGTGTATTGCATCTGGAGGGACCAAGATTCTACCAGTCTCTGCATTGCGCTATCCAAAGGCACCAGGTCAAGAATATTGGGAAAACCCAGTCCTCCTTTCACACCTGGGACCGATATTCACATCAGCAGGCAAAAGTTTCCAAACTGTCTGAACCTGACCTTTGTTTTAAAATAGAAAATTTCCATGTATTTGTGTGTGTGTGGGCGGGGGTAGCATATGACATCTTTCCCAAAAGCTTCAAAAGAGTCAGGAAAATATGTCCTGTAGCTGGGCCCCTGCACCTGTACAGTTTACTAAAACTTTATCTTTTGCCCAAAAAGGCAAATACTTTCCTTGAAAACCAACAGGTCAGTCTGCATTATATCCTCTGTATTTTAAGTAAAGGCCAACAACTTAAAACCTACAAAGCAAAATGGAGACCTTTCAAGTTGAAAAGACTATAAAACCATATTTTGTACACCTGCTTTAGTCTCCTAGAGGTCTTTTAAGATTTCTTTTAAGGGCTGGAGAGATGCTCAGTGGTTAAGAGAACTTACTGCTCTTGCAGAAGACCTGGACTTAACAACTGTCTATAACTCAAGTTCTAGGAGATCTAGCACCCTCCTGTGACCTCCATGGGCTCCTGCATGCGTGAATTACACATTCATACACTCAGATACACACACACACACACACACACACACACACACACACATATACACACACACATATACACACACACATATACACACACATATACACAAACACACACACTTTAAAAAAAGAAAAAACTGTAGGAAAAATCAGGGTGAGGTTTCATACCTTTAATACTAGCACTTGAGAGACTGAGGTAAGAAGACAGTAAGTGTGAGGCCGCCTTGGGCTACATAGAGAAATCTTGACTCAGAAAATATAAGTAAAACCAACTAGCCAACCAAACCAAACCAAACCACAATAGCAGCTAGAGAGAGAACACACAGTTAGCCTGACATAAACAGAAGGACAGAAATGACAAAGACAAGCCCGGAAATCAGTGTCATGGAAAACAGACAAAGAATAGAGAACATCAACACAGCCAAAAATGATCTTAAAAGGAAAATCAATAAAATTGACAATGCCTTTGACTAATAGAAACTGTAAGCGACCATACTAAAAATGAAAGTTCCCGGCTGAGAGATAATGATGGGTCACGGTAAACAGCCCCATCTGCCGCCTTTGACAAGGTAAATGAAGTGCCTGGGTCCCTTGAGAAACAGGACTAGTCACAACTGACAAGGCACAATAAACGCCCTGAATATCTTTAAGGAACTCTTGGGAGGAGGATGGGTTTAGTGGGGAGTTTTATCAGTACTTGAGGAAGAAACAGAGCACCCATCTTAATCCCCTGTGAACAGGGCAGATGCCACATTTCCAGGAAGTGACAAATTCCTAATACCCGGCCCTGAGGAGCACAGCTTGAGTAAAGTACAGGGCAATCTTCCTAGTGAGTGAAAAGTAGAATTCCTCCTCATTTGAATCTCACTGACCTGACTCTGTAAACACAGGAGAGGTGTGGCACGTCAGGATCCGCCGGGTCTTATCGCCCCCAAAAATAAAATGTAATATTGGCTAAACCATGAGAAAAAGCAACCAATACACTTCATGCGACCGCTGAATAAAGGAGATGAGTGCCCAGAAGCAAAATGGTAGCAATGGTTTCATCTCCATCCCATGATAAAAGCTCTCAGCAAACTGGCAAGCTAGGAACAGACTGAAACCTCCTCAGTCTGATGAGCAACATTTGTTAAAAAAAAAAAAAAAGAAAGAAAAAGAAAAGAAAGCCGGGTGTCCAGCATGATCATTGAATCCATGGTGATGTCTGCGTCTGTGCTGCCACTGGGGACCAGGTCTGGGTCATGGATCTACTTCAGCCTGGCTTACCACGAAAGGCCTTGTGGATGTCTGCAGTCTTTGCGGCAGCCTGAAGTCAGGTTGATGTCCTTGCCCTGTGGTACCACAGAGGACTATGATGGCCCATGCAGCCTCAGAAACCCCGTCTGGGGTCTATACTACCACCAGAGACCATGCTGAGGTCAGTGGTACATGCTGAGGCTGGAGACCATGTGCAAGTGTGTGGTCTTGGCTGTCTCCAGAAACTGTGTACAGGTCCGTGCTCTATGCTCCCATGGACTGTGAAGGGCACAGAAATTACTTTTGCAGTGGTATCGATATGACTGCAGACTCACAGTTGAGAAAGAAGGATGCAGAAAGCTTCTGAGACAACCCCTCCTGCCCCTCAAGAAAGGTAATAGCCTAGACAGAAAGCCATCAAAGAGAACTCTTAAAAACTGTGCAAAGTATGCTGAAGTGTGTCTCTCCACAGTTCCACAGTTGATGGCTTCTGGTGGGGGTGCAGGTGGGGAAGGACTCAGTTTTTTTTTAAGGAGTTTGACCATGCTCCAGTGAGTATATGGGGCAACACAAATTAGATATTATTATTATTGATATTATTATTAATTATTATTATTGAGGAGGGAGGAGGACATAAGATGGGAGGAGCAGACCAGGAAGGACTGGGAAGAGACTGTGCTTGGGATTCAGAATGTGAAATTTCCAAATGATCTATTAAAATATTATGAAAAAAAAAGGATCAATTCTTCTGGCCCCAAACTATATTGAACTTCTTTTTCAAAATCTTTGTCTGATTTACCTGTCAAGATCCAGTTCATCTAAATCAGCCAAGAATCTAGCTGCTTATAAACAAAGAAAAGAAAAATGTGTTGTCTTGCATACTTAGTGCATCAAAATAAAGCCAGATATATAAAAGAGAAAAGTTTAAAATACACTTAAATTTGAAAATATTAAGATTAAAATTGGTTAGTGTTCTGGGTGGGGAAGAATTTTCTAAACTGTTACACATTAGAGGGGATGAAAAGGGAACAGGGGATTCTTTAAAGAAAGTGAGGCTTAATGTAAAAATATCAGTATAATATTTTTAGATGGGAAAAAATAGGGGTAAATCATCTACTACACATATTTCAGGCAATGGATTTATAGCCTTAATAACTAAAATAATTTATTCCTTAAAGAATGACTCATGTTGGAAGCCAGAGCTCCTGAATACAGTTAGTCTGACTGGTCAGCTTCCTCGGGATCCTGTCCTCCCTTACAGCCAGGACCCACCCACCTGGCATCCGTGGGTTCTGGGGATCCAAACTTTGAATCGCACTTCCTTGACCAGCAGTTTATTCAGTGAGCCATCATCTCCTCTGTTCAGGTGAACCCAATTTTATTCACAAAGATATTTAACCAAAAAGAAAAATTACTTAAATGGTTAATATAATTTAGTTGTTTGAATAAAATTATCAGTTTATCAAAATGATGGGTTTTTTTTTTTACAGCCTTTAAATCTCAAGCTTTTTCATTTTGTTGTTGTTGTTTTAGAGACAGGGCTTCATGTATCCTAGGTTGACCTTGAACTCACGACATAACCAAGGATGACCTTTCAGTTCTAATCCTCCTGTCTGTACCTGAGCAGCTGGGATTACAGGCATATGCCACTGTGCCCGACTTATGCCACTTTGGGGCTCAGACTCCGGTTTCTAGGCAAGCACCCTACCAACTGAGCTTTATGCTTTGCCCCTAAAAGTCAAATTTTGGAAAATAAATGTAAAGACTTCAAAGGTATCCAAATATGTCACTTAAAAAGGCTACAAAACTGAATACTTCATATAACACTGAATACTTTCATCATGTAATAAAATAAGATCCATATACACAGAAGGAGGGAAGAGACAGACAGACAGACAGACAGACAGACGTGGGTGGAGGTGTAACAGAGCACTCCAGCCCCTAAGGGAACAGTCCTACACTACAGAGCATTTACACAGGAAGGGAAGAAGCTTCTTCCCACAGGAGGCCCATTCTCAGGACCTTCCAGACTGTCTCTAGCATCAGTAGGTCCTAAAGCATCCCTCATGACTTCTTCATTCAACACACAAGAAGCCCAGACTTAGAGGAGAGTCAGGTTCATGGCACCCTGATTGGAGCACTTGAGTCCAAATGTTTCTTGTTAACCAGAAAGCCAGATCTAAATGGAACAATACAAGGCACACAGCAGTGCCTGTCACATTCTAAAGGTCTAGGTGGCCTTGTGTGCCCAGTGTTTCTTAGCTGTAGTAGGAGCTGACCCTCCTTAGAGTGGGAAATCTGAGCAGGGATGAGATAATGCCGTTCCCTGGCTACAGGGAGGAAGCAGATGGGGGTGAAGAGGACTTGATGCTGAAGATCAGTCCCCAGGGGTCCAGCTGTGCTCTGCTCTCCTGCACTGTGACCTTGGACAAGTCACTTCCTCTACACATCTTTGCTTATGAAAGGAGCATAGTGGCACCTGCCCGGTTTGCTTCCTGGGGTCCAGGGAGGATTAAATTTGCTAGGTACACAGGGTGGAATTGCTTTATAATGCAAACCCCAAGGAATAACTATGCATCTCCTATATGCCGGCTGGTTATTAGATCAGGACTGAAATCTTGTGTGACCTTGTTTTTCATCTGCTGTGTAATTTGAGGGTGGAAGCAGCACATGCTCACAAATAAAAACATTTCCCTGCTAATCACGAAGCTGGCTGACTGGTGTGTGCCACGTTTAACATATGATCAGTAAGGCCACATAAAAGTAAACAAACCAGAACAACTGTCTCGTTGAGGAGAAATCGGATCCTGGGAGTCACAGCCTTCTCCCTAACCCTTTTTAAATCACTGGATCTTAATCATTTCAGAGCCAGATGGTAGAGTGAGGAGTTTGCAGTCAGTAAGGAAAGCCGTGGCTGGTCTGTTAAACACACGGGCGGTAGAGAAGCTGTGCCTGTTAGAGATGGTGGAGCTAAGCCACATTAAGATACCACTGTATACGGAATCAACGAGACTACAAATACAGAAAACCAGAAGGGTTCTTAGTGTTTACTTGGCTATCGTTTAAGGCAGGTGATGAGGTTCTAGAATCGCTACAGTTGATACACTAGAGTCAGGACGGCTGGATTCAACTGACTAGCCTCGTGCCTCGGCCTCTGTGTAACTCATCCATGTAACCTTGAACTCTATTCAAACTCAAAGGTCAGCAGTGAGAACAAAGGAGCTGTGTGTAAACCTGGACGCCCTCAGCCAACACAGAGTGTGCTCTGAAAATGACAACTAAACCACTGAGCATGCCGTTGCCACCCTCGCCACTGTTTGCACCAATTTTTTTCCCCCTCACAGTCAGTTACACTTTTAATAAAGTAGCAGTCAAGTACGGGGAAATGCTGTCTGAAAAAAAGTATCATTTACAATCTCCTCCCTCTCCCCTCCCCCCAGACATGACAGTATATGAGCTAATCTAAAGCTTTTCTCTCAGAGACAGTACATATCACTTCTCACATCTCATTGGCTGAAGCAAGTCACATGGTCACGTCATTCTGTGTGTAGTTACAAGCCAACACATTCCGGGGAATTAGGAAAGGCAGGATGTCTGTAAACAATCCAATTGCCAATGGCACATAGCTGATGCCAAGTTGGTTACTGTCTTACAGACGTTTCATACAGTTCACTGAAACATGTAAACAGGGCCTGTTCATTCTAACACAACACCCAGGGGAGCAAGAAGGTAGGTTTACATTGTGCCCAAGTCCCACCCGGCTGTCTTACTGAGTGTGTGTGCGTATGAGTGATTTGTAGAGGTGTGGGTCCATGTGGAAGCCAGAGTCTGACAATGAGATATCTTCCTAAATTGTTTTTCATCATTATCATCATCATCATCATCATCATCATCATCATCAGTAGTAGTAGTAGTAGTAGTAGTAGTAGTAGTAGTAGTATAGAGTCAATTCTAGAACCAGGAGCTCACTCACAGGGTTAAATTGATTCACCAGAGAGCTCCATCCCATCCCTTCCAAAATAATCTGCCTGTCTTCAATTCTAAGCACAAGGGTTATAGATGTGTGTCATAAAGCCTATATCTATATCTATATCTACATCTACATCTATATCTACATCTATATCTATCTATATTATTTATATTTATAGATGTGGTGCTAGGGATCTGAACTCAGGCCATTGTGTTCGAGCAGCAAGTGTTTTATCTGCTGAACCATCTCCCCAGCCCTGGGCCACATCTTATTAATACTTGTGTTGCTGATATCTAGAAGCATTTGGTTACTTTCCATAAATAACAGATAGGGGTAGTGAACCACTGGCCAAAGCATGAAGGACAGCTCTGGAGAATGTCCCTAAGGTGCCAGCATGGGCTATTCCCCAGAGTTCTAGTCCTCACACAGACTTTCTGGGCATTACTCAAAAAACTAAAAGTCCTGGGAAGAAGAGTCGCCTGGGCAACCATGGTTGCCATGTGCCCTTGGGTCCTCTGCTAAATGATAACATCAGCAAATGAAATGTTTCCTGCGGTCTTGGCTCTCCTGGGGCTTTTAGACTAGTGTACCCAGAGGAGTACTAACATTAGGTGGAGGATGGGAAGGCTTGGGAGGGGAGGGACTCACCACAGCCAAGGTTGTATGGAAAAGACACATGGAAATCTATTCCGTTGTAAGCTAATTTTTAAAGATAGAGTTTGAATGGAGGTACCCTGCAAGGGTAGATAATGCTGTTCCCCAAAGCCACAAGTTATTAAGTGAAATCTCAGGGTCAAGGATTGGATAGTGTGCCTAGTATCTGTTAGGAAGACCCCAGAGGCCTCCCAAACAGGCCTTTGCCATTGTGCTTGGTTACTTACCAGAACTGGATGGTAAGACCTCAGTACTGAAGAGACCATATACTTTGGTGGCAGGATGCAGAGAGATCAAGGAGACACTGACCCGGAAGCTTCCTCCCTGCTGTCAGGCTTTCATGTATGAAAGAAAAGTCACCAGTGGTCTTACCCAGCCATAAAGCCTGTGAGCTACAAGCGCAATCTGCCAGGCAGGATGTGGCCTCTGGTGCAATGGTGGTAGGGTTGTTGGGGGAAAACCAACCACTCTCTGATTGAATATGACACTTGCTTGGCAGGAGGGAGCTCATGCCCAGCACTGTAGAAATATTCAAAGGCCCAATGGCTGGGAGGTCTGAGCTCTTTTGGCTTGTCAAAGTATTCAAGGAACAGGGGACAGAAAGATGAAAAGGAGTGTGGTGACACCCTGTCCTTTGGCCATGACATGGTTACTGCACCCATGAACTCATAGCGGTGGTACCCAACTAACTGAACAAGATGTGCTCAATCCTGGGTCTACCAACATTTCCTCAGGATGGGGAAAGCCTTCATGAGGCCTTAGCCCACTCCAAGGAGATATCCTCATTAGGAGATGAGTCATAATGGTTACTGGCGTAGTCATGGGTAGGTTGCCCTTGCTCGAATAAATAACCCATCACACCCCTCACTCCCACCATGTACACACACACACACACACACACACACACACACACACACACACACGGCCGTAAAGTAGAAGGCAGACTTATTGGAATAAGGGGATCAATAGGAAGGAAAGGAGGGGGTGACAATAATGAAGGGAGAATATTCAAGATCCAGTATATACTGTGCTAGAACAAAACATAAAAACAAATGAGGCAGGTGTGTGCTCCGCCATCACAGACGGGCATGTCTACTCTTTAAGCCAGGTGTGCTGGCATGTGCCACCCAGATTTAATCCTCATAGTTGGGAGGCAGAGGCAGAGGCAGAGGGGCAGAGGGGCAGAGGCAGAGGTAGAGGCAGGCAGATCTCTGTGAGTTCAAGGCCAGCCTGGTTTAAATAGTGAGATCCTGTCTCAAAGAGGGAAAAAAATGTTAAGTCTTTAATTAAAGATATGAACATTGTTTAAGTCAATGTTTTAGAAATATCTTGTGTTTTAAATATAGCAAATTTCAAAACCGTGTAGCCAATAGTCAATGAAATTCTTTCCCACTAGTATGGACAATCTTTGTCCATAAGAGCATCATTTTAAACCACTAAGTTGTAACTTACAAATACAAATTTTCTGACAAGGTGACCAGCCAGAAGAACCACCAATGTACCGAAACCTACAGAGACAAAGATGGTGATGAAGGACTCTGGACAACAGCAGGGATTCTTCAGCTCTGCTGAGTCTAGGCTCCTCTGGGTTGCGAGTCTGAAGTGTTAGATCAAAGTCTTGCTGAGTGTAGATTTACGAGCAGAGAGTCTAACTTTCACACAATGGAGGGGTGGATCTGTGAGTTATGTGTGTGATTGCGTAAGACTACTTAACCCAACCATCATTCACTGTTTCTATGTCCACAAAAATAAGAGAGTCAAAGTTTTCCCTAGAAGAAAGCTGGTGCCTGTGATTCAAAAAGGAGAGAAACTTTCAGGGTGGACCTAATATGTTAGGTAGAAACCTAGTGTAGTGGTTTGGTTTGATGCTGTATTAAATGCTAATTAAATTTCATTGTATCTAAATGCTAAATTCTGTACCCTAAGATCTGATTGCTCCAGGATGATTTTGGTATCCTCATACCTACCAGCTTTTGTTGTATAAACCTTGCTCCCAAGTTATCCATGATTGGTTAATAAGGTGCCTACAGCCTATAGCTGGGCAGAAGCGAGAAAGGCAGGGCTTGGTTCCTGGACTTGGGGTCTGAGGCAGGAACCATGAGGGGACACGAGAGGAAGGAAGAAGGTGCCATGGGGTTGTGGATTGTGAGCACTTGGCCATGAGGGTCAGCCTGGTGGAGTAGGAGCGGCCCAGGCAGAACCTGGCAAGTGATATCTCGGGGTAACTGACAGGGAGGTAGACAAAAATAGTACAGTGGGCTGATATCTGTGCAGCTCTGGGGCTTTGAGATTTATTATAAATGTAAAGGTTTTGTATCTTTTATCTGGGAACTAAATGATCTAAGGTGGGGTAGAAACCCTGAAATAATCTTTACTGCAGCAACCTAGAGCAAAGGACAAATGTCATGGATCTTAGAGTGAGTCCTCTGTGGGGGTGGGGTAGGGATGAGCTGAGTAGGTCCTGGGCTAGAGAGAGGAGGTGACAGGTCAGCTTGTCAGGGATCAGAGGAACAGATGTAAAGGTGGGAAAGTAACGTAGAGACTCTGGCCCCAGGTGTTCATTCTATGGACCAAGTAATGAGTTATGAAGAATCTTTCCAGAATCCTTAGCTGAGTCTATACTGTAATACCCTGGCCCTTGCCCCTCAGTCCAGGGTGTATAAGCCCTTAGTAAGGGCAATGATAACTCTGACCATGTGATATCAGTCATTTAAGTAAAAACTAAAGCCCACATTACAAAAATGTTTTATTCCTTAGAGATAAAAAAAGCTAATCTCTGAACATTGTAAATAAAGATCAGCAGTTACATGGGAACTGAAAATTAGTTACCCAGAAGACAGAAGTCTTTTCTTCTCGCCTGTGCCTTCATAGATATTTGCATAGTCTGACTGTTGAGCAGCATAGAATAAACACCCTCCTCAATCTTGTCGCTCCTGCTAATTACAACTCAAACCCTCAAAGGACCTCATTGAACCCTTTGAAATCTCTGAAGAGCGGGCAGGAACAGGCAAGACAGGCAAGGACCCCAGACTCAGAGGATGAGCTGGCGATGATCTCTTCAGGGATTCATAAATCTCCCTTCCCCCAACCAATATATCTGATGTGGGTGGGAGAATACCCTGCTCAAGAACCAAGGCACTGAGGGGACGTCCCAAGGGCAGAACCCTATTGACCTTCTGACCTATCATCAGGCAAGTGCCAGTCAAGAGGACACTCTTTACTTTCTTACCAGAGTAACAGGCCCTGAGGTGGGAACTGGGGAAACTCGGAGTTTCTAACTGGAGTTCTGGAAGGGAAGGAGCTGGAATCCAGATGGTGTGGGCAGAGATAAGCATTGTGGTAGAGTGGGCAGGAGACAGGGCTGCTTTCAAACAGCATGGATTTCTGTTTGAAGTCATCGCAGTCAAGACTATACATACTGAACTGTGGGGAGACACTGCTCAGCTTTCAGACTGGGTGGTACACAGGCAGGAATGGCCACAATCGCATTGTGAATGCTTTAGAAAGTAGACAAGAGTGTGCAGGCTGAACTTAATTGGACTACTTAATTGTTTTCAAAGGCAATTCTTTTTTTTTTTTTAGAAGATTTGAATAGAACATATGCTTCTGTTTCACAGCAGAATATTTTAAACATATAAGATACAACATAAAATGGCTTGGCAAACAAAGGACCAGAAAAATCTAAAAAGCTCCCAGGGGTGGACTTCTTACATGCTGTCGTCTCTTAACAGTGGAGAGATGACTTCATGCTTTGCTGGTTTTTGAGATGCTGAGCTCAAGTACGCCAGGCCAGCTCTGCCTTACAGCTCGAGCCCAGCCTCCAGTGGATATTTTGAAAGGAGCCCAACTGCACAATAAGAAAGTACAACCTCTGAGATTTTCCCAGTCTGCCTGTCATTCCCAACGTGCCGTACGTTTCAGTGGATAGCATCTCTCCTACAGCTTTTTCCCTCTGCTGGCCCAAGCAGTCAAAGGGTGAGAAGGATAAGACCAGACATACATGAAATATCAGAGAACGGGAATTGGATTCAGAAATTGAAACCTTTCTCTTTTGCTCATGGCTGATGCTTACAAGTAACTTGAAACTTCAGAGCAGGCACTGGGAAAGGGATCAGTCAATCCTCTGGTGCCCACATTGCCCTGTTCCAGATGGTGGCAGAGTCTCAGCTAATCTGGCCTTCTGTTTGTAGGTGGGGGTAGGAGAAGGTGGGAAGGGTGAGAATGAGAGTTTCTTTTCAAATACATAAGTTAAAAAAAAAAGGTCGGCATGTCTGTAACGGTGGAAAGTGGGTTGGGTGGTGCTAATCAGCGTGAGAGAATAAGACAATGGATCTCGAGGAATCAAACAGTATCGGTGTTGTCCAGTGTCCAGACTGCCCCAGTACACACACTCTCTCAAACGTGCCTCAGGATGGGACTATGTGGGCAAGAAAGAGTTTAGTACATGGAAATCTAGAGGAGAACAGGTTCTAAACAGAATAATGGTGTTCTTACATAGAGTAAGACCAAGTCATTCACCAAGAAATGAAAAGCTTAGATAGTGTAGGTGTGTCTTCCAAACAATGAAGGACCCTGCCACACACACACACACACACACACAGAATAACAGAATACACACACACACACACACACACAGAGAGAGAGAGAGAGAGAGAGAGAGAGAGAGAGAGAGAGAGAGAGAGAGAGAGAGAGAGGTCTCAAATGGCCAAGGAGATTAACACTGCTGTGACTATTTTCATTTCAAAGAGGGTCCACTTAAAATATTTACTCTGGTGTCTCCTTCAAGTGGGGACCACTGCAGGGCATTGAGATTTTTTTTTTCATAAATCATTAACCACGGAGCCAGCAAGGGAGAGTTCAGAGTCCTTGTCAATGTAAGATCAATGGAGGCTGAGCTACATCACCTCAGAGAAGGTGATGCCAGTCAACACACTTATGCTTAAGGCTGCAGGATCTTGAGTGCAGAAAGAAGGGAGACGATAGTCCTAGGATGTGGAGGTGGGTATCATATCTCCAAGGCGGGCTGCTGGGTGCCTCATGCCCCTGAGAATAGAGGCCATATCCTGTCACCTCTCCTGTTCGTCCTCACTCCATTCCCAGGGCCTGCAACTGGATGTGACAGGTAGTTGGGGGGGGGTGTCAATTCATCTGCCTCCTGGGTCCCACTTGCTCATTATGAAAGCTGCAATTTCATCTCAGATGGGCGGCATAAGGCCTGTTGTCATACTTTATGTGATGATGTTAACTCTGCTATGAAATTATACCCCGTGAATGCCCCGGAGCTGGCTCAATACATATAAATAGCCATTTATCAGATACAACCCATAATCTCCTTGTTGCCATGACTCATCCTGTAATTTTTCCCTTAGCTGACAAGCTACAAATAAAGAGTATACTCAGATTTCAGTTATGAGTTTTAAAATATGAATGTGCATTTAAAAAAAAAGGCTAAGAAACCAGGAAATTTCCCTGTTAAATTCTAGGGACTTTGGTCTGTCTGGTTTATAATTAGGCAAAGATTTTGAGATACTTTTCTTGGCCTCCCACAGGAAGTCCTGCCCACCAACAACAGCAGCTCCCTCCTCTGAGCGCTTGCTCCTCCATCACTCTAAGACATACATTTCTCTTATCCTTCATAGACTACCACTGCAAGCTGAGCACCTCATTGTGCTCAGGGACATGGTATAAGCTTTACAGACATACAATAATTTTTCCATAAAAACTAATGGGGCATCAGTGTGCATTAGAACCATATCACTCCGTACTAGAGATCTTACACACATGCTCCCATTTCATATAAGAGGAGACTAAATTCAGAACACAATGCTAAAGATTACAGCTAATATTTGGAGCCATGATTTTGATCAAGACCAACCCTCTGGATTATGTTTTGTGGCTACTGTAATAATAGCAAATTGTGTGGTTTCAAAGACAGAAAAATATTCTGTCAAGGATCCAGAGGCCAGAAATCTGAAGGTAAGAATGCAGACAGGAAACACACTCTTTTTGGGAGCTTTAAGGGAAAGTCGGTTCCCTGCTGCTTCTAGTTTCTAGAGGCCAACCGTGCATCTTTTGGCTTGTGACTGCATCTCTCCACTCCATCTTCGCACTCGCTGGCCACGGCATCACCACAGCCCGCTCTCTCTCATAAACGTCATGTGATTACACTGAAGCCTGTCCAGATAATCTGAGCTTCACTCTTGCTCTCAAGGTCCCCAACTTTATCATATCGTTTGTCATCTACGGTTGCATTCATCGATTTTAGATGCTTGATGTAGGTAACTTTAGGGGGAGTCTTTTAGCCCACCACAGACTACAAGTGTGTCAAAGTCCCAAGACCAGAATCCCTATCACTACTTACACACACACAAGACATCCTTGAATTTGGGGACCCAGAAGCAGGAGCTGCCAAGCTTGTCAAGGGCAGAATGCACTCCGGACATAAAATGTGCCAGGACCCTAATATCACAAACTCCTTGAGATTCAAGCTTGAAACATAAAGAAAACAAGATCTCTGAGAACAGTGATGATCAACTCATTCCAGATATGCTTCTTAGATAGACTTGGCTCTTCAGAACCACACAAGAGAAGACACAGCAGGACACATCTGACCACCATACACCTTCATCTACATGGTTACAATGACATAGACAGTGACTTTGAAATGCCCTTGAGCTGATTCCTTTTTGAGGTTTTTTTCTCTGTTGGGCACAGGAACAGTTGGATGGGAAAATGAAGCACTTCATTAATTATGTGTACATCTTTCTACATAATAACTTTGACATGCTGATTATCCATAGAAGTCAATCATCCACAAATCCCTTTATAGGAGAAAATTGTCAAGTCTGCCACCTTGACACATGTGTTTGCTGTCACAACACATGTCCTCCCATGGCTTGGATCTCTCCAGAAATACTTTGTTTTTCTTATTAGAAGAGACTTTTTCTGTAACCTTTTAAAAAATCTTATTTTTCACAGAATTTTGTGTCAACAGTAAAGGACATTTTTGAAATGATTAAAAAAGAAAATCGTCTATAATCCCTCCAACCTAGCAAACAGTTTTCATGCTGGCAGAGGAGCCAACCTGACCGAGCATTGCAACATCCCCACATCAACAGCTGGAGGCGGTACATAAAAGGTAAACAGGAAAATATTTGCTTTTCAGTTGTGCAGCATAGATCTATTGCGTGATTTGATTAAAGCTCTTAGGTGCCCTGGCAACTACACTCTTATGAGTAAATAGATCCTCATTGTGCTTTAGCACCTGAATCCAGAGGAGAGAAAAATGAGTAGGCAACAGTCTGGAAAATTCCAAGGTACTAAAGGATTCATTCAACATCATCGAGCCACTGCCAAGGCTTTGGCAGATGAGGTCAGATAGGGAGACAATTGACAACAATTGGTGATGATTGGTGATGACTTTGTGGTTTCCCAGTGCAGATGGTCTTTCACAAGGGGTCACACCACCTTTCAAGTCATCATTACCCACCATCTATTGACTCTGTGGATGCAAACTTTAGGATTACCAGGAAATACTCCCAAGGAAGATACTAGCATATGAAATATGAATCAAATCCAACTGATTGTTTCCTATTTTATGAACACTGTCAACACAACATAAATGAAGATAATTATGAGTTCATTGCAGGGTAAAATTGTAAGGTTCATGGGCTATTCTGATGGTGATGTCATACTCTATTCCTGAAGTAGAGTACCCCTGGGGTGCTCTCATGCAGCTCTTGGCCATCATGACTAAGACTGGCAGATTCCTTCATACACTCTAAGTTATAAAGGAGCAATACAGAGTCCTTCCCACAACTTGTGTTCTCAAACTTCCAAATTCTGAAACCCTTTAAGACAGTTCTTCATGTTGTGGTGACCCTCTCAACCATAAAATTACGTCACTGCTGTTTCATAACTGTAATTTTGTTACTGTTATGAATCATAATGTAAATATCCAATATGCAAGATGTCTAATATGTGACCCCTGTAGGGGTCACAATCCACAGGTTTGTGAACTAAAGGTCTGGAGCCTCCACGAACCAATACCACGCTTCTTAGATGTTGACTGTGGGTCTTGTGACAAATGAAAGCAAGTCAGCTTTCCTGGAGCACCTAGACCCTCAGATTATGCCTTGGTAGCTCCTGTATGTGCTTAAAACACTGAGTCTCCTTGTTGGATCACTACCTTGAGGTATGTTTGGTTTCAAAAGGGAACTCAAACAGTAGAGAGTAAATAAATTCACAAATAATCACACTGAAGAACATCATTAAGTAAGACTGGCAGCAAATATGATTAAAGGCGCATGTTTTGCTTTTCCATTTTTTGTTTAGTGAAGCTGAGGTAGAGGATGATGCATGGAAAGGAGCTGGGCTAGAAAAGGAGGGAGGAAGGGAGGGAGGGAGGGAGCCCCAGGTCCTCTGTTTTACCGTAGGTAAAGCAGGGAACCCCTGTCCACTCTGCTTCCTTCTTCTTTAAAATGGGTGCTGTAGCTGGGTAACTAAAAGGTCATCTTCAACTCTAAAAATCTGACACGTGTTCTATAACATCAGAGGTATTTAAAACTGGGTTGCACTACGGAGCAGTAAAGTTAGTTAAAAAAACCAATAGGGAAACTGGACACTGACTTCGTCTTCAGCTCTATCCTGGCTAACACGCATGGCTAACACACAGAAGAGACTAGAGTATGCTTCCATTGACATTTTTGGTCTCACATGGTAGTCATTTTCAGAATCAGAGACATATCAAATTCAGAGGGAATTTTGGAAATCTGAACAACCAACCCCTGGAGTGGGTCTGGACGGGGGCGTGGCCTCTGGACTCTAAGCCAATGCTTCCTGCTCACAACCACTTCGCCCCGCCCCTTCCCTCCTCCCTACTCTCAGGTTTTCCAGAGTTTCGGAACCAGGTCTCATATGAAATCTATGATAGCCACAAAATCACTATATAGCTTAGGCTAGACTTGAACACCTGATTCTCCTGCCTCCTCTTCCCAAATGCTAAGATTACAGGTTGGCACCTGTTTTTTTTCCCCCTTTCTTTTTTAAATCTTTGAAACTTTCATACATGTACACGTTATATGTTGATTGTATCTGTCCTCCACTCCCATTTCAACTCCCACAGGACCCTCGCAGCTTCATGTCCTCTGTTTATATCATTTATTTTTTAACATTATTTTTTATTGATTCTTTGGGAATTTCACATCATGCACCCCAATCCCACCATTTCCTGTCCCTCTATATCCACCCTCCCTCTTTGTAACCTCCCCACCAAAATTAAAAAACAACAAAACAAAACAAATAAAAAACCTTGCCAACCCCCCTCTGAGCACAGCCTGCACGTCTATTAAGCATGGCCTCCCTCATGCTATCCACCTCTGTCTCCACTGTTGTATCTCCAGTTCCACCGAACTTGTGCCACCCCATCCTCCATCTTTCCTTCCTCTCCATCACAAAGGCATTCGTCTTAGTGGCATTGGGAGTTGCAGTGTGTCATGCAGTATAACCTTTTGCCCAAATAGCTTTACTTGCAAATGTTCATTGCAATGGGTCCTTGGTCTGGTTCGAGGCCTCTGCATCTGCTGCACCATCAATACTGGACCCTCACCAGGACTCCTCTTGGACATCCTGCAATTGCCCAGAGTCATGGAGACCCTGTGGCTACGGTTCTGCTGGAACCATCCCTTCACACACCACGGTAGCTCATAGATGGGATAGATGTTGGAGTGGGCCAACTCAAGGCTCTGGATATGGGTCAGGGTAGAGGCTGAGTTGGTCAGCAGGAGTCTCTGGTGGGTATCCCCTCCTCCAGTCGAGGGCCAGTGATAGCTCTCCCATTTGGGGGAGTGGGAATGGGGGTACAGGTTGGGGGACAGTTCTGTACCTACACCATTGGGGTCAGCTCTCCTATGCCAGCTTGGCGAAGGGTGGGACCAGCTCCCCTGCCTCACCCACCATGACCTCGAGTAAGGGGCGGGACAGCTTTCCTGTAGCTGGTAAAGGGTGGGGCCAGCTCAGCACAGCACTTGAACAACCTCAGGGGGCAGCCCAGATCACAAACATCGGCACAGCATAGCACACAGGCTTCACACATCAACACAGACCCCCACCTGCAGTAGCGCTACAGACCCAGACACAGCTCCCAGTGGCGGCATGGCCCAGACATGACAGTTCAGGCCACTTAGATCAGGGATGGCCCCCAGCAGCATACGGCCGGGACATGACCATGGCCTCAGGCTGCTGAGCACCTCATCACCATCCCATCTCCAGTTCTACCTCTTTCCACAGCACAGGGACCACAGTGCTTCTCTCCATCTCCCATCTCTCTACCATGCAGTCTTTCTTATCTCTCCATCACATATGTGTTCATTGTAGTGACACTGGTGCCCCCTGGGCCTGGGAGTCAGGGTCTGGTTGCTTGGGTGTCTTCTGGCAGGTAGACATTTCTAACTTATTTATTTATTTATTTTGACAAAAATATGTAGCCCATTGAGTCAATTAGTATTGCCCATATGTGCATGGGTGTGAGGTTCTCCACTGGTGCTAGGGGAACCTACCAATGTCCACATCTCCAGAGAAAAATAACTGCCCTTCCCTTAGCAGTCATCAAGTGTCAACAGCTCCTCGGCTAAGGGTGGGGCCTCGGGAGCCCGGGCTCACTCCATGCTGGACTTTTTAACAGGCTTGATCTTGCTTAGTGCCATCATTTCTGACTGTCTCTATCTATTCTTTATAATCGCATAAATTCTGTTCTTGGTAGATCTTCTAGCCGCTCATACAAATAACCTACTCTTTCCCTTTTTAGATTTGAGATTCTGTAGTCCAAATATCTGCTAAAGGAGTCACAATGATCAGGTGTTTGTATTTCTTTCACAGTAACTGTCAAACTGACTTTCTGTGTCAGTCGCCACCATGTCAGAATCCATGTCTAAACAAAAGTTATGCAGCATTTTGTGACTTTTTGTAATTTATCAGCCTCTCTTGGTAGACCAATGCCTTCCTTGTGCAGGTATCTGATTGTGTCCTGTGTGAATTGTGCCCCTTTGAATAACTGTATCCTAATGAGTATTAGTGTCCCTTTGTAGGCTGCTGTCTGAGTATTCCCAAGTTCCCAGGGAACTCTGAATTCCCTTAACTCTGTAGACAGCCAACACCCTTCTATGAACACCTTCCACATGACACAGTGCTGAGCCTAGCCCTGACCCTGGGGACTCAGCATGATGACTTAGGGGAGCTGCTGTGATAAAGGCCTCCTGTAGCTTGTCTTCTCCAGTGTCCTTACCATCCATCATTCAAAGATACTTGTGGCCGGTTGTGGTGGCGCACGCCGGTAGGATTTGCTGAAGGAGGCAGAGGCAGGAGGATCACGAGTTCGAGGCCAAGAAAAAAAAAGATACTTGTGTCTTCATAGAAACTTTGAGGGGTCAGGTGTTTCTCAGCTTATGCTATATAATTCAGTGTTTGAAACTAAAACCAGAGTTTTGTGGTAACTTCTGTTAAAACTCATTTCATAGGTGCTTCAGAGCACTGCCCTCCGTCCTTGTGGGCTGAAGCTGTCACCCACCTTACTAGTCATCAGTCCCTGTCAGTGTTATCTGGATAACAGGTAAGCATTTGAGAAAGTATTGTGTGAGGGAAGTATTGTGAAGTATTGTGTATTTTTACAAATGCAGAGTACTCAGGCACAACGTGTTGTTCCAGAGTTTCTAGGCTGGCAGTAGACCACCATCAAGAGTCTCAAGCCAGGTGTGGTGGTACATGCCTTTAATCCCACCCAGCACTCTGGAAAAAGAAGGAGATCTCTGTGAGTTCAACACCAGCCTGGCATACAAAGTGAGTTCCAGGCTAGCCAGGGCTTCATGATGAGACCCTATTTAAAAAAAAAAGTCTCCATGTTCAGCTGCTTTACTGTGTGCCATTTGGTCTTGCTGCAATGAGGTAGCCTGTTTTGAGGGATCACCCTGAGATCCCACCCTACCACCACGCAGAATCAGCTGCTTTTCTGAAAACATCACGGAGTGTGAGAATTCCTCTTTATGATCTTGGTAGGATTTAGGATCACCTAGGAGACTGGTGAGAAACAACTCTGTGTAGGTCAGAGAAGGCATTTCCAGAAAGGATCAACTGAGAGAGTAGCACCCACCCCACCCCACCCCACCCCTGCCAACCTGGATGTCGGTGGCACCTTCTCATAGGACCTCAGACAGAACAAAGGGAGAAGCGGAAATCCAGCCTTGTGCTAGCATTCTTGCCGTCTGCTCTGTCATAGCATGAGTTGTTCTGCAAAGCTGTTTACAATACAATGGATAGAATCCTCTGAACCCTAATAAGACCTCTTCAAGTTATCTCTGTCAATTATATTGCTATCTCAGTAGGAAAAGACACTGATGTGCAGGCAACAGGGGTACAGTACCTAGGTGTACCATCCCTTGCAAATTCTTGTATGTCCTATGGCTGAGGTCTTCTCCATCTAGAAATGGGGACAAGGGCAGAGTCTGTTTCCCAGGATCCTCTGCAGCCTGGCGGAGTGGAGCACTCTGAGAGTTCCTGGCACTTGGAGAGGCTCTGACCATGTTGAGGATCCTTTCCTTGGTTCATCATGCTGCCTCGGTTCTCTTTACTCCTTTATTTCAGCACTTCACAAGCTGTTAATTAAATCAGCCTGGAATCTTCACAGGGTCCAACACCAAGCTTTCCTGCTAATAGTTTCTGAAATACACATTGCGCTTTTGAAAATAAACCCATCTCTTCTTTCTTTAAAAATATTTATTTATTTATTTATTTAATGTGCATTGGTATTTTGCCTGCATATATGTCTGTGTAAGGATGTCAGAACTTGAAGTTACAGACAGTTGGGGGCTGTCATGTGGGTGCTAGGAATTGAACCTGGGTCCTCTGGAAGAGCATCCAGTGCTCTTAACCACTGAGCCATCTCTCCAGCTCCCAATCTCTGCTTCTTAAGCCATTAACATAATCCTTCCTGGTCTATGTCCCCAAGGTTGCAAGGCTACTAGGTTGTGAATCTGCTAACCAGCTAGCATGTTTGAGTCCATTTACCACGAGTTGGGGAATCTTATTATTTATGCAACTGGTTAGCTATTGTTTCAAGGGGGATAGCACAGCCTTTAGCTTGGAGCTCCTGACATAGATAACTACATACTTTATATGCCTCCTCCCCACCTCCTCACTTACTATCTCCAAGCTAAGTCCATCCTCTGACGCCTGGTTATCACCACAGGTGTGTCCCCATAGGCAGGGCTAATACATACTTCAGGTCCTTATTTTTTCAACCACTGTCTGATAGGTTCCACCTTCACTGCTTGCATGGCATTTAACAATCTGAACTGAGCTCTAGTCCCCTCTGTCATTGAACGCATCCATTACTATGCAGATTTCTAAAGTTCACGAACATCACTGCTCCTGGCATAACTGTCACAGCTCCTATCTCTTTCAACACCCTGTAAAAAAGCACGGGGCACCAGATACCCATTCTCCCTCTATGCAATCAGAATTGCAGAAGGAAGCTGGCATACTCAAAGAGAGGGAAATGTCTAACTTATAAAGAAGAGAGCATGATATGGGGAAACTAAAGTAGAATAATGCAACATCCTGGGTGTGACCACTACAAGGACTGGTTACTACTCCTGGGCCTGAAGGGGTAAGAAGAAGGTATGGTTATGGAACTCAAGAGTTCTTATACAATGTTTCTTGCGTATCAAGCCAAAGAGAAGGCTTGGGAGCCCAAGGACTCAGCCATATGGTCAGCTTCCTGGGCCTAGAGAGAGGCAGAAGGACAGAAGACAAACTGGGAATGCAGGTGGAAGGTGTCCAGCATGAGGCTATGGTTTTAGATGAGCATATTTTCCTGCTCCCTCTCCTAAATTTCATTTTGAAATTCTCTTCCTCAGAGTCCACCGCCAAACATATTCATCCTAATTTTTCAAGAGCTGACTTCCCGCCAGGAGCCTATCATCCAAGTATGACTAGCCCTGCTTTAGAAGCCCAAATCCTGATTTTGGATCCCATCTATGTAGCCAGCTGTTCGTTTCTCTGCTCCTGCCCCTTCCAAAATTACAAGCCTCGTGGAGAGATGCAAAGGTAAGATTGCCTTGTAAGATCTGGGTGGATTTCTCTACCAGCATGGCATCAGGGTCAGGGTCTTACAGCTAGTTCATAGATACTCTTGTGGTTCTCAAGGCTACAGGTACCACCTTATCCTAGGACCCGCAGTCAGGGGTTCATCATGGCCAGCAGAGAGACCTACAGGGCTGGGAAACTTCTGTTCGTTTTCTCTTGTGTCTGAGCCACACACCTGTCGGATGTCCCTCTGTCTTTCAATTCATTTAACTCCATGTTCACTACATGCAGCCTTACTTTTTCCACCCAGTCTTTGGTCTTTGTACTGAAGACAGTGGGAATCTTTCATCCTTGCTGAAAAGACCAATAGGACATTTGAGAGGAAGGAAGCAGAGATAATATATACCTCTAATATGAAATCCATTATGTATGTGTGTGCCCGCATATTTATGGTTTTTTATTAAAGAAATTTTCACTTTTAAAAAGTGCTTTAAAAGTATGTTTATTAAAAAATGGGGAATAAAAGAAAAATATTTCTAAGAAGTTTACTAGTCAGGTAGTAAGATACTGGTGAAAAGATATTACATAAAATATTACAAATGTTTACAGCTAAATGCAATCTCTAGAAGAGTGGTTCTCAGGCTTCCTAATGCTGAGGACCTTAACACAGTTCTGAGTGTTGTGCTGACCCCCAACCATAACATTATTTTCATCACTACTTCCTATTTGTAATTTTGCTACTGCTATGAATCTTAATGTAAATATCTGATATGCGACCCTTGTAAAAGGGTCATTCGAATCCCAAAGGGATCTCTACCCACAGGTTAAGAACCACTGCCCTAGAAGTTGTTGTCTAAACAGCTTGACAAACATCAAAATCAATCAAAAGATGTTTAAGACTGCCTGTCCCGGAACTGAACCAAAATGCACATGGCAGATGATGACAAATGCTGCCCTCAGACTAAACCAGAGAAGCTTCTCTCTGCTGTGGAAGAAGGTGAACACATGGACACAAGTCTGCTCAGGGTGTAGAGGCTAAGTAAAGGTTGAGTGCTCCACCATAAACAAAACATTTACACCACACTCTCTATGGCTCAGGGAGCACCAAGGAAGAGGAGAGAAAAGTAAGAGAGGGAACAGAGGAAGTGGGCTGTGGAGTGTCATCTTCTGGGAAGGATACAGCCATCCCAATCATGACCTGTGCTTGCCTACAGCCTGTTAACAGCCAGCCACGGATGAGGGAGGGCTGGAGAGACCTGGTTAGTTCCTCTTACTGAGCTAGTGGTCCACTGACAGATTCTGAGAACTGAGAGTTACTGCCATGGGCTGGGCAGTCACTGGTGAACCACTGAACTGTGATGGGGAGTTACAAACCCACGATGTATTAGCTACTCCTTGTTGCTGTGATAAAACACCATGACCAAAATCAACTTGTTGAGGAAAGAATTTATTTGGGTTTATGGATCCAGAGAGAGAGAGAGAGAGAGAGAGAGAGAGAGAGAGAGAGAGAGAGAGAGAGAGAGAGAGAGCGCAGCAGGAGGCCAGAGCAGAAAACTGAGAGATCACATCTCAGAAGACTGTAGATATGGCCCTGGGTTAACTCACTAGGTCTTGATACAAACCAAAGGCATGGCTATGGAAAGGGGAATCATGGGAAGGGGAGGAGGGTGATGGGATGGGAGGTAGGATAAGGGGAAAGAGTTATCGGGATGCAATGTACACATGAATGAAAGTGCCAAAGAAAAACTTAATAAATAAATGAACACATGTATGTGGTGTGTATGTGTGCATGTGCGCTGGCACATGTGTGCACATATGTGTGTGTGTGTGCGTGTGTGTGTGTGTGTGTATCTACATAGCTCTGACTTTTCCTGGAACTTGCTGTGTAGACCTGGCTGGCCTTGAACTCACAGAGATCTGCTAGCCTCTGCCTACCAAGTATTGGGATTAAAGGAATGCACTACAATGCCTGTCGAACGAATATAATTTTAAAGATTTATTTGATTTCATTTTATGTGTGTACCATGTATGTGCCTGGTGCTCCTGGAGGTTAGAAGAGGATACCAGATACCCTAAAACTGGAATTATAGAGGTTTGAATCATCCTGTGGGTGCTGGGAGCAAAGCCCTTGTCCTTTGCAAGAGCAGCCAGTGTTCAGCTGCTGAACCGTATCTCCAGCCCTGAACAACTTCAATTTATTAACAAAACAAAACAAAACAAACAGGAAAAGATATATAAACAAACTCTTGCAGTTCCTGTGTGTTTAGAATTCACACATACGCCCTAATGTACTTAGACATTCTATATGTTATAAGCAACCATAATGAAAACTGGAATACTCAGACAGTAAATCAATTCTATTTTAAAATCATATTCATTTGTAATCAATAAGAGAGGATGAGGAAAGGAAAGCAGCTGCCTTTGTCCTTCCCACCACCTGAGGCTCAAGCTGAAAGCAACTGCCTGTAATTCTCCCAGTGTCTGTTGTTGTCTTCTGAGTTCTGGTCTCTTGGGGACCCAGGATAATGGTGCCTTGAATCAACATGCTGTTTTTCTCCCTCTCATTTGACTCCTGTTATCTGGAAGTTATTGATAACTGTCCACAAATGGCACTAGCAGTGAAGCAAGTTGATTCCTTTCCAGTAAACGTGGAAAAAGGTGGCTTCCAGCCCCACCCACAAAATCTTGTGATGGACAGAGCTCCATCCACATTTCCTCAGCCTCGCCTCGCATGCCCCTTCACTGCTGGTCTCCTGCATAAATCTCAAGAGTAGCATGCCTATCTGAAGACTTTTTATCTCAATGAAATATTAAATTAATCAGTATATATGTGTGTCTGTACACATAATATATGTGTATACATATTATTATGTAATATCTGTTTTTAAATCTAGTGCTTTAAAACAATGCTTACAATAAGTATATTTACCAACAATTACCCCTACATATATGTATATACATATACACAAGCAAAACTGATAGAAAGTGACTATAACTACCTGACTAACATGACTTTTTTCCAAGGATCTTTTTAACATTTTCTAAGTGTTCCCAACAGTTTCTCAGATTTATAAAGCAGAAGTTAGCTTTCACATCACTGACATTTGATGCATTCTTACCTTTGAGTTCAGCACTTCTGTGCGCACAGTCTGGACACATCAAATCAGTGATTTTAAACTACCATCCATATGAACATGAATCTCCTGATGTGCTAGGCACATTGTGTCTCTGTCCTTGTCTCAGCAAATAGACACCAATGGATTTAAAAATAAAGGAGTACAAACCATTGCTCATTCCCAAATTATTAGTACATGTTTTATCATATTTATTTATTTAGCTTCCTTTGTGCGGGTCTCAAGTGTGTGCACGCATGCTCACAGAGCATGTGTGAGGTGAGTGTCCTCACCAGCATCTACCAGGGCATGCATGTGTGTGAAGACCAGAGAACAGCCTGTAGGAGTTAAGTTCTCTCTTTCTACCCATGTGAGTCCTGGAGATTAAGTTCAGGTCACCAGGCTTGGTGACAAGAACCTTTACAGAATCATCTGAATCATCCTGCTATCCCTCTCAAATGACATATATTAATATATAATATATATTAAGTGGGTGGGTGTGAGGGGAGAAAGTTTGGATGCAGACAGGATGCCTACTGGTTACTCTGAAACTTGAAACATAAAGGGAATACATTTTAAAAGCTTACTAGTTAAGTATTGGCAGTATAAGGTTGTTTTATAACAGGTTAATATATTTATATTGCTGAACATCTTTGTCATGGCTAATCTCGGTTGTCAACTTGACACAACTGGGAAGAGAGAATGGAAACTGAAAAGCTGCCTCCATCAGCATGGCCTGTGAGCGTGCCTTTGGGATAGCTTTTCATTAATTATATTGGATGGCTTAGCCCACTGTGGGCAGTGCCATCCGCATTTGTTACTTTTTTGTTGCTGCAATGAAACACCACAACCAGAACAACTTATAAAAGAAAGCATTTTAGTTTGGCCCATGGTTTCAAAGGGTTAGGGTCCATGATGGCGGAGCAAAGGCATGGCAGCAGGAACAGCTGACAGCTGACATCTAGACTCATAAGCAGGGGGAAGAGAAAGATACACCGAAGATAGCAGAGGCTTTTGGAATCTCAAATCCTGCCCCCATGACACACTTCATCTAACAAAGCCACACCTCCTAATCCTTCTCAAACAGTTCTACGAAGTAGGGACCAAGTACTCAAACATATGAGCCTCTGGGGGTCATTTTTATTCAAGGCACCACAGCATCCGTAGGCAAGCTGACATGGCCACCACAGCATCCCTAGGCAAGCTGACATGGCCACCACAGCATCCCTAGGCAAGTGAACATGGGCTTTGCCAGACCCTTAGCTGAGGAGGAATAAGCAGCATTAGTCATGGCCTCTGCTGCAGTTCCTGCCTTCAAATTCTGCTTCTGAGTCGTCCTGACTTCCCTCAATGATAGACTGTCAAGTGGAAGTGGAAGATGAAATAAACCACCTCCTTCCTAAATTGCTTTTGGTTGTGGTCTTTATCACAGCAACAGAAAACACTCTAGGACAATAAACTGTAGAAGGTTCTAGCCAAACATGTGGATCACTTAGCATAATAAAATGAGCCCTCTGGCCAGCCAGCCTAGTCAAAACAATAACGTGAGCTTTGAGTTCTGTGAGAGAGGGTGTCTCAGGTTAGTTAGGTGTAGAGCACTAGAGGAAGCTACTTGATGTCCTACTCTGTGTTATCTCACACACATGACAATCCCCTCCCCCATCCTCACACCCTACAACTATTTCTGTCAATAATAGAAAAAAAAACTCTTTTAGGTTTTACAAGAATACGTTGGGTTAATATGTTAAGATCTTGGTTAACAGTTTGTGATCCTGAAGTTAAACATTCTGCCTTTCAACTTAGTGTATCCAGTTCATTGTTGCTGTTGATAATTTGTTTGGGGGGATGGGGGTTGGGGACTGAGCTACCCCCCAGCAAGTGGACTTTGGCTTCAAAGACTATCATAAGAGAGAGGATGTCCATAGAAGAGGCATCATATGGTATGGGCTACTCACATTAGCTTTACTGAAGTTTGGCTATCATAGCTACAGGTCTTCTCAAAGTCACCTATCTTTGCAAACTAATCAGAATGCACCAGGCTTGATTATTTAAGATTTCTGGTCTTAACATTCTCCAAATGGCTTTATTTTGGAAAGCTTTTAAATAGAGACTTAAAAAGGTAGAAAAGGAAAGGAAGCCTACAGGTTCTGACTCACTCTGTCTATCTTCTTTCAGTTGTATGAGCTGACCTGCTACAATACCCTGCCTTACCAGGCCTTTAACAATGGAGTGTTGGGAAAAGGCCACCTAGCAACAGAGGATCTCAAGCCTGTACTACATTGTTGGTAAGGTAATCAGAGCAACAAAACTCAAACCTAATTTAATTCCTGATAGGATGAATCAACACTCCACAAAAACTGTCTTATATAAGGGCACTCATGTGCATTTCCCAGTATTAACATTGACCTCAGCTTCTGCACACTCTCATCTGCATGTGGCTAGTGTGTCACTCAGGATTTATTGTGGTTGAAGTACTGATCCTCAAGGTGGCTTTAATGGGGGAATGGAAGCTAATGAGAATTCTTTACTTCATTAGGGGAGTGCCCTTAGAGACAACTGGTAGACCCAAGTCTTGCTGCTCTTTCTCTAAGTGTGATGATGTGCTCCTACCCATCCTTCCACCAAGATGTTTGTCTTCTCCTATCCTCACCAGAAGCCAAAGTAAAAGGGCCTCCAAGTCTTGGACTCTGGGCTTCTGAACAGGCATTTGAGCTTAGGGATGTAGTTCAGTAGTACAACACTTGCCTGGGTTGTATAAGATCCTAGCTTTGACTCCCAGAGCCACAAAAAAAAAATGAAGCATTTCTTTTCAACAGTTAGCTGCCTCATTTCATTACACTGATGAAAAGATAAGTAACACACAGCTGTTCTACACACAGCAGAAATAAAACCTACACACATATACAAGTGTATGATTACACACACCCAGTAAATAAAATAAGGAACTTTAAAAATATGAATTCAGATGAGAAGGAAGGAGAAACATGTTAGACACAGAATAAAGAGACAAACAGAGCTGACTTCTCACTAGAAAACACACAAACACACACACACACAGACACACAAAGAGAACATATTCTACTTGATGCAAGAAAAAAATAAAGGCAGCTGCCAACGTGGACTTCCACAGCCAGAGTTCATCTTTCAAAAATGGAAGCCAATACATTTTCAGAAAGACAATGGGTAAGAAAATTAAGTGCCAAGCAATGTACCTGGCAATGAACACTAATGGAAGTGCTTCAGACCAGAGAACCAGTTGCCAAATAGAAGCTCCAATCTACACATAAAATGAAGAACTATGGGAGGGATAAAAAGACACCTTCAGAGCAGTGAAAGTGAACGGAGTGCTGATGAATGGCTGAGTCTAGAGATGAGAACCGTTTAAAAGAAAGGAGACAAACGAAGGGGACACGCTACCTGACGGTGCTCATACGAAATTCTAAAAGCACACAATAGTCTCTGGTGACAGGAAGACTCCTTGTGGGGTGATGAGGAGGGAGCATGTGGGGTACACACTACAAAGACTGGTGGGAAGGGAAGTATCAAGGCTGTGCACATACATCAAATCTCTGCCACCCACACACATATTCACGAATAAAATAAGCTCAAGAATTAAAATTAGCTGATGTTAAGAGTAATGAGGTGGAAAAGACTGTGAGTCTGTATTGAACTCAAAGAATGGTACTGCTTGGTTTTTATGTTTTCCAGTGTTGGGTTTTTGTTTGTTTGTTCATTTGATTGTTTGCCTTGTGTTTTGTTCTGTCTCTCTATGGGATCTGTCCATACAGGAGCTTTCATGCAAAAGGGTTAATGCTGTAGAGGGTCTTTGTGTTTAGTTTCCTCCACTCTGCATGCCGCTGAGGTGCATCCATGCCTCAACACACACCAGAATTATGTTCCACGTTATTACGTAGTGATGTTCCATTGTAGCGTATATCACATTGGGTGTATCCACTTAACAGTTGAAGGGCTTTTGGTCTGCACTTCATTTTACAGACAAAACTTACAGACAAAAAGTATATACATTTATAGGGTACAAACTTGATTGTTTTGAAAATTGCTTTTTAGTTATGTGTATGCATATAAGTGTGTCTGTGAGTGGGTGTGTTACAAGTTAGTACAGATGCGGGAGACAGCTAGGAGAAGTCATCAGATCTCCTGAGTTACAGGCAGTTGTGAACTTCCTAACAGGGGTGCTGGGAACTGAACTCATGTCTTCTGTAAGAGCATTACATGGTCTTAACTGTCATCTCTCTAGGCCCAGACTTAGTGTTTGATACACCCATATTGTAGAATGCTAGCTGGTCATCTCACATAGTTGCCAGGATGGGGTGTGTGTGTGTGTGTGTGTGTGTGTGTATACGTACGTGTGTGTGTGTGTGTGTGTGTTAACATTTGAATATTTGTGTTACCTCCCATGTTAGGCATAAAATCTGAATTGTGATATAATAAACTGAGTTTAAAAGCAGATCATCAGACTGGAGAGACGGCTCAGTGGTTAAGAGCACTGACTGTTCTTCTTAAGGTCCTGAGTTCAAATCCCAGCAACCACATGGTGGCTCACAACCATCTCATAACGAGATCTGACACCCTCTTCTGAAGTGTCTGAAGACAGTTACAATGTACTTACATATAATAAATAAGTAAATAAATAAATAAATAAATCTTTTTTAAAAAAGCAGACCATCAAATCACTTTATCATAAAGGGTTAAACAGTGACTGAAAAAGACTATTACTCTCAAAAAGCATGCACCATCAATATCGTGTGCACGTGTCTTTGTATTTAATTTATAAATAAAATCAGTTATTCCATACATATTATTAAGTTTGTTTCTCATGTAAAAATACCTTTTGTACATTTATGATGAAATATTATGCTATACTATATGACGTATATGTATATAGCTTATTAATGCTTAATAGACAAATACTAATCATATATACTCAAAACTTTGGTGATGAAGTCCAAATTTTAAGACAATACATTGGAAACAGATGTCTAATGGGACTAAAACTTACTTTTAAACCTTTGTGCCTTATCTGTTAGTAGATATGAGTGAGGTACTGAAGGGCACGTGAACTCACACAGCACTCAGAACAGGAAAGAGTGGTAACTAAGCTTGTTTCTTCTGTATGTACATTTCTCCTACAGCTCACACACTTCAAGGGGTACAGAATTCTCTTGCATGGAGTATTTGTACAGGGCACAGGACACAGGGCCACAGGAGCAGGACATGGTGGATGAAAGTTCAGTTTCAGAATCTAGGTCTCCTGAACCTGTCTTGTTTGTGTATTTGTTCACTTTGTGTGTGTACAATTGTACCTACATACCCATGCATGGCTGCGTGCCACAGTATGCATAGGAGGGTTAAAAGACAATCCTGTGTGTGTGTGTGTGTACACATACATGTGCTTGTGTGCTGTGGTGTTCATGTGGAGTCAGAAGACAACTTTCAGGAGTTGGTTTTTTCCTTCTACAACAAGCATTGAAAGGATCCAACTCCAGTGTTCAGGTTTGGTGGCAAGCACTTTTTCCATTCCCTACCCTAATCTAAATCTTGTTGGCCCTGTGAGTTACTAGCTATGTATCTTTGAAGAGCTCACCATCTTTTTTCCCTGCCTTAGTTTCTCTCTATATAAATCAGGGGCAGCAGAATGTATTTCTTAACTGTCTGGTTAAGAAGGGATGAGGTAATATATGAATCATCGTACATTTATGGTTTAATGCTGGGGTAGTATTTACTATGAGTCAGCCATTGAGCCATGGACGCACACACACACACACACACACACACACACACAAAATCTGATGAGTATACTTGGGCATGTTAGTATTTCTATGTAATATATACTGAATGTGTTTACATTTAATAACCCTATTATGAGCATTAAGTGTTTTACATGTATTATTTTTTATGGTTTGTTTTAATTTTAATCGTGTGTGTGTGTGTGTGTGTGTGTGTGCATCTGCTTGTAAATGCAGGTGCCCCTATGGAGTCTGGAGGCGTCTCATCCCTGTGGATCTGGAGTTACAGGTCATTATAAGCTGCCCAACATGGATTCTGGGAAGGAAACTTCAGTAATCTGCAAGAGAATGTACTTACTTTTAACCATTGAGTCCTATCTCCAGCACCACATACATTATCTTGATCCTTTTTGGTAAAAAAAAAAAAAAAAAGTAAGGCATCAGCGTGCATAGCATACCGGACAGCCTGTGTTCTTCGTTCTCACTTTTCAGATTAGAAAGCTGGGGTCCAGAAAGGCTCGGTGATTCCTAGCCAACAGAAGCTACACAGCTAGCCAGTGACATGGGGGAACCTGGCTCTTAAAGTCACTAAGTGCCATCTCCTTCTTGCTTTCGTGTTATTTAACATTATTCTTACACTTTAGGATATCCTAACCTGCGTGGTGCTTAGTGTTTTGTCAGATATTTGCACAGCCGTTGAGTGTCACAGCAGGCTGGTGCAGGGAGAGAAGTGGCTGTTACACACACCTTCAAGAACAGAAGCCATCAAAATGGAAGGCTGGGCATCTGTGGGTGGAAGTGGTTCATTACCAGTTTCTCGGGAACCTCTGTACATAGGAAGTTATCCTCTGTAAACTTGGCACACGTAGTGTGTCAAGGTCAGACGTGGAGCGGTGAAGATGTAAGCTACAGACCTTTCCTGGAAATGCTCCAGCCTCTTGGGAGAGACAGGTATGGAAACCAAGAACCATGGTATACAATATATAGTCTCCAAGGGGGATATGAGACAAGGAGCCATCTGTGCCTGGGATGTCTTAGAAATGGCAAATAGGGAGGGGGATGGGAGCTTTCCCACCAGAGAGAATGTACCTGTGTGTGAACCCATGTCTGTGTCTATAATGGCGTGTCTAAGCATAATCGCGTGTGGATCCGAAATGTTTCTACACAGCTTTAATCTTGTATTAATTTATGAATGTGCAGGTTATCAATATCCTGGCTATAAAAGAGAATTGGTCTGGACTCGTACACACCATCGCAGAATCAGGCCAGCCATGGTTTGAGCATCCTCTCCCCATCCAACTTCCAGCACTAGGGTGACCAGGGACACTGGCCACTCCTATCCTAGCAGCTGTGCTTTCTAGAGCTCAGGTGACGAAAGCCACCACAGTTTTCAGTCCATCTGCCCAAATGTCTAATAGAGCCAGACAGTTTGTATGAGTGCTGGATGGTGAGGAGACATAAGTATCTGAGGGTGCACATCTGTGTGTACATTTCCGTTGTGTGTTAGTGCTTAGTGTCGGCTGCTGCTAGCCAGGCTGGGAAACCTTCCTCTTTCCCACATCTTGACTCCTGGCCCCCACCAGCCCTGAAGGGAAGGGGCTTCTCTCCTCACCTGTCTCCATGCTTGGGGCTATGCTTGGGCTGAGCAGAGGTGAGGCCGAGCTGCGCTGGTACCATATTCCCCTCTCTCCCTCTACCCTGCCTATTCTGGCCCATTACCCTCCCAGAGCTGATGTGAATAAAGTCAAACAGTATACATCACAGCCATGAGGAACCCAGAGGGCCACTCCCTAGGCGGGTAGCTCCACACACACACCCCCCCCCCCCGCCCCAGGACAATACCTCTTTATAGGACAAAGGTGATTATGGAGAGAAAGTGAAGGTTCTCCTCTCCACAAAAACTCACCCAGGAATAGGGAGACAGGAGGTTGGCTATTATTCTCTTATTTCCTCTAAGCTTGACTAATTTAAAAAAAATAGTATTTAGGTGTGGTGGTACATGCCTTTAATCCCAACACATGGGAAGCAGAGACAAGCATATCTATGAGTTTGAGGTCAGCCTGGTCTCCATGGTGAGGTTCAGGCCAGCCAGGGCTTCATAGTGAGACCTTGTCTAAAATACCAAAAAGAAAGAAACAAAGAAAAAGCGGAAGAAAGGAAGGAAGACAGACAGAAAGAAGACAGAATTAATGGTGTCACTGGCAATGTGTAATTAATAGCAAATAATATATGATAGCAACTAGCAGTAAATTTCCCTTATTTTTGTAAAACATGTAAATTTGGGGCTGGAGGTTATCTAAGGCAAAGGCATTGCATGCTAGAATACTTAATATTTAAATTTTGGCACATTGCCACCTAGCTAAATACATCCACTCACATGTTAGGATGGGCAAGAATGAAGTACTATCTTTGGCACATACTGTCTGTCCTATTTTACAGTTAATAAAGAACATGAGTAAATGGGTAAAAAAAATAAAGAACAAACATAACTCAAAAAGTAGAATTATCTAGTGGTCTCTAACTACTTGGCTTCTGTTCCTAATCCTACCAATGATTTAAACTAATGTTTCAAAAGTCCTTTAAAATATCATCTATTAATAAGTTGGTCTCATAGTAGAACATATCTCCAAAACATCGGTATGCTTAATAATCATGATTAAAGTATCTTTTAAAAGACACTTCACTTTAAATAAATGTTAGTATTGCCTATCTGGATACTTCACCTTAATTATAGTGTCATATATAACATATGTTTTTAAGTGCTGAGCACAACTACTTTTCTAACTATTGATAAAAAAAAAATTGCTGGCTCACAAAATGCCAGAGGAATTCTCCCTGTTCGCACACTGCTTACTTGCACTTAAATAGTGCATCAATAATCTGAAAACAAGAAATGGCCTATGTGGCTGGACACTGCGTAGATTCGATGCTTTCTATCATGAACTGCTTTCAACGGCTATATTTTATGGCAGAGAGTCAGTGGGAATCTGATCTGCTAAAATATTTGGGCTGTGAAAACTCCCACACTGTGACAGATGTCAAGTCCAATTAAGTGACTCGTGTCCAGGTTTCTGTCCAATAGGATTTCCCATTAAATATCAATTTAGGGGGAAAAAATTCCATCCCCCTTCTTAAGCCTTTATCTCTTCCACCATCTCCAGGCTAAATCAATCGGTACCAGAAGAGCCAAGAAGCCACAGGCGGCTGCCTCTTTGCTCTGGCTCTCCCAACCACTCCTTTCTCGGCTTCCCTGTCAGTGTGGTTACTCCAGAAGACTCCACTTCTCTCCAACCTTTCTCAAGCATCTCCAAGCAACTGACTCTATACATTTTACCACAAGGTAAACAGGGGAGGGAGGGAGGTAGCGGAGGGGTGTAACCAAACCTTGAAAGACTTTGAAACTGGAAAATAGGCATCTGTTTATACAACATATAAGTAGATGAGGGACAAGACAGAGACAACCTTAAGCCCTAGTTACTGTATTGTGTTCCTGGGAACTGGGGAGACATTGGCTGAACAAAGCATTATCTTGAAGAAGAAAAAAGCACTTCTGAGCCCCATCCATCCCTGCCCGCACTTCCCAGTTTCGTCCCAGCCCGATTAAGGGAAGGGAAGGAGTCCTCAAGGAATGGAATTTTATCTTAACCATCTTTCTTATTGATTGTTCTGCTATTAGAAAGTGGAGGAATCGGCCCTTTGATGTAATTGTGTTTATCTCTGCATCTCTTTTGTTATTTATAGAGCCGGAGAAGCGGAGGAGCGCGGTTTCAACACTTCGGACTTATAAAGATCAACAACGAATTTTCCGAAATGTTTAAGAACAATTAAAAAAAACCAAAACGGGCGATTTCTATTCATCAACTAAGTGAACAACCGTACCTTCCATCCCCTAAGACACCGCCGCCGCTCGTTGTGGCGGTCGGCGAGATGACAGCTGCTTTTTCATCTGCGAATGTAATAAATATTGGCTGCTTTTAATATTTGCCAGGATCTCTCCTCCTTGTTTCCTGGAATTTTAACTCTAAAAGATTGGCGAAAAGATTATCGACAGGGCTCTTGCAAGGTAAGACATCTTTACATCTCTTTTTCTTTTGATTAAGTTGATTCATATTGTATTTTATGGATGTATTCCCCACATACGATCATAGACATAAATGCCCACGAGAAATACTATTCATGACTATTTAAATATCTGGAGGATTTAAACGCGTGGGGGACAACCCGGGAACTTTTTGTCCGATCTGTAACTATGTCGTGGTTTGTTGTGATTTTTTTTTCTCCCTGTGTATTTCTACCTCTTCACATCAACTGCGTAGGTGTGAGTTATTTCACTTATAAACCTAGAGAAAAGCCCTTGGGGGGGGTTGTCGTATGCAGTTCATTTGGATCATTTATTTTTATTCTACGGATCCTTTTTCCTTGCACGGAAAGCTGTTTCCCACCTCAGGTCTCTCCTGGGCAAGTGCGCGGCCGGGAGCTGAACCTACATCCCCTGGCTTTTGTTTCTCTGGAGCGAGCCTCTTACTCAGGATCGGTCGGAGCCTTGCCTGCGAGGGGCACGGCGGGGCACAGGGGTCGCAGCCGGGTCGTCCCTCCTGGTGGTCGAGGTCCAAACGCTCAGCTCAGGCAGGTTTCTATCCCCATCCGCGCGTCTGGATCCCCCGCATGCCCAGCGGTTCCCAAAGACATGCAGGCCCGTGAGCTGCCGATCGGAGGTGGCTTTTCCAGGAGGGCATCGTCTGGGGAAAGCTGGGCTCAGACACGGGGCCGCGGCCAGGCCTCCCGGGGCCGCCGGTGCGCTGCGGAGCTCCGGTCCCCTGAGCTCTCGAACTTCACCCGCAGAGATAGAGCTCGCGCCCGGGGCGTCCCGCACCCGCGCCTCGGAGCACATCCCTCTCTTGTCCTCCCCAACCCCTTCGCCCGCAGCGACCCGGCCGCCTGCGTTTTCCCGGGAGGTGGTCGGCAGACTGCCGGGCATTGTGTGATCCACGTCCCTAGGTCCCCAATGTGTGTGGCAGTCTGCGTGACAGATGGTGCTCCAGGAGAGTATGAGGGCCGAGGAGTCAATTTTCTTTTGAAAGGACCGAACACATGTGTTCGGTCATTTCTTTATTATTTCGGAGAAACGCGGGGAGGGGATGGCACGAAAGCCTTTCTGTCTCCGGCCTAGGTTCCAGGATGGGGTTCGCCCGCACCCCAGCGCAGCCCAGACCCTCAGGCGCTGGGAGTCTCCAGCTGCCTTGCCCTAGGCCCTCGGATGGGAAGCACACACTGCATCTCCATTAAAACCCAGATGCATCCACCCTTCGGGATCTTTCATGTGTCTGGAAGGGGACTGAGCAAAGGAGGCGGGACAGAGCAGCTGATGTCTGTCTGGTCAGAGGAGACAGAAGATGTCAGCCGGCCCCGGAGGTCCAGGGTCGTCCTCCAGCCCCAGGGCCACTAGCCGCTCCACCTGCAGGCTTCTGTGTGGGTTCAGAATGCGATTTGCTGCCCGCTCCTTGCTTCCCCACTTGCCTGGGCCTGGTAAGAGGAGAGGACCAGTGTCCCCGAGTCCCCTCCTAGGAGTCCAGGCTTGCTAGGCCCATGCCCGCCACTCCTCCTTGCAAATCAAGAACCAGATTCCTTTTATTAACCGACTTTCTGACTCCCCATCAGCCTCCAAAATGATGCTGAGTCCGGACCAAGCCGCCGACTCAGATCACCCCAGCTCGACGCACTCGGACCCGGAGTCTCTGGGCGGCGCAGACACCAAGGTGCTGGGCAGCGTGTCGGACCTGGAGCCGGTGGAGGAGGCGGACGGCGACGGCAAGGGCGGCAGCCGGGCTGCGCTCTACCCACACCCGCAGCAGCTGAGCCGCGAGGAAAAGCGCCGCCGCCGGCGCGCCACGGCCAAGTACCGCTCGGCCCACGCCACCCGCGAGCGCATCCGAGTGGAGGCCTTCAACCTGGCCTTCGCCGAGCTCCGCAAACTGCTGCCCACGCTGCCCCCGGACAAGAAGCTCTCCAAGATCGAGATCCTGCGCTTGGCCATCTGCTACATCTCCTATCTCAACCACGTCCTGGATGTGTAGGGAGGGGGACGCCGCGGGAGGCCTCCGGTCCGGGCGACTGCCAAAGGCGACACACCCGGACTACCAGGCTAGAGGTTTGCCCTGAGACACCTGAACGCTGGAGAAAGCCTTGCAGCCTGTTTCTGGGCATCAAGGCAACAGGAGATTTCCGAGCCTGGGAAGTGGGGTTGGGTAGAAAGACCTGGGGCTTGCAAGGGTATTTTTCTGGCCAGAAAAACCTTCTGGAGGCACCTAAAACGAGTTGCCCTGGGGCCTCCTCTTGGTGTGTTAGGATCCCCCGAAGGGGTGGTTGTTTTAATCCACTGGAGGCTTTCAGTTCCCCTGTATTTATATCCTACACATCTTCACGATCTGAAAGAATGAGGGCAGCTTAGCCCAGGCTGATGGCTTCAGACTACGACTATCTAGGATTTTTCTAACTGACAAATCACCAAACCTTGGGGAGAAAAAAAAAAGATGAAAATCTTTTCCATACAGAGATTAAGACACAGAAAGGTGTACCAGCAAACTTTTTGTTACCATATCAAATGAAAAATTACATTCTAATCTAAATAAAATCCTAAATATTTGGTGAGGTTAAAAAAAAATACATTCAGAATAGACACACACCGTGTGTGGGAGGATTTGAGCTTGATGAGACTTTAACCCCAAGATAGGACACTAAAGTAGATAGAAAAATCCATATGTAAGTGGAAAACGTAACATCTGATTGATTGCTTTTTTGGGCAAAGTGCCCCTTTAAATATCCAAAAACACCCCGTCTATTTGTGACCTTAACATGTGAACTCATAGATGCAGTTAGAAAAAGACAACCTATTTTTATTTATGTTAGAAGGAGTAGAGTATTTTTTTCAAGACATTTATTTTTCAGAGTGGTGATAATTTTACTTTGGATACTCTGTGCCAATTTATTTATAGTCAAGTGTTTACACTTTTTTCCCCTGTGAAATAATTGCGTCTAACTCTTTATGTGTTTGTTGAGATTATCTTGTGGTCTTGCCTTTTTTTTTTCTGATTATATTGCACTTGTACAAGAGAGCTCCCTCTTCCCCCTGTTTCTAAACATATTTTATATATCAAGAAGTTGGTTCTTTGGTTGTGAGATCAGCAACACTAGCCCTTCCCTATTATAGTTTTATAAAAAGTTAAGTGTTGTTATTCTTACCCGTAGTTTTGTCTGAAAAGTACTTTGCAAACTGTTTTTAAGGAGAGTAGCTTCTTTGTGTGTGTGTGCGTGACATTTGTGTGAGGGATGATTTTAGGAAATTACATTATTTTCCTAAAAAAGAAAAGAAAAAAGAATTCAGAACTACTTTCCTCTGTGACAACCAAAAAGAAAAGTCTATGACCTAGAAATGTTTCATGTTCTCAGCTGTGAAACTCTTAAAGTAAGAGGTGTATTTTAGAGACAAGGAAGAAAGAAGAAGAAAAAAACCACATCTGCTATCCAAAGATTTTAGTCTTTTTCAGGGTTTTTTTGTGTCTCTGTTGCTTTATATAATGCAATATTTTGTAGTGAAAATAGATATAACCTGGTTTCTACCTGACGAGTTTTTCATATCTCATGACTGGTGCGCTGTTTTGCATATAAATAAAGGTATCAGATTAAAGTTCTTCTCTTTATTTTAAGCGCATCTGTCTAGAAATCAAACATCCTGGCCAAGTGTGAAATGTCATAATGGACTCAATTCTTTAGAAAGGAATTAGTAAAGCAAAACAAGAACAAAACAGAACATATACACATATAACATTCGGATACAGCACAGCCTGGGATGGTAGCATGTCTCGTCCATGAGGAAAAGCGGGTGATGTGTCTATAAGAACAGTATAGGGATCATAAGATGCCTTTTTTGTTCTAAAAGGAAACTTCGTGACTGTCTAACCCAATCTCTTGGGAAAACTCAAGGTCAAGAAGGTGTCTGCATCAAGTGGCAGGGAAGATCAGGGAGTGGTCCCCTACATCCATAAACCCAGCACCTAAGAGTTGGAGATGGGAGAACTAGGAGCTCAAGGTCACCCTCAGCTATGCAGTAAAATTGAGGCCAGCCTGGGCTACATGAGGCCAGCCTGGGCTACATGACACCCTGCCCAAAAGAAAAAGGCAGTGTACAGTCCCTTTTGACAGCTTTCCCTCTGGGCACTTTAGCACAAGGCGTGTGCCACTGAAACATCTAATCTGTACCCACGTTCAGCACATGACACACTTGCCTTAAAACAACTGTTAACAGGAAAACTCATCTGCACAAACTTGAGTCTGGCATAAAACATGAACTACTGTATAAGCAGAACCCATGAATAACTTGTAACTATATTCCTGTATGTGCATGTGCATATAGACTGTTGTGAACCATACCATACCAAATCTCCAGTTTCCATACAAAAAAAAGTGATTATACGGATTTTCAGTTTATGTCCATACAGTCTGTGGCTCATAGTGTTTTTGGTTTTCTCCCAGGTTCCTTGTAGTAAGCTTCACCGAAACTTAGCAAGCAAGGCTTTAGTTTCTTCTTCTATCTGGAGGTGTTGGGTTTGAAGCACTTCCTGCCCAGGGTATGGACAAGAACAACATCTCCCTTTTACTCCTCTCTGGACAAGGTCTTGTTCACAGCAGCAGTGGCCGTTCAGTTTCTGGGCTGTGAAGACACATGTGGTCTGTGACACTGTTGTAGCTGTGAGTGACTCTAGGGAACAGGAGGGGGTGACAGCCCCCAGTCTTCACAGATCAATCTAGTAAATACTCCTGTGTTAAAGAAACTTCTCACCTCTGGAAACCTTCCACAGGCCTTGTCTTGAACAATGAGTTGAAATCTGACTGACCAACATGGCCCTCCCTTTTACACCTGAGAGGGAGCTATTCTCTGACTTCCAGAGACCAAGTATGTCCTTGCACTTGAAGTAAGACAAAGGGCAACATACCCAGGTACACAACCAGCAGGGCCCCAGAGGAGGATCTTTACAATGCTATTTCAGATCCTCCAGAGAAAGACTAAAGTGTTGTGACTCTCCCTACAGCAGAGAGTTACTGCCTTATCCCTTGAAGGTAGCAAGGACCCAGCACCATGAGGGTTGGGAAGACTGGGAGAAGATTCTCTGAATAATAATGGTGAGATCATTCACTCTCACGCTGACCATTTGCTGAGGTCATACTATGTGCCATGAAATGTCTTAGATCCTAAAACGTGAGATCGAATTAGACAGTGTGGAACAGGACATTGACAACAAAAGTCTGGACCATTCATTTTGAATGACATTAAATGCTGTGAAGAGCTGCATTTAACACAGAATGAAAGAAGAGCTTCCATGGAGGTGTGCTGGGGTGGGGGTGGGGGAGCAGTGCACTTGGCAGAGCTAAGAAAGGCCTTGTGGCCTTGTGTAGAGACCCAGATCTACTTGACCAGTTCCCACAGTTGCTGCCACATGCAATCCCTCAGCCTTTAATTTCTTGTCATGCCATGAAAACAGTCCAAACTTAAGCTACACCTTGCTCTAAGCTGGC